>JAOTON010000131.1:292500-1492500 GCA_034440635.1 Lepas anatifera | reverse complement strand
TGGAAACTCTGGTATGGCCGTAACCAGAGAACCGTGATTCTGCTCTTAGAGTAAGACGATCTCGAAATCGACATATCCTTATTGTGACATTGTTACTATGTCAATCTCAAAATATATGCCCGACGTTGTAAGCCTTTCAGTAAAAAATTACCGAAATATTTCAAAACCTTTTCAACAAAGGACGTGCTCATCCTTTCTTTCAAATTTCAGCAACATACATTTCCACTCCGTACAGCTCTCCGGCGGCCTCGGAAAAAATGGGCGAGGGACGTTTAAGGATATGCTTCCAATGCACGTGGGACCGGTGCAATGCACAGACTTAGGAAATACAATTCTACTGTGTACTACAGTATTGTGCTGTGTTGGGGATACTTTGGCATCTGTAAAGTTGGAATTAATATTTGTCAGAAGTTTTTTTGCTTAAAGCATTTGAACAAGGCGACATTGATTTTGATATTGCAGATATCCGTAAAAATGCAATAATGTAGTTGGAAAAAAGATGTTTGTCATTGATTGTATCATTGGCGCTAGAGAAAATCTGAAAAAAGAAATCAAAAATGTAAAAAAAGACAAGATATTCACAAAATAAATCTTCTTTAAAAAATCTGCGTTTACGAGGTATTGAAAGAAGTTTGTCATTTTCTTCCGGAGCTTTTTTTCACGCGCGATGATTTCAAAATTGAAATAAGCTGAGTTAAATCTTTAGTCTTTTTCGGAATAGGTTGATTATGACCATGTGGTCACCATGAAATGGCCCGGGAATGGAGCGTCCGACCAGAGAACTTCGAAGTACTCGTTCGCGCGTGCCAACATGTCCTTGTGAAACTGAAGAGCCCATCAGAAAACGTCGAAAACGCTGCGCGTCGGAGAAAAGTCACGACGGACAGAAGCACCATTGCATGGCGGCCAGATACTCTGCTGACGTGGCAGAAGTGCTTTCGGAACTGCGATCAGAAAGACAGTTATGCGACGGTATTCTACGCACAGAAGAAGGTGGCGTTTTCCATATCCACAGAGCCATTTTAGCTGTAGTTAGCCCTTACTTCAAGGCGCTTTTCATTAACAGTCTCACTCAAGGTGACCCCGAAACCAGCGACGCCACGCTGCGAGATATTTCTAGTGAACTGCTCGGACTGATCATAGACTACGCCTACACAGGTGACTGCCACGTCACTCATGAAAACGTTGGCCGTCTCCTACCAGTAGCTGACCGCCTAGGGGTTTTGGGGGTCGTAGACCAATGTTGCGAGTTTCTCATCAAAGAACTGAAGCCTACCAATAGTTTAGGTGTCTGTAAGTTTGCTAAAGACTATTTATGCGCTAATCTGGAGAAGGTTGCCAAGAAGTATTCACTGGTTAACTTTCCCCAGATCATTCACAAAAGCCTCGAACTGAAAGATGTGTCTGCCCAAGAGTTAGAGTCTCTTTTGTCTGATGACTCATTGAACGTTAAAAGCGAAAAACAAGTCTTCGAAACAGTGATGTCATGGGTGGAGCACAAAACAGATGAAAGAATTCGCTGGCTGCCGTCGCTTCTCAACTGCGTCCGCTTTGGACTGACGAACTACAGATATCTGTCAAAAGACGTTTGGAACCACCATATCATCGTTAACAACCCGGTGAGAGGCAACGTCCTGCCGCAGAGACAATGTACCAAACATTTTGCACGCACTGGAGTTTATTTCAGTTATAAGGAAATGAAACATTATCGGCTACTTATTTCGGAAACTAAGAATTTGCCTCCTAACAACCTGTTACCTTCCTTACGTCAATACCGCATTGAAGCCAAAAGAGATAACAAGTATGCAATATAAACTTAGTCGCTGGGGCACATTAAGCCCCCCTGCTCCCATATCACGCGTTAAAGGGTCAATACAATGCGTCACCCAGTTCATTTTCCAACAAAAAGCATGTTACGTTCTGCAAACCTTGAGACGCTACATTCGATTGGTCATGCATCCCGATAATAAAAGTTGTATGCCCCTATCATCAAAGCAATGAATATTTACAGGATGCTCAGGCCGCCCTGTACGGACCGTCAATCTTTCTGGCGGAATTCGACTCCTCTGATGACATGGAAGTCGATCTCACTCACCCCCTGGCCAGACCCAGGCAGCCGCACGAGATTCTGCTCTCGGTAGGGGGCTGGACTGCTGGAAGCCCAACTTGCTTCATCGAGACCTACGATGTCAGGTAAAAACATGAAGAGTACGGAGTAGACCTTACGATGCTCAAACTCTTTATTGTTTTGGTATCCATATAACCTTTCATTCGAAGCCTCTGATCCCATGACCTGAATTTGACGTTTGGCTACGCGAGGTCAAATCGGAAAAGTCCAAATACGGCAACGGTCAGTAACCTGCATTTTCATTACTGGGATTTGCAGGAGCTTGAATTCGCACACAGGAAGCGGGTCTAAGGGCCAAATGTTAAATGACAAAATTGGATAACACTCTGTAGCTTTTCGGTATATACTCAAAAGAATGGGAGCCAGGTGCCATTAAGACGTATTTCCTCAGTGTATTTGTAGGAAATACGCCATATTGACCGCATGAATAATTCAAACGGTATGGTGACTTCCTCCCAAACTAATATTCAACTTCAACATTCAACTACTCTCGATATTACTACCGACGGCTGTGTTGTAGAAACGTACCGTGCACGATAAAATACGGTTTGCGAATATATCTTCCCTAAATACCGAGTCAAGATCCACCCCTGGGATGTATGCTACCACACAATTTTCAAAGAATCTAACAAACTTAGCTTTGGAAAAAGTGAGCAGGTTTAAAAATAATAATCACTAACAATTTCGGATATGTCCCGGGAAAAACATGAAGGGTGGGCAGAATCCACTCCTCTGATGGAGATGGGGTTAAATCCTGTTCTGGGGCATGCATAGCAGTATAAATATGTGGTAATTATCTCCCACCAAATGCCTCAGACTTCCTGATTTTCACAAAAGCAGGATCGGGCCCGAAGGAATACCATTTAGCCTAAAACTGCCCCAACAACACTTGAGCGTCACCGCTGGCACATCACCTACAAACTTGTACCATTTTTAGAGAAGGGCTTGTTCTGAACGTGACTACTTGCAATTAGCTTCCCTCTAATTTGTAAGAAATAGTGCAGGAAAATCCAAAATTGCAAAGTGACAGTTCATTGGGAACTCTATTGCCCGAAAGAAAAAAAAGTTCCGCAAGTGCCCTCGGCACCAGGGTATAAACTACATAGCTGTCGTTTCAATATTCCAGCACCCAAAGACGATTCTGTCAAACTTAGCACATAATAGCGCGATGACACGATGAAACCAAGTGTAGTAGAAAGATTTCAACAGCAGTTTACAGTCTGTACCTTAAAAATGCATAGGTATATGTTCCAAGCGAAAATATTCAATACTACATTTTTTACAAACTTTACTGTAAGGCCCCTGGGGTGTGGTCCAATGAGAAAGGGCTTCTTGATTTTCGCTTGCTGACGTTTGGCTTCCTCCTTGTACTACTAACCAATAGCAAATAAGTAGAGTTTAACGTAGAAGAGATCCTTCAACATACTCTTTATTCGAAATATTTCACTTGTGACCAAAGTGCTTATCGCAGGGCAGACAGGTGGTTCCTGTCCATGGACGTCGACGTTCGACCTAGGGCATATCATGGGCTTGAAGTCATCGATAACATGGTTTACATGGTTGGCGGCTTCGACGGGAACGAGCATTTCAACTCCGTGAGGTGTTTTGATCCGGTCAACAAGGTCTGGAGTGAGCGCGCCTGCATGTACACACCACGATGCTATGTCAGCACCTGCGTCTTGGGTGAGATATCTTCCCGACAACAGAAACACAGTGACGGTTACGCAGCATCCGAGGCTTTTTATCTTCTGCTGAATGCTTTATGACTGCTGAATGTCCCATCATGTAGAGGCCCTGTTAGAGTTCCGATTTACTGCATTTATACTTCTTTTTTTAATTAAAAAATTACTCTGTCACACCTACTTAAGCAGATTTGGTTTGGAAATAAAAAAGGCCGGCCTAATAACTTATGGGCTACACAATGAAATCAGGAACCGGTCCAGTCGGTCTTGAGGTCATTATATTTCACATAGCGGAGAAAGCTGTGACATTTTCCTATCAAACGTACTTTACCAGATCTCAATAGCTGTAATAGCATGAGAGCTACGCCTAGGTTTCTTAGGCATTGCATATGTTAATGGAAATAGCCTATCGTGACTCAACTTGACCTCTGAAGGTCAGACCATTGACCTGAGCGTTAAAACATGTATAGTACACCCACATTGAATTCACACGCACTTTCTAACACGCGCCCCGCTGGGGTCCCTGGCATGACGCGCCCCGCTGGGGGGGGGGTTTTCGCCTCCCCCTCCGTATCTCCATTTCCCACGAAAGCTAAATAACAATTACGGGCGGTGTTCGAAAGCTCTTGACAAGACGAAGAGATTTTATACGGATAATTTTTATGTCAGGTCAATATTGAGGTCAGCATAGGTCAAAGAAGGTTCCATAGACTTACAACAGAGCAGTGTACGTTTCTCTCCCTAGATCTGTCCTCAGAGAAGCTAGATCAAATAATTATGCATCATTTGATTCCTTTCATCGCGGCAAATCGAATGATGTATAATATGACCTTGCTAGGTCAAATGGTGAAAATGACTTGACCTCGAGCTAGGTCAGGGTCACAGAGTGACCTGGTATGGTCATGTTGCATATCAATCGACTCTCCGTGACAATATAAGCACAATGAAAGCAAAATGGGAACTTTATCTCAATTCAGTGAGAAGTTATTGGCAAAACAATCACTCTATGCTCCTGTGACCTGACATGACCTTTGAGAGGTCAGATGCTCAAAAACTCAACTTTATGGTCAAGATCGTGGTAAGAATAGACGGTGTGAGGATTTTCAGCTTTATCTATCCAGTGTTTACTGAAAACGAGCCAATTCTATTTTTCACCATAGACCTATAATGGGCTGACCAAAAAATTGACCCCACCTTCGGTCAAAAATATCGAAATTCCGAGATAGTAGATTTGTAGACCCTAATGACCTTATCACAGTGTGAAAGTTTCAAACTGATAAGTTCGCTGATGTTCCCTGGGCGCCGCTTCAAACTCGTGATTTTAGGTTTTGAGGTCGGGTCACTTGACCTTGAATAGCTCCTTGACCTGACATGACCTTACCTCAAAAATGTGTTCAGATGTGTAAAATTGATCAGGGATAAGGTACTATAAGTTTTGTTGTTCTGCGTCTCTTCGTTTTTGCGTCATCTGGGGAAAACCAGGATTGGGGGCGAATTTCGCCCCCTCCAGCGGGGCGCGTGTTAACGCACTTTGCAGATTTACGCTATCCCCCATATTTTCGAACTTAGGCAGGGGGCATTGGTGACCCCCGGTGAGATGAAGGTGGCACCAGACCCCCGATGGGGCGCGGGTTAATAGGGCCACCGAGCACCACAAGTTGCATAAATGCGACTATTTAGATTGACACGCTAGGACCAATTACGGGTTATCTTTCCTTTGGAAATGCATGGGAGAATGGGAACACTCTAAAAGTATTTCTTTCTCCGCGGATTCGGATCACAATATCTTCTCATTTTCAAATCAGTGCATGATCAAATGTTCTCAGGTGAAGTTGTGAAAACCCACCTATAACCGCTTTAACATATTTTCAGGTTCTGGTTCTGGTCTTTGCAAATACTTTTTTACGATACAGAATCCGCCATTTTGTTTGCGCTGCTATTGGTGTTTACCCAATATGGTCATAATATACGTCATTGGATTCCACGTGATGCGAGAACTTTAGTGATGTCCAAAGTAAGTTCTTAACTTAGCTCAGTCAGCCAGAATTATTGTCATGATCCTGTATTCTTCCTTGAAACCTCAAGCCCAGACATCAGTCTGGGCAAAAAATTAGCCCACATAGTTTAGTAACATCTTGCCACAAGCTATCGGACAGCCTGCATTTTCCCCCATTCTCCATAAAAGATCGAAAAGTGGAAGGTGGAGAGAGGTCGAGATCAAGGTCATGATCGAGATCTTAGGGAGAGGAGAGGTCGAAAATACCAACACTGGAGTGAAGAGACATTAACACCCGCACTGGAGATGGGTCTGACACTAACACGCACTGGAGTGGGGCCTGGTAGGCCCCTAAGATCTCGTAAACTAAGAGGCGTAGAACAACTCTGGTTGGAGCTGGGTGGGGTTATGGTGATCTACATAATAGCCAATTTTCATTGACTTAGGTCGATATCTTGAAGGTCAAATGAGGTTAAAAAGGTCAAATATTGGCCATTTTGGGGACCTATTGGGAAATACCGTGATTACGCAGAAAAGAGACGGGAATTAGCTAAAGGCGGATCAGGGTCATAGAGGGAAGGTCGCAATGTAAATTTTATACCATTTTGGGGTCAAAATCATTCCGGGTCATTTACCTATAAGGTTACAACTATAATGTAGGTTACAACTATAAGGTACTAACTATAATGTACATTATAACTAGCATTATAACAATATTTTGGCGGGAAATGAGTATAGACCTTTACCCTTGAACTTTGACCCTGACCTTTACATTGAGTTACCTGAGCTATGACGTCACAGCATGATATACGTCGGACCGAGTTACGCCATTTGATCGGAAGCACCGAGGTCAATGACCTTGAAAGTGCTGATATGACCTTGACCTGTGACCTTTAACCTCGAAACCGACCTTCATGTAAGGTGACCTTGACATATCATCCCGTTTATATGGCTTTATGACGTCACCACTCGGTCTCCAATAAAAGCGAACTGGTCCAACCGCGCGATTGTGGCGATCTCAAAATGCAGGTCTGGCTTTGAAAGCCTACAAGTCAAATATTTTTCGACCGATTTTCAAAATTCGTTCACTATCCGACGCGCCGTTAAATTCTCTAAAATATGGTAAGGTATCGGTTTTCGGCAACGAGCATTTCTCCGGCGACTTCGGAAAAATTATGGAGCCTCTGTGACCCCTACAGTGCGCGTGCTAACACGCCCATTGACGGAGGGGTGGGGTGGATACCTGCACCACCTCGGGTTTTCAGAGACAATAAAAATAGCGACGCGTAGCACCACCGTACATGACATATATTTACGATCATTCTTACAATTTTTCTTCAAAATTTTGGATGCAGGTCATTTCAAGTCAGGTCACCATTGCAGGCCAAGTGACCTCACCTCAAGGATCTGAAGTTCATATCACATGATGGGCCTTCTGGGCGATACAAAATATGGTTCCCAGTATTTTTTATATCGATGACCTAAGGTCAGTACGAGCCATGACCTCTTCATTGAAAATAGTTGGGACAAACGGTTCAAACTCAATAACTTAGCAATGGATAACGGTACAGCATTCATTTTAACGGCATTGGTTTTGGCTTATCCTTGCAGTTCCGAGGATATACATTATAATCTAATTCATCGGCGGACGCAAGGGGGAATTCCAGCCATGCCCCTAAAGGGCTGGAAGGGGGCCAAACTATCTTTTGGTCCCCTACAGGCCGGATAAATTTGTGAAAAAGAGTTTACACTAGGTCTGTCGAGCAATTAAATCTTCGCTCCCCCCAGGAGAGCAATCATCTACTTGGAGAGGTAGCTTATACTAGGTCTGTCGAGCCCCCAAATGTCACGTCCCACCCCCCCCTCCCCTCCCCCCAAGGAGGAGAGGCAGACATGGGTTTACCCCACTCCTAAAAAAAAACTCGATTCTGCGTCCGCCCCTGACCTAATTTGACCTTTGTCTAACACCAGGCCAGGTTAAATCATAGTTTTGACCTAGCAATGCCAATTTTATATATCATTCGATTTGCCTTGCCGCGAGGAGTTCAATTACGTATATATTTTTCCTCTCTCTACCAGTTCAAGTGCAATTACTAAAAACCTTCCTTTCCATGTTATCCCTATCATGACATGCCTTGACCTCTAGTGGCCTTGAATGTGACATGAAAAAAATAGTGCAGATGTTTTCTTTAGAGATTTTCATGGGATATCCAACACCGTTTACCGTTGCACGCCATCTAGCGTGGTTCTCGAGATCTTCGGAGGGGGCGGGTACCCCGTCAAAGCGAAGGTGGCTCAGACCCCAAAACAAATTATTATTATTACCAGCTGTCAGTTTGAAGCAGTGTATAAAACTGGCTCATTTTCCTCAGACTCCAAGATTTACGCACTGGGAGGTTACGACGGGCGTTCGCGGCTAAACAGTTGTGAACGGTACGACCCGCACACCAACCAGTGGGAGATGCTGCCCAGCATGCACAGGAGACGCTCCGACGCCTCTGCCGACAGCCTCCACGGCAAGGTAGGTAAACATCGGCTGTAACTTTAGTGAATACTACAGATCACCATCCCAGACAAATTGGAGTTCATTGTACATTAGGCCGGGTCAGGGGAGGGGTTTTTCTCCAGGAAACAAGTGAAAGGGGGAAATTATTTGTCCTTGGGGTATAAGAAAATGATATGATTTTTTCCAATTTTTTAAATTGATGCTGAGTGGTAGCGAATGACCGATTTGTGCAGGGACTTTTCCCATTTTTTCTTCAGAATGCCTAATTAATGCGTGAGTGAGATATCTGAGGGCTCCAAAAACATCATTGTCGTGTTCTCCGTATATCATTCCAGCCTATAGAGGACTCTATTTATACTTCATAATGTGTCATGACTCGGTTATTCTCGCTTCTCTCCTGAGGGATGCCCGTCATAGTGCCCCTGGTGGCAGAATGGAGAACTAGCGCAGTCGAGGGAGTCAAGCCGCCAGGGAGTGGTTTTAACTGTGTGTGGAGGCCTGAAAACCGAGAATTCGATTTCTGGACAGTCACTGGCTTTAGTAAATATTTCCCATCCCTCGTTGCCATCGCTTAGTCGTATCTACATATGTCCTGAGGCCTAAACACATGCATCGGAAAGGAAGTGACCGAAACAGACGAAAGCAGGACACAGCAGGGGAAGTATGTACTATTGACCCGAAATTCGACGAGTATTTGTTTCTAGGAGTAGTTTTAGAGTGAGGATATTTATCGTCAGCAGAAGGTTGAAGGCTGATTGGTCCCATATTGGTGTCGGTGTTTGTCGGCGGTGACGCGTATGGTGTTGATCTAGCCATATCGCCCTCAGAAAACAAGATGCATCTGGTTGTATCTTTATCAAACCATTTCTTGCGTCACCAACACATGGAAAAAACGTCGTTTAACGAACTCGTAGGTCAAGTCAATCAACAACAAAATCTCATTTCGACTCAAAAACAGGGATGCTTTCACGGTGCCGCATTCTCGCACAAACATAACCATGACGGGCAGCACTTCCGACCACTGCGCTTCCAGCCTGAGTCACCAGTTGAACTGCCCTTTCTACCGCCTGGGTATGTACCGGGTATGCGGGCGCTGTATCTCTAAAAGAGAGCAGCTCCGGCACGCTGAGCTTGGATGTCAGTGGGGGTTCAGTCACTAGCTCATTCGACCAGTTAATCATCTCAGCATAACTATTGGCCTGGAAGTCAATCTTGGGGATCTCGTAAGGCCGCACCTCACCAGACACAGCTGCTCTGCACTGTGTTATCACCCCGACCGCTTTTTCCCGGATTTGTATATCATCATCGCACAGCATGGCGATAAGAATCGCCTCTGGGTGAGCCCCGTACCCATTTCGCTGGATGACAGGCCTCACGATCTTCTGTACGGAGAGCGGTAAACCCTTCAGGAGCTCGATGCTGCAGAATAAGTTTCTGGATCCATCTTTGCAGTGAGGATTGCGCTTGATTTGGAACCAGACGGGAACGTAATGCCTGACAATGAATTCGGTCAGCATCTTCAAGTTGCTTGTTGGCTGTTCAGTTGAGGCATAGAGACGAAGAATTCTTGTCGCCAACGTCAGCCATCTGGCCTGGTTCAGAGGGCCGATTTTTCTGGCGGCAAGCTCAGTGCCAATTTCCCCCCCAATGATGCCCGCAGTCAGCTTGTACAGTATCTGTTGATCTGTGCTGAGGGCATCAATTGTCTGTTTATCCAGGTTCTGCAGGTTGCCAGGTACTGGACTAAATGATACTAATGGCTTATTGTGGAGATCCTCGGACAGTTTCTTACCGATTGGACCGCTGAATGATCTCGGTCCCGCACTAACGCCATCAAGCTTTGTGAACAATTCACGTAAATTCAACTCATTAGAGTGAAGTAGACAAATGAACCAATGAACTGGTCTACCTTCAAAAAGCTCAAACAGTCGAAATATGCCACCATTTTTTTCCTGTGTTCACTGCGGTTCCATCTGCCCCCAACACAGCTATGTCCCCACCAAATTCCTCAACAACATCATGGAGCTTCTTAAAGATTACATGAGCCTTTCCTGATTCTGGGGTAAAATGCGTTAGATACTCGCCGCCAGGCTCTGCAACAACAGCGATATGTTCTTCCTGCTGTGCTATTCTACGTGTTGAGGGGCCTGACTCATCTAGATGACTGCCTATCATAACATACGAGGTATCTTTTCGGCCATCAAAATACACACCTGACAACTCAGATTCGCAAACCTTGTCTTTTCTCTTTTCTGCTTCTCGAATACGAGCAAGCACCCTAGCCCGTTGTACTTTCTTGTGATCCACTATGAATCTGGTATCACTAGAGGAAATCCTTCCGATATCAATTTGGAAACCATTAACAATAGCAGCAGCCGCACGATTTGACACGCCGTATCTGTCGGCTGCCAATGCCATGTGTCTCAGTGTGTCCGTGTTTACTTCACTACTGGTCGCTTCATGCTCCGCGCTGTCCGCTGAAGACACAGCTTCGGTGTCTGTGGGGTCCTCAGAGGAGGATCCCTGCGAAAAATAGGAGAATGACTCATTATAAGGGAGACTGACACTATTATTCGAATTAAAAAACAAAATTGATATGTAAGACATTCTCATTTAATTACATGTGTATCCGATTCCGATCACGAAAAAAACTTACATAGTATTCTGCAATACCTATATTACAACTGTGGTGAGTTTTTTGCGCTATTAGGCTAATCATATCGCACGAGGTCATCCAGTGATGATAAATACTCTCAGCTTAGCGCGCTCAGGAGACTACTGTCCTTTTAACTAGTCTATTGAGGACGTAACAAATACTTATAAACTCCATGCGTCGAAAATAACGCTCGAAAAACATAAAGTGGAGTTATCTATCGAGCACATTAACAGAGCAATGGTTTACCTAAAATACAAGTTTCGCACCTGTAAGTGTGTCTGGTATGGATCTGGTCCTTCTGGGGACTCTCTTGTCATCTGCTGTGCCCTTCTTTCCCTCCTATCTTGTTGCACTCGCCTGCGACGACTTTCTTCGTGGTCGATGGAGCCGGTCGTGATTCTTCTCACGGTTCTCTGATCATGGAGAAACGCAACTTCTAGCTCCGGCACCTTATCGTCTCTGCCACAGGGGCAGTTCAGAGGGTCTGAACATTTACAAGCAGCAATGTCAAATAGTTTGGAGAACCACGTCTCTTCCCTCTCCCTTACGGTATCATCCCGATCGCGCTTGGGAGTTTTCATAAGTTTTTTGAAACGTCTATGACAGATGTCACCCAGTTGGCTGATACGAGATCCACTAACCGTTGGAATCCCCTCCTGACGCCAAGTGCTTGCAACTCGATCGCACGCCAGCTTCTTTGCTTTTGCCGCAGATGTCAGCCGTCTGGTTAAAGGGTCTATCTCCCGCTGTATGTTTCGAAAACAGTTGATAAACTGCTTCCTCGTTGGTAACACGTTTGTGGGAAGATCAGCAGGTTGGCCCACGACAAAATTGTCGGTACCTTGTCGAGTTTTCCGAGTTTTTAGCTCAGATTTCCTACCACTAGCCATAGCTAAAAATGATGGCTTTAGCGCGTGAAATAAGCCGACTACTAACGCAGCGGACAGTACCACGACCACTTTAAGTCACGCCGTCAGCCAAACTGATGCGTGACTTCTTCGTATTTAGCGAGCCTACCCTCCCAAATGAGCGACAATATCCAGTGTCAATGCTTGGTGTCAAATGTGCGGTGGTCCTGGCAGCGGATCGAATGTACCTAAGGAGATTCGAGATAGCGCGCGTGCGAGAGAGAGAGAGAGGGGGAGATGAAAGCCAGCAAGACTGGTGCCAGTTCAAGTTACATTCTCTTAAGACGGTGTTTCTGTAATGCCCATTTGCCGTTCAATAGGTACGATTATGTACCATTGCTAATCAGGCAAACAAGGCTGGGGAAGGGAAAGGGTATGGGCTCAGACACATGTGAAAACCGCAATTTCATCAGATTAATCCCATTCGGTTGATTACAAGAAATTGAATCACCACCTGTCCCCTTAAATGGGACCAAACCCCGGCGCACAGCACGCCTTTCGCGCGCTGTTTATCGTGTCCACCGGTAGATGTCACTGGTGACGGATGCTAAAGCCTCCACGGAAAACACTATAAAAGGACTAATAGATCTCTCTCGATTATAACTCTTCTACCACAACTGGTGTAACAGCACCCGGCACATTCAAAAATCGCAAAATTGGAGCTCTCTGAGGCTTCCCAATGTTCTAACATCACATTTTAGGAGAAAAACAGCAAAAAGTGCTCAGATAAATGAGCTTTTCGCTAGTACTCAGACTCAATTAAAATTGCTGAAAATTTGCAGATTAGCTTTAAATTGAACAAGGACCAATAATTTCCCCCTTTCACCGGGATCCGTTTCCATCGACCCGGCCTATTGTACATCAATATCAAACATCAATATCCCATTTAATTTAACTTATTTGGTGCATTAAATCCGGGCTGTATTTCCATTCACAGGCAAAGTCAGTTCCCAAAAACCTACGTAAAACAATAAACATGATGGTCTTAGAGCTTAAACATGTCCTTACCAGATTCACAAGTCATACAACCATTTAGTTTTAATTATACAATAAATATAAATTTGCAAATTCACCGCTTTAGTTATTAACACCTACTAACTGTCATCAAAGGAAACAGTCATCCAAACCATCTTCAACATACACCTTTTTGGAAAATCAACAATGGTTTTAGCGTCCATCCCTTGACTCAGGTGTACGTGGTGGGAGGCTTCGATGGTCAGGAGGTGCTCAACAGCGTGGAGGTGTACGACCCCGGGGACTCGACGTGGAGCTTCGCAGTGGCCATGAACAGCCCGCGGAGCGGCGTCTCGCTGGTCTCCTTCAATAGCTCACTGTACGCGCTCGGCGGCTTCGACGGCGCACGGCGGCTCCGGTCAGGTTAGTCGCCCTCACCTACAACATCATCACTCAGACAGTGCCCATCAGCCAGTGATGGCGAGTGAGCATACTGATGAGAAGCGACTCAAGACTCGTCTTTTCAGGGGAGCGGTTCACCCTGGGTCAGCGAGGCTGGGTCAACATAAGAAACATGTTCAGTCCGCGGAGTAACTTCGCCTCCACTGTCCTGGATGGTAACGTCTGCGTCATAGGAGGATTTAACGGTGAGCTTGATCGCGACGTTCCACCAATCCACAATGTGTTTAGGAAAATACATCACAATGTGTTTAGGAAAATGCATTGTGGCATGCCTGTGTATCCGTGAACATTAGCCTGCCCCCAAATGCACAAAAATGGCATAGACACCTCCCTCTATCGAACTGTTGTTCCTTTTGTTTCACATATTCCAAAACAATTTCTATTTTTGCTATAGCATGACGGCAAATTCTTGCAAAATTTTTTGGCCGGTTACCGAAAACTCGCAACTTGACCAGAAAACAGACATTTCACAATTTTACCACCTTTGCAATATCCCAGGTGATGTAACGGCCCAAGAATCCTGCAAAAGCAAGGACCATGATGCTAGAATCCATATTTCACACGTATCAGGAGAGTTAATCATGAACATTAGCTATTCATTTGACTTTGACAGCCCAACTTCTACACCTATTGTTGGATAATGGTATAGCGCTGTCTTGCACTATTGCACTGAAGCTGATTCCATTTCTCTAGTCTGGACCAGCTGATACTGTTGCGGTCTTGATGATCATCTGCACTACGCTCTCGACACCGGTGGTGAAACAGCAAAAGGATGGACACGAAGGGTCACCTTATGAAGGTCTTTACCTCGTCATCTGAGTGGGAGAGGAGCGTTGCTGTAGTCTGATCTTGGGAAGGTTTTTTTGGGTCTTCCAGCTTGCAGGCACTGAATTTTAGGGGAAGAGTGTTAAGCCTCCTGACGGTCTTCTTGCCCCTGTGCTTGGAAGCCTCCTTTCGGAGTATTAGAAGGTTCTCCACACCCCGCCTCCTCACGTTCTTATCATTGAAACCCGTACGCAGTAGTTGAGTGGTCAGCGCAGCTGAATTTCACGCAGCCGAACCGGGTTCATGGCCCGCCGGCTTCCCTGAACAAGGAGCAAGCTGGCTCCCGAGAAACCTTTCCAACAGGAGAAGAGTTGGCGACGCCATATGGCCCTGATAGTTGGTACGTCGATGAACCCCAAAAATCATTTATCTTTATCATTGGACCCCATGATGACCAAGAGAACACACGCAGGGTGCGCAGGGTAGCATTTGAAATGCATTAAGGACCTGCGACTCTCTTTTCCTCCCTGCAGTGTATCTCACAAGGCGCACCAGCTGTTGGAAATTGTTAGGGCTGTTCTCCAGCAGTATCTTCAGCTTGATTTCGACGAAGACTAGTAGATAGACGTAGGTGAGGAGATGGATACGGCGCCTCAGCTGGAAACCAGACCTTCAGGTCATCCGGTGGACATTTATAGGTTACTGACCCTGCAAAGACTGCAGCTTGGTTTAACTATGGTGGTGCAGGTGCCCGCTAGCGCCTCGGCCCAGCTTGCGGTTAGGGTCCCTGTCACCAGCCCCGCTCATCTCCTAAGTATGCATAGTTGTGCTTTCCGCTGAACCAAAAAAAGTGACATCCTTTCGCACGCTTATCACACCAGGACGACCAGTGTCTATAGCTTCTGAAGGCGGTCTGAGTTATTATCTCAAATTGCTCCTCCAAGTTTTTGTTGCGAAAAGCCTCGTACTTGACAAGTGTTAGCCTTGAGCATCAGTGATAATCACTTTGTCGATTTACCGGACCAGGGCTCCAGCCTCGTAGACTTACCGTTGCACAGCTCGAATACCCCTGCCCAGTAGCTCTCGAAAATGTGTGACATCAGGTGAACCAACCAGTAGTCCAGGGTGGGTCGCCTGCACATGTCTACCTCAAGCCCAAGCTTCAAGCTGAGGCGCCTGGTGTATATCCTCACCTAACTTATTAATATATAGCTGGTCGTCTTTGTTTACATAAAGCTCAAGAACCAGTTGAAAAACAGCTTACCGCTTCCTTCAGCTGGAGATACACAGCACGGAGGACAAGATGACCGTACGACCCATACTGCAGTTCAATTCTTACCAGGCGTACCCTGATGTGTTCTCGTGCCCATGCTGGGGTTCATTATAAATAAGGTAGGGAACAAGGGAGTGGAGGACAATCTAGTACTTATGACATAAAAATTATCCCAAGCCAGGGACAAGAAAACTGTCAGGATGATCAAGACTCTTCCTCAAAACTTCCATGCCTACAAGCTGAAAGACTTAACAAACCTTAAAAAGAACAGACCAGTCACCCCTCATCCCCTCTGACACACACGAGATAAAGGCCTTCATAAGGTGGCCCTTCAAGTCCACCTTTCCCTGTCCCACCGCCGATGTTCGGAGAACAGCGCAGATAGTCATCAAAGCTGCAACAGTATCAGCTGGTCTAAAGCCAAGAGATGGAAGCAGCTTCAATGTGACAGCTGCGAGCAGCAGGATAACATATCCAATATGGCCTTAAAGGTGAGGGTCCGAGTCAAGCGATTATCTGGCATTAATGATACTCTGATATTTGTGAAATATAGTCTAATATCACAATATCTACTTCTTAAAATTCCTCAGCCGTTTTATTATTTGAGATCTTGTTAAGGCTGTAATGTTTTGAAATGTCTATTTTCAGCCAACTTGCGCGCTTTTGGCAACTGGCCAAAAAAGTTTGCATCAATTTGTCGACACGCTAGAACAAAACCAAAAAAGTGTTTAGAATGTGAAGCAAACTAAGCCAAATGATGATTGGGGGAGATGTCTATGCACTAGTTGGTATATTTGGGTGCGTCCTTGTGAACAGTAAATTCGATGGACATCTAGGTTGTTATCGCATAGCCGTGAACAAACCATCGAAAACTATCTCCTTCATCTTCCTAACTTTCCATTCTTTAAAAACGAGAAATGAAATGAAACTGAAGACCTCTACTGAGTACATAGGGTAGGAAAAAGAGTTTATCTGTTTAAAAAGGTTATCTGTTTAACTGACAAATGCTTCGGCACCCAGGCTCCACTACGATACCGGACGTGGAGTGTTACGACGAGCAGCGCGACCAGTGGGAGGACATCACCAGCATGAACGTGAACCGGTCGGCGCTGGCCGCCTGTGTACTGCGTGACCTAGCCAACGCCCGGGAGTACTCGTTCCTCTCACGGCTGGAGCAGCAGCAGCAGCAACAACATAACCAGCAGCAGCAGCAGCAGCATACGGTGGGGTGCGCGCCACTGACTGAAGGGGCGCAGCAGGAGCAGCCGGCGGCGGCGCAGCCACCCCCGCCTCAGGCCGCTACCCCTGCGGCGGTTCGTAGCTCACGGCGTCGGAACTGAAGCGTGACGTGGCACACTGTGATGGGTCTGTGATACAGGAACTCGTGAGCGATAGGCGAGTTACTCTTGTCATGCCAGGAATGGACTGAATCCGAGTGAGCGGCCGGCGGGAGGCAGACCCCGCGGCCCACAGCAGGAGTATGGCTGCGATGGTGCGGGAGTAGGAACGACAGAAGGAAAGGAAGGGAGGAGGGCTTCGTGACGAACACTAAGGCCAGCTAAATCACCGGTATAAAATACTGGGGAGGGGAAGGCGGAGCAGAGCCCGACGGATGGATACGTGCGAATGTCTTTCGTCGAATCAGCACGCTACATTTCGGGTACATGCGACCAACCAGATGATTTTGCAGTCGACCGACCGCACGCTTCAGCTCAACTTCATTCTCGTCCTTGCCGGGCTCTTGCGTTTACAGGCAGGTCTTTCACGGCACTAGCTTATGAGGCCAAGATAACCAGATTCAAACAAGCTCTGGAAACTTCGTGAACTTACCTAATAGCGGCACTAACAGCTCCATTTATATGGATCGTCGTCCTGAGCTGAGCCCATGGGGTTAAGCATAAAACAACTTAAAACTTTACGTTTCGATTAAATAATAGGTCTTTCAGTTTTATTATCTTTATTTTCTACTTCACATTTTGAAGCATCACCGCAAAATTATGAGAATCAGTAAAACATTTGATTTTATTTTATAAATATACTTCGGCATGCCTTCATGATCACTAATACCCAACTATCCAGTGTAATCTTTTTATTTCGGCAGGGGAACGTATTGGCCGAAATCAGAATCACTGTGAAGGTGGCGACATACCTCCTTGAGGTGCTTTAACGCTGCATTGTTATTTTGTAACCACTTTAAGCGAGGATTATCTGTGTTATTTGTATTAATAAAGCTATTAGTTTCGGTAACTAGCGTTCGATAGCATGTTGCATGATGGTAAACAATGTATGACACGACAGCTATAACCTCTTCATCACTCTGGGACTGTGCTCTGAACAACAAGGATAAACCTTGCACAAGCTTTAAACACTGACCAAAGAGCAGATTTCTGGGACATTAGCGACAATTTTTACGTGTAAAGACTGCTTCGGTTTCGTAAATATATTTCTGAAACAGCACTGGGTTGCACGTAAAACACCAACTAGCAAACACGATTGGTCACTACTTTCTTCAGCCACTGGCAACGACTATTAGCGACGAAAGACAGCCTAACAAGCTTGAGATACATTAAATCCCCCCACGGCACATTCTAACTTGATGCCAAAAATATCCCCGGGTTGTTCACATCTCTTGAAATTTCCCTGATGGGGTCAGGCTGTTCAAAGGCAGTGATCATCGACAGCTAACTAAGGATGTGGTTTCGAGGGGTTAGTTACATTGGGCGCCTATTTCAACACCACGATACTGCATATATGTGTTACCTATTTGTAGGGAAGCTATATGGAGTAAGCTTTATTACATCTGCCCGCATTGCAAGCCCCTCGACGACGGATTTACAGAGACATGAAGCTTCTCCATAAAACTGGCCCTAAGCAAGTGCATGCTTTTTTCACTAGTGTGGGCCATATGTCAATCACGTACCGAATTGTTAAAAGAACCGGCGGTCCGCAACTTAAGTTCACTACTCCGCTACTTGTGGACTCTCCACATGGACGCGGAGTAGCGCTAGCGGTCTCTGTAACCAAACAGTAGCGGGGTAGCGGGTAGCGAACTTGAAAAATTCAAAACTGTTACCGCTACTGACAGCCTGTTCAGGAGACCACCATGCAAAAACAATTAGGAGATTGAGGAAACAAATATTTTACCTATCACAAAACACAAGAAGACTGAACTGACACTGTTGTTGTATGATTTTATTTGTACGTCTTACAAAAGAACTTGTAGCTTCTATGCAGTATTCAGATAAGAGAGGTAGTTTTCCTCGAAATTCATTTCAAAAGAACAATAAAGAGCAGTTTTGGGTACGCTTTAGTAGTGACTTATAACAAAAAGGAGCGATAGCAAAGTAGCGGATAGCGGTTTTAGCAATTCAAAGGCGGCAGAAGTAGCAGTCGTGGTTTCAAAATTTGGCAGCGGTGCCCGCCTCTGCCAAAAAGTCGTCCATTGGATTAATTTTGTACGATTTTTAGGTGTTCTATAATCAACCCTTTATTCACTTATTATAATAAAGTTTTATCTTAATTTTCCTTTTATACCTCCAAGTTTAGGTCCTCGCGAGGTACTTAGGATACCTTCTATTTCTACAGAAACAATTCATCTAATTCAATTTTGAAATACCATGACCATTACTAGTAACACACATCATGTATTTCTTATGCACTTGCATCATTGCACGCCCATATTTGATAGGAATGGAGGTGGGGAGTCGCACCAGAGGCATAAGTACAGCACACAACACATAATCATGGGGATCACGTGTACCAACATGTATATGAAACGGCACAATCTGATATGTAGACGTTTCCCGACGATCACGGAACTCGCAGCATGTAAACATCACCTCAAAGACACCCTGCGCTTGCCGCGAATATGCAGTTCAATTATGCTTATCCTAAGAGATATATTGCACAACCACAGTAGCCTGACAAACGGGTGGAATCGAAGAAAATCGCAACAATATTTTTCATCCAACCACAGATTCGTCATGGAATATGCGGTGAGGCATAAGCTATACTCGATTCCAAAACAAAAATAGAGTAAAAGCAGCTTCACCAAGCCATACTGGAAGAGAGCATGAGAAGTTTGTACGCTGGTTATTGCACTGAAGACAGTTCTACAGAGAACATAACAGTATTGAATCCTATTGAATGCTGATAGATCACCAAAATGTTATCAAGCACTTCAAAAGAAAACCACGGGTCCGCGAACAATCCCTAATAAATGATAACGCACACGACAGTCATTTTTCCGAGAAGATACTGGCGGTCACCGTTAAAACATATCCCGTCAGGATAACTATAAAAGCTTTAGTCAAAACTTCTCAAGGTATACCTTGCAATAGCACGAATGAATAGTTCATTTCCCTGCAGTCATTTGAAACAAGCACACTTTCAAAGGCGACAAATGGTCATAATGTTTTGCCATATTCATCTCGTTATTTCGGACATGGTAACTGGATTGCTAGTGAGCACATAACATTTAACGGTTAACCAGATGCATTAATAGTCTTAAGGTCCCAGAAAGAATCAGGAATGTCCCAATACTGGATTCTACGGCACAATGGGCGCCCAACACTGGCACCGTGTTTGAGTGAAGGGTGAGCAAAGGCACTCCCCACCCGTTACGACACCTCTGACCGCAGTCAAGTTGATTCAGATAAAAATCGACTCAGGTTAACCCCCCACCTGGCCCCTATACTAAGAACACATCTAAAATCAACACAAAGAGAGCTTCCTGATATTTGTGTGGTAACCATATCACTTATCATCGTACCAACCCCCACCACCACCATAACCGACAAAGAGTGATCATTTCCCAATAGGACATCACCTGCTAGGCCCCCACCTCCCGTTGACCGTTACCACGTGTTAAGGTTGGTGCGCCTTACACGAGACGGGCACGGAGGGATGGTGCACCCTTCAACAATCCACGCATCCCTAACAACGAGATGGCGCTGCACCACTCCAAAGGTAAGAACCCGTCCACCTCCTGAAAACCCCAACTGGGTGACATATGCAGGACCAAACAATGGCTTCGAGCCAGTTTCCGGGTGACTTACCGTTGACCAGACGCAATTACATCTGTCAGCACAGTGTTCCAACTGTTATTGCTCCATGTCTTCAACAACCAAGTCTGTGTCGCGACACAAGAGCAAAGCCTTGACTCTAGCGCCATCTACACAGAAAGAAGCGCATTACTGGCAGAAAGTCGGTCTGCTCTACGGCTGTAGCCTATATTGGCGCGCCTTCTACGCCGTCCTCGTGCTATCCAGAGGGAGCATCTACAGAAGACGTGCGCAGCGGTGCTGGAAGAGCGCGTCGATGACAGAGGCGTCCGCCAGGGTACTCACATCTCCCAGCTGACGGTCGTTCATCGCGATTTTACGCAGCACGCGACGCATTATTTTGCCGGAGCGTGTTTTGGGCAGGCCCGGAGCGTATTGGAGGTAGTCCGGAGCCGCGAACGGCGCGATCCTCTCGCGAACTGTGGACAACAGGTGGCGTTACTAAAGCACAGCTTCACCGTTTATAGACGCACGGTGATGGTCGCCCCAGGAGCTCAGTTGGTAGAGCATCGGGCTCCTCGCAGCCGCTCAGAAACCACGCAGTGAAACGGGCGAAAACTTGGGATCGATTCCCCTAGGCTTTTAATGAGAGAATGATCTGAACAACGCAGCCGTCCATGTGCTTTGTAGCAATACTGGCTTCTCCTCCAGCGCAGCCCAATCAAATACTGGCTTCTAAATTAGTCCATCGTTGAGTGAATTTCCCGTTCGGATGGTGGGATCGGGGCCTCGCAGACGCAGTCCAAGTACCACTGCGCCGCAGAGGAGTACGTAAAGAAAACAAACTGAACGTACGAAAGTAGACAGTACGCGTTTCAGAACAATATCGCCCACTTTCCAGTAAATACAGGCACTTTCTCCTTTATCCAACACATCACAAAATTTGTCGACACTGCTGCCTGAGGAAGAGTTCTGAAACAAGTCCTCTGAAGCTCTACGCCCTGGAATAATTTGATAAATCATGAGCAAACTAGGTATTTTATCCCGTTCAGCATTTTCAAGCGGGGAGGCAGCATAAGGCAGGCAGCATAAATCACGAAAGCGTGATTTCATTTTTTTTTCTGGAAAAAGGGCCTCGACCAATTTTTGTGCGTTCTTCGAGAGCGTCAAATTACAACCAGTTCACCAATCACTGTCAAAACCTCTCACTCATCCTACCGGGGTAAGATATCAGGCATCATAGTGAATAGTCTGACCTTTGTTGATGAGTTGTTTCTGCAGCTGAGGCGTCCACTCGGCGCCCTCCTTGGTGGTGATGAAGCAGTAGACGCCCTCGCCCTTGACGCTGTGGGGCGCCGCAACTACCGCCGTCTCCGACACCGCCTCGTGCTCAATCAGGGCCGACTCAATCTGCCAGAGAGGGCAGACTGGTCAGAGCCTTCACACTGCGACTCCGTGTCCTGGCTGGCCCCGTGTAGGGTCCATACCTTGGTAAGCGGTCCCATAAATCATTATCCTCGTCCCCTGTAACCCAGAACAGGATACGGCCTGTTCAGCACTGAAATAAAGTAAATATTAGGTGCGAGGTGTAGCACTACCTGAGCCTACGACAAATGATCATATGACAAAATCATTGTGTTACAGAAGTTTAACAGATATTTAACATACCTGTGGTCGAGCACCCAGTGTTATAACGCGCTGTTGGTGTATATACGTAAGACAAACATAAAAAGGTAAAATTTTAAATTAAAAAAAAACTCTCGAGGTGAGATAATACTGACATTCGCTAGTTGTGAAAAGTTCAAATAAACGCCGGGACTTTTTCCTATTTATCAAGAAGTAAAGGTAAACTTCATGCATATTATGAGCAGTTTTCGTTCCCCTTTTATTTTATTACATATATAAATAAAAAGTACGAAAGCAAACATCTAAACATTGCGTTATTTCTCTCATTCGATTTGAAGAGCCGACAGCAATTAATCCAGAATAATCGATCAAATATTGTAGCTGTTTCTAAGACGCAGTTTACCCAGACTTTCGAATCAAGTAGAAGAGGATAAAGCATTCTCCCGGCTCCAAAACAGCACAACTTACCCAATTTAACGAGCATACATCAAAAGACCAACACTTTGGTTATCATAACAAGTCAATCACACACAACCCAAACTAAAAAAGGCAGAACACTTCAGCGCGGCCTGAGCGAGCCGAGCTCGGCCAGCCCTTCCTTCGCCCGTTAGCCGACCTGCGCCGTCGACAGCAGGTGCCCGGAGACGTTGAGCATGTCGTCAATCCTGCCGGTGACCCAGAGGTAGCCGTCCTCGTCGCGTCGGGCCCCGTCGCCCGTGCAGTAAAAGCCAGGAAACTTTTTGAAGTAGGTGGTCTCGAAGCGCTGGTGGTCCCCGTACACAGTGCGCATGATGCCGGGCCACGGCCGGCGGAACACCAGGTACCTGACGAGGATGGAAATACTGACGGCGGGACCTCGGTCGTAGTACTCCACACGACAGCTGTGCTACAACAGGCGTGCGTCCACTCAGTAAGACACAGGACATCGATATCAGTCGCCAAAGTCAAGTAACTCGTTAAGTCAACCCAACTATTAACTGCTTAACAATGTACACGCCAGTAGAAGCCTGTGAAGTGTTGTATTTACGGGGACGTGCTACAGATTCGACGCACCCTTCGCCGACGCCGTGGATCTCGCGACCTTCCTCGTCCACCAGGGCGGGCTCCACGCCAAAGAACGGCCGGCAGGCGGAGCCCGGCTTGGCCGGCGTGGCGCCCGGCAGAGGGGTGATCACGTGACCGCCGGTCTCCGTCTGCCAGAAGGTGTCGACTACGCTGCAGCGTCCTCCGCCTACTACCCGCCAGTACCAGAGCCAGGCCTCCGGGTTAATGGGCTCCCCCACCGAGCCCAGCACAAGCAGACTGGCGCGACTGTGCCTGTCGACGCACGGCGAGCACGGAGTCGATAAGATGCCGATGAACAGTCCGTCACCAAACTAACGTCTGCTAGTAGTGAGGATGACAACTTCCCGACGTCTACCAAAAACGACCTCAACATATCAGAAAACTGTGTCATTCCCATTATACAGATATCAATATAAGAGCCAAAACATATCGCCACCTCGAAGACAAAATAATGATAGCGCAAACAACGACAATGAAAATAAGACAACAATGAAAGCGACAAAACATCACTGTCTCACAGAATACTGGGACACCCTAAACCATACTTTATGATGCTCGGAAAAATATTAACAATCCTGAACATTAAGCATACAACGTGCTGCAGAAGATGGGCCCATGCTACATTCAGCTTAAACAAACACGACACCTGCTTTTACAAATATGACAATATCCTGGCCATGTGGTTTCAGTTCTCACTTGAGCACCGCCTCGTCCCCCAGCCGCATGAGAGCGCGGATGGCGGTGGGCGCGGTGTAGAACTTGGAGACGGCGTACTTGTCGATCACCTGCCACATTCGCTCCCCGGTCGGGTAGAACGGCGTACCCTCAAACTGCCAACAACAACCGAGGCTAACAGCTCACGTGAGACAGAAACGAACGCACGGTGCAATCCGATTCTCTATAGCACCAAAACCATACTAAATGAAACTAGGAAAAATTTTAATCCTGAACATTAAGCATATAAAGTGGTGCAGAAGATAGGTCCATGCTGCAGAAGCTGTGTCCAGTGCATATCTTACCCGGGCTTTTATGCCGTCTTTTTATACACAAAAAAACGAACAAAAACTTTCGTAAGAGAGGAAACATATAACTGAAACGGCAGGTGGCCCCACGCTCGTGCACCGAATGCGCCACTCTGTCACTGAGCTCACCATCACAGAGGTGGCGCAGTTGAGCATCGGGCCGTAGGTGACGTAGGAGTGGCCGGTGATCCACCCGATGTCGGCCGTGCACCAGTACACGTCGCCCGGCTGGTAGTCGAACGAGTACTTGAACGTGGTGGCCGCGTACAACATGTACCCACCGACAGTGTGCAGCACACCCTTGGGCTTACCCGTCGACCCGCTGTCCATGGGGGCAGCACGGCGTCAGGGTGCAACAGTGGTGATGACCCCGAATGGGGAATACTGTCTTTTCTGAACAGAAACGGAAAGAAAAGCATGCCATGCACCTATTGCATAAGGTACGCCCATTCTACGAAGTAAATGAATCCCCAACCTGACCCGGCTCCGAATTATTGTTAGAACCCACAAAAAACGAGATTTTGCACGAGTAAAAAGCCCAAGTAAAACCCGGTAAAACAAAACCGGGACCCGATGCCGCCTACCGCCGTTGTCACACTCCTCTGACCTGGTGTAGAGCATGAAGAGCGGGTGTTCGGCGTCCACCCAGACGGGCTGGCAGTCGGGAGAGGCCGCTGCCATCAACTCCTCCCACCACAGGTCCCGCTCCGGCCGCCAGTCCGCCTGCCGATGCCCCCAAAGGTCAGCGACGGGATCCGCCAACACTGCCACGGTCAACACAGGATTCTGACGGGAGACATTCATTGGTGCAGCCAGGGGTGCAAGCTGGCAACCAAACGCACCTGTAGAACTGACGTGCGGAGGCAAATATCCAAAGCCTGTATATATTAGGCTACAGCTCAATATCGTATACCTTAGGAGAAGTGTTTTGCGATATTATTTCCAGCGCTCTATTGCGTTTTTCAGGGTTCCAGTCTTCTCGACTTTCGTTTACATTTACCAATCAAGGCGGAAAGCTCATTCCCACTCGGTATGCCAGTAAATTTAACATTTATTTGGCTATATCCTGAGAGCATGCCACAGAGACTGTTCCTGCCAGGGCGCTGCCCGACCTCGCCCCGACTCCGGGGGTCGGCGGCGCTCACCTTGACGTCGTACTGAGCGGCCGGCTGGTCGCCGTTGGATGCGGATACAGAGGGCGTGAGGTGGCGCAGTCGCGGCAGGTGGTGCACCACCACCACGTGCCGCACGGCGCAGCCGCGCGCCGCGCAGAGCTCCACCGCTGTCGGTCGGGTGATCGGCGGGTCAGCTGGTGACGGCAGCCCCCGACGTGGCAAGACAGGCAGGACATCGAGCGGCTGACATCACGAACCTTTAGCTATCGAGCTTTAAATCCAGCTGTAAAGCTTCGAATAACGCTCCATCTATCGATTTATGAAGCTCGTACGTTCCCGCAGAAGCGATGAAACCATAAACATGATGCTAAATTACAGAGCTGACAACGAGAACAGGCCATGATTGATAGAAAAACGACTCTCAGTGAAGAAAATAAAGTGGCCCGTAGGCAAATACAAGCATTACTCATGAGTAGTTTCCCACAGTAGGTGAGAATCGATTCGGCCATCACTACTTTCATCTACGCGGTGCCCTCGCCTGCCCTCCCACGGGATCCGCCGCGGTACCGTTGTCGGTGATCTCCTTCAGCTTGATGAGCTTGCTTCCGCGCCAGACGCCGTCGGCGGTCACGACCAGGCGGCAGCGCGCGTCCTGAATCCGGTCCGCTAGCGCGTCCGCCGAGTAACCGCCGAACTGGCGGGAGGGAGAGTCAGTAACCACCGAACTGGCGGGAGGCGGTCAGTGACGACCCAAATGGTAGGAGGGGAGGGGTCAGCAACCGCCGAACTGGCGGGAGGGGGAGTCAGTAACCACTGAACTGGCGGGAGGGAGTCAGTAACCACTGAACTGGCGGGCGGGGGGTCAGTAACCGCCGACTGGTCAGTAACCACCGAACTGACGGGAGGGGGAGTCAGTCTTCACTGAACTGGCGGGAGGGGAGTCAGTAACCACCGACTGGTCAATAACTACCAAGCTGGTCAGTAACCACCGAACTGACGGGAAGGAGTCAGTGACGACCCAACTGGTAGGGGGTCAGTAACCGCCAAACTGGCGGGAGAGGGCCAGTAACCACCGAACAGGCAGGGGTCAGGAGCCACCGAACCAACGGGAAACATTTGAAGAGCAGGATAGTTGCTCTAAAAATATTGGGAAGATATATCTGTCTTGTATCTCACAAAAACAGACCAGCTGCGCAATGAACGAAAACGCAGTGCGGATTTAGAGGACAGAATCCCAGGGTGCAAACTGAGTATAGAACCAATTATACAGAGAGGTACCGGGCAAACCAACATGTTCACAGGCAAATAGAAAGGGGGTATTGTTACAAAAAGGGGCTTCAGACACCGTCCGTTTGTGAACACGTGTCGTGAGTCGATGGAAACTGTTCATCGGGGCTTGGGCTGACACATGTATATTGTTCATGTGTACTTCCGACATCAATTCACATTAGACTTGTTCATAATAAGACCGTTTACACCAAACACGGATCTAGGATTTGGGTAAATGGGAAGCGAAGAAGCCTCGAGGACATATACCAGCATGCGAGTGCCCTCTGTGCATTCCAAAGGGTGCTATCTAGGATGTGATTGATTTTTAATCGTTTTTAAGCGAGGGATGTTTCCAGTCTTGCAAGGGAGTAGTGGAGCAAATTTGGCCTTCGGGGCGTCACGGCTGGGGGGGACTCAAACGGAAGCCCGTGACTAGCAGTGGATGGGCGGCAGACAATGACAGGCGCCTGAAAGCAGGGGCCTCAGCAGGACCGCCTTAAAAGGTAAATTATAAGGCGCCGGTTCCGTTTACTGCTCGCATCTTAAGACCGCTTAGAACGCTCGACATCCGC
Organism: Lepas anatifera; assembly: GCA_034440635.1. Lineage (NCBI taxonomy): Eukaryota > Metazoa > Arthropoda > Thecostraca > Lepadidae > Lepas > Lepas anatifera. The sequence continues at coordinate 1,465,498 of JAOTON010000131.1, read as the reverse complement.
ATGAGGAAGGCTCCATGGACATATGGGAGGCGACCATCTCTTCGCCCCTGGACCTGTCCTTGGTGTACACATGGAATTTCCGCGGGCCTGGCACAGATACTACCGGAAACATCCTCTCAAGGCGTGTCACACTCCTTTGCATTTTTTATCTGGACGAGTCGCAGCAGGCACGCTTGTCCAATTACTGGAAGTGTTGTGGCGACAGCGGAAGAACTTCGCGGTCTCGACGGCGGCTCATACCGTTCTCGTTTGCGGTTGTGTCGCTACCCAGATATCTGCAGAATAGCGGCTTTTCGCTCCGGGTAAGGCCGACGCGTCAGCAAACAGCGAGACCTCCGAGTACACCCGGCAACAGCCCCGGGGCGACACAGTAGCAGTGCACTCCAGCGCGACCGTGCTGCCAACAACGCTCTGGTCTAAGCTTAAATGGCCACACCTTTCTGTGCTTTCAGCTCTCCTGTACAGGTCCATCGTTGAGTACAAATCTAATTTGGTTAAAGGGAATGTGGCACCTTGGTCGAATCCTGGAATTTAGTGTTATTAGGCGTACTTCTAGTCAAAAATAATAAAACCACTTACGATGTCTCTGAAAAATGTACAATCAGCTTAATATTTGGTTTTTAAAAATACTCCTCTACAAAAAGAAATAAATATCAGCCTGTGGATGATGTCACGATCTGGCAACCACTACCATACTTGAAACGCTTCAAGGGCTTCGATTGGCTGATGCTCATCGTGACGTCAGCATATGTCGTCACACCAGTAGCTCACAACAATGGCCGCCGGCGACGGGGGCTGAGGGGGCTGGTGTCAGGTAGGTTTTAGCTTTTTTCTACGGAGATATCGAGTTCCAAGACAAATGAAATATGGAGTACCGGGTTTTCCGACCTGCTTTATAACTTGGCTATCTCAGTTAAAATCACGTTGTGAAGGTGCCACATTCCCTTTAAGAGTGTCCCAAATTACCTTGCATAAAATCACCCGATTCAAATTAGTCTGACGATAGTTTTGGGGACAACCATGAAACAGACTGGACGTTTCAGTAAAGGTCTAGAATCGGCCGCCGTCTTTCGTAACCGCCCAAACAGATGACGACAGATCCGAATCAGGGAGACGGGTCGGAACGGCTGCTAGAGGCACACTGATTCAGACCGGTTTTCAGTCGCGGGAGCAAGAGCCATCCGTTCACCTTTCCCGTGGGTACAATAAACGCACACCACTGCCCCGGTCAAATCACTTGTTCTGTAATATTTTCGACTGGGCAGTGAGTTTAGATAGGTTTCAGCTTTTGAAAATATCGAAAACGAAAGATAAAATAACAAAATGTTAGGTCACTAAAATGCCAAATTTACAACATCATGGTGTTAGTAGCTCAATCACATCAGGAAAGCTGCCTCGCTAGGGCAGACCTGCTCACACTTGGTCACTCAGCGTTTTTATTTATAGCGCTCACGCTTGAACAAATACGCGAAACAACCAAGGCGTGGCGTTGTCTGTGTATGTTCAGTTAGCAGCACCAAGGGACAAAGCTATGTTTTGCTTAGAATTCGACCGAGTGCGAGCTCACAAAAGCAGTGGACCATGGGTCTTTATGCAGTGGGCAGCAGCGGCAAGGAAAAACTGCGCACACCATCGTCCGAACTGGCTTCCTGCCGAGAACCCATAAGAACTGATTAGGTCAGCAGATAAAACACAGGTGTCCCAGATTGATGTCTTGCTGCAACCTCTGCAGAAGTTGTGAAAGCTTACGATTCTCACGTGACCCCGAGCCGACCCCAAATGAGAGACATCGGGTGCCAAACTACCTCGCTTGAGCCAGGTCCGACGTCGCACAATTCCAGGACCTGCCTCCCCTTCCGCTCATCCCCCCTCCACACCAGCCACGGCCCGTTTCACACGGGATCGCACGCCCCGGGAATAGCTCTCCGGGCCCCCTGTTATCTATACCAACCGGATGATCCCGGCCAACCAATAGAACGTCACCGAAGTTTCACTTTTAGAAAGCGGGCGACCTCGTAGTGATTTGGAGCCCTTCTCTCTCCTTTCTTTCAAGTTTGCAACACCATTTGCACAATTTTAATGGAGGGCTGCAGTCTGCAATATGACAGCAGGGTACGTTTGGTGACGTGCCAAGATAGTTCGACCAAGAATGACGCAGACTGACAGGTATTTATCTTATACTCTGGCCAAAAGAGTACACCTGCATCTGCCTAATAATCTGACCATGAGAGAGCTGTGGCCGAATAAAAATTTCTGAGATTTTCTCAAATACTAGTCAGTTAAACACGGGAAACGTAGGCAGCCGTTCCTTCGTATCAGTCATTTCGGAGCAAAAACAAACTAGCAAGTAAGATGCTTCTACCAGCCAATATACGTAAACTCATACAACTGTGTTTAGAAATGAACACAAACAATCGGACGTGCGTTTCATGCGTCACATCCACGGCCAAGCTGTACCTACAAACGGTGTGGACAGCGGGTACACAACACGACTGGGGAGCCAAGGCCGTGCCCGCCCGGCCGGGCCTGACGGGTCAACAGAGCCAGTCCGCGCCTGGCCAGTGTTGTACAACTAGCCGACCAGCTGGAGCCAGCCCCACCCGGCGCCGTGTCAAGGACGCGGCGGCCCGCCGAGGGTGGAGAAGCTCCGAAGGGCGCCGCTTGACTCCGACAGAGCGCTTACTGGTGTCGGACGCCAGGCCGAGTTGAACCGACACACCTATGCCTTGGTTTGTGATATACGTGATGAAGATGCGTTGCTATACATAGTTAATGGGCACAACTGTGTCAGATGATGACGGAACCAAACAAGTATGGAATACGTGAGCGATGAGAAATCGATAGTTCAGATTGGCAGCGCAAGTCCAATTGTTCAGCAATCATGCACCAAGTCAGGGTTTCAGGGCGCTCCATGGTCTGTCATCATTTTGTTGCACATCCACCGCTTATTGCTTTTTCCTGTCCAGCCAATTCAACCACAGCAGTAGGAGAACATATACATGAGGTCCAGCGCTGTGTTGAGTGACCTGATATTCACTGGTATTCACGGACGGCCACGGGAGAATCATCTATAAACATCGGCGTTGGAAAGGAAGTTTCTAAATACGACAAAACTCGGTTAACGGAAAGCACATATCCAACAAGGGAGGCACGATGTTCAACGACCGCAAGATGTTCGACAACGGAAGCACGGTGCTCAACAAAGGCATCATGGAATAACACACAACAAATGCATTCTCAGGGTAAAATAGTTTCACAACAAAGCCGGCATCCTCGGTTCCGAATTCGTCTTCTTCGTTTTTCTTCTTGGTTCGTTAAACAAAAACAGATAAACTAAACACAACCTCCGAAAAATATCCAGAAGAACAAAATTTCAAATACCAATAAAAAGGTGCACTGCATCCCATTTAGAAGTGGAACAACTCACCACAATGGAGTGCACAGCGCCGATGCGAGCGCAGGCCAGCATGGCTACCACCAGCTCCACAACCATCGGCATGTAGATCGCCACCCGGTCGCCATCCTTCACGCCCAAGCTGCGCAGGACGTTGGAGAAGCGCTTCACGCGGTCCAGCAGCTGGGCGTAGGTGACTTGGTCTTCGTCATCCGGCTCGTTGCCCTCCCTGGGGACAGGGGAGGGGTGGACGTCCGTGTGGTTGAAGATCACTGCAACCGTGCGGGCGTGTTGTATTTGTGGGGAAAGTAAGGGAAATAATCATCATCAGGTGGGATGAGAGAATGATGTTGGCCCTGATGCCAGCTGGAGTTAAGATAGAGCTGTGTAACGGCAATAATTCACTTGCTCTACATTGCTGTGAGCCCCGTACACGATTTACATTAATAAAAATATAAGACAATTCTTCATGACGCCTTCAGCTTTGAATGTCTACATAAAACAGTCCCTACAGCTTAAATGCTATAGGCTACAGAAAGCCGCACGAAATATTCTGATAGGGTTGTTCAAGAGCCAAAAATATAGACAAGGAATAATGATGGCGAACGACGATGACAAAAAAGAAGAATTTCTAGCTTGATCATTAAGAATCGACCAGACATTACGTAAACAAAAGCTAGTTATGAAGCCTGGGGAGTGGGTGGGGGGAAGGAGGAGTCCACCACAGCGTTATCAAACGTTACACATGGGCATCAGAAAACATCACATAGGGGAACAAACATCACATAGGGGGAAGGGGTAACACATTCCAAAATATGCGGAATGTAATAAATAAACGTCCCCTCACAAACGCTGTCTCACTAAAGGATCTAATCTAACTAAAGAAACTAATGGACCAAAGTGAAGACAAGAAATAGGAAAAGTGTGAACATCGCTCTTATCGAATTCAGCGCAAGACACAGCCACATTTATCTCATGGCTCCCCATCGTGGGCAGTGGCGGTTCTAGCCGGAGGGTTTGGGAGGGGCAAACCAAAGTCAAAAAGCAAAAAAACGTCGCGCAGTGCAAAATTGCGTTAAAATATACCTTTTCGGTAGGATTTTGTGAACTGCAGACGAAAAGCAAAAAAAAAAACGCCACGGGGTGAAAAATATGGACTCAAGATACTTTTTTCCTATCCAAGCCCCAATATTTACACTGAACTTCACTAATTCTGTTTGAAGTTGAGAGTTGAAGCACCAAAATCTTGTTTACAAGCTAAAAAGGAGTCGGGGGAAAAAGGAGGTCGATCGCTTTGGGGGGCAAAAACATAGTTTTGCCCCGAGCTTTTCCGTTGGGGGGGCAATTGCCTTTTTTGCCCCCCCCTGGATCCGCCACTGATCGTGGGTATGCGGTTCTGTGATGGGTCTGCAATGCACATTCTCTTCTGGTATCGATTACGTTGGGCGAATTCTAGCCTTGAGATGAGCTCAGTTACCACGTTTGCATTCCCGAGGACAGACAGGCGGAACGCCGGAGATCAAATATGGTCCTACACGGTACAGGATAATTCACAGCCGCCTTTCATCTGGTCAAGAACCACCACAAGATCTATTTTTAATATGAAAAATGGTAGGTCAAACCACCTCCTAAGGAATTCACAAGCTTTAAGCTTTTCGACTTATCTCTGATTTTACAGAATAAGTACATCTATTACAAAAAGTCAACGTTGTAAGCCAGTCACAACCAGTCTATTTGTCTCCGAGAACAGTTTGACAAAGTTAAAGAGCTTGGCCTTCGTCCTCATAAGCCTGACGTAACTGCCCTTACTGGCAGCGGCTCACAGTAAGATCGATGAGGCAATGATTCGGCGTCATTTGATCTCCATGACAACTTCCGTTCGGAACGATCACAAGGGCTAACGTCACGCAAATTCAGCGGCGTCTCCGCCCACTCACGCTGCGCAGTGGCAGGGCGCCCGGGTCCGTGGGAGGATACTCGGCCTTATAATTCCATGGGTATAGAGCATAGTAATCGCTTTTATATCTCCACCGCTAATAATGTTGATATCAGTAGGCCCATGTCCCCGCTTCTCTTCGTTCTATGCCAAACTAAAACAAATAAAAAATAGCGTTAAAATATCTTGGAAATAACAATTTGCTCCAGCGTTCCATTATGGAAGTTCCTGTCATGACCGAGGACGTGACCTCGTGCACCTTCTCTTCCTGTATATGTTCTCCAGAGATACAACAGATACGTCAGAGTACACTATAACAGACACAAGGTTGGCACCCCCGACCACGGTTGCCCGGCCGGTGGGAAATACCACAGCGAGCCCCCAGGACCGTGCCACAGGAAGAAGAGTAACGGAATCAAACAACCCCTCTACAACTGAGCAAATAAGATTTGCACTTCAGTCACCCCGCTCAAGGGGGCAACCACATTAATTTTAAAAATCAATTTCGAAGGGTGAATGCTGGATCATTAAAACACCTGGAACGATTACCCTGTTCGCGTGTACTAAACCTCCCGAGAAGCATAACCATTTTCGGCAGGGGGCTAATATTGCCCCCTTCAGGTTTTCAAGAATATCTCCGAAACGGTTTGCGATAGAACTTTGAAACTTCCTGACTTTTCCTAAAACTAGTACAGGCAGGTTTTCTGAAATTTTCAAGATTATATATTTACCAGGGGCGGAGCTATGGCTGGGTTTTTGGGGAGGTTCTATCCACAAACCAAGTATTATTGTATGCGGTGGGTTCTTTGTAAAGGAAGCCGTCTCTGCTGATCCTGATACCAGTTATATGGTTTTATTATATCATTTGTTATGTGAGATGATAGTGCATTCACAATTGTCACTATTTGTATTCATCAGGCGCGGTTACAGCAGTTCAAAATGGGAGAGAATGTTATCAAGAAGGACTAAACGTTAGTAAGTGAGAAGACTGCTTACAGCCGGGCCAGGGCGAACACAATTGGGTATAGGAAAATTCAAAATAGTTATAACCCAATTTTAGATTACCAGAGGCGTGTCCAGTCACTATAATGTAGAGTAAATCACAAATATAAAAGCATATGTTTGTTCACTAGAGCTTTGTGCGGGACTAGCATGTTCTGTATGTATTCAGTTTCAGGAACGACTAAGGAAATATTTCGCCCATAGGCAGATCACGGAGACAACAGCATACGGAACGTGTTACCAATGGCGGAGAAGTGTCAGTATTTGAGGGAGTAACATTACATTTTCAAAATATATATTCCCAGCCAGTATCACCACCGCGACTCAATATCGTCGTATATTGAAAATGTGTTTCCAATCACCCCCACCCCCCACGACGAGAGTCCTTGATCCGCCTATGTCACCCCCTTTCCCAGAGCTGCCATGGGAGGGTAAAAATAATCAGAAATAAATTTCAACTAGTCGAGGGACTAATATACTCATGCATACCACTCGCATATTGTTGGTATGTACTTTACCCCACTATTTTACCTTACGCATCCGCCCCTGATGAGTTTTTCGTTTTTTCATTTATTTATGTGTCAAAGATGCCAAGCAGTATATGACGGCTTCTAATCCGCGTAACAAAAACTTTTTAGGTTGTATATATTTCCCTCATAGTCCTGGTCCTGGAACTGCCATTGAATTTCGAATTTTTGCGTAACTCGAGTATATGACAATTTTGAGTCAATTATTTGTAAATCTGAACTAGTTTTGTGAAAATTGTACAACAGAGACAAGGGTTATGGAAAATCTAAAATACACAAAAATTGTATATTTTGCACGAACTTCCCCTTAAAAATCAAAATTTTGACATTTTCTTTTTTCAAAATAAAGTTTAGCGTCAGGGAAATCAATAGCACTTTGAATTCTCAAAATCAGCCGGATAGATTACGAGATCTTAGGGGGCCGATATTGCCCCCCTTGCCGAAATAGGGGTAGCCGGGAGCCTGACGGAAATAGGGATAAAGCCATGGGACAGCGTAAGCCTCCCGGGTTCTGGGGTACAACACCGTAGCGCGAGAACCTAATGCCTTCAGCATGATTCAAATCCGATAAATGCATTTCAAAATAGTGAAGTGGGCCGACCGCTTAAGATCCCAGAAGTATTATTGTGAGCAGTAAATATGACACAACGAATAAAAATGTAAGCTCTGGAAGAAAAATAAGATATTCTAACTTGACAAGAGCAATGCGTCCCTACCGGCTGAAGGACTCCCGAGTTCAACGACAGTATCGCAAATGTCTTTTGGATCAGCATTGGTATTATATGGCCCAGGAGAGCCTGTACCAGGAACGAGCAAAAACAGACCATATCAAATGTTAGACCATCGGCCATGGCTCATTCGAGCCGTTCCAACAGTAAAGCAGGCAAAGAAACCGTGCATGATCCTTTGCTAGACGAGCCGGAGGAGCCAGTGCACTGACCAGTCTGCACGCTACGGGAGAGAGAGAGAGAGAGAGAGAGAGAGAGAGAGAGAGAGAGAGAGAGAGAGAGAGAGAGAGAGAGAGAGAGAGAGAGAGAGAGAGAGAGAGAGAGAGAGAGAGAGAGAGGAGAGAGGAGAGAGAGAGAGAGAGGAGAGAGAGGAGAACATGGAGAGGTAGAGATGGAGAACATAGAGCGACAGCGAGAACAGGGAGACAGTGAGAGGTCATGGGGAAAATAGAGTACAGGGAGAGGGTATGGTGGTAGGTTCTTCCTTTCATAACACCTGCCTGGTTTGTCAGCGGTCGTGCTCAGGTGGTGGTGGGTCACCCTTAGCACAAACTGAAGCGTTTTTGATGGACCAATTTCCCAAGTGGCCAGCAGGCAAAGGTGACACGCACATAAGTAGGTTCTGCCGGGGGTCATTGCCAAGGCTATTTTAATCCCAGCTGTGAAGTGAGAAAAAAACAAGACAAATGGGCCTAGTTACAACTGCACAACAGGTTGTCAGCCGTGCCGGCGAATGGCAGCAGGGGTACGGGAGAACGGGGGGAGGTAGTTAACGGCTGACGTGTCTGACAGCACCGCACTGCCATTATTGCGTCAACCCGGATTCACTAACTGAAAATCCGCACCGGATGACATTTCTAACAGAACGAGAACGTTGCGACAGGCAAAGATCGGGAATGCCAGCTGTAAAAGAGAGATCAAATTTTAGAACTCAGCAGGTTCGGATAAGACAAAACAGGATCTGATAAACCAAACCAAAAAACCTCCAGAAGAAAGTCACGAGAATGGGTCACGTTTTTCTGAAAGGCTGGCATAGCGGACGAATCAACAGCTGGTGTTAGCGAAGGTTGGGACAGACATGAAAATTGAGTAAACACAGAAGGCTCCGAAAAAAAACATATAAAGAAGCACAACCAAATACATCCGATGCTGAAAACCAGCACCCTCGCGGTGTGCGCCCGCTGCATATTATAGCGTCCGATTGGGGAGGAGCAGCGCACAAGAGCCTTTGTTTCTTGAGCCATGAAGTCCCAAGCTGGGCAAAAGGTTCCTAGCGGTTTCGCTGAATAATTTAATCTGACCCCCTCTCCCCCCGAAAAATACAATGTACCAGATGGCGAGGCTATTATTGACTCAGCGGATGGCACGTCGTTGAACCCCTACAAATGCATGTCAGTAAGTAGATACAGTAAGGATGGCGGCTCACTCGCTAGCATTGCATTTTCAATGAGAGAGATTTAGACCAATAATTTTTTGGAAAATTTCAAAAATTGTGAAAAATAATTCCTCCAGGGTTGAGTTAAGACCTTGTTGTTGTATTGGTTTTAGGATGCTTCAACTGCATGGTCATTTCGCGTGCAAAGGTGACTTAGAGTTAGTGACTTCCTTAGTGTGCTTTATTTTGAATCATGAATTGTGCGGCAATTCAAGATAGGGAGCTTTACGTGAAGTGGAACGTGACGGTAGTAGTGGTTTCTCGACACGCTTCCTATCTTCCTTCAAGCCCAAAGAACTAACGAACAAATCACTGATGTAGCACACTAATTTCATAAATTCTTCCTTTTTGTCCTTTAACCCTCGCCCCGGTGAGGGGGGTGTTTGAACACTCTACTCGGGTTTTTCCGGCGGAACAAAAAAACGGCGGAGCGAAGCGCCACCGTACTTGGTACAGCTTATCCTTGATCAATTTCGCACACTTCACCAAAATTTTACGGTTGGGTCATCTCAGGTCAGGTCGCCAGTGCAGGTCAAGTGACCTCACCTCCAAAAATGTTTAAGGTGACATAAGTAAAAACAAGGGAATCTATCAGATTGAAAATTATACCTCATAATGGGCCCACCGAGTGCTACAAAATATATTCCGGAATTTTTAACATCGATGGCCTAGGGTCAGGTACGTATCATGACCTCTCCATTGGAAATGCAAGGGGAAAACTGGAATTAGGCTGTATTTGCGTAGATACAGCTTATGATACCTTCGTATTTTCCCAATCGTGGTATCCCTGGGCCCCTTTCTTCATGCTGAAAATTTTTTCTATGACCTCTGAGAGGTCATCCGGGCTACTGAAGCAGATTTTCAGACTTCGGTCAATAACTTTGCAGGAAAAGATGATACAGCTTTTATTTTGATACCATTACGTTTGGATTGCTATTACGAGTCGATTGATAGGCATATTGACTATGTTAGATCGGATAGTGACCTTGACCCTACCTGAAGTCAGGCCATTTTTGTGTTTTGACCTAGTATAGTCATATTATAGATCATTCCATTCACAGTGACGAGAGAAAGCGAATGGTGCCTAAAAATGATTCTTACTCAACTCTGTCACATGCTAGAGCCCGAAACTGTACTCAAACATGCAACCTTCTTTCACCTGTCATTACCTGAATATTGACCTGAGCCAAAAATAAGTTTCTTCATAAATTTGTATGATCTATCCAACAGCATTCGCGTTTTTTCGCTATCCCACATAGGAACCGAGTTCGAAGGGGGAGTTGAACGCCCTCCCCCCATCAGGGCGAAGGTGGCTCGGAGCCCACCTCCGGAGGCCCAACGGAGCGGTGTTAACTGTCCATTGGAGGTGAGCCCAGCAGTTCCATGTGGCTATCACGACTCATACCAAAAACACAGCCCGTGTCAAACGCCTTTCTATCTATCATGTGTGGCAGTCTAACATGAGTGTGGCAGCACGTTTACACACTAATGTACCGGGACGAGTAGCGAGACGAAGACAAGGACTGAATATGAAACAGCGTAAGTATCCTCTTTCTTTCGTTCATTATGTTCCGGACAGAATAATACAATCCTGGATGGAAGTAATAGAAGGACTAATTGAATTCACATCATAGCGGCACTTCCAGTCTGTCACGAATGATAAAATAACGGTGATGTAGTAGTTGGGAAAGAGGATACAAATTTAGAGAAAATACAGGTGAGACATTCTTAACACGCGCATTGACGGGGGGCGGGTACCCGCCACATCGGGTTTTTCGAAGACAGTAGTAAAACGGCGGCGCGTAGCGCCGCCGTACTTGGCATACCTTTTCCCTCATCATTTTTACATCTTCTGTGAAAATTTCAAGGTTAGGTCATCTCAGGTCAGGTCACCAGTACAGGTCAAGTGACCTGACCTCAAAAAGTTTAAGACATCATAAGTCGGAGCAGGGTGAACTTATTCGATTGAGACTCATATCACATAATGCACCCACCGAGTTCTCTCAAATGTGTTCCGGTATTTTTGATATCGATGACCTAAGGTCAGGTACGAGGCATGACCTCTCCATTGGAAATACATGGGAAAATGGTTTTTACTGTATAACTCAATAACGGATAATGATAGAGCGTTTATTCTAGCTGCATTAGACTGGCCTTGGCTTTGCAGTTCTAATGATATGCATTTTATATAATTTGACCCTGACGTGACCTCAGGTCAGGTAAAATCCTTGATTTGACCTAGCAAGGTCAAATTATATATCATTCGATTCGGCTTGCTGCGAGGATTCATATAGTTTAAGTCGTTTTGCTCTAACTTTACTTGTTCAGATGTAATGGCCGAAAAACTTAATTTACATGTTATCCCTATTACGGCATGTTTTGACCTCTTGTGACCTTAAATGTGACCTGACAAAAAAATGGTTCAAATATTTTCGATGGAGAAGTGGATGGGCTACCCAACGCCGTTTAGCGTTTTTCGCTACCTACCATGGTTCTCGAGATCTTAGGGGGGCGGGTACCCGCCCCCCGTCAAAGCGAAGGTGGCTCAGACTCCCGTCAATGCGCGTGTTAAACCGCGCATCAAATCTAGCTGAGTACATATTTCTAAGTGGCTTTATATTCGTCTGCAGCTGTCACTTAAACACCGGAGGTATTTTTTCAACAAACATACCATGTCAATTCAAAGGTGCATCTATCATCCATCCATCTCATTCATACATGTATTTTACTCACCAGAAGAAAGCCACCTGGTCGCCGCGCCCAGCCAGCACGTGCCGATCCAGGGCATTGTAGCACATGTTGGTAGTAGCTCCTTTCATCCATTCGATGAAAATACGGCCAGCGGCGGCGTCAAAGTTGTAGCTGCACAACGGAGGTGTGGGAGGTGTTTCCCAGTGGAACTGAGCTGCTATCGCGCCCCAAAACGTGTCTGGATCCTCCAGAGATTGCTTGTACATAGAGTCGTACTGCAGCATGGACGAGCAGTGGGCCCGGTCAGCGATGTCCTTGGGCGGAAGGTAGACTTCATCACTGATGCCCTCCACACGGGTTGCCATTGTGTGAGCGGTACACTGGCCTAACTGCGGAGCAGACAGCACCAGCGCGGCGTGTGACTGAAGTTCTAAGCCAACCCCCGTTCAACAGCAAGCGCAGATCACCGGATGTGACGTCACACGCGATAGGATATAACATGGGACAATTGAATGATAAATTGCCTAATTTTTTGTAAAAAGATGTCCAGACCCGAAAATAAAATGCTTATTTGTTGCATTTGGGATAAACTTAATTTCCATGCATTCTCCAAATTCGTAAACAAGAATCACCATTAGCAGCAGTTTGACACATGGCCCAAAGATGAAGGAAGTCCTCCACGCCTGTGTGACGTCACTCAGGTGTGAAGGAATCTCTTTGGAACGTGCCTTTCAGTAAATGTATCCTGGTTCTAGGCTAGATCTTTATTAGTATCAGGCGGTAATATTGAAGTTACGCACACCAATAGCATGATCTAAATGGTAAGAAAAATGGAATTCAAAATTAATCCCAAGTTGAGTTCCCACTTGTGCAAATGTTCTTATGTCATTTAATGTTACAATGTCATTTTGCTGACCTACCGTGACCCTGATCAACCTCTGAGGCTGAATCGATATTTGAGACTAAAACCCAGGTACTGAATGCATTTAGTTCACTTGGTCGGGAATTCGACCCACGAATGTGCATGACATTCAGTTCGATATTTCGTAGATACCGAAACCAAACCTTAAAACTGCGAATAAATTACATTACACTTGTGAAGCGTATGACGCATGCGAATTCTTTCATTCCACACGTACGTTCTAGCTTTCGTTTCCTGCACTGACAAAGCATTGATGCAAAAATGGAAAAGTCGGGAGGGGAAGTAAGGGGGAGGGGCTTAAAGTGAATGTGGCACCTTTATAACGTGATTTTAATTGAGATACCTAACCAAGTTGTAAAACATGCCGGAAATCCCGGTGCTCAACATATCATTTGTCTTGGAATTCGACATTTCCGTAGAGAAAAGCTAAAAACCTACCTGAAATGTGCCCAAAATGTACCCGAGGAGCCAATCACGGTTTTCAGCTGTTGGCGTGATGTCATGCTGACGTCACGGTGAGCAATCAGCCTATTGAAGCCTATTGAAAATGGTAGTAGTGCTGCCACATCATGACGTCATGCACAGGCAGATGTTTATTTCTTACCATATAGGAGCATTTTAAATGTCAAAATATGGAGCTTATTGTATAAAAATCATGGACATTTCCACGACTTTCGGCTAAAAATAACCCTAATTACACTAACTTACGGGACTCGACCAAGGTGTCACCCCGTGTGCAAAGTATCGCACTTCCAACAAGATCTCGTCGGTGCGCGTGCCCTTCGAGCCAGGAGCGAGTGGTGCGAATTTTTCTGCCCTGGTGCTAATTTCCTAGACTGGTGAGAGGGTGGCAACACTAAAAACCAACAAAATCGCATGGATGAACGTTCTTGAAAGTAAGTTTTGCATACTGAGGGGTAAATTTAAGGAATGTGGGTACTTCAAATCAAAGCGAGAGTAGCTTTACGGGGTTCTCATTACGTATAGTTGGCTTTTGACAGAGCGTTAGCTTAATACAAACGAGCTTTCGGCGATACAGTCCCGTTGAAAGGTGAGTTTTCCCTCCCAGTGCCATTGATTCTAAAGGAGAGCTTCACATTGCTGTGCCCCCAACTTTGCCCCGCTGCAGGGAGTGATGATTTGGCGATCTTACTCTGTCAGGTATCTTGGCTCTGTGCTGCAGGTGCAGTCGTAATTTAACCAAATCAATTACCGCGATGGGCCAGATATCCTTTAAAATAATTTAGTAAACTTTTGTATTTAGAGAGGAATTCGAGTTTAGAGCACTATCAACTCCGGCGAAATAGAATAAAAAACAAGAAAAACAATGTATTGTTTTTGAATGTTGCTACAATAGTTGGATGGTTGAACCTGAAGTGGTGAGCAAGGAGCACGTCAGCTGTAGGGAGTGGTGGTAAGGTGATGACTTTCAGGGTATGGAGCATGCACGGATACAGGGGGGGCAAAGGGGGAACGTGCCCCCATCGACTCTCGGTGCCCCTGAAATGGGGAAGGCGCCTCACGGCTGAAAGGCTGATAGCTCCCTCTGAAATGTGACTTCCACCTCAGGATGCAAAAATCGGCGCCCACCTGATACCTATCTAGGCAAAAGTGGCACCCCGGTTGGATGGCGCCCCCCTCGATGACAATCCTGGATCCGCCTATGGTATGGGGGGATGGATGGACAGTCATAAAGACACTTGAGGGGGATGAAAAATGTAGCATTGCATCGTGTAGGTAGGGATATGTGCGTTTATCTCCCTGGTATATTGTGGATTGGTATGATTTTTTGGTGACTGACTGTGCGAATTTGAGTGAGAATTCTACATGCCTAGTGCGATTCGTCTGGGCCGCTGCCATAGTTTGCCGACTGGGCCGCTGCCATACTTTAGCGACTGGGATGCTGCACTCCCTTTAAAAAGGCAACGTTTCCGTTAACTGGGCCCATGCATCTCCCTTAGCTAGGCTAATTGAGAGAGGCATATTCCATTGGTTTTCTCCGACCCAAAAATCTGCTCATCCTATCACACACCACCCCACCCCCCACCACCACCACCACCACCACGCACCACGCACCACACCCCACCACGCACGCACCCCACCACCACACACACACACACACACACACACACACACACACACACATTAATTTATTTTACGCCTATTTCAAACATTGATGCCCTCACAAAACTGTCCCAAGAGCTTTTACCGGCGCACCTACATATAACCATCTAACTGCAAAAAATGCACAAAATCATAGATCAGGTGGTCCATATTTAACTGTAGTGTTCCTTCATGTTTTAGCTATGCAATTAAAGTGTAGCACACACTTTCACGACCTTAATTCACACGCCAAACAATGAATACCACATCCGCACGTCCCCTTCCCGCGCGCCATTGCCTTTAAAGGAGGCCGCGAATTTTGGTGTGGGCAGTAAATAAGGTCAGATATTAAGGAAACAGAAATTCACTACTTTGAACCATATTTTGTTTAAAAAATGATCTAAAAGGATAAAAACAAATTCAAAGGCTATAAATTTTAACGAAACATAGTGATAAGAATTAACGACCAACTTCCAGAAAGCGCTGTCATTCTCACGAAAATGCGTTTGGGACTCAAATTTCTATCTTCATATTTGGATCACTAGCGGATCCAGAGGGGGGGGGGCAAGGCCCCCAAAATGGCAAAATTTTGGCCGATTCTCTTTAAGAAACAGTAAGTTTTTAATTATCTTTCCCGACTTGCCCTCTCCCCCCAAACGGTGCTTATGAGTCCGTATCACCTAACCTAACCTAACCTAACCTAACCTAACCGTACCTAACCATGTCTCGATTTAGCGAGCTGGCCTGGTGCCTACCTAGTCTGCAGCACTGACAATAGCCTTCGTCGGCCCCAGCTTTGCCGGCTTCGCTGGCAAAGCCTGCCCCTCCTCAGGATCATGTCCGTGTACTTTGCGTGCATGCCGTCCCGATCCACGAGCAAGTTGATAAAAATTTGGTACTTTTGCAACACTGCCATATCTGTGGTACAATGTACCATCAGCTAGCACGTAAGTGGGAGTTGCACTACAAGATCAAGCTGGACAGAAAGAGGGTGTCTTGCTGATTCTGACGATGTATCATTTCTATGGAAAATATTTCGGGGAAAGTGGACGTCTTAGCTAAGATTAGCCCTTTTACCACATAAAGTGGAATAATTATGTTGGTGATACCAAAATTCACTCCACCTGTCATAAAAATTATATATAGTTTTAAATTCAACTACTGTATTAACACACAGATTGACGGGGGCGGGTACCCACCCCCCCTCAGGTTGTTTTAGGTAGCATAAAAACGGCGGTGTGTAGTGCCGCCGTGCTTGGCATACCTTTTCCCTGATCATTTTAACAACTCTTTTCAACATTTTAAGCTAGGTCATCTCAGGTCAGGTCACCAGTGCAGGTTGAAGGACCTGACCAAAAAAGTTTAAGACAGCTCAAGTCAGAGCAGGATGAACTTATCCAATTGAAACTTATATCACATAATGGTCCCACCGAGTTCTCTAAAATATGTTCCGGTATCTTTTATATTGATCCATTAGAAATACATGGGAAAAATTTGTTTTAGCAGAATAACATTAATGGATAGCGGTAGAGCCTTTATTGTAACTGCACTAGATTTGCTGTCTCCTTGTGGTTCTAAAGCTATGCATTTTACCTAATTTGACCTTGACCAAACCTGAGGTCAAGTCAGATCTCATATTTTACCTAGCAAGGTCATATCATATATCATTTGATTCAGCTTGCTGCGAGGATTCGAAAGGTTCAAATTGTTTTGCTCTATCTTTACTTGTTCAGATGTAATGGCCGGAAACCTTAATTTACATAAAATCCCTGACGGCATGTATTGACTTCTAGTGACCCCAAATGTGACCTGACAAAAATGGTTCAAATATTTTTATAGAGAATTTGATGGGCTACCCAATGCCATATACCGCTTTTCGCTATCTGGCGTGGTTTTTTAGATCTTAGGTACTCGCCAGCGTGCAAAGTATGACATTTTCGACGAGATCTCGTCAGTGCAAGTGCCCTTGGAGACAGGAGAGAGTGGTGCAAATTTTATGAACCTGGTGTGAAATTTGTGAGACTGGTGCAAGGAAGGTAACTTTTAAAACACACAAATAATGGCTGAATGGTTTGGTTATCAAGGCACAGGAGGGGGCCTTATAAAAATCCTTAACTAATAACAGAGGGAGCATTGCATCGTGTGGGTAGGAATAGGTGCATTTTTCTCCATTATGGCAGATTGGTGCAAATTTTGGAGGCTGGTGGTGCAAGAATTTTAGATGGCTGGTGCGACTTGTCTGGCCTGCTGCCATACTTTGCAGACTGGGGTACCCGCCACCCATCAACCTGTCTGCCAAGTATGGCAGCAGGCCAGACTAGTCGCACCAGCCATCTAAAATTCTCACAAATTCATACTGCCAGCCACCTAAAATTTGCACCAATCTGTAATACACCAGGGAGAAGAACGCACCCATCCCTACCCACAGGATGCAATGCTACCTCTCTTATTAGTTAGTTAGTTTTATAAGGCCGCTCCCTGTGTCTTTAATGCCATTCATCCATTATTTGTTTGGTTTTCCGTGTCACCTCCCTCGCTACAGTCTCGCAAATTCGCACCAGGTTAAAAAATTCACACCACTCGCTCCTGTCTCCAAGGGCACTCGCACTGACAAGATCTTGTCGAAAGTCCCATATTTTGCACGCTGGCCTGTCAAAACGAAGGTGGTTCACACCTGTCAATGTGCACGGTAAGTTGCACATTGACTGCACTAGCCTCGTAGCCTAGGTAGTGGCTTGATAAGTACGGGCCTGGTAGCAAATTGCTGTATCAGTATAGTCTTTTAAGAGATGCTGAAGAAAAGTAGATCAAGATGGAACTGTTTTGAACCTCAGTGTTCCAGATACTATCCTAGTCTCCATGTTCAAAGTGTGATCTGAATTATACTGCTAATGGAGTCCATCAAGTGCTATTTTTATTTTCCCAGCAGTATGGCACTGTCCGTATTAATGTGATAAACTTGATAATTCCTGGACCTTTACTGGTTGATGGTCCAATACAGATAATGCTTTGACCATGGAAGCTAAGTGGAATGGAAGGAAAACTAATGGAAACTTAAAGGAAATCCACTACTGCCTTCGGGCCTCCTTAGGGAGCACCTTTTAGGATTCCACACCAGACAGATTGCCTCTCATCGGTGGCATCACCCAGCCAGCAGGCGATGGCCACAAATCCATGGAGGATTTTCGAGGCCCTAAGTGAAGCCCCTCCCAACATGCATCTCATTTCCAGTTATAGGTGACTTTAATTTTCCTGATATAGATTGGGTTCACAGGTTTTCAACTGCTTCCGCTGGTCATCCGTCTCATCATCTGCTTGATATCATGCACAAGTTTTTCTTTTCAGCATGTTCACCATCCTACAAGACTGAGGTAGTCAGACAGCAAACACCCCGATTTGATTTTATCTAATGAGGAAGGTATGGTCAAAACCTTCAACATCTCCCAAGTCTAGGAAAAGTGATCACCTTATTCTTCGTTTCACTCTACAGTGCTACACATTGCATAAAGATGCAAGGTCCTTAAAACAACTTTTCCCGCGCCAACTTCCAGCTTTTCAACCAGATAATAACCGATCAAGACTGGGTATTTTGACCTTGTGGAGTATGAAAGAGGCCTACAATTTCTTCAGAACCATCTGTACCAAGCAATTGACACTAGCATTCCTAAGACACGAATGAGGAATAACCGAAAAACAAGTACAGACAAGCAAAGCCCAACTGAAGCAAAGGAAGAACGAACTGTTTAAAGTCTACGCAACAGTGGAGATATCATCGACTTTGCAAGACTATCCATCTGTCAAAGTAAGCTGAGGACCCTAACCCGCCGTCTCCACCGAAACTATGAACGAAACCTGGCCCTAATCTCAAATCGAACCCCAAGGTTTTTGGAGTTAGCTGCCTCAAGGCGAAGACCAAGTCGAGGATTGATGATCTGCAAACACCAGAAGGTTCAATGGCGACCGATGAACTGGAGAAGCGTCTCTCTGAATGCCTTCTTTGCTAGTGTTTTTACAGTTGAAGATGTGTACTCCATTCCTCCTTTTGATGATCTAAGTAATGGTCAGTTCCTACACAACATTCACATCTCTGTCCAACTAGTCCATTCTAAACTCCGCCACCTGAAGCTTTCCAGCTCGCGGTCCAGATCTTGTCCATCCTCGAGTCCTGCATGATGGAGCTGACTCCTTGTGTCTTCCTCTGTGTCTTTTGTTCAGGAAATCTCTAGACAGGGGACCATTCCTAGAGAATGGACACTGGGCAACATAGTTCCCATACACAAAAAGGCAGCAAGCAAGTTCCCACCAATACCGGCCAGTTAGCCTTACTGATTATCTGTAAAGTGCTGAGTCCATTGTTAAAGATAGCATATTACAACACCTTGATCGGTTCCAGCTGTTATCCAAGGCTCAGCATGGTTTCCCCCAAACGGTCTTGGACACGCAGCTGCTCAGGTTCTGAGGACTGGACTTCATGTCTTGAGACGAACCATCCAGTTGATTCCGTATCTGGACTTTCAGAAGGCATTTGACAGTGTTCCCCACCAGCGGCTTCTAACTAAACTGGCAGCATATGGGATTGTGGTAAACTCTGTGCTGGGGAGGGCCTTTTGTCTGGTCGATTTCAACGGGTCTGCATTGAAGGCACTTTCTCTTCCTGGACCACTGTTTCTAGTGGGGTCCCGCAGGGCGGTCCTGGGACCATTGCTGTTCCTCATCTTCATAAATGACTTGCCCAGCAAGTTCAGTCCAATGTAAAAATCTTGCTATGACACAAAGATATACAATAGAGCAAACAATGTTATCAGAGTAAACACTCTCGCCGACATCGACAGAGTCCAGAAGTGGTCCACAGGGGCAGTTTCCCTTCAATGTGAATAAGTGTGTTGTCCTCCACATTGGTGCTCATAACAATCTACACAACTATACCATGTGGTGCCCCTGAAAAAACAGAAGAGAAAGGGACCTAGGTGTGCTAATGATAGCGATCTCAAATTTAGAGAACCCAGCTACTGCAGTATCTAAGGCAACCAGTGGCTAGCAGTTATCGTAGATGTTGCCCATATTGACAAGTCACCCTGCCCATACTTTATACAACACTTGTCGCCCCTACTCAAACGGAACTCCTCCGGGGACCATTCAATCGAGCGGATGAGAGGTTAGTCGAAAGAGTGCAACGTCGGGCAACCGCATGGTGCGCCACTGAGGACTACCCTACAAGGACAGGCTGCGGACCTAAACTACTATCTTTGTATTATAGGCGGCCGTGGTGACATGGACTGTTACCAACTTCTTCATGGAGCCACGATCAGGACCCTACCTGTTCTTTGCCTGGACTTATCCTCCGCACCCGGTACCCGTGGAAGTTGCGAAGCCAAGTGCATCCAAGAACTAGACGAGCCTGTTTTGGAGTTCGCATTGTAAATAGCGAACTCCTATCATCATTTGGTGGGAGCCCCTCGCTCAACCAGTTTAAGGCCGACTAGACAATTTCGGACCCACCTAATGTTGACACCGGACTAACCTAGGAGTACCATGGTTTGAGCAAACTGCTCATTGACTACACTCAGGTGCTAAACCTTAACCAGTATAGGCTTCCCCTAATGGAGCTCGTGAGAGACGACCAGCAGGTCATCATTGGCCTCCATATTCAAATCCCTAGGTAAGGTAGGTAAGGTAGTCTCCATGGCCGAGAGATAATCAAGATCGGACTGAGGATCAGGACCCATCGGTCGCGATTTCGACCTAATTTGAGTATCTGTAGATCAAGGACCCATAGGCTGCCATATTCCAGGATAGGTCTTAGTAAATTGTACAGTAGTGTAAAAAAATGTGTACTGCGGCCAGAAAACGTCTTCTTTATCATTGCCAAGATCTATGATGCAAATGTTTCCTAAACAAACATCGGCAAAGTATGAATAACAGGTCTCACCTCACACCATTAATCCTATACCCTCCTGGTTTGGCTACACTTCTAGGGTTGTGCGTCTCGAAGTTCTTTCAGCAAACTGTGCCCGTTGGCGTTGAACACCTCTCCCGGCACGCCCCACTTACACCCCAATACGAGGATCTGGCTACGAATGAAAACAACACTCACCGCCGCGCAGCACCACACCACCACCCCTACACTGACACCCCAGAAGCGACTCTTCCTCCTCCCCGCTCATAAACAAAACAATCGAAGCATGCACTAACTTTCGCTACAAACTGGCAAAGAAACTTTACTCTTTTCATTCCTTAACTCTTTTAAAAGTGCTCCAATTCTTCTTTAACTCCTTCAGAAAATCCTCCAATTCTTCCTCAGCGCCCGGCCAGGCACTAACGCGCTTTGGAGGGGCCTGGTAGGCCCCCTAAGATCTCGGAAACTAATTGGCGTAGAAAAACGCCGTTTAGAGGGTGCATGGGGGCTATGGTGATCTACATCAGGACCAATTTTCATTGGCCTAGGTCAATAGGTCAATAGAGAGAGAGGCCCCCCGGGAGGGTGCCCTCCCTCCCCGATCGGCAATTCTGGATACACCTATGTTGGGGAAGGGGTCAAACTGAGAAACAAATCTCAAAATATAGTATTTTTACAGAAAATGGCAATGCTTGGTCCTTTTGGGAGCAAAGTTATACTATTTAAGGCATTGGTGGAGTAAACTGCGCTTTGTCCCCTCCCCGCTCGAATCCGTCAGTGTCCCCTGGCATCCGCGACCGTGTCGTCGTTATTTGGGAGGTATCTACCGTAAAACTTGTTTTTTACTTCGGCAAGGGAAATTCCATCCCCCGGAGAGAGAGCTGTAGAGGCACCCAGTGATTTTAGAGGGTCAATGAGGCCCAGGCCTAACGGGGTGGACTGGGTCCTCTAAATTGAAAGGATGTGCATTTGGCTTAAGCCAAATGCACATCGGATTTTAGGCCCAAATCGCGACGCGGAGTATAGTTGTAATTGGTGGTGTGCAATTGGGTGTGGCTTAAAATGTCGGTCTTGCGTCCCCCGGGGGCCCTAGGCCCTGCAGCGGCTGCTACAGCCCCCCCCAACGGTTTTGGGGCCACACACTCGGGTAGCGCTGTTGTGGATGCATGTGGTTTTTTCCCCGTCTTCTGTTGTAAATTGATACCAGGGATTATAAACATATGTATGAACATATATAACATATATGTACGGGCTAAATGCCTCGGAGACTTTTAACCCTCACCCCATGGGGGCATCGATGGCCCCCTAAGGTTTTTCCGGGATAGCAGAAAAACGACGAGGCGCAGCACCGCGGTTGAGGGCTCTACCTCTCACTGCATCATTTTTCCACCATCCCTGAAATTTTTTACCCCAGGTCACCCAAGGTCAGGTCACCAGACGAGGTCAACCAAGGTCACCTCATTTCAACTTTAGAGCTCTTTAAGAGCTACATTTCGAAGTCGATCAATTTGAAGCTTTCTACACGTTATGACCCCTCCAGGGTCTGCAAGGTGAATACCTGGGATTTTTAGATTTCGTGACCTGAGGTCAGGTCACGAGGTGACCTCTCCAATTGCAAAAGCATGGGGAAAAGCTGTCTTATTATCTAAAAGTCACAAAAACGATTGAAAATGCTTGGCTTGATCAGAAAAGCGTTCTTGGACACCCTTTCACGGATTCCAGGGGCCATATTTTCCCTTTGATCTCTCCAAGGTCATCCAAGGTCACCAGGGGGCAAAAAACTGTATTTCGACAATACATTTTAACCTATATAAGCTAGAGCACTGAATCAAACACCATCGTGCATGTCTCGTCACTGGTTTTCGTTTGATATACAACAAGGTCACCTTCTGACCCTTCGTGACCTCAGGTCATATTAGGGCACGAGGTGACCTCTGGAGGTCAAACCACTGGCAGGAGGTAATTACGTTTTCATAACGGATAAAGGTCTGATATTTTCCTATCCAATGGACTTTACCACACCTCAATAGCTCTAATGACATGAGAGTTATGCCCAGTCTGCTTAAGCATTGCATATTTGAGTGAAAATAACCGATCTTGACCTAATTTGACCTCTGGAGGTGAAACCATTGACCTGAGCGCTAAAACACGCTAAGTAATTTCTTATTGAATTCAAACGAGCTTTCTAATGCACTTTGCAGATTTGCGCTAACGCCCATATTTTCCGAGTTAGAGGGGGAGTCATCGATGGCCCCGGTGGGGCGCGGCTTAAGAGCGTTTACAGAAATTGATCAAAGACCTTCTGTACTTGACTCCTTACTTTATTGCGAATCAAAACAGAATGCTCCCAGCATCTAGAAAGGACAGGAAAAGGATGTCATTACCTTAACAGGATATCACACTCCTACATCCCCCACAGTTTTTAAGACCGATGCAAAAACCTTATGTGCTGATATCGACAGATCCCGTGTCTGTCAAAGAGGACGTGCAACACATAACGTAACGGGCGACACCTTCCGCACCTTGCCACGGTATTACGTACAGGAACGCAATCTGAGACGGGTAGCCAGAACATGCCAGCACGTTACACAGTGAAGTCGTCGAGGTACAGAGGGCGTCTGTGGGCCCTCTGACTGCGCCTGAGGCCGGAGTCCTCAACAGGATCTTGGGAGGTCGGACCAGGTGCGGTAGACGGGGAAGGTGTCACCTGCGACCCCCGAACGCCTGGTGATCGGGGATCGGGTAGAGTCTCCGGAGGTCCAGCATCTTGGTGAGTGAGCCCCTCCTGCATTGCAGTGGGGGTACTAGGCGGCACGGTACAGGCACCCGCAGGAATGACATCGTACTTTCAGTGGTCCGGGGTGGTGGTACTCTTCTGCGCCTGTGGCGCGTCGGTCCCTTCGTCAGCCACAGGCGGTGTCTGCAGTGGTAGTGCCACCGGCCGCTTCTCAAATGGTGCCAGGGCTTGTATGGGGCGCAGGTATCGCCGGTTACGCAGGGTGACGCATCCCGAGCCTTGAACCTTGATGAGATATTGGTCATGAGGCCGAACTTCGGACACTATGCCTGTGTGATCCCAACGTGTCGGGTGTGGGCCCGTCTTGTTTTGGACCAGTACGATTGTTCCGGGGGCTAGCGGCGGCAGGGAACGGGCATGCCGGCCGAGAACGTCGACCTGCCTTGCAAAGCGAAGTTTCAGGGCTTGTTCCTGGCATGCCCACGTCTCACGCCACGCCGGATGAACCGAAGAATGATTGAAGACAGGCGTCGCCGGAGTGACGGGTAGGAGATCCCGCAAGCTGCGCCCGAACACGATCTGCGCCGGAGACAGGCCGGTCTCCGGGTCTGGGGTGTTCCGAAACTGTAGAAGCCCCGCAGCTACGCTCTCGGTATCGCTGGCACCTGCATCAGCAGTGGGTGAAGCGAGAACTCGTTTCATGGCTTTGACGGCGACCTCAGCCCAGCCGTTCGATTGAGGGTGATACGCAGAGGATAACCGATGACGGACACCCCAGCGTTTCAGGAGCGCGGCAGTTTCGCGGGCGGTGAACTCGGGGCCACCATCCGTGCTGAGCTCTTCGGGGTCCCCAAACGTGGTGAAATACCCAATAAGAGCTTTGCTGAGGCCCTGAGCGCCCGACAAAGATGCAACAATGTGCGGCCACCCGCTGAAACGGTCCACGATGACGAGTTATCCTACACCACCGAGCACGAAGAAATCCGCAGCTACCGCTTCGAAGGGACGAGTGGGGCTCAGTGGTTCGACGGGTGGAGCAGGAGGCTGTGAGGGCGAGATGCGCCAACACTCTTGGCACGTCTCGCGTACCTTAGCAACGTCCTTTGAGAGGCCTGGCCAGAAGACTGTGGTCTGAGCACGACTGAGCAGCTTCCCGACCCCTTGGGTGGGCTGCAGGAAGAGCATGGAGGACCTTTGCCCTCAGCGGTAGGGAGACGAGTACCCGATTACCCTTCAGGATGACATCACTGACCAGCGTGGGGTCATTGCGGTGGGACCAGTATGGTTGCAGGGGTTGTGGTGTGCCGTCACGCGATGACGGAAAGCCGGATTCGACGAGTGCCGCGAGTGCCCTCAGATCATCATCACACCGGGTGGCTTCCCGGACCCGTTCCCAGGTAACGGCCCCGAAGGCAGGGAGAGAAGCACAAACCTCGGCAGTCGCGGCGGCCTCCATGTCGTCAGGTAGGTCGGCTGCAGTTCGGACGGCAGCCAGGGCCGCATTCCGGCACGTGCGAGCCTCCTCGGATGCTGACGGCGGGTAGCGCGACGCGGTGTCGGTGGCCGTGTTGCCCTTACCAGGTACGTGAACGATTCGATACCACCAGGTTAGGGTACGCTGCTTCAGACGGAAGAGGCGGGGTTGTGGATGTAATCTAGGGCGCGATCCCCCAGAATCTTCACCAACCGCTTGTGGTCTGTGGCGATCACGAGGTCTCGGCAGCCCATCCTAAAGAAGCAGCTATCCTCGAGTGCCCAAGCAACAGCAAGCGCCTCGCCCTCTACGGGGGCATACCGTCTCTCGGCGTCGCGTACAAAGCGGGAGCCGACCAGTGTCACTCGCCAACCGGCGGAGCAGCATCCCGGTGTAAAGGACGAGCAGTCACAGTGTTGCTGGTGAAGCCAGTAGCATGCGCCTGTCGTTGACCAGTCCGCGACGGCTGCGCCGACCTTCGGGAAGTCGGGGCCCAGTACACCCAGCTGAGTCAGTACCGCACGGCTTAGGTAGAACCGGTCAGTGGAGTCGGTGACGTACACCATCGCTGAGGTCGAAACGGGCGCGTGTTGAGATGTCCGCCCGGTCAGGGTAAGAAAGATCGTACCGAGCACGTTGATTTCCTCGCTGTTGGCGGCAAATATGCGCTTAGTCACACGGGTTAGGTGGGATCGACCGAGGCCCAGCTTTTTTAGGACGGGGAGGCCCATCAGACACGTCTGCGCGCCTGAGTCAGCGACGGCCTGAACGCTCGCTGACCAGGTTGGGGGGCGCTCGAGACCTAGCTTCTTGTACCTGTCCGAGTCCACGGCTGCCTGAACCTGCAATGTGGGTTGTGGCAGCGCTGCCCCAGAGCGCCAACCGCGGGTGCCGTCAAAGATATAGTGGTCGGTGAGGCTGAAAAAACCCACCGAAACGGCTCACGCTGTTGATGGAAGGCTCGGAGGCGACGGAGGAGGGCGTGGGGACGTCGATGGAGTCCACGTATTGGAATAGAGCGGCTGCCTCCGGAACGTCGGAATCCTGACGCGCGAATGGGATTGGAGCCCGCCCGTGTCGTGGATTGGCCGTCTTCCAGCACTCCAAGCAGACGGTGAACTCTTTCAGACGTCCTCGCACTCGGCCGAACTGGGGCGTCAGGCGCCCGCAGGCACACCGAAACGTCTGCTTGAGCTTCGACTCCTCTTGCTGTTGCCTCGATCGCTGTTGGCCCCGCTTGTACGAGCTGGCAGCAACACGTGCGCCCTCGGATGCGACCGTACGTGCCGCAGTTTCCTTGCCTTCGATCAGGGCGACCGTTTCTTCGAGACTTCTGGTCTAAGCCCTGAGTGCCCAAGATCTCCTGACGGATGCTCTCGTCGGTGAGGCCGTTCATCAGGGCGAGTTGCACGATTTCGTCGGTGTAATTGACGCGTACGGTGCCTTGACAGCCGGGTGTGTCACACGGGGCAGACTTGTGCCACCGGCAAACGTTGGCCAGTCCGCGGAGCGCGCCACGTATTGGCGCACCGGTTCCCCACCGTCCCTCCAGCCGGCGACTGTGGAGAGCCTTGCTGGGGCTCTGGCGTCTGCCACGACTCGGAGAGGGTCAGATGGCGGAGGGCTCGGGCCTTCGCCAGGAACCGCGCTGCCAGCGTGGTGCGGCGCGCCGATACCGGGACCAAGCCGGCCTCCGCCATAACGGCGTGAGTTGGGGTGGAGATGGGGCAGCCGGTGATGATACGGGCGGCCGCTCGCATCTCCCTCTCCAGGACCTCGACGTGTGAGGGGGCGTCGCCGGTAGCCAGGCAGCGGCCGCGTGCTCCAGGGCGCCGCGGACGTATCCGTTGGCCACCGTCCTGAGCATCCTCTCGTCGAGGCCCCAGTCTCGTCCGGTGAGGGTGCGGAGATGGGCGAGTCGGGGTCTGGTACGCGTCCTGAGGGTCTTACAGTGGGTTCTGAAGTGGAGCAGGCGGTCCAGCGTTACACCCAGGAGCTTAAGGTGGTCGCCCGCGGCCACCGTCTTGTCGGCCACCTTGATGGCGCAGTCGATGGCATCACGTGACCACTGTGATAGCACCAGTGCCTGGGTTTTTTCCCCGCTACTAACATCTTGGAGCGCTGGGCCCATCGGATGAGGGCGTCAGCTGCCAGCTGGGCTCGGGACTTCGCTGAGGCTATGTCATTTCCCGCGCAGAGGGCAGCGGTGTCATCTGCGTACAGAAATGGGGTGACACCCGGGATCCGTCTGAGGTCTGCCGCGAGCGGGGCCGCCCATAACAGAAACAGGGTCGGAGACAGGACACTGCCCTGCGGCAGGCCTGCCCGGAACACCCGTTCGCGGCTCATCACGCCGTTGACCTCAACCTTGGCTCGACGGTCCCGAAGGAACTGCCATGTCCAGCGCACCAGACACAACGGTACGCCCATCTCCAGTAGTCTGGACCTCAAGAGTCTGTGGTCCACCGTATCGTAGGCGCGCGCAAAGTCGAAGGCGAGAAGGACGAACTTCTTCGCACCGTCGGCCGCCCTCCCAGACCGCGACTTGGGGAGCTGCCACCCATCCTGAACTTGCTGGATCAGGCGCCCGATGGAGTCTTCCACTGCACGCCCCTCTCTGAAGCCGACCTGCTCGGCGGGGATAAGATCCCGCAGGGCGACGGCGTACGACAAGCGGGAGAGCACCAGGCGCTCCATCAGCTTCGACATGTGGCTGGTCAGGGCGATGGGGCGGTAGCTGCCGACGTATCGCTTGTCCTTCCCAGCCTTCGGAATTGGGACAATCGTTGCGCGGCGCCATTCCCGAGGGACAGACCCCCGCGCCATGAGTAGAGGGGGACTAAAACCTATTTCAAACTTGTACAAGCGTTTTTTGTTGTGGGTACATGTAAAAATGATGACCCATTTTTTATTCTATGATTCTATCTTTCTTTAACCCTCCACATGATCATTTTTTGTATGCCTGGAAATCGCCAGAATTCGACCCGTGTGAGCCCGGCATGCATATTCCTTCATATGTTTGTGTACCTTCCGACACTTATGCTCGAAATGTGGTGAGTGGTATGTCGACTAAAAATGTATTGTTCATCCTTTTTGGTCAGTTGATCATCTTAGGTCATCATCTGCCCGCCTGAACTCATCAAGTGGTCACCCAAACAACGGAAAAACTTGCATGTAAATATATTGTGAATATCACAGCCACGGATTGGTACAAAAAGTAGACATCAATAAACACTAAAGAACAGTTGCTATCTGGCGTCCTACTGCTTGCTAATAGCACTGAGGGCCTCCTGGAATCTTTGAAGTATATGTCAACGTTGCAGGTGATCTTGCCGAGGTATGTGGCGAGGTTGGCAGCGTACTCAGCTGATGATAGGTTAAAAAAAAATTTGGGGCTTATCGACTCAACACCTGCCGGGTCCATATAGCGTCGCCAACTCTTTTTCTGTGGGAAGGGTTTCTCGGGAGCCAGCTTGCTTCTTGTTCAGGGAAGCCGCCGGGCCTTGAACCCGGGTCGGCTGCGTGGTAGCCAGCTGCGCTGACCACTCCAGTACCGCGCCCCCCTGATGATAGGTTCTTGCCATTCCTCTTCAGACGGAAGATTTCACTCGATTTGGGAAGGGACAGGGCTGAAGCCTTCGCATGCCTGACTTCGATATACAACCGCTTGTTCTTAATGTCTTCATCTACTACGGAATTACCCATGAACTTTGGCACCTGCTCTGTCCTGGTAAAGGGACCGCCTTGCAGGGTGAGGGAGGCCAGGTCAGTGTTGCTTTGCTTATCCTGGGCGATGCTTGCGATCTGCTTGTCCGCCATTCCCTGCTTCTTCATTTCAGCCTGTTTCTTCTGCCAGGCCTCCAGGATCTCAGGAACACCTGTCTTTTTGCCATCTTCTTAAAGTGTCTAGTCATTTTTCCCTTCAAACAGCTCCATAGCCTTTGCCTTCACCATGGAAGAGCTGACAGCCTTCATCTCCTTAGAACCTCTGACCTTCAGGCCATAGTTGATACAGCCCACATCCCATATGGAGAGGACGGTAAGCTTCAGCTGTGAGAGGTTCTCCCTGGTCTCAGACGATATCGGGAGAGTAGGGAAGGGAAGAACTTCCTGTCAATGGTAGCACCCTGGACGGAAAATGATCCAGCGCCTTGCTTTCAGGATCCATCATCGTGGGAGACAATGGTTGTCTTCTCGCCACTGCTCATCATCTTCTCCACAAGGCTGCTTAATCCCAGCGCCTCTCTCGCTCTCCTCATCTCTCTAATGTTCCTTTTGTCAGGCACTGTGTCCAGGTCAATGGTGTTTTCATCTTCATCAGACCTTTTCCATTTCACATTGAATAGCTCTTTGACGAAGATGATGGTAGAGCCGATAGCCTGCTCCTTCGACATATGCAGCTCAGAGATACACCTGTCCAAGGCGGTGTGGTATTCCGGCCTGACACACTACGCTTTTCTGAATGTGGCGGTAGCTTTCAGTAAGATGTCCAGTGTTCTCCGAACTGCCTTCTGCGACCAGGTTTCTCTTCCGCTTCTTGGAACTTCCTTTGGTGTCATCTCTTTCTTCATCCTCTCTGTCATTGTCCTCTGTCATGTTCTGGTTGTCGTCGTACTCTTCAGGAACTTCTACCTGCTCCTCCAACGTCTTCTTGTCTTTCTCCGACCTCTCCAGCCTCGTAAGGAAACTCTCCAAGTCCTTCTTCCTTCTGGTGTCCAGGGCCACCCATTTTCGGTCAACAAAACTATCACACTGACCAACTCCATTCCTTGTCATCTGGTCTTTCCAGAACTAATCTTCATCCTTGGTCTCCTTGACTCCATAGTAATATTCCTGTTTCTTCCTGAAGGCAGTATCTATGGCCCGGATGGCCAGTCCCTCTTCGAGGCTCTTCAGGTAGGGTCCACGCTTTCCTTCACCCTCTGATTTGTCATTCTGGGCTTGGGGTGCTCTGCAGCTTCTTGAAGTCTTTGCACAGCAGGCGGATCTTGTTGACCACGTTTGTGGAAGAAGTAGGGCATTGGCCGACGCAGGGGAGGGGCATTCGGCCATGCCCCCCAAGCGCTGGAGGGGGCCACATTACCTTTGGCCGCCCCAAAGGCCTGATAAATTTTTGAAAAATGCGCTTACACTAGGTCTGTAGAGAAAAATCTTCGCTCCCCTCCCCCCCCAGGAGAGCGATCATGTACTTGGAGAGGTACCTTAGACTAGGTCTGTCGAGCACCCAAATCGCACGTCCCACCCCCCAGCCCCCCAGGAGGAGAGGCAGACATGGGTTTTTCCCCAGAACTAGGGTCTGCATCCGCCACTGAATTAGGGTAAACATTGCACCACACCCAGTGCTCACACAGCTCCTCTGCCACCTGCTCCGACGCCCACTCCCTGGTTTTCTTTGTAATGAACCCTTGGGTCTTGGCACCAGGAACCAGATAATCTTTTCCAGCACTTCTCTCTTGGACGGCAGGTAAGAGGAGGTGAAAGTCTTTCTGGAGTGGATTGTGGTCGAGCCAAGACTCATGCTACACTTAGAATGGATTCGGAAAACAATCATCCCGACACTTTTAAGGCTTTGAAACAAAAAAGGAGCTTAACACCCGCACTGGAGGGGGGTCTGGCACTAACGCGCACTGGAGGGGGGCCTGGTAGGCCCCCCCTAAGATCTCGGAAACTAAGAGGGTTAGAAAAACGCCACTTGGTAGGTGGGTGGGGGCAATAGTGATCTACATGATGACCAATTTTCATTGACCTAGGTCAATATCTTCAAGGTCAAACGAGGTCGTAAAGGTCAAATATTGGCCATGCTGGTATCGATTGATAAATGCTGTGATTATGCAGGAAAATGGCGGGAATAAGCTAAACAGAGCTGCAAAAATCTCAAATCTGTCGGGCACTTTCGAAAAAACCTCCAAATCTGTCGGGTGGTTAGGATAGGACTATTAAAATTGTCTAAAACCCATTCAATTGGTAAAATGTTCCTACTCTTTTTCCACATTCTTAATAGAAAATACTAAAATTAGCATAAAAAACTTCAAGTTTGGCACCAATGGATATCATTATCCTTATTTTTGTGCTCTGATCCTTATATGTGTGATATCCTTATTTTTCGTGCTCTGAAGCCGCCTATGGAAAATCTAAGTGGAATGACACATGTCTATTAATTTTCAAAACTCTAGAACTGAGACTGTTCTTCGGGTTTTCAATTATCAGACACGCTCAGGAAATTAAGGTTATCGGCAGAAACCTATAACAAATTGAATACCGAACCACCAATTCCCATTTTCTGGAGTCACCATTGGTAAAGGAAATTTATTATTGGATGTAATTTGAGATTTGTGGACGTATAGCATACAAATAGTGTGTGTCAAAGTCAGCTCGACTGGGTCTTGAATAAGACTCAGTCTTGAATTCAGATGATTTAGGTCACAGGTGGAAATATACAATAACATGAAAAGCAGCCCCCTTTTTCAGTCCTCTGCAGCCGCCATTGACAAAAAAATGCTGCACTAGAATGAGAATAAGTGATATTGTGTTATTATGTTACATAGTACATAGTACATAGAGGCTGACTTCTTTATATGCAACAGCCAGCAACAAGTTGCGCAAACTTACCAGAAAGTTAAAATATAATTTTGAGAAGTCTATAGCTGAGTCATGCAAGGTGGATGTCAAACGCTTTTGGAATTATGCAAACAGAAGATTAAAGACCAAGTCTGGGATAGAAACGCTGAACTTAGAAGGAGGAGGGATAGCGAAAACAGATGCAGAGAAAGTTGAAGCATTAAGCAAGTTTTTCGAAAGCACCTTTACGCGGGAAGATGTGACTAATGTCCCAACTCTACCAGATGTTGGCAATGGTATGATTATGGACGAAATAACAATCACCAAAGACCAAGTCATATCAAAGCTGAAGTCCCTGAACCCCAATAAAGCGCCAGGTCCAGATGGTTTACACCCAAAGGTTCTGAAGGAATGTGCTAATGAGTTGGGCGAAACCTTTCAGGAAATCTTTAACAAATCATTGCAAGAGGGAACAATCCCACATCAATGGAAGGATGCCATAGTCAAACCCATCTATAAGAAGGGTAATAAGCATGAAGTAGGTAACTACAGGCCAGTAAGCCTAACTTCGGTGGTGGGTAAGACTATGGAGTGGTTCATCAAGCAGGCAGTTATGGACCATTTGTCTCTCCACGACCTTATAGTGCCAAACCAACACGGATTTGTCCCCAAGAGATCTTGTGAAACCCAACTGCTGAACTGTTTTGAAAAATGGAGCGAGCTGCTGGAATCTAATCAACCTGTTGATGTCCTTTACCTCGATTTCAAGAAAGCCTTCGATGCTGTCCCCCACAAACGACTCATAAGAAAAATGGAGGCCTATGGGCTAGGCTCGCAAGTCATAAACTGGCTCACATCCTATCTCACTGGCAGAAGGCAGCGGGTAGTCATAAATGGGACATCTTCTGGGTGGACAAATACAATCAGTGGAATTCCCCAGGGATCTATACTCGGGCCATTGTGTTTCATCCTGTTCATTAATGACCTTCCGCGACTGGTTGAGAACAGTATAGTTTTGTTTGCTGATGACGTTAAACTATTTGGCCCAACGGAAAGTGTAGACCAGCATGAGTCAATCCAAAACGACCTGAATGAGGTTATACACTGGACTCATCTATGGCAGCTTCCACTGAACCTGAAGAAATGTGCGGTGCTTCACCTTGGGCAAAAAGAACCCAAGAAGACCTTTCTATATGGGCCCGGAGGAAGTCAGGACCTCAACAAGCGAAAAAGATTTAGGAGTCATAGTGGACGAAAATTTAAAGTTTCATGAACATACTGCAGAGGTAATAAAAAAGGCAAGGAGAATTCTGGCCGTCATCAAAAGAACTTTCTCTTACTTGGACAGGAGGATATTCAAGAAACTCTATCAAGCATTGGTGAGGCCCATACTTGAATATGGCAACGTCATCTGGGGACCTATGTTCATCGCCGACCAAAAGAAGATCGAAGGGATCCAGAGGAGGGCCACCAAGCTGGTAGTGAAAGGAAGAAATATCCCATACCAAACAAGGATGCAAGAACTGAGTCTTCCTAGTCTATCTTTCAGGAGAAAAAGAGGAGATATGATTGCCATTTACAAAATGATTTCTGGGCTTATGAAGACTGAAGGTGTCATCAGGATGGCAAATGGAACTCTCAACACTAGAGGTCACCATCTCAGGCTAGAGAAGCAACGGGCGGTCAGGAGAATACGGAGGCACCACATCACTGTACGGTCTCTGGACGCCTGGAACAGCCTGCCTGAACATGTGGTATCCTCGACTAGTCTGACCATGTTCAAGGCCAACCTGGATAAGTTTTGGCATAGGGATAGTTTCAGGCACGAGTAATGGTACTTCACCTACCATTTCCACTCAGATCCCATCAAAGTTATCCAAGAACTTTCCGAGATGTAGTATTTGGTGTCACAGGCTCATTCCAGGCCTCTTTTCCAATAACACAAACTTCAACTTCAACTTCTAGTCTAGCCCAGAATACTTAAAAATTATAGTTTGCAATGGAAGAAAGCTGACCTGGTTCCCATACCATGCGGTTACTTATGCCAGCTTCTGCAGATTTTCATGATTTCAGTTTTTGGAGGTGGGAGGGGGTAATTTGGAAGGAACCCCCAAAATTTATATATGGATTTTGCTCTGATGGCCAGACAAAAAAGATTGGAGGGGTACTTTTTTGATATTCGAAAGTGTTTTTAAGGATCATGGCTACTTTTAGTTGAATACAAACATGTAATATTAGCTTTCCATGACTTTAAATGCATGTTTACATGAAAAATCCTAAATTTTGAAGCTATTGGCTATCTCAAAGTTTTTCATGCATTGCCGTGCTCATTTCCATGAGGGTACGTGGTTTAGGATCTGAAGTTCATGAGGCTAATAAATAACCTTAAGTCAGTTAGATAGTAAATGTCAAATAAATATCATGTTTCCAAGGAAGTTAAGAGTAAAAGGAATGAGTAAAGGTTGCACTAGGCTGTGTTTTTGTTATATCTTTGTCCCCTTGACATAGATCATAGGCATATTTAGGTAAGTGAATAAAATGAAATAGGAGAAATAGTTTGGTACTTAAAACTCAAATTAATGTGGAAAGGTGAAGAGTTTTGTTTCTTTGGCATCTACAAATCCACTGATGAAGGTATGCAACTTTTGTGGTTAATTCTGGACAAACAGGCATTGGATTTAAAAGAAGATGGAAGGGAAAATCAAATGTTTTAGTCTAATTTGACCAGTCTGCTGGTAAAATTCATTTTTCCCTTATTAATATCATTTAAAATTATTGATCAACAGTGAGCATAACATACTGTGTGGAAATAAATGTAAGCTGCCGAAATTACAACAAACACCACATCACTTACTTCTTTGTTTTCTCCCCACACTGTTCTGATCTGCCCACTGTTTGATCCATGCTTCAAAACGACCTCCTTGGCCAAAACCACTGTTCCTGAACTTGCAGGGCAGCCCAGAATGCTTGATTCGCTGATGCTCCTTAAAAAAACGTTTCTCGCCAAAATACCCACATCCCTCAAATCCACATTTAAGCTTGACACGGGATGGTGGAAGGGGCTTCAGCTTAATCGGAGCCATTTATCAGCCCTTCAACTATGGACGATGAAATCCAGGCTCAACCAGTTTACTCAAGATGTATACCAAAGTAATGCAAGAGAAAAATAATCAAAAACACAACCTTGCAACGCATTGCCTCCACCACACCACGGGATTCTAGGGCCTTGGCCTCCGCCATATCCACAAGGCAACACACCAAACCGCAGGGCTGCTTTTCTTCAAACCGAAGATACCTTTTACACCGGCTTTGCCGCAAGGGCGCTGTTCAAACAGCGCCCTTACGGCAGCGTTGAGCGTACTTCCAAACGAAGGAAACGAAGGAAAAAACTGTTTTGCCTGTCGCCTTTACCTTTACGGCGGCCTGTCGGGCCAAGCTGTCGCGTGCTATGGAATACAAATCGGGCCCGACAGGCCGGTGAAGGAATTTTTCCAGCAGAGGATTTTCTGGGTGACGTTTAAAAGGCCCTCTGTGCATAAGGCCCTCTATTCAAAGGTTCCTCGATTCATAAGTCCCTCGAAAAGACCCTCTGTGCATAAGGCCCTCTATTCAAAGGTCCCTCGATTCATAAGTCCCTCGATTTTCCACCGGTTCTTGCCGCACACTGGCTTGATATGGGAGAGGTGCAAATTCATGAAAAACTTGTTGAGTGAAAGAGGTGACAATTCTAATATTGAGTTTTTTTAGAACAAAAAATATTTTCTGCTTCCTTTCAAGATTTTTTTTCTCACAGATTGTAAGATCTGTCGCAAGACCATACCGTGCCCTAAAATCTGTCGGGCACTTTATGACCCGAGAGCCCGACTTTTTGCAGCTCTGAAGCTAAAGGCGGACAAGGTTCATAGAGAAGAGGTCTCAAAGACGCTTCCCCACAACTTTTGGGTCAAGGTCATTCAAGGTCATTGACCTTTAAGGTCACCATATGGTATACTACTTATTATTTACACTTTGACTAACACTGTAGCCACTGTTTGGCGGGAAATGAGAATTGACCTTTCCCAATGACCTTTGACCTTGACCTTTGACCTTGACCTTTGTATTGGGGTACCCTACCGATGACGTCATAGCATAATATATGTCAGACGGGGTAACCTCATTTGGCCGGACGCGCAGTGGTCAGTGACCTTGAAAGTGCAGATATGACCTTGACCTGTGACCTTTGACCTTGACCTTGACTTTCATGTGAAGTGACCTTGACATATAGTCCCGCTTATATGACGTTATGACGTCACCACTCGGTCTTCAATGCAAGCTAACTGGTCCGACCGCGCGTTTACGGTGATCTCAAAATGCAGGTCTGACTTTGAAAGCCTATAAGTCAAAAATTTTCGGCCGATTTTCAAAAAGTCTTCACCAATCGACGCGCTATTAAATTCTATTAAATGTGGCCAAGTTTCGTTTTTCCGCAGCAAGCGGTTCTCCGGCCACCTCGGAAAAACAGGTGGGGGGGCCTCCGAGGCCCCCCGCCAGTGCGCGTGTTAATTAGTTATTATTTCATGGATGATACATTATTCACCTGAGTTGTTACGGTAGAGGCTTCAACTTTTTCTAACCATACGAAACAGTATGATATAAATTTATGTGTCCAATCTATTGGATCATTTTATTATAACATGGAAGCATTTATCTAGCCAGTAAATCACAAGAAGTACCATTTAACTACGACAGAGAAGTACCGATGTTGTCTATAAGCATTCACATCCACGAGCTAAGCACAATTGAGTCGGTATGGCGGAAAACTACCTGACTGGAGAGGCTGGAATTGTGCGACGGAAGTGAAATTTGAGTCGCAATGTGGAGGGTTAAGATAACATTTTATATAAGTAAAAACCACCTTTTAATCAACTTTAGAGCTAACCACAGCTAAATCCACTTGTAGAACACCAAAAATTATCTTTCTTTGGCGCTGGTCCCCCTCTACCATGAGGCGTTGAACAGCCTCAGCAGGCTCTCCCGGGCGACCGGCCCCAGGTGCTTGAGCATCTCGTTGGTGATGCCATCCGGGCCGCCGGCTTTCTTCAGCTTGAGATGCTGGAGTTCACGGGTCAACTCTTCCATCGTGAATTCCGAGCAGCAGGTAGACCTGGTCCCGCCGCACTCCTGACACCGGCTGAAAGCAGGGCTGGACATCTTCTGTTTTGCCTCGCGGTCTTGTTTCGGGGCGCGCAGTTGCCGCGAAACCCACGCGTAGGTCTGGCAGAAAGCCTCAACCCTCTCGGAGTCCCTCGTCAGGAGGCGGCCTTCCACGATCATGGCCTGTCCATCCCGGTGTTCGTCGTCGGTGGCACGCTCCCATTTCTTCAGGGTCTTAGAGATCCTCCCGACGCTGCTGGGGTGGTTCAGCTCCTCTGAGACGAACTGCCGGAACCGGGACCGCGACACTCGACCTTCTACCTCTGCCGCGTGTCTCTTGGCCTGTATCCACCGTTGTTTGGAGTCAGGGTCCTCCGCACAAACCCGTTCGCGCGCAGCCTTCCGCTCTCTCACGGCCTCCGCCAGCTCGGGGTCCAGGGCCCAGGGCTTTGGGTCCGCGTGGGCACCTCTGGGGATGAAGCGGGAGCTGGCCTGCTGAAGAACGGTGGTGAACCGGGTGCAGAGGTCCTGGGGGAAGCTGACTCAGGCACCGCCTCGGACAAGGCAGCCTCACAGTGTCCCACCCAGTTAACCCAGTCGGCTTTCTGGAATTGCCACTTGGTCTTGCGGATTCGACGAGGGCGGCAAAACCGTCACGGACGGTGAGTGTCATGGGGAGGTGGTCACTTCCCAGGTCCGGTCCGACAGCCCAGTTAGTTCTACGGGAGATACTGGCGCCGCAGACGGCCAGGTCAGGTGCGTTGCGGCTCCCCGTGCGGTAGCTGGCGAAGGTGGCCTCCCCGGTATTCAGCACGGACCAGCCGGCACGGTCCAGCCAACCCGCCGCGCGCTGGCCAACCTCATCCGCGGCGTCGCAGCTGTCGTCCCACATTGGGTGATGAGCGTTAAAGTCCCCGAGGATGATGGTGTCGTCGTTGGTTGGGAGCTTTTCAGGGTCGAAATGGTCCTCTCGCAGATCATCGGCAGCTGCCCGGATGGGAGGACGGTAGATATTAAATATGTCCACCGGTCCGCTGCCAAAGATGCGAACCCCGCATACTTCGGTCGTGTCATCCGCCGGAGCTAGCGGACGGTCATCCAGAGGTGCGAACTGGATGCCCGCACGGACGTAGATGGCGACGTCTCCTCCTCTGGCCCTTGCACCTGGTTGACGCCCTCGCGCCCGTCGTGTGACCACCGGGGGCTGGAATCCCGGGAGCCTCACAGCAGATTTGGAGAACTGGCCCTCTTGGACGGCTACCACGTCCGCCTGTGCCGAGGGAAGCCAGCGTTGGAGCTCAGGTACCTTAGATCTTAGACCCTCCGCGTTCCAACACACGATGTGCACGAAGACTTCGTGTCGCTCGGTTGCGTCGGTAGCGTCGGTTACGCGCTCTCCTCCTGCCGGACCCACCGGGCCTGTCTCGGCGGTCACTCCCCCGCCGGTGCGCGCGGGGGCGGGCGCTGCCTGGGGGCTAATCATCTAGTGGGCCGGTCCCGCGCAGCGAGCTCGGTCCCGGACCCGCAGAAGCAAGCCTCCCGGCGTGATAGGTGTGCAGTCGACTCGGAGATGCGCGACGACGAGAAGACGGCGGCAGCGGAGACCACCGCCAGGTGCCACTCGGAGAGGGCACGAGTTGGAGCCCGTTTGGTGTCCCGGTGCTGGAGTCGTCCAGCATCGGGGGTCCGGCTGGACCCACACCTCCCACCACTTGAAGGCGGGCTCCATCGGGAGGCCAAGATAAGGAAATCTCCCAAACGCCTGCTAAGGAAATCTCCCAACGCCTTTCTAAGACTCGCCGCCGCCGCCGCTCGGACTCCCGCCGCCGCCGTGCCCCCCCATCCCACCGCCACCATCGGTTTTGTGGTCGACCATGGAGTGGGACGCGTTGGAGTCGCACTCTACCCCCTTGCTCCTCGAACGTGCGGTGCTCTAATTTCATGCAAATTCCTTACTCCATACATTTTCTTCATTCGACTTCATTCATGCGTGGCACTTGTACTGCCCTTTTTCGCTGTGCTGTCCTAGTGCGTGTATGTTGAATACATGTATGGTTCCAAAAGTTTGTTTAATTATTCCAAACTTGAAAAGTTAAGAATCATTTCCTAGGATAGAATGTACCAAAAATGTCAAATCTAGGCTCAGAAGGTGTCAATTGCTCTTTGGTGGCTAGCAAGACACTTCCAAACTTGGGAAAGTTTGTACGCTTGAAGAAGGGTAAAGGGTTCTCTATCTCTATTGCCCTGAGTAAAGGGATTTCTCGTGCGCCGTGGTGACATCACAACATGGCAGCTCATATGACGAGGGGCTGAGATTGAGCTCCCTGAGATTGTGACCTTGCTGCGTTGGATTTATTTGGAGTGTGTGTGTGTCGTCTTGCTTTTCTATTATGGATAGAGGGGAAGAAACGGGTAATAGAGAACTGAGGCTAGATAAAAAAGCAGAGAATATAATACAGAAGTGGAGAGGTATTTTTTGGGAAAGAGAAGACACGAGTTCAAGGTTGAAATAAACGCTAGGTAAGTATCTTTCGCCTATACACTTGTGCGATCAGTCGGTGCCACGGTACCTACTTTTATTCAGTGTAACATTAGTTTGTAGCATGGTTGGAAATTCCGGGGTTGGGGGTCAGGATCTCGTTGAATTGGGGTCTCCCATAGGCTTTGTATAGAGCATGTATGGCCGTTCCAGTAATAACCCACCCAGGACCCCCTGGATCGAGAAGAGATCTCCAGCCATGGTTTGTAGGTACCTACTCTAAAATCATAATTTTTTTTCTATCAGGATAAGAGGGGACTGAACTAATATTTTGTTGTTTGCATATTTTCCAATGAACCTTTTATTTTTCCAATGAACCGGAGTTAATTTCCTATGCAATATGGAAAAAAGGAACCGTGCACACAGTTCCACACTGATTGGTAGGTACTACTGGTCTGGCTATTTTTCACAGATATCTCAGGAACTATTTCACTCTCAAGAATGATTCTAACTCTGAATTGTGTGTATTGACCGCAGCTATCCCTGGTATGCGTTGCTGTTAGCTGCCTGCATATATTTATAAAACTGCAGACAAAAATCAATTTAGACCCAATTTGAGCAGGGCAGCCTGAGATGAACTTGACAACGCTTCTGCTTTCCCTCCTCGCCTTGGCCGCAGCCCAGGTGGGGTCGTAGGAGGGTCATAGCAGGCGTTTACAAACACCGCCCGCCTGATAATTATGATTGAATGTTAGCACACAACACAATTTGGGAGGAGGGGAGGTGAAGGTCATTTGACTGTGGCATGGCTGACAGTGTCAGCACTTCAGCAAAGTGCCAGAGGAGAGAAAAATGTGACTTTGCCAAACTTAGTTTGGGAAAATCTCGGGAAATCAGGAGAAGCTATTTTCATTTGGGGAGATTTCCTCATCTAAGTGAGTAAGCACTGGCCTCTGTTGGAGAAAACAAATTATTTTTATGACCTCTGCAAGCTGTGTATTTGGTGGGTGGGGTGCGAATACCAGTAAAACTCCCTCGCATGAGTCAGGAGCACGCACTGCAGTAGTCCTCAGTGGCGCAGTGTGTAGGGGCGCGGGAAGAGATGACGAAGGGATGGGTGTGTGTGGGTTCGAGCCCAAGCGGGGATGGTTTTAATCTGCAAGGGATCCATGCTTTTAAGGGAGTAACTTTTTCAGCTCACGATTCAATCCAGGGGATGAAAAAAATGAGGAAGCTTTAAAAGGTATAGGGCAAGTATTGTATTTTCAAGAGCA
This sequence comes from Lepas anatifera, assembly GCA_034440635.1. Classification (NCBI taxonomy): domain Eukaryota; kingdom Metazoa; phylum Arthropoda; class Thecostraca; family Lepadidae; genus Lepas; species Lepas anatifera. The sequence continues at coordinate 1,425,209 of JAOTON010000131.1, read as the reverse complement.
CTTCTCATATGCAGATTCAGAAAAGAAGTGCCCTCAGATCATGCATCAGTGCTCCCACAGTGCACCTGGGCGTCCCCTGAATCTGCCTTGATGTCTTCCTCCTGCTCCCCATGAAACATTGTTTCTAACTCACTCCGCCCCCCCAGGTTGCGAATATTGGTGCACTTTTGAAACATCACATATTAATGAGTCGGTGCCCTGGTCCAAATAACCCCCATTAGAAACCTTGGACCCGCCTATGGCACTGTGGTGGGATGCAATGCAAAAAATTATGTCATGTTTGGTGGATCCGAGAGGCCAGGTTACTAGTAATTTCATCTTGGTGAAGGGGAAGAATGAAAAAGAGCATTTCAAGGGCTCTAGAACAGTTTCAGGGGCGACAGCACACAGTGCTGAGGCGCCGAATGATCGATCAAGGAAGGGCTTCTCTGTCTACTTTCCCATTTTTGTTAGTCCATAGAACTGCCTGTGACAATGGCGCCTCCAAACTCTGGGACACCAAATGCATACTTTCTTACTAAGTATTTTTCTTTGTTTTCTTTTGCTGTTTTGGGCCCGTGAGGCTTTCCACCCCCATTCGTCGTTTTGCATATCTTGGACTCCGGGAGATTCGTGCTGCGTGAAAATTAAATTGTTTGTGGAGCATGCCTTCTGTCAGATCTATGGGCATTAGGGCCATCCACCTCAATACCTAGAAGAGGGTGGGGGGAGGGGGGTGCAACGAATCTTCTCCCTCAATCGAGATGAGTTCTATTTTTTCAATAATTTTTCCATTTAAATTCGTTTCGCAAGACAAACGTTAGCCTGGATTATAGTTGAAGTTGAAGTATACAGACGTGTGGAGGCTCCAAGCCTGTATGGGTCCGGTCTCAACGCGCTCGCGTACAAGTGGTGTCGTAACCTAGTCGGTGTCTGGCACTAAGTACATGATATCCTTCCAATGGTTGTCGAGTCTTACTTCTGACAAATGTTTGTATCTCTGTTTGCGCATAATTTCACTCACTTTCGACCTATCGATGTGTATGTGTATGAGGGCTAAGCCGATGTTTTACATAACCATTTTTGGTGTTTTAGGTGACGTTGCTGACGCTGCTCCCCGATGCCGCTTGCTTTTAAACTAAGAACAAGGACATAGATATGGGCGCAAAATGACCGTCGTTGTCGACGCGCCCCTAAACTCCACTGATGATGATGATGATGGTCTTGAAGGAGTTGACACTCGGTGTGGAGACTACGTGCCTGGGGAGAGTTTTCCAGTCATTGACAACACGGGTACCAAATGCATTTCTACGGATTCTAGACTCAGCGCGGGGTTTAATCAGCTTGTAATCATGTCCTCTCGTCCGCGAGTTCTCGTCGCGCTGGAAGAAGTATTTTGGATCGAGATCAATGGCACCATTGAATATCTGAAAGACTCGGGTCATGTTTTTCATATAGAAAACGTAAAGCAAGGGATGTTTTTACTTGTTTGCCGATGTGATGTCATGTGTATCCGTTTTATTTTTTTCTAACTGTTGGAAAATTTTACAACTTTTGGAACAGGTGGCCCAGTGGGCTCTTAGCTCTTACCTTTCTGGTGACAATGTCTTGTTCTTAGATGCCATCTGAAAACAAGTGTAGAGTTTTGTAATTGGCATGACCAATTTTTTAATTTTCATTTTAGTGCGTGTTTCTGGTCAAAATGGGTAAGATTTACTGTACCTCTCGCTATTTTGTCCGTGGTGGGGATCATGAAAATTGTGATTGCTTTTAACAAAATTTGTTTTGAACGTCTGCTATCTGTAAGACCTGCTGAGAAACCTCCAGCACAGATGACAGCTTTACGTAGAGTTATTTCCACTTGTTCTGCTATTTATATGATCGTTTTAAAACATTATTTTTAAAGTCTGCTGATTATTCGAAGAAATCAGATGCATGCCACTGAATTACGACATCGACCATGAAAAACTGGAAACACATGGAAGATTGTCGACAATCAAACGTCAGACGGATAAACTTACGGCACTTCTAGATTACTATCTGATCGCTCAAAATGAAGCGATACAAGTAATTAACACAAATTATTCCCACTGCAAGCTTTAAATAGTTTTTAGGTGTCACCTACCGTGGATGTCTCCGGAAACAATTTCAGGAGTGAAATATTTTCTATCGTATGACAGTGCCCAAAATCTGAATCTGCCTTTATCTTGTTTCGGTTTTTATCTATTTCGCCCCCGGTAGGCCATGTGCCCAATAACTGAGGACAGGATTGTGTTTAAGAGAGTTTTCCAATGGCCCCATCAGGTCAGTCGGAGCATGATTGGAAAGTTAATGTTTTTTTTGTCTCGGAATTTAGAAAATGTGTAAAATGTCTGGTCTGTCCTGCAAATAGTCACAAGACATAGTGAAATAAGTGCTTGGGCCCCAGTAAACGGGGCTGCCTGCTGGTGCTTCACCTTTTTTATATCAAGTATATCAAAGCTACCTGCACAGATTTTCAACGCTTTATCGTGAACAGGCTTGTATATTCATAACATGTAAAGAATTTAGTGCATTGAACTGTCGATAGATCTGGATTTCTCTTAAAGCGACTGTCGTGAGCGAGGGTGGCTGTTAATATGATACGATAATACCTTTAAAAGGGTCATCCGTAATGATACATGCTCTGAGACAGCCTGAACAAAAAAACTTCTTAAAAGGAGTACATCCCATTGTCGAAATTATAAAAAAGACTATATATAGACAAAATAAGTTGGAAGATCAGGAAACACATTTTTTCCTACCTTCAATTACTCAAAATAGAAATATTTCCTCTTTTTTACTACCCTGGGTTGACCTAGCAATCGCGTGAAATTGCAAGTCTGGCTGCTTGCAACAGCTGAGGCTATGCCATTTGTTAACGTTTATTTCGCATCACGCGATACCAGATGGAAATGGATTCCTTCGTGGTCTGAAATTTCAACAAAAAATTCTGACCACGAAAAAAATTGCATGTAAAAATCGTTTAAGCATTTATTCACGAATCACACCACCCTGCTGCCTTTTGGCAAGGAGTGCAGACCATCTGAGATTCGGTCGGAGTCGGCCGTTCCATATCTGTCCGGGCTCAGTGCCTAAAAATGAATGTCACCTATTGTTTTATGTTCACTTGAAGCTTAAAACCACATGAAAGGTTCATTCCACTTGTCTGCGACTTATCATGCCATAAAAAAACACTTAAACGTTTCAAATTCCTTGGAGCCACTAAACGAATTTCTTTGATTAAATACGGAACTGGAAGAAGAAAACTTCCGGTGGTAAGGTTTTGTTTTATTTATGCCAGCCTGGAACAATGTGAACGCACGTCGCAAGACGTTTCATTCCCTGCACATGGGCTGCTTAGTTTCTGGTTTCTTTTTGCTCATCTAACCCGTTCGCGCGTTGTGTCAATTCGGGGACCTTTGGGTATTTCCCTTATGAGGGGTTTCGTGAACTCGGAATGCGGATAGGGATATCAGCTATCAGCTTGTCGATTGGTGGCTTCGAGAAGGATCTAAGTGTTGAATTTGGTGCTATAAACTTTGTTTAGGCTTTTGCAAGGTCGGGTTTTGAGATTGTAGTTGTATTGGGGTTTAACACGCGCATTGACGTTGTGGGGCGGGTACCCGCCCCCTCGGGTTTTTCGGAGATAGAAAAAAACTGCGGCGTGTAGCGCCACCATACTTGGCATAACTTTTCCCTCATCATTTTTATAACTTCTGTGAAAAGTTTAAGGTTAGGTCATCTCAGGTCAGGTCACCAGTACAGGTCAAGTGACCTGACCTCAAATAAGTTTAAGATAGCATAAGTCGGAACAGAGTGAACTTATCCGATTGAAACTCATATCACATAATGGGTCCACCGAGTTCTCTAAAATGTGTTCCGGTATTTTTGATATCGATGACCTAAGGTCAGGTACGAGGCATGACCTCTCCATTGGAAATACATGGGAAAAATTGTTTTTACTGAATAACTCAGTAACGGATGGGGATAAAGCGTTTATTTTAGCTGCATTAGACTCGCCTGGGCTTTGCGGTTCTAATGATATGCATTTTATATAATTTGACCCTGACCTGAGCTCAGGTCATGTCAAATCCTTGATTTGACCTAGCAATGCCAATTTATATATCATTCGGTTTAACTTGCTGCGAGGATTCATATAGTTTAAATCGTTTTGCTCTATCTTTACTTGTTCAGGTGTAATGGCCGAAAACCTTAATTTACATGTTGTCCCAACGACAACATGTTTTGACCTCTCGTGACCTTAAAGGTGACCTGAAAAAATGGTTCAAATCTTTTCGATGGAGAAGTGGAAGGGCTATCCAACGCCCTTTACCGTTTTTCGCTACCTGCCGTGGTTCTCGAGATCTTAGGGAGGGGGGGCGGGTACCCACCCCCCGTCAAAGCGAAGGTGGCTCAGACCCCCGTCAATGCGCGTGTTAAGGGCACATCAGCTGCTATATTATGTGCAGTACTCGCCGCTTTTTAGGTCTAAGAATCACTAAAATCATCAAAATATTTGTTTTAGACTTGTCCCTTAGATTTCTCCCACCCCCGCCGGTGCCGAAAATCTGGGACAAGTTGCCCCTCCCCCAAACTCAAGCTCTAGATCCGCCAGTGAGCATGTCATAAAAGTGAAGTATGTGCCTTACAGGTGTGTTCTATCCCTTCTCCAAGTCCAAGCCGATACATTTGAACGCCAGGAAAATTAGTGTAAATACTCCTATGAATAAAAAGGGGCCATCTGGCCAAACAATCATAACCGCCTTCGGATCAAAATTTATCCAAAAACTTTTGTTAGTCCAATCGAATCCGCCAAGCTGCAGGGACTCGTTCCGGCATCTTACCGGCTGACAGGACCGGTCTTACCCAAAACTTCGCAAGGGCTGCGGGAAAGGGATACTGAGGTAGTGAGTCGATATTTGTCAAGAGGGCCGCCACTTATGGATGGTGCGACCTTTGAGAAGTGTCTAAATTCTATCTTGGGACGGGGGGGGTAAGCCGCATGTTTGCACCAGAGGCCAAGGCTGAATCTGGGAGGAAAAAAGCATCCGCCCATTGTCCCCTGGATCCGCCTATGAACTGAACGTAGGAAGAAGCGGACATCGATTTGCATCGCTAAGTCAAGTAATCTACCATTTAAAAATCCATGGCGATTTCCATGTCTCCAAACGTGCCTAACGTTAGAATTACAAACGGGGATTTGAAATGTCAAGAAATGATATTTTAATGAATATGCTACCTATCTACATTAAACAGAAATATGAGTACCAATTTTCCCAAGAAAAACGGTAACTTTCCGAGTTTCTTTACTTATGTCTCAGTCCGATCTACTCGTAGCCCCAGCCCAACTCGGCGAGCAGTGCAGCCCAACTGTCCGCGCAGCAGTGCAGCCCCACCCCAGTCACGTGACCAACTGCCTACGGCTACACTGTTATCTGCTCTTCACCGAAGTTGTACCGTGTGCACCACGCCAGGTGTTCTATTGATCGGTTCCCGCCACTACTGCTTACTCACGGCGCAATGTCACGTGGTATAGACTTAATTGACGGGTCTGGGTCATAGGAGTGCGCCTGCGATAGGCGGTGCTAGGTATTTTAGCTCTTGCCCCGTCTTCACGGCCTCAAAAGTGTTTTTATTGAATAATTTCTAAATTTTTCGTCTCATGAAATTGCAGTGCATGTCAATCAAAAGATATCAACGAATAGCTTCTACAGAGCTTAAAACCAGGTCGCTGAGTTGCATGGTTCTAGAGTTATTCGGCAAAAACAGCCGGACCAGTAGTACCTACCAATCAGTATGGAACCGGGTGCACCTAGGTCAGCAGTTTTCATTGATATTTGAAGTCATTTACATGTATTGGCATTCACACGGAATGCATAAGTACACATGGGGCATAACCACGTTAGTGACCTGTATGCATATACAAAAAAAAACAGACAAAACACATTTAGGATAAAAACTACGTCAGGAGCAAAGTGACAGGATAGGGCCCTCATGAAACCGACTCTAGCAGAGCCACATCCACATCCTAATAAGTGGTGTGTCTAGTCAGAGCACAGGGCACTACAGGGGGCTGAGCTGATCAGCAGTACCTCAGTTCAGTAAAGCCCCTTTCGCAAATAGCCCAATATCAGGCCAACCGCAGCTCAGGGGTGCAAATTGCACCAAGGCAGCAGGTCCAGAAAAACATTTGGGTCACATGGGTACAAGCTTGTCGGTCTGTGGAACATGGCAGGCTTCTTGACAAGGTTTTTGGGCAGCTGAAATCCTGCCTTAATCTGGGTTTAAATTTGGTTGTTGGGGGAAGACTTTTCTCTTTCCAGGGTACTATGCATTGTCATTTAATTTTTGAAATCAGGCTGCCCTCCGCACTCATCTCTCCTTAACCCCGACGTCATCCTCTACATATCAGTTCTCTCCTTTTGTTGTAGCGTGTATTTCTCTTTGTGTATGAATGCATGAATACATGCTATGGCTCTCAAAAGAAATGTGTTAGGCCACCGCATTAGTATCACTGACAGGAATGTCTCTCGTGCCCTCATGCACCCAAAGGTGCAATCAAACAACTTTAACGTTTCTCATCTCTGATCGGGGTCACTTATGGGAAATAAATATGTAAGATTATATACATCATACTGTAGGAAGGCCACTAAAATACAATAATCACTGTGTCTTTTCTCTATTTTTTCTTTCAGTACTCAGACTCTACCTCACTTTATCAGTGCTGTCCCAGGTGGCAGTTCCTGTCCCAAGGTTTTGTTACCTGCCCCAAAAATGGCTGCTCCAAACTGATAGGTCTTCCCTGAGGCTGCCCCAACAAGATCTTGTTGAAGCCTGCCACCTTCTGCAGACTGGCAAACTGGGACATACGAGGCGCTCCCAGAATATGACAGCTGGTGCCCAATCCCATACTTGCCCACAGTGGGCTCAGAATGGGTAATCTGCTCAGCCAGTCTGCAGAATGCGGCAGGTTTTGACAAGATCTGTGGGCAGCCTCAGGGCAGACCTACCAGTTTGGGACAGCTTTGGCCTTGCTTGGGACAGAGAAGGAGCACCTGGGGCAGGTACTGATACTTGGGGCAGCACTGGTCAGCCAGGGTAACCACAGAGGGAACAAGAAGAAACAATATGTGAATGCCAAGAAATAACAATGGCCAGTTGAAAAAGCGGCAGAAAACTTTTTTTATTAAAATCGTCATATTTGTTGACAACACAATTTGGCTAAAATGATACCAGACAAAGGAAATTGCTAGTCTAAATAAAGTTTCCAGATATGTTTGAGAAAATTGGTGAATGAATGCCTTTTAAAAATTACAATTGTAATTATTTTCTAAATTTGAATTGAAAACGCAACTCTAGCTACACAAAATGGTTGTACAAATGCAAATAAAACTTCCCTCTATGTAGTTTTTTTAATTTCCTCGGCCAACACATTCGTTTTTACCGCCAAATTGTGCCAGTCTACCGTCCAAGAGCGAGGACCAGTCCATGGTGTGACATCACATGGGTGTAAAGGGGTTTTTCTTCCTCTGGGTAGATTATAAACTTTCCCGACTTTTTTATGGTTTCTTGCACAGTGTCCCAAAACAGGTTTTGCGCTAGGGTGCTGAGTGTAAAATTCGTGTTAGAAAATACAGTCAACGAGTGGAAAATCCACAGTATGACATACTTAGAGTCGATTGAAGCCCTTATTTACACTAAATAATTATTAGAAAGACCTTTTTCATCATAATTTCCTTGTTACTATATTTTAAAGAGTTCATATGCACCAGGGTTTTGTAAATGTCCTAAAAGGCTCCACTTAAGATGTGAGTGGAAAATTCAGAGAAAATAACACAGAAGTGAGTGGAAAATTCAGCTTGCCTGGGTGTCGCTTTCCACCCAGCACCCTGGGATTTGGGACACTGTTCTTGCAAGTCTTTTTATCCGGAAATAGGACCTTGTTCCAAATATATGTGTATGGATCTAAGAAAAACAGATCATCCCTGTACTCTCTGATAATTGGAATCACAACGGTTGATATCAGACCAAAAATAGATAAGTGAGGAGCATCAGAGTCATTTCTTCTGTGGCAGCACTCATACATAATATATGTGTGACTTATATTGTTTGTCTGCAAACACATGAAAACTGAAGTGAACGAATATGTGAGCTAAGCATGAGTCTAAGGAAAAATGAAGTGAATAAATTACGGGCGCTAAACACGAGTTTAAGGAAAAGTTAGAATGAAATTGGGATCCCGTAATATTCCAACGCAGCGGTGAAACCAAAGCATCAGGAATCACAATGATCTCACATCTTCTTTTAAGGAAGGAGTATTATTTATTTAAGATATCAAGATGTTCCGCCATTGTGGGGAGGCAAAGTGTTGAATGTGGTGTGGGGTCATTTGAGGCTTGCAGTTCACTAAACCAAAATATTTTCCATGTATTTATTTATTTATATATTTATTTTTCGTTCTCAGAGATACCCTTGCCGTCATGGCTATTACATCTCCGTTTTTACACTGCTTATCTGAGTGTTACTGATTATGGCTTAACACCGATTGTACTGATTATGGATTAAAAGTTGCGGAATATTATAATTATGAAAGGAGATGAAATCTGTAATATAAATGATATATTACCGGAAAGAGCAGGTTTCGCTCTCTTTGTTCCAGTGGATGTCGGGGGGGGGCAATCATTACACCTTATACTTCGAAATTTTTATCGGATGCACACATATTTTCCTGCCTTTAGCACGGCACAAACTCGATTCACACAAACTGACACTGCTGCAGCAAGAGAGTTGCCGCTTCGGTGTTTTTTCGACCCTGGCACGGGCACTTTGATGTCATACCGAATCCATGCTTACATGTACCTATTTGAAGGTGACCTAGACTGTTAGATCGACCGTGTACCTATAAGATGGCAGGTGAATTCACCTGCACAATTTCCCGCTCAAGCAAGTTGTCGCCCCTCACCAAAGTCCGGGATCAGCTGCCCCCTCCCTCTCCAAGCTTGAGATCTGAGTCCGCCTGGGCGGAATGGAAGTCCAATGCATTCTCGTGAAAGCCCAGAACAACAGCGACAATCTATCAACTAGTGCCAATATAAACAAATGAGAAGTCGTGCCAGCTGGAAAGTGGGGAATTTGTTTGCGTTCAGACGGTATGTGTTAAGCAGTTCGATTTTGTGGTTAAAACAAATTTATGATACAACACTTTCTCACTTTCTCAGATGGCTGTGACTTTAATTGAGTCCCATGGGTATGCGCCTACAGTAGGCTGTGATGTTATCACCATGTTCTGTTTTCGACAGGTTTGCAGTATGCGATCTGAAGAAGAGCCCTTGGAGGGCAGTAGCCTGCCTCCAGATGAGATGCTCGCGGAGAACGTCATTCCACACGAGGTCATCAACCCATTTGTGGTGCGACTGGACGCACTCAACTCGACATATGACAAAGTGAAGGTACTAACGTAGCTGGCTCTTCGAACGAGGGTGATGAAGGAGACCTAAATAAAGGCCAATTGCAGTCTGTGAAAGCAACGCTATACTGTTTTTCATTGTCTGTTTACTTAGGCTGCTACTGCACAGAGGCAATAATATTGCTTCATACACTATATGCTGATATTACCACATGCCTATATTGTGGAATATCTGGTAGTTCTAGTTCCGAAAGGGATGATCAGAGAGGACTGAAATTGTCACAGGCGCCCTCAAGAGCACCGGACCTCAAGAGACATGATTTCTCCAAAATCCCTGAGACTAGGGTGCAAAGTTAGCCAATCTGTCTGACGATACGTCGTGGATTGTCCAATCTGTCATTACTGGCGAATATCTGGATTATCGGCCCTGTATAGGCTTTGCAGATCACGATGGAAATTATAAACAAAGCTCTGGCATGGTGACGCTTGGTGGACGCACTACGCACAAATGTCTGCCACATTGTCCTGTTTTTTATGAGTCCGGTTATGTTGAATCGCACTTGGCTGTATCGCCTGGGTGGCAGGCGTGCTGGTGTGCTGAAGCTCCTCTCATCGACAGGTGGCCCTTCTGACTGTATTCGTCCTGCCCTTCCGTGTTGTGGCCATCGGCCTATGCGTGCTCTTCGGCTGGATTTTCGCTACCATAGGCCTGTATGGTCTCTCGGAGGAGGACCACAACCAGCCCCTGAAGGGATGGCGCAGGTCAGTCGGCACGTGCTCGGGCGGCCTGCAGGCTGGTGTCTAACAGTGTTGTTGGCGCAGCCGCCAGCTCGAAATAACAATCGGGGTTTTGTGGGAATGTAGTGGAATGTTTCACAGATAGTTTTTGTTAGTGGTTTGTGCGGAGGTAGGCTGGAAATGGGATAGTTTGTTCTCAGCTCTTAAACACGAACGTATTATGATGTGACCTGTTAACAATTTGTGAAGTTTATGTGTGTTTACTCACGGTTACTGCCGTATAACTTTTGCCCATAATTTCTATTGGCAATTTTCGGGGTAGAGTCTTACACATGTTTCATAAACATTTGTTTAGGGTATCTTCGTTCTCAGTGGACTTTAGTGAAAATCGCGAAAGTGAAAATAGAAACGATCCATTATTTTTACAATGATCCTCTGAGCACGAATATGGCCAGAACAGATTATTCTAAAAATGTGGAAAGCTTTGCCCCGAAATTGCGGCTAGAAATCATGTGCACAATTTTTGCACATACAACAGTGAAAAACATGCGATGCGTGAAGCTTCTGAGAAGGAAATGTTTGTGAAATCGAGCTCTGAGGATAAGCTATGTACTGAATGGCTCCTGGACTCCAATGAATTGTGACTAAGACCTGAATACTGTACGGCACATTTGTCACTGCTTATTAGATGTAGGATAATGTTTCTTTAACTTTTCTAAAAATTCATGCAGGATTTTTATTTTTGCAGGAATTATCTGTCGTGTTTGCTCGTTGTCGATGAAATAATCTAGTAAAGGCTTCCCCTGCTAACTGTTTATATATTATTGAGGTGATTTCTTATTTCCTTCGTTTCTGGTCCTTAAGTTTTGTCGCTATTTCTAACCAATCAACAGTTGTCATTTGCGCCGTAAAGCTTTGTGAAAGCCTCCTGGGCTGGGCCCGAGCCTAGTCATTCTATCATATATCGGGAAGCACCGAGGATGGAGTTTAGAAGCTCGAGAGAGGAAAACCAGTGTGTTTGACTACAGCAGTGTAAATCCGAAACTCAGTCGGTTGTACCGTTATTTTTTTCCAATTGGCTGGTAGTTCCGGTTTTGGTAGGATAGCCGAGAGCGTGGATCACCAATAACTCTTGAGCCTGCTGCGGTAGGGCATATTTGAAGGCATTGGGGCTGGTGGGCACTCGGCTGAAAAGTGCACACCTTTCATCGAACATGTATAATGTACAGGTTTTATGGATCTCGGATCAGGTGAAAACTGAAATGAGGTAGATAGGATTGAGAGGGAAGCTACAGATGCAGTGCAAGTGATAGAAGTGCAGGGTGGGTGGAACAGAAAAGGGTGGCATAACGCCCCGTATGGACACAAGGATCGTCCCAGTTGGGGAAGGGGGACGGAAGCCCCACCCCTACCCTTCTGGTTTTCCTTGAATAACGTAAAAACGAAGAGACGCAGAACAACACAACTTACAGTACACTTATTCCTGATCCATATTACACGTCACCTAAACTTTGGAAAGAGGATGAGGGCATTGGGGTCCAAAAAGCTGTTACCTCGAAATTTTTGTACTTTTGACCAATAATCGGGGTCAATTTTTAGTCCCACCATTAGGGGTCGATAGGAAAATAAAGGCTCCTGACAGTAAATACGAGATTGATCAAGTTAGAATGCCCCCATGCCAAGTATTCTTGGTATGTCATGATGACATTCCTGGCATGGTAACAAATATTATTCACGTTCTTAGCCATCAAATTAAGGTTTTGAGCATTCGAACTCTTGAGAGGTCATCTGAGGTCGCCTGAGCCGGCTGTGATTATTTTACTACTTCGCACTGAATTGAGATAGAGCTTCCATTTGGATGTCATTGTGCTTGTCCTGCCACTGGGAGACGGAAGCATTTTCTAGGCCGGCATTTGACGTGCACTGCCTTTGATAAGCTCGGTTTCTGAAAATCCTGTACCTGGCTGTACCATTATCCTGGGTTTTGTACGTGCTGAGGCCGTGTATTCGGCCGAACATTGCCTTGCATTACTGTGCGACACCGCTGTAGCCCTCAGCGCTACCGAACCAGCCCAGCAGCCCAAACCCAGACAGATTTCACGGTAGAATATATGTCTGCTACTGTGTATTTCGGCAGATGCCGTGTTATATCCGGTTTTCTTTGTGTACGATCGGATCGAAACCTCGAGACTTGTGCGCCCGAAAGCCCGAGTATGCAGCGGCTTGTCGTCGGCTTGGTGGTTGCACTTCCCGGTTGGCCACTGCGCCTAGAATGATGACGTCACCCCCCAGCCTCCAGCGGGCCCGGTCCACTCGGCCTTATATTAACAAACTTATCTCATTGTCAGTCCTGCGATATTTGCGTGGAACCCGCGGCGGTGCCAGCTATTTGCTGAGGGGAGTTTACGAGGTGGCATTCGTCAGTCTCGAGGTTGTTCAACAGAGCGTGTAAAAAGTCCAAATGATAATTGTTGGAGTTTAGCGAGGCACCAACACTGCCAGGGTTTATACGGCGTCGCCAACCCAGCTCTTACGCTATTGGGAAGGATTTGGGGAATCAGATCAACTTATTCAGAGGCTCCGGCGGGACTTGCACCCGTATCCCTTTGCTTAGGAGACAGTGACGCTATCCACTAAGCCACCCATCCCCCTAAAAAAGTTCGAAGAACAATATTGAAGAAAATTTGGGGGTGCAAAAGATCCCAGTGTCTTTTAGAAGGCGAAGGAAAAATACGGCAATAAATTCAATTTTTGCCTGTTTGGGATTGCAGATTTCTTCTGTCACGCTCTGGTAAAATAAAACGTTTTTTATTCATATTTTTACTGTTTGGAGTTATAACTATTCAACGTTCAATATAAGTTGACAATGTGACTACGGGAGGTGTGAATATATCGCACCGGCGTTATGCTGGTACGAAGCTCCGTTGATTAAAAAAACTTCACGTCAAAGCATGACTGTACCGGCGCCGCTGACGAAAAGTTGACCAATGCCCGATAGGCTTGGACTATTGATCCGTTTCCTGCTGTGACCCTCGACCGAATGGCATAGGCCAGCCAATTGCTAGCGCGGAGGACGCTCGCGCCACCGCACCCCCTCCTCCCCTCCCCTCCCTGTCCCCACACCAGTTTGCAACGTTCTCAGTATCGCGCCTGTCTGCATGTATAATGGACATCCTGCGGAGGCACAAAGTACCCCCACGTAAAGAGGGTGGTTCTTGAACGCTTTGGCATTACCGTGCTTTGTTTGTTCTGTTTTTTTTTTGCAAGGAGTCTGGGGCGGTAACGATGAAATTGACTCCTTAGAATGTTATTGCGTGAGATACTTCCGTGTTCCAGTGACGTCACTTATCCTGTATCAAGCCGTATACCCTGTTGAATGACACCTGAATCAAAGTTGGTATCCTCACCGTCAAGTGTGTTTGCTTGACTGAACACTTGCGTTCGATGACTTATTACCGATCTCTAGCACAAAGAGAAATTCGTGTGAGCTTTAGCCCTTTTCATCTGAAAATTGATGCTGTTTTATTTCACGTATAGGTTTGATATGGTTACATCAGGAGAAATGGGGAGTAATATTAAATGGAAGGATTTCTTGAACATCGGATGGTGCCAGAAGACTGCATAAGCGACTGAGTCGGTCAAACCGCGGTGAACCGAAACAACCAGCGCTCAGTGTTAGTGTTCATTGTCATTCAAGGACAAAACAGCTACCGATATCGATATGAAGCTGTTTGAGGTGCACGAAGATGCTCACAACAGTTATCCTAATGTCGAGCAATGGATGCGGTCATTGAAAGACGACCGGACAGATTCTAAGGACGTGGCGAGTAGCCAGAGGACGTGGTTACTTGAGGCGCGCCCGGGCTGTCAGGGAAGCTGCCTATCAGAGTCAGTCCTAGGCGTTGACATTTTGGGAAAGAGAAACGTCAACGCATCGTCGTATTCTCGGCTTATTTGGACTAATTTGGGGAGTCTACTTTGTTATCATGCTCCCAACTTTTGATGTGTCAGAGGTAGAATTCCATAAGAGGGATTCGTTATTTCGTCAATTTAATGGAATCAAAGAAACTGCCTGGTTAATATTCATTCTTAAAATCATCCGTGAAATTGCACACTTGTATCTAACTTTCTGGCGTGGTCTAAATACAACTGGTGGTTTGAAATGGACCCCAAGCTTATCTGTCCAGTCCGGAATGTACTTAAAGTAAAGAATTCTAAAGATTTAAAAATGGCTACTTGCAGGATGTTGACATTGCTTTTTGGACGAAAACAATGTGAGCATCCTGCAAGTAGCCATTTAGATGAAACTCTTTATTTTACGTAGATCCCGGAGTGGATAGATGAGCTCGGGAGTCCATTTCAAACCATTGATTCCGCTAATAATTCACCATTAAGAAGCACTACACGACTGCACAACTTTGCAACTAAAATTGTGTTATAAGTTAAGGTTGTAAGGTCCTAACTGCAGTGCCTGCAATATTGCGTGAAAAGACTTGGCAAAAAGGGAGTAGTTTTGTCACCTGTCACCCTGCTGTGTAGAATACCGATCCGCAGGTAAGCTGGACGCACCTGTGTGTATGCAGGAAGACGCTAGCGCCTCCGCGGCGACTGCTGTCTGAGGTCGGCTGACTTGTTACCACCACCGAGTTACGTCCGACCTGTCGATGTTTAGCTCTGGCATACCATTATCGACCTGAGTATCAATGGGTGATGGGTATGGACACCAATATCTCGCAAGCTGCGAAACTGGAAATGGAAGGTCCTCGCAGGGACCATCAAAAATATTTAAACAGCTGTACCATTTGAGCCTGGCGAAAGGATGTTTTACTGATTACTTTGACAAATAATGGTCATGCGTTGTGAGGTTATCTTGAGCTCTATCAGGGAGCTACATGGTCTCAGTTGATGAAAACCCGATTTTCAAACGAAATTCTTCGCAGCTACATCATATTTGTTTTCGACAAAAAAATTCCGCACGGCAATATACCAGAAGCAAACCAAATAATTTCACGACCATTACAATAAATGTTGTCACTGTACGCTACTGCCCACCATCAAGACTTGGCCAGGCCCCACCCGGACCATCAGTTTCAACGGAGAGTTGAGAACCACCCCGGATCAGTTGGAGTAAAGGGCCACAGCCCCAGGAAAACAGCGGATACCTAATTCGGCCGCACCACAAGACACCCCCGCCCCCACCCCAACGTTCAGCCGCAGTCACGGCCGCCTCGGGGCTGCAATGGCGTGGTGTTCATGGCCAGCTATCCATGCTCGCCAGACTTGGCCCCAGGCGGCATCTGGCTGGTTGCCTCGGTGAAGGAGTATCTACGAGGACGAGAATTCAGATCACGTGCAGTGCATGGGTCCGCTGTTTTAGAGTGTGGCGAACACGCGTTGACTCAGAGCTTCCGCACAGCCATCCATGGTCTGCAGTGGCGGATCCAAGGGGGGGGTTCAAGCCCCCTGAAATGTCCAAATGCCTATAGTTACACCCTCACTGAAGAGGGGTCTGGTAGGCCCCCCTGAAATCTCGGAAACTTGTAGACTTAGACAAACGCCGGGTGGGGGACGAGTGGGGGCTATAGTGATCTACCTGATTACCAATTTTCATTGACCTGGGTTAATATCTTCAAGGTTAAATGGGGTCATAACAAGTCAAATCCTGCCCGTGCTGTGGACCTATTAGGAAATGCCGTAATTATGCGGAAAAAACAGGAATATACTAGAGGCTGACCAGGGTCACAAAGGCAAGCTTGCGAAGAATCTTTCCTAAAATTTTGGTGTCAGGTAATTCAAGGTCATTGATCTATGACGTCACAATATGGTACACTACCTATAATGTACACTATAACCAGCACTATAGCAACTGTTGGGCGGGAAATGGGAATTGACCTTTACCAATGACCTTTGACCTTGAGTGTTACATTAAGTTACCTCAACTATGAAGGCATAGCATAGTATACCTCAGACTGGGTAACGTCATTTGACCGGAAGCCCTGGGTCCAATGACCTTAAAAGTGTCGGCATGACCTTGAACTGTGACCTTTGACCTTGACCTTGACATCATCCCATTTATATGGCGTTATAGCGTCACCACTCGGTCTCCAATGCAAGTGAACTGGTCCGACCGCGCAATTGTGTCGATTTCAAAATGCAGGTCTGACTTTGAAAGCCTAGGGTCAAACATTTGTTTACCTATTTTCAAAATTCTTTCACCAATCGATGCGCCGTTAAAGTCTCACAAATGTGGCAAGTATCGTTTTCCGGCCACCTGGGAAAAATAGGTAGGGGGGGGACTCTTAGGCCCCCTCCAGTGTGCGTGTTTATGCATAGCCGGGGGGCTGTTCTGACGCAATGGCGGGAGAAGTTTGAGCCACCTAGCCCCTCCCCCCGCATGAAGTCTTTGATCCGCCACTGATGGTCTAGTAAAGTGAAGGTCAGGGTGTCGGCAGCTGAGAGGTGGGCTGGCGAGGTGTTGGTAAATTTAGGGCGGCTTTGTGCAAAACAAGTGTGATCGAAGGGTGTTTTCTGAACGCTCTGGGAACTCCTATCAACTGAGAAAAGACTTGGTTATGGTTATGTTACGCAATGTTTGCCATTAACTTCACATTGTCTTTAATTACCGGAGATGCGTTCTTACTTTTTATGGAATGAAAATATGCCGATTTTATTTTTTCTATGGCTTGTTCGGCCTCATATTTGTAACTTGACTGATAAATACCCAACTTGTCATATCTGGCCCTCGTCATATCTTACCTATAATTCTGGCTTGCATCTGCATTATTTTGGCCTTTTCCGATGTTTCTTCCGTGCTGTTGACGAGTGAAGAACTGATAGACTTTCGCTCTGAGTGTTAGTAAATATATGTTTCTATTCAATTGAATGCTCACTGGAGAATTGTTTTCCTCAGAAGCTCTGGTCCATTGTGTCCGTCAAACAGCTACGGTAGTCGTTTGTACATCACCAAGTGTTCATTCAGCAAGTAGTCTAGCGGGAATCCTACTGTTTTGACCCGGTGTGTATCACTCGGTCTGAACTGGCGTGTATCACGCGTTCTGACCTAGTGCGAATCACGCCATTTTACCTTGCGTGTAGTATCACGTCGGCTAACCTGGTGTTTATTGCGTGTTCTGACTTGGTGTGTATCACGCGGTCTGACCCGGTGTGAATGACGTGGTCTGACCTTGTGTGTATCATGCGGTCTGACCTGGTGTGTATCACGCTGTTTTACCTGGCGTGTAGTACCACGTGGTTTGACCTGGTGTGTATTACGCGGTCTGTGTGTTCTCAGGGTGTCTGACCTGGCGTCTGTGTGCCTCTGAGCAGTCCCGTCTGACCTGGCCGTGACCTTCAGACGACTGCGCTGGGTGGTGCTCTTCTGCACGCGCTGTGTGTTCGTGTCGGCCGGGTTCCCATGGGTAACCGTGCGCGGCCGGCCCGCCTCCGCCGTCGACGCGCCCGTGCTGGTCGTGGCACCGCACTCCTCCTACTTCGACGTTCTGGTGGTGATTGTGATGTCGGCGCCCAGCGTCGTCGCCAAGGTGGAGACGTCGCGTACGGCGTTCTTCGGCAGTACGTACCGACACACCGGGCCCGCCTAACCGGAGCGCACGGGAGCTGCTTCGTTGTCGAGGGAGATGAGAGGGGCCGCTGTAGTCGGGCAGTCCAGTGACTCGCTCTCACCGTCCTTGTTTGCGTCTACCCGTCTACCCGCGCTCTCTTCTTCCCTGTCGTCGTTCACTGATGTGTCTGTTCCATTCTCATTATTCTTCCCGCCCCTTCTCTCTCTCTCTCTCTCTCTCTCTCTCTCTCTCTCTCTCTCTCTCTCTCTCTCTCTCTCTCTCTCTCTCCTCTCTCTCTCCTCTCTCTCTCTCTCTCTCTCTCTCTCTCTCTCTCTCTCTCTCTCTCTCTCTCTCTCTCTCTCTCTCTCTCTCTCTCTCTCTCTCTCTCTCTCTCTCTCTCTCTCTCTCTCTCTCTCTCTCTCTCTCTCTCTCTCTCTCTCTCTCTTCTCTCTCTCTCTCTCTCTCTCTCTCTCTCTCTCTCTCTCTCTCTCTCTCTCCTCTCTCTCTCTCTCTCTTTCTCTCTCTCTCTCTCTCTCTCTCTCTCTCTCTCTCTCTCTCTCTCTCTCTCTCTCTCTCTCTCTCTCTCTTCTACTCGCTATTATGTATCCTGTCTTCACAGTTTTCTATCATCCCTTTCCATAATATCACATTCTTCCTTTGATTCCTGTCTTCGTTTCATGACATATTCCGTTGCCATCCCTTGAAATTTTCGCATTTGTTTTTCTGGTTTGTCCTGAATCTTTGGTATTTGTATTGTTCTTCATGTTTTTGTATCCTCTTCGATAACT
Organism: Lepas anatifera; assembly: GCA_034440635.1. Lineage (NCBI taxonomy): Eukaryota > Metazoa > Arthropoda > Thecostraca > Lepadidae > Lepas > Lepas anatifera. The sequence continues at coordinate 1,406,715 of JAOTON010000131.1, read as the reverse complement.
GCGTCAGTTCTAATCTCTTGGTTTTGATATCTTTTGGGATGTTCTTCGGCGAGCTTACTTGAAAGCAACATTTCCTCTCAGGACGAGCGAGGTCGGAAGTTGTCATTTCGTACGGGTTGATGACTTTCCTATTATGTTTATTGCCTTGTCGTAGTATTTTGATGTGTGTTTAGAGCTGAAGAGAAATATTGTAATCGCTGAGTGCCTTATGTTGAGTGCGGTCTGAGGTTAGCTACTTCAGAGTATTTTGGATACCGTAGAAATCGAGTAAATAATTGTGGTTTAATGTGCGGTTCCGTTTATCGTAGCTAGACAGGCGACTTTACAGCCTAAAAAATGAAGGACACTGAAATATGTCCAGCTCTATATAGCCTCAATGTGTATCAGATCCGGGGACGTCACTGACATGGGGCAACGGGATGCTGGTCCCCATTTGTATTTGTTGCAAACACTTCAACAAACGCGATATTTTTCAAGCGTCACCGTAGTAGACAGGACGTAATGCAAATTCTTCTTTTCAACCTTTCTTCATTTCATTTAAGTTGGTCAAAACCTTTTTGTGGGAAGATTGACCGTAAGCCAGCAGTAAACCCATAGTGCAAGCGAGTGTGATTTTATATGTTATTAATTGGGGATAGGTTTTGTCACCCTCGCGTCCCGGCTTTGTCCCTTTTCGGAGGGGGGGTGATGCTCAGGGTTGGATGCGTTGAATTTGATGCACGGGGAAGTGAATATCTGGATTGCCTCGTTTCCCGTGATGCACATATAACTTGTCACACTCTGCTTTAATTATGCATTGAGTCCGATCGGTAAGAACAACTCAGCCTCAGCTGTTTGAACGAGTTGTTGAAGCTGATTTCACGCTCTGATGCATTGGAGAGGGGTTGGGAGCTTAGGTTGCTGGCTCTATTTAATCTAAAAATTTGGAAACATTTAAGAATTTCCAGAATTATCTGGGCGAAAATCAATGGCATTGACGCCTGACGCGCACGGCGTGCCTAAGATATTAATACAAATGGATATTAACAATACTGTAACAAACTAACTTTTTTGTATTCTTGAGTCATGTCAGGAATTTGTTCCGTACATTTAAGGACCAGTTTGCGCTCTTTGGTTTTAAGGAAGGACATTCTTGCCTTGTTTTCTTTGGTCAGAGGGTGTCGGTCTTTCTTTTAATAAGCTGTTTAATTCCAAATCAAGCGGGAGATCTTTCAGATTCACATTAGTGCCCAGGGTACGTTGACAATGCTCAGGTATTCTGATGGATTATTATTCGTTCTTTGTATGTATTATTCTAGCTGGATCAGTATTGCGGCTCGCAAACAAATGAACTCACATCTTCGACCTCGCTCGTTGTTCGCCAAATTTTCGCCTGGCTTGTGCCAGATTTCAGCATTGCCTTCAGTTTACCGTCTGTTTGTTTAAGTTTTTCTCGGTGTTCCACTGCGGTCTCTGATGTGCCTCTCTGTCCAGTCACCTGCTCTGTATTGGGCCGCTATCCAACCACTCACTCCCGCCATCCACTCGCGATTACCACACGCCCACGCCCACCAAGCACCCACCCACGCCCACCATCCACCCACCCACGCCCACCAAGCACCCACCCACGCCCACCATCCACCCACCCACGCCCACCAAGCACCCACCCACGCCCACCATCCACCCACCCACGCCCACAAGCACCCACCCACGCCCACCATCCACCCACCCGCGCCCACCAAGCACCCACCCACGCCCACCATCCATCTATATACGCCCACCATCCATCTATACACGCCCACCATCCATCTATACGCGCCCACCATCCATCTATACACGCCCACCATCCATCTATACACGCCCACCATCCATCTATACACGCCCACCATCCATCTATACACGCCCACCATCCACCCACCCACGCCCACCATCCATCCACCCACGCCCACCATCCATCCACCCACGCCCACCATCCATCCACCCACGCCCACCATCCATCTGCACACGCCCACCATCCATCTATACACGCCACCATCCATCTATAACGCCCATCATCCATCCACCCACTTCCGTCATCCACCGATACCAAGCCCACCATCCATCAACACGCCCACCATCCATCATACACGCCCACCATCCATCTAACCGCCCACCATCCATCTATACACGACCACCATCCATCTATACACGCCCACCAAGCACCAGCCCACGCTCACCATCCATCTGTACACGCCCACCATCCATCTCCGCACGCCCATCAGCCATCCATCTGTACACGTCCACCAGCCATCTCCGCACGCCACCATCCATCTCCGCACGCCCGTCAGCCATCCACACACACCTACCATTCACCGACGCCCGCCTCTCACCCATCCACACACACCTACCATTCACCGACGCCCGCCTCTCACCCACCCACGCCTGCCGTAGCCAACCTACGCCACCATTCATATAATCACGCCCGCCATTCACCCATCCTTCAGGTGTTGTCAGACTGTCAGCAGCGGACCAGCCGCAATCCACAGCCCAGCTGTAGCACTAAGCTTTCGCCGTCTCTCCTTGCTGGATGGGTATCATGCATCTCCCCCGGGGTCAGTCGGGGTGCAGTCCAGGTTCTCATCATTTGTCCGGGGGCAGTTCTTCCATCTCTGACCAGGCGTCTATATCCCTACCTTACCCGAAGTGGCGCTCGCTTATATCCATTATTAAAGATGTGTTCCTTGTTCTTCCCGGGACTCAATTCTCCCTTGTTCTCCCCACGACACCCTATCTCCCCCTCCCCTGAATGGGACATCCCGTCTCCCTGCCCGGGTCATCCCTCCCACTCCATGGCGTCCTCGTCTCCCCCACCGTCTGACAGGTGCTGTTCCCTCTCGCCTCTCCTGTCTAAGGCATAACCGGCTCCCTTGCTGTTCCGGGGTGTCTGGTCTCCCTTCTCCGCTGAGAGCTGGTGGCGGGCAGCGGGCCAGGCTTCTGTCGCGTCGCTGGACCACTGCCCACCTCGCCGTGCAGTGGGCGTGGTGTCGGCATCCCGCTCCTGGTGGCTCTGTCCTGGCCCTCTCCCTGCCCAACAGACCCGAGCCGGTGCTCCGTGGCCGCTCTCTCGCTTGTCAGGCGCTCTGGCCGGCGCCCGGCCGGGCTGCCGCGCCGCGCATCGCTGTGTGTCTGATGACGGATGGCCGACCCTCACCCATTAACCGCATTGTATGTGGTAGATCGATTGGCATCCGCTTGGCATGGCACGCCAGAATCGCATGCATGCTCATTCACCCGTCACCTCCCTGTGGCTTACTGTCGGCTTCTCTGGGATGGTGTTGATCGACGTTGGCTGTGTAGATGAGTGTCTGTTGCATGGTGGGTGTAGGTAGCAGTGTAGGACGCTGGGCGGGGTCAGAGGGGTAGGTACCAGACTGGGACACCGACACCGCACACTCGGCTCCCCGGAGGTAAGCGGCGCCGGCACGTGCTGACCGGTGGATGGGGTGGCAGGCCTCATTGCAGCACCAGCCGGCCACTCTGGAAGACACGGCGTGCCCTCGTGAGTTCCGATGGAATCGCGCCCCTCCATATTTTTTAGATATCATTTTTATTTCTGATTTTTAATTACAGGTAGGGCTCTTTGCAGGTGGATTTGATGTTCTTTCCGGTAGACGCTCTGGATTTTTACTGAAGTGAGGGCTTTAGAGACTAAGAGGCAGAGTCAGAATTGGGGTAGGAAAAGGAATATTGGGCTAAATAAGGTGAGAATTGATTAAAAGTCGCCGCCCGTAAAAGGAAGGATCGATGGGATTTTTAAGTTTTGCTCGGGTGTCCGGTTTTAAAACTGGCGCTGGTGAGATTCCTTTGGAGTAATGTAATTTCAGAATCTAATAGACAACATTAACCCGTAAATAAGCTGCGAATGGGTAAAAGATTGTGCCTCGACGCTTCAGTCGATTGATGAACACATCGATTGATGAACCTCACATTACGGCCTGGTGTCCCCGAGCGCGGTGGAATGGGCGAGAGCTGTTTCCTTGTCCACGTATTTCACACTATGAAAATATGTAGGTAATGCTGGCTATACAGTGCACTGGGGGACCAGTTCGGGGTGCTACACTGTAACTTCACTCACAAGAGCAGATTCTACCACTCGAACACTGTTTGGTGGGCACTCGTTACTGGGCTCACCACATATCTTACGAGGAACTCTCACTGATTCTCCGTTACGGTACTTCAGCCAGCCAAATATCTGGTAAATTGAGCTCTTGATTTTTTATCATCTTGCCAGCCAGCAAGAATTTCGCCTCTGTAGAATGCAGTGCTATTTTTTAGATCACTAATTATTAGCGTTTTGTGCTTGGTCGCGGGCTCACAGAAACCAGAAACAATGACACTGGACCTTGAGAAAATGTATGAAAGTTGTGTCTCGAACCAGCCATATTACAAAACTGGTGTTTTTAATGCTCTAAGCGACGGTTTTGGCTTTGGTGGAGACCTGGGGTGAGTGGTAGCCTTTTTGTGAGCGGTTGCCGGTTTGGCGCGTGAATCCCCCATGTTTTAGCGTTACCAGTTGACTAACAGTGGCGTTGTGACCCCCTTCTCTTTCTCCGCGTGCATGCGAGCCTCACCGGGTCTGCTCCGTCTCTCACCCCTGCCTCCGTGTCCTATCCCCCTGCGCTCCCGGCCTGGGCAGCATCCCAACGGTCTGCTTTCCGATGGTATGAATATGGATGCTTTTGTGGCTCCTTTATGGCTACTACTCAGGTTTTTTGTCGCCCCTTTTCAGCACGCTCTCTTCACTTTGACGCCTCTTTCATAATTGATGCCGTCCCTTAATTTCCAGTCTGTTCGAAACTAACATGCAGATTGAATGTTTGTGTGATCCTTGGTAATTATCCCGATGAGATATACCTTCGTAAGCATCTGGCCGACGCCACACCGAGTCGGCACGGTTGGTGCCACTGAAGAGAAGGCGTGCCAGCCTCATGAATACGGTATCATGGGGAGGCCGGCCTGGATACGGCCGGGTTTTGACGAGCCTTTCCTGACCGACGTGAACGGTTGGTTCCTGACCCCGTGCGGGTCCTGGCGTATCAGACCCTGTTGATGCGGGTCGGACGGCCCAACAAGCGGGTGTGTGCGCTCCGGATCGATATCGAACAACTCTGATAGACGCTCAAGCCTGAGCGGCGCGAGCCGTCGAAGCCGGTGCAGGGACGTCCCCGGCAGACGGAGACGGCACCGTTGCATGGAGACGAGTGAGGCGAATGGCGACCATTTTGGCGCACAAGGACAACGTGTGGATAGAGGACGGAGAAGGGTGCGGCGTCGCGACAGCACGGGACGGCGTCAGCGGGCGGGTCGCCGCACGTGCAGACGCGGTGACCAGTAACATGACGGATCGGGGGCCAACTCTGCAGCTGGTTCCGCGCCTACCAGGCCTGGAACGCCCGGCTGGCGTACTACATCAGCGGCTGGATCATCACCATCAAGGGCCAGCGGTCACTGGAGGTTCCACTGCTGGTGGCGGCGCCACACTCCACCTTCGGGGACGCCATCGTCCTCTTCTGCTCCAACCTGCCCTCCATCATCTGTCGTAGCCAGACCATCGGCATGCCCTTCTTTGGCAGTACGTGTGAACGGTAGTGGGCTCTTTTCCAGGCTGGGGAACCATTTTGCGTTTGGCTGGTTCGAGCGGGGTAGCTTACGCTTTCATTCTTATTTTGTTTTCAGCCATCTTCTCCGGCGGAGAACTACGGGTATGTGGTAAATTCCGATCATTTCCCTGTTTCGTTACATTTACTCGAAGCTAATTAATAAACATGAAGTATTGATTTTGTGTATATCCGGTTACAAGTATTGTTAACGAAAATACTAGCACTGAAACACGTTTCATTATATTACAGCAGCCGATCCCGCTGGATCGGTTCAGTCTAGCTGTCGGACTGCCAGTCTTGCGCCAGTTAAAATACCAGTTCACCTCACTCCTTCCGATGGCGGGAGAATCTGCGGGTCCGTATAACTACGGCGTGTAGTAAAGCGGTTAATTATCGCCTGAAACCATTATCCTAACACCTGTGCTGGTCCGTGGCCGGTGTGGTGGCCGCAGTAGCCTCGGTTGGTCGGAAGCGCCTGCTGTCCGAGACCTCTGCGTTTAGCCAGGTGTCACAACACCGATCGAAGTGGAGGAAGCCCTGGCCTGCCCGCCGCACGAGGGCTTCGCCCCCAACGCACCGGCTCACCAGCCCGGGCGCTTCGGCTCGCGGACTTGGTACTGAAGGCGCATATCGAAATTCAACGTCGGTTTGAATCGCTGGCGCGCTCGGTCCCAGCGCTGCGGAATTGATGGAACACAACCGGTTCAGGTGAAAATGCTGACAATCATAAAATTGAAGGGAATGTGACACCTTGATCGAATCCAGGAATTTAGGTTAATTAGGGGTATTTTTTGCCAAAAGTCATGAAAACGTCCATTATTTCTCTGAAAAATGTACAATGAGCTCAATATTTTGATCTTTAATTTTTGTAATGTTTGTCTAGAAACACGTGCGAGCTCGGGTGAGCGAACATATTTCTGTCGACTAAACGACGTGTTTTGTATATTTGGGGTGATGAAGGTAGGACGAGATGAGACAGTGAATAACTTGTGCCGGCCACAAGCAGGGAACGTTGTTCACGCCCCGAAAATGCTCCCCTAGGGTGAAAAATAAACCTCTGCATGTGGATGACGTCATGATCTGGCAACTACTATCATATTCAATAGGCTTCAAGGGCTTCCATTGGCTGATTACGCACCGTGACGTCAGCGCTGTCGTCACACCAATAGCTGACAACTGTGGCCGCCTGGCTGGGGTAGGGTAGGGTTGGGGTACATTTTAGGTAGGATTTTAGTTTTTCTCCACGAAAATTTTAAGTTTCAAGACAAATGATATATTGAGTACCGGGTTTTCCGGCATGCAACTTGGCAACTTGGCTATCTCAGTTAAAATCACGTTATAAAGGTGCCACATTCCCTTTAAAGCTGAATTTGGTGCTCATAAAGTACCATCTGGCATTCGCAAACTAGAATCCACTATGCCTTGAGCCCGGGGAGCTAACTGGGTGCAATTTTGCGTGGAGTTTATGTCGACACCAGCATAGAGTCCATTTCGACTCTGGGCTCAATTTAGGTCATTTATGTCATCGAAGAACATATTGAAGCCCTTGCTCTTGGGAAGCGAACCTTTGCAGACTAACACACGCTTATTTAGTAAAGAAAGGATACCGGGAAATTTATTTCATATAGAACTACCACCTAGGGTCGGTCTCGGTGGTGGCCGCCCGACTTGGATCCGCTTGTGTGCTGAGGCAAAAGTGTTTTAATTTTAGCACACTTTTTGTACTCCGTTCGCAGACTGCCTCACAAGAAGCGCTCACAAAAACTTCATCCCTGGAGCCAACAATACATACAAAAAGCGAAAACGTTGGCTTACAGACTAGCTGCTTCTACCTGCAATAGCGCGGTGCACTATACCCGGCACGGCCGGCGGCCGCGATCGAACCGAATTTCTTTTTGTTGAAAATAATGGCGGAACACAAACATGTTAGTCGTGATTTTTTGAAGCCCTTCTCTCAGTGGGTAATATAGCGTGTAGGTGGACACAGTCGAGCCATACAGCCTTGTGCGGACTCGGCGGCGGGCGTGAGACAGGTAAGTGGCAGCCCAGCCGCGCCGGCCGACGGGATTTCAGTTTCAACCACTCAACTGTCACTAACTGGGTGCCGTGGCTGCGGAGTGAAACGGCAGTGTGGTAATACGCTGCAGTGTGACTGACCTGTCCCCGGGGCTCAGCAGGAGTGCGCGGTGTCGGTGTCTCGGGGCTGGGGAGGGAAGGACAGCTATGGCGGGGCTTCGGTACTGGCCCGTTTGTAAGCGGTGCGTGTTGATGCGGTGCTCGTATTTGGGACGCCGTTCTGGGAGATGGCTTTCTTATGCACTGATTATCGATGGTTCAAAATGGGACACATCTCGGAGTGGGCCTGACTCAAATGGAGGTGTAGGAAAAATGCTAACGTGTGTTCAGGTTTTAGCCCGTAATGCATTCCTAAGCATCGTCCTTATATTACGGCTATGGACGTTGACTCTACTTTTCATTCCTGGTGGAGCAGCAGTCTTTGAGGTTTATATTGTAAGCGGAGGTGGCGTGAAACCACCTTGACATTTTTAATGTTCAAAAATGCACCTGTCTGTGGAGCTCATTTTGTAAACGGTATTACCTCGGCACGGTCACAAAGCACGGCAAAAGTTTTACCATCAGCCGTTCGATGCATGGGAATGCCTCACTGGTTCAACCATAGAAAACAACAAGTACTATTTTTCCGAAACTTGATTTGAAGCGATTAATTCGAGAGAGAAGTAAGCATCTCTAAAATTATAATGTGTGTTATGGTTGTTGGTCTGTTTTCGTGGCTGTGGGTTGCTAGGGTCGGCTCTAGCTCGGACTGGGATATTTCGGTGCACTTTAGATGGGTCTGCTGTCATTGTTGCTGATAGATTTCAGCTTGGTGTAAGGTAGCTGTAAAGCCCAATTGTACTATTCCCCCGTGTTATGATGCTTCCTACATTTTACATTTCTTCACTGTTTGCTACCACTGGTTTGAGTCCGAAGTATGTCATTGAAATAAGCTATTCATAACAAAGCGTGACAACGTTAAAAACCGTATCGATGGGTCTCAGTATACGGCTCGGTGAACGTTCCTCCTGTATTACCGCCTGTAGTGGGCAAGAGTCATTCGAGCCACAACGTAAGCGCCTGGTACAGTCACCTGCTGTCTGCCTCCAGAGCTGATCGACTACACCCAGCCAGTCTATGTCTCGCGGGAGGACCCGAACTCGCGGCAAAACACCATCAAGGAGATCCAGCGGCGCGCTCACTCCAGAGGCGCATGGCCTCAGGTGAGATCTTCTAACTGCTGATTGGCTGAGCAGGTGCGAGCGTACAAACTTTTAATGCTTATGGTGGCAGGATGCGGGCTCAGGTGGTCAGACGGGGCTGTGGTCTGACACTTGTCTGGTCTGACGGTCCGACTCGTTGCGGCAGATCCTGCTGTTCCCGGAGGGCACGTGCACCAACCGCTCGTGCCTGATCCAGTTCAAACCGGGCGCCTTCTACCCGGGGGCGCCGGTACAGCCGGTGGTAGTGCGGTACCCCAACCGGCTGGACACGGTCACCTGGACATGGGAAGGACCCGGCGCGTGAGTATAGACCGGACACGGTCCCTGGAAGGAGGGACCGGCGCGTAGTATAGACCGGACACGGTCACCTGGACAGGGGAGGGACCCGGCGCGTGAGTATAGACCGGACACGGTCACCTGGAGGAGGGACCCGGCGCGTGAGTATAGACCGGACACGGTCACCTGGAAGGAGGGACCCGGGCGTGAGTATAGACCGACACGGTCACCTGGAAGGGAGGGACCCGGCGCGTAGTATAGACCGGACACGGTCACCTGGAAGGGAGGGACCCGGCGCGTGAGTATAGACCGGACACGGTCACCTGGAAGGGGAGGGACCCGTGCGTGAGTATAGACCGGACACGGTCACCTGGAAGGGGGGACCCGGTGGTGAGTATAGACCGGACACGGTCACCTGGAAGGGAGGGACCCGGCGCGTAGTATAGACCGGACACGGTCACCTGGAAGAGGGACCCGGTGCGTGAGTATAGACCGGACACGGTCACCTGGAGGGGAGGGACCCGGTCGTGAGTATAGACCGGACACGGTCACCTGGAAGGAGGGACCCGGTGCGTGAGTAAGACCGGACACGGTCACCTGGAAGGGAGGGACCGGTGCGTAGTATAGACCGGACACGGTCACCTGGAAGGGAGGGACCCGGTGCGTGAGTATAGACCGGACACGGTCACCTGGAAGGGGAGGACCCGGTGCGTGAGTATAGACCGGACACGGTCACCTGGAGGGAGGGACCCGGCGCGTGAGTATAGACCGGACACGGTCACCTGGAAGGGGAGGGACCCGGTGCGTGAGTATAGACCGGAACGGTCACCTGGAGGGAGGGACCCGGTGCGTGAGTATAGACCGGACACGGTCACCTGGAAGGGAGGGACCCGGTGCGTGAGTATAGACCGGACACGGTCACCTGGAAGGGGAGGGACCCGGTGCGTGAGTATAGACCGGACACGGTCACCTGGACATGAGGGACCCGGCAGTGAGTATAGACCGGACACGGTCACCTGAAATGGGGAGGGACCCGGCGCGTGAGTATAGACCGGACACGGTCACCTGGAAGGGGAGGGACCCGGTGCGTGAGTACCGGCTGGATACGATCGCTGGGTTTTGAGAGGTACGAGTATGAACGAACAAGCGGAAGTCCGAGGGAAGGAGTGCCGGATTTGCTTGGACGTGTACCGTTGCGTGAGAATAAGATCAGCCTTTCCTATCCTCCCACGTGACCCCCACATACACTGGAACACTGTTATCGGTATCCACGTACTTACCTTCAAATGGATGTCTCGGAACACTTGTCTAAGTATCGGGACACCAGGAATAAGTGTCATGCAATCACTCGGCAATGTTGCATGGGCGTCTGTCGGACAGCAGCCTGTTCCACGTGCATCTGCCAGTTATGTGGAAATATCATGCGGTCCCGGGTCAGACTGATTGGGTGCTTTGGCAGCTGCTGGTCTGAGTACAGCAACCCGCGCGGTCTGGCCACGCGTTCCAAATAACCAAAATGTGGGGACATGGTGGAGAAGCTGGCTGAGCCAGGCGATGGTGGGGATATTTTCTTGTAGAAATGTTATGTAAAAACGGAGTGGGTCGGAACGAGACGATTTATTGAATATGTTCTCCTGAACGGGATGAAACGGAATACACCCGAGTGTAACGGAGCTGTACAGGAGCGGAAGTGTGCCCATGCTGGCTCGTATGCCCAGAGCTTTAGTTGCTGTTCGAGCATCTATCCAGGAGTCAGAACCTCTGAGGACTGGTGGCGCCAGGGTTGGTGATGGAAATCCCGGTCTGTAGCTGGGTTGTGTTGGAAATCCAGGTTTGTAGCTTAGTTGTGGTGAAAATCCCGGTCTGTAATAGGGTTATGGTGGAAATCCCGGTCTGTTGCTGGGTTGTGTTGGAAATCCAGGTTTGTAGCTTGGCTGTGGTGGAAATCCCGGTCTGTAATAGGGTTATGGTGGAATTCCGGGCCTGTAGCTGGGTTGTGGTGGAATTCCGGGCCTGTAGCTGGGTTGTGTTGGAATTCCGGGTTTGTAGCTTGGTTGTGTTGGAAATTCCGGGTCTGTGGCTGGGTTGTGTTGCGAAATCCCGGTATTCCGCCGTCTGTAGCTGGGTTTATAGTGGAAATTCCGGTATTACGTCGTCCTTCGATGTTTTACGCACATTTTGGGGATTCCATTTCATCGCCCTGAGCGCAACACCGGATTTTACCCACTAAGCTTATCTTTCACTCTTTAATTGAACTTGTACTTGTGTAATACATTTGTAGAAGGATACGTGCTGAGCCGATGTCCGGAGTTAGCCATTGCCGTAACGCTCCGTGCCTCAGACAGCACCGGACCGTGCTGTAGCGCCCTGTTAGACCGCCCGGCGGTTGTATACGCCGAGTGCTCTTTATACCAGTGCTAGCCCTACGAGGGTTTCTGGGCGACGAATCGGCGGGGGGGGGGGCGACCGCGTGTACAGCCGAGGGCGCCGCTATCACCCTGTGCACGGCACGCTCCCTACCCCGCGGCGCTCCTCTGTCCCACCACTTGGACCCTGGACTCTGGCTATTGCAAGTGCCGTGCAAACGTTATTAAGCGGTCAGATATCGCCAACATTGGCCGCGATGGGAGTCAGCGATAGTCGTTGCCAACAGCAGGTAGCCCCGCGAAGTCGGCGGTATCCGGGCTATGCAACCCAACAGTCCTGCGGATCCGCTGCGTTTGGGCTATATCGGGCGATGACTGCCCGAATCTTCCAAGTGTGCGAAGTTTTGTTTGACGCACGTTCTAACTAGGTCGAAATGTCAGTAGGAGACGTGGTGCTGGCAGTTTTTTTATCGGAGCGCGGTGAAGTGGCATCGACCGGCGGCCGAGTACGCTGTTGACAGGAACGTCCCCACTTGGACCACTTCATTCGTTGGCTCGTCACCACTCAGAGTGGCGTTGCTGCGCTGAATGTCGGTGGATGGAGACGCAGGGGCAGACAGGTCAAACGGCTCCGGGTGCACCGCCGTCCGCCCCTTGGTATATTATATGTATTCCATTCCATGTTCCATTCCACGACATTTCAGCCCACCGGGTGGTCGATTTTACACCCTCCTGTCTTAGATTCTCTTCAAAGTTTATCTATGGGGTTATCAGCAGCCCAGAACACGCCTGTGAGATTTTTGGGTCACTAGGTGCAATGGGTCAGGAGTTATGGCCTCTGGAAATTTTACACTTTGCCGACGCAGCAGTGTCTTCTTTGGCCAGTTTATTCAATTAAAATAATGATAAATGGTTAAAGCTATGTATCAAAATGTTTCAAATGAACCAATCAAAGAGCAATGAAAGTTTTGATTTTTTTACTGAATAGTTCTAATTATGCAAACAATTTAATAATTTTTAAAAAATATGTTCTTTGGCGTGGATTTAAAAACAAACGGTAACACCCAAAAGAGCATGTTCCAAAGTATTATGATCAAGAATAGAGACCGTGGGTTGTAGGGTAAAAGGAGCAGGAGGAAGGCAGTGGAATATAGCTGCTTCTAGAAGAGTGAATGAGATGGATTTGGGATACATATTGTTCTAACACTAGTCAAATTGATATGCTGGTTTCGCCATTTTATGTAAAGCTGTTGGCAAACCAGCGTGTTTTGTGTTTATTGCATGTGTTATAAGCAATGGCGGATACAAGGGGGGCCAGGGGCTCAAGCACTCCCCCCGGAAATGTCAGAGTGCTTATAGTTAATGCATATTCCCACCCCCCGAAATATTGTGAGGGATCCGCCTCTGGCTATACTTGTTATCTGGTGGTGAGCTTTATGAAAATTTTGACAGCAGCAAGCTATAAAAATGTGTAATGTCCCGAAGTATTGCTGTTTTCTTTAGTCCTGGCTTTTAATTGTTTTTTTGTGTATAGACACGAAAGAGAAAAATGTTGAGATGTCTGTCACACATCACACAGTGTTCCAGCATGTTTTTTTAAGATTATGTTCTGAATCTTAACTGACGAAACATGGGGGCAATTATCAAATAATGTCGCCTTAAAATAAAACCGATTCCTGTACTTTGAAATCCCTAAATTGAACCAAGGAGCCAGAGTTTTTTTTTCTTATTGAGACAACTGTCGCTGAGAAGCACAGAACTCTTGGCCCATGGGTCTCTGTACCACTAGCTGTCTGCCACGTGTGTACCACTAGCTGTCTGCCACGTGTGTACCACGAGCTGTCTGCCACGTGTGTACCACGAGCTGTCTGCCACGTGTGTACCACGAGCTTTCTGCCACGTGTGTACCACGAGCTGTCTACCACGTGTGTACCACGAGGTTGCCACGTGTGTACCACGAGCTTTCTGCCACGTGTGTACCACGATCTGTCTGCCACGTGTGCACCACGAGCTGTCTGCCACGTGTCCATGTACCCCGACTTCCACTGACCGCTGTGACTGCCCCGTAGGTGGAAGATCCTGTGGTTGACGCTGACGCAGATCGTCAGCTTTTGCGAGATTGAGTACCTGCCGGTGTACACCCCCTCCGAACTGGAGCGGGACAACCCGCGACTGTACGCGCACAACGTCCGCGCCGTCATGGCATCGTGAGTGGTGCCACTCGGCCGTCTGGCGGCTGTGTTGGGAACTACTACTTCGGCACCTCAGCCCTGCCTGGCAGCTACGTCCTAGGAGCTTCGCCGCACTTGCGGGCCTGGATTGTGCCCCTGGTGCCATTTTAACGATTTTTAAAAGCTTATGTCCATAGAGAGAGGGTTCAGGCGAAGGGTGGTTATGAAAGGATCAGGGCATCTGGACTGTGAGACACTCATGTTTTGTGGTATCTCGGTCAGTGCCATCCCACCCAGGACCACCTCGGCCAATATATATATATATATATATATATATATATATATATATATATATATATATATATATATATATATATATATATATATATACATAATCTTGATTGAGTAATTTGAATAATTGCTGCTTGCTGTTTTGTAGTTCATCTTATACCTCAAACCTGAAGTAATCGTAAATATGTCTAAACCGCAGTCAATGTGTTAACTGCTTATGATGTAGTGGCACATTTGTTGTGGCAGTGGTGTGGTGGTGGACCATTGTCACGGCGGTAACCAGGCGCACCGCTGGCACAGGGCGCTCGGTGTGCCGGTGACTGACTACACATACGACGACTGCCGCCTCATGAGCAAGGCGCGCTCCAAGAACTTGCCCTGCGAGACGGGGCTGGTCGAGGTCACCAAGCTGATGCACCAGCTGGGCATCAACATGGCCACCATCGAAGCCGAGATGGACAGCTTCGCCGACATCGCACGCAAGACGGACGGCCTGATCCGGCTCACAGAGTTCGCCGACTACCTCGGAATACCGAGCGGCGACGAGCGCTTGGTAGAGCTGTTCAATCTGTATGATCAGGTGAGCTCGATTACCATACTTGTGCGTCGTTTATAATTTTAAGTTATGCTGTCAAGTTTATGGAAAACGTCCGTACGGTTTAACGAACCATGACAAGCTGTATCTGGACATTATTTAGTTTTCTGGTTTGAACCGATTTCTGGTCCATCCGCAATCGCGTAGTATTTCTGTAAACACCCCTCTTGCTGCTGCGCCCTTGCATCAGGCATGTCGCCAGTATTGATCAGACCTCTTCGTTTTGTCTCGCTCCTCGCTGGCAGGACAGAGCAGTGTGATCTGCCGCGTTTTGTCCGTCTCACCTCCCTCCCCGCTTGCAGGACAGAGCAGTGTTATCTGCCGTGTTCTGCCCGTCTCACCCCCTCCCTGCTGGCAGGGACAGAACAGTGTGATCTGCCGTGCTCTGTCCCTCTCAACCCTCCCCGCTTGCAGGACAGAGCAGTGTGATATGCCGTGTTCTGCCCGTTTTACCGCCCTTCCTGCTGGCAGGGACAGAACAGTGTGATCTGCCGTGCTCTGTCCCTCTCAACCCCCTCCCCGCCAGCAGGACAGGACAGTGTTATCTGCCGTGCTCTGTCCCTCTCAACCCCCTCCCTGCTTGCAGGACAGAGCAGTGTTATCTGCCGTGTTCTGCCCGTCTCACCGCCCTCCCTGCTGGCAGGGACAGAACAGTGTGATCTGCCGTGCTCTGTCCCTCTCAACCCCCTCCCCGCTTGCAGGACAGAGCAGTGTGATATGCCGTGTTCTGCCCGTTTTACCGCCCTTCCTGCTGGCAGGGACAGAACAGTGTGATCTGCCGTGCTCTGTCCCTCTCAACCCCCTCCCCGCCAGCAGGACAGGACAGTGTTATCTGCCGTGCTCTGTCCCTCTCAACCCCCTCCCCGCTTGCAGGACAGAGCAGTGTTATCTGCCGTGTTCTGCCCGTCTCACCGCCCTCCCTGCTGGCAGGGACAGAACAGTGTGATCTGCCGTGCTCTGTCCCTCTCAACCCCCTCCCCGCTTGCAGGACAGAGCAGTGTTATCTGCCGTGTTCTGCCCGTCTCACCGCCCTCCCTGCTGGCAGGGACAGAACAGTGTGATCTGCCGTGCTCTGTCCCTCTCAACCCCCTCCCCGCTTGCAGGACAGAGCAGTGTGATATGCCGTGTTCTGCCCGTTTTACCGCCCTTCCTGCTGGCAGGGACAGAACAGTGTGATCTGCCGTGCTCTGTCCCTCTCAACCCCCTCCCCGCCAGCAGGACAGGACAGTGTTATCTGCCGTGCTCTGTCCCTCTCAACCCCTCCCCGCTTGCAGGACAGAGCAGTGTTATCTGCCGTGTTCTGCCCGTCTCACCGCCCTCCCTGCTGGCAGGGACAGAACAGTGTGATCTGCCGTGCTCTGTCCCTCTCAACCCCCTCCCCGCTTGCAGGACAGAGCAGTGTGATATGCCGTGTTCTGCCCGTTTTACCGCCCTTCCTGCTGGCAGGGACAGAACAGTGTGATCTGCCGTGCTCTGTCCCTCTCAACCCCCTCCCCGCCAGCAGGACAGGACAGTGTGATCTGCCGTGCTCTGTCCCTCTCACCTCCCTCCCCGCCTGCAGGACAGAGCAGCGTGATCTGCCGTGTTCTGCCCGTCTCACCCCCTCTCTGCTGGCAGGACAGAACAGTGTGATCTGCCGTGTTCTGCCCGTCTCACCTCCCTCCCTGATGACAGGACAGAGCAGTGTGATCTGCCGTGTTCTGCCCGTCTCACCTCCTTCCTTGATGACAGGACAGGACAGTGTGATCTGCCGTGTTCTGCCCGTCTCACCTCCCTCCCTGATGACAGGACAGAGCAGTGTGATATGCCGTGTTCTGCCCGTCTCACCGCCCTCCCCGCTGGCAGGACAGAACAGTGTTATCTGCCGTGTTCTGCCCGTCTCACCTCCCTCCCTGATGACAGGACAGAGCAGTGTGATCTGCCGTGTTCTGCCCGTCTCACCTCCCTCCCCGCTGGCAGGACAGAACAGTGTTATCTGCCGTGTTCTGCCCGTCTCACCTCCCCTCCCCGCTTGCATTGCAGAACAGTGTGATCTGCCGTGTTCTGCCCGTCTCACCTCCCCTCCTCGCTGGCAGGACAGAGCAGTGTGATCTGCCGTGTTCTGCCCGTCTCACCTCCCTCCCCGCTGGCAGGACAGAGCAGTGTGATCTGCCGTGTTCTGCCCGTCTCACCTCCCTTCCCCGCTGGCAGGACAGGACAGTGTGATCTGCCGTGTTCTGCCCGTCTCACGTCCCTCCCCGCCTGCAGGACAGTGTGATCTGCCGTGTTCGACCCATCTTACCTCCCTCCCCGCCTGCAAGACAGACAATGTGATCTGCCGTGCTCTTCGTCTCACCTCCCTCCCTGCTGGCTGGACAGACTGAGGTCTGCCGTGTTCTTCGTCTCACCCCCCCTCCCTGCTGGCAGGACAGACAGTGTGATCTGCCGTGTTCTTCGTCTCACCTCCCTCCTCGCCTGCAGGACAGACAGTGTGATCTGCCGTGTTCTTCGTCTCACCTCCCTCCTCGCCTGCAGGACAGACAGTGTGATCAGCCGTCTCACTTCGCTCCCTGCCCCGCCAGGATCGGGACGGCGTGATAGACTTCCGGGAGTATCTGATGGGCGTTAGCCTGATCAGTAAACCGTGCAACACCGAGGAGACAATCGCCCTCGCCTTCCGGCTGTTCGATCTCGGTGGCAAGGGTCACGTGACGCGGCGTGACGTCACCAAGGCGCTGGCGCACACGCTGAACATGACGGAGGAGGAGAGTCGCCGGCTGTTCCGCCAGGTGGATAAGGCACAGCCCGACTGCATCACCTTCGGTGGGTACCTGGCGATGGGCAAGGCCCCTTGGTCGGGTACCTGGTAATGGGCCGGGCCCCCTTCGGTAGGTACGTGGAGATGGCTGGGCGCCCTTCTGTGGATACCTGGAGATGGGCCGGACCTCCTTCGGTGGGTACCTGGTGACAGGCCGGACCCCCTTGGGTGGGTACCGGGAGACGGGCCGGACCCCTTCGGTGGGCACTCGCTGAAGGGCTGGGCCCCCTTCGGTGGGTACCAGGCGACGACTCAGGCTCCACATATTGGTTTGGGAGGATAACTGCGTGGTACGATCCAGGCTGCAGGGCTGTTCTGCTCAGTCGCCTTTTGTGAATACCGAATTGTGACCTCCAACTGAAAGATGCCAGCTTGGAATGGGTGAAATGTACCTAGTTATTTGGAGTGTTGGCTGTCTCGGTATGTTATACCCTGTGGAGTCTAATATCGAACTATGCGATAGTCACTTTTTCTTGGATCCAATTAGCCCTCCCAATCATTGTAAGTTATAAGCTAAGATTCCACTGTTAGGTCTATATGTCAGCATGGGTAACATAGCGTCCTTGCAGTGATTTTACAATAGCTGCAGTCGTGAGGCCAATTCAGCTGTATTTTCAGACCGTCTCTGTGGGGCAAAGTTGTCCCGAGGACTGCATCACCTAACCTGTGTGCAACCCCTGTGGCCCACAGAGGAGTTTCGCGCGCATGCGCAGAAAAAGCCTGAGTACGCCAAAATATTTCTGGCGTGGCACGGTCGTATGCAGCAGGAAGGTAAGACGAAGCTGCAGTAGCCGCCGCCGCCGCCCGCCGCCAGCAGGCTCGGCGCTGGGTTCGTTATCTGTCCGTATCTGCTGCTGGCCGGCTCCTCGGTCAGCCCTGCCGCCACGCAGCTGTTACCAGAGCTTCAGCCGACGGTGGCGCCACCTGCTCGGCCCCAGTCTCCGTCCCGGACCACAGCGACGGCTCGGACCCTGCCGCTCGGTCAAACGGCCGTGACCGTGCTCCAATCACTGCGGCAAGCCTAGTGTAATGGGTCCCGTCAAACACTCCCAATCATTCGGGCAATCGCACTGTAATGCGTCCCGTCAAACTCCCAATAATTCATCCAATCGTACTGTAACGCGTCCCGTCAAACACTCCCAATCATTCGATCAATCGTACTGTAATGCGTCCCGTCTAACACTCCCAATCATTCGGTCAATCGTACTATAATGTGTCCTGTCAAACCCTCCCAGTCATTCGGCCAATCATACCTTAAAGGGAATGTTGCACCTTGGTCGAATCCAGGAATTTAGTGTAATCAGGGTTTTTTAGCCGAAAATCATGAAAATGTCCAATATTTATCTGAAAATGTACAATAAGCTCAATATTTTGATTTCTTAAATGCTCCTCTAGGGAAATAAATAAGTATCTGCCTGTGGATGATGTCATGATCTGATAACCACTACCATATTCAATGCGCTTCAAGGGCTTCGATTGGCTGATACCGTGACGTCAGCATATGTCGTCTCACCAGACAGACAGACAGACAGGCTTTACAACTTGGCTATCTGTTTAAATCACGTTATAAAGGTGCCACATTCCCTTTAATGCGTCCCGTCAAAAACTCCCAATCATTCGGCCAATCATACCTTATGCGTCCCGTCAAAAACTCCCAATCATTCGGCTAATCATAGCTTAATGCGTCCCGTCAAAAACTCCCAATCATTCGGCAAATCGTACTATAATCTGTCCCGTCAAACACTCCCAATAATACATCCAATCGTACCGTAACGCGTCCCGTCAAACACTCCCTATCATTTGGCCAATCGTACTGTAATGCGTCCCGATAAACAAAATCATTTGGTGGCCATGTACAATTGTACAAACTCCGCCGACATTGGCACGCATACTACATCCTGCACCACACATTCTTACCATTTGACAAACAATGGGATGTTCAACTCCCAGTGGAACCGCCTCAGACATTTAAATTTGAATTTCGAGCGTCCCGCCGAGTGTTTTTTTATTGCCGAGGGCCCCGCCCTTGGTATCTTACCTGTTCACTAGGCGTGCCTTCTCTTTTGGTAGGATGCTGAAGACTGTTGGCTTGCTTTAGCGTCATAATCATTTTAGACTTGCTGAGTTTGTTTGATAAAGCTCTTCTTTAATTTAAAGGTGATTTTTGTTTTGCTGGATGTTTGACAGAAGGCGGTCCCTTTCAAGATGGATCTGACGCGTTTAATGATATTACTTGCTGTGGTGTATTCTCTTTTGGTTGGTTTTTTGTTATTTCTGTTCGGTTTGTTGTTTTCATCCTGTATTGGAGGCAGCTTGCTTGGCTAAGGCTGATTTTGTCGTGTGCACCATTTGCGTGTTTCCCGAGATTTGGCAGCAGGTTGTCGCTCTTGTCAGCTCCGGCTGGCTTGCAGACGGGCAAAAGACAGTAGACTTTTTGTTACGGTGTGACTCGACCAACCTCGAAACAATGCGCCTTGTATTCGTCCACAGTCCCCTAGTTGATGGGTTAAATGCCCTTGAGTGTGTTCTCGCTGCCGTTACAGAGACATCTCTGCTTCCTTTCCCATTTCAGCCCTGTTGATGAGGGTTTAGGTTCGGGACTGTTGGCGGCGTGGGCTCTGGCGTAACGTTGGCAGTGCCGAGTGCAGTGGAGGTTGGCAGTGAGCCCGCACGGGCGGCGGACCGTTGGGACTGGTCACCTGCTCCTTGTCAGATGTGGAAGACAGTGGTTTGGCGGGCGGAGTGGCGGGGAGGGTCTGGCGCCGGCCCAGCCCGTCTGCCGCTGTTGGTGTTGTGCTCGCCTGAGACGTTATTTATTGCCTGACCATCTAGTTTGGATGTGAACGTTTTATGGTGCGGCGCTGGTTTTAGCTTGCAGATGTGTCGGAGCTGTCGCTGATGCCAGTGAGAGGCTTCGACGCCGGCTCTTAGTCCCCGGCCGGGCACCTGGCCATCTGCGCCATCTCTCGATCAACACAGGCACGTGTACTTAGGTAGGCGGTGCTGAGTAGCAGGATCCTGCCGTATGACGTGTGACTGCAGCTCCGGACTGTTGCGGCCGTGAATGTACTTAGACGCTGCGAGCTCCGATGAATCGTTTACTGCTGTTCATCGTACACAAGCATAATGGAAAGATGGCTCTGCAGTCTACTCAGTTTACTGGATGTTTCATATTTGGCAATACAAATGAGAATTAATTACCATGGATATTCAGAAGTATTGCACAGTAGTGCCGCAAGAAGCGTGGTGAGTGGTGGGGTTCGGTAAAATATGGTATAATTATCGGTTAAGAATGCATAAGTACTGTTAATGTCATCGACTTCTTGGACTCAGCCCTTCGAAAATTTGCAATATTTTGAACAACCTACGTCAATAAACCGGAACAAGTCGTACTGAACGTCAAATCAATGTTCCCGTCACCTATCTGGAACAGAAGGCGTCGGGATAGAGTTGGTCAGCTGTTTCTGAAACACGTGTTTTCTTGCACTGAAATCGGTGAAAGTCTCGAATAGGATACTACGTGTCCTTCAAAGGTTTCCAGGTGTATGCGGCTGCTTATACGGCAAAAGCTTTACTAGCATGGATGATCGATTAATTACAGGCGATGGCAAGGAAAATGGAATAGTACGGAGAAGTTAACAGAGGTTCCATATTCTGGGTTATGGCCGGTCCCTGTTCGAGGAGAATGATAAATTCCGACGTAATGAATATATATTGACGTTTCTACCAAAATGCTACAAACCTATGGACGAGGTTAAAGAGAGATAGCGAAAAAAATTTATTGGCTAGATCAAAAGGTCACAAAAAGTTGTTTCAGAAGTCCTATTCTCATTTTTGCGAATTCGGCCTGCAAATGCCTTAAAATTGCTCTCAAAGTCAACATTTCTAGACGACTTTACCGGTACACCTCTTATCGATGTAAATGACGTACCCCCGGCTAAGGTTATCAAATTCTCTAAAAAACCGGTCCCATTTTTCCAAAGCAGTGACTTGAAATTTTAAAACTATTAAATAGAAAGTTATTTTAAAAAAGCTAATGCCAAAAATAATATTAAAACAAATAATGGACTTTTAAGAAATCACAATTGACCAATCAAAACGTACAGCCACCACATAGGGGGGGTCACACGAGCTTTCTGACGCAAAATATTTGTCATCCTGGGGCTGAAGCAGAAAATTACTCAAGACCCGAGGTACGAAACGGCTGAAGACTTGAGTAATTGTGTTTTTCTCCGTTTCTAGGGCAAACTAATTCATTTTGTATTTTTTAAAGGCTTTGTAAAATTAATTCAAATACAAATACAGGAGAACGGACATTTTTATTACAAAAAAACATTACTTTTTAACTTTAAATAGTTTTCGAAAAGTAAGTGATGGGTGAAGTTTCACCATTTTATCGGAACTGTTAACCTATTTCGATAATAAGTGAGTGGCCTCCCAAAATTTTGCCGAAGATACAACAATAATTGACAGTTTCGTTATCAGGATTTTTCAAATAGCAAGAAATCACAATAATTTTTTTCGTGTATCTCCCTTTAAGTCCTTCCTCCCGCATTTTTTTCGAATCCTCAAAAGTGGTTATACGATTATTGCAGGAGCTATAAAGTATTGTTTAATCACGTTTAGCCTCTGCAGCTGCAGTGCCCTCGCACTAATTAAAGTATTGTTTAACAAATTAATTCCGAACGTTATTGACTGTGGGTAGACAGGTGAGTGAAAGGGAGAGTTATCGGTGAGAAGACGCATCTTACTCACGTTACATCACTTGAAAGCGAAAATAAGTATACCCTCTTTTAAACCTGGATATAGTGTGAACTATTAACGCCATCAGCTGGAAGCGTGCTAGAAAAAGTAAGAAAGAAGGTTGCCTCTTGATACGATGAAATGGTTTGGCCTATTCTGTTTTATTCCGAGGATCATTTTGGAGACTTGCGTACAATGGCCACATCCGACAGGATATGGCTCGAGAGGTCGTGCAGACAAAGGAACCCATTAAGAAGTTATGTATTCATTTTGGTGATAGAGTGCTTACGGGAAAATTCTTGAAATAGCAAAAAAATATAATTGCTAAAGTTGGACGAACAGAATTCAAAGTATCCTGTTTTCGCCGATGAACCGTTCCAGAATTGGAACCTTGGTAATTGGAGGCCGCTTTATAATGTTGTAGCAATGCTTTCGAAGTATTCTGAGTTAGAACCAGACATAAACAAATTGAGGAGATATTGATAGGAGGAAGAATAAATGATAAAATTTGTGAAGATATACAGCCAAGTGCGAAGAGAAACTTGTTTTAGGAGCATTATTTAATGGGGTTTGTATGGAACTCGATTCCAGGTCGCGGCTCGCACTATGGCCAATCATTTTCCTGATCATCGATTGCGTACATAAAAATTCTGATGACGGGCCGGATCCGAACATAAAATTGCACTGAATTTGCTACATTTTACGTCCGGTATGCGAAGATCAAAGCCAATTACCGCATCAACTGAAACTTTAAGGAGAGAGCGAGAGAGAGAGAGAGAGAAAACGAGAGAGAGAGAAAGAGAGAGACGCATTGCTCTTGCAATTAAAGCTTAGAAACTTTAATGTTATTGTTAACCCTCGCCCTGATGGGGTGTGTGAACACCCCTCGGATTTTTCCGGCGGCTCGAAAAAACGGCGGTGTAAAGCCCCGCCGTACTTGGCACACCTTATCATTGATCGATTCCGCAACTTTCCCCAAAATTTTAAGGTTGGGGCATCTCAGGTCAGGTCACTAGTGCAGGTCAAGTGACCTCACCTCCCAAATTGTTTAAGGTGGCATAAGTATTCCTAAAAGTCACTTATTTTTGCTTCTACGGGAATTTGTGACGTCATTAATCCATTACCGCCTGGGGGCCCGATTGGACCCCTCTCCTCGGTTTTTTGCGAATGCTTCTGATTTTTTTTTTTTTTTTTAAATTTTTAAAAAAAATAATTTTTTTTTTAAAACCCAATAAGGGACTGTGATCTTAAAATGAGGCTGATAAAACCAAGGTGTAACTCGGCTTCGAGAAGAGATTAAGTTTCTAAACATCATTTGAAAGCTCTTTGAACCAACAAATTTACGGGCAATCATCCATTTAGCGGTCAGGTCAATACTTAAGGTCACCAAAAGCCACAATTTCCGAAACTGTTTTTGTCTATAACTTTTGAATAAAACAGATACATTCTTAATGTGGTACCATAGTAATGACATTCTCTAAGGATTAGAATGATGCGTAAAATTACCTTGAAAGGTCAGTGGGACATTTTAATGTCATGCCACGTATCTTTTAGATCCATTGTCAAGACGAAGACATTGATGTCTGTTGTTTGTTCTAGGTCTCATGGTTCCCTAGTTATAAGGGGTCTTCCAAGTGGGTTACATGATGCAAATATCGTAGTACATCACATTGGACGGGCAGCTGTCACCTACTTCCCTGCAGTCACTTGGCTTGATAGATCTATGAACCGAAAATTCAGGATGAGTTTTTTTGTGGAAAGACTGCTAAAACGTCAACCTTTACAAAAATGGGCAAAAACGACAAGAACAGGAAGCCAGAGATAAGGACCCGTTCGAATACCAAAGTATTTCCCCTTGACCATCCTCAGTCAGCAATAGGCAAAAGCCGGATTCATCTTCCCCTCCAATGTGATGTCCTACAATATTTTCATCATGAAACCCACTTAGAAGACCCCTTGTGACTCTGGAACAATGAGATCTAGCCTGCACCCCACCGGGGTCCGGCGCCACCTTCGCCCCACCGGGGGCCATCGATGGCCCCCTCTAACTCCGAAAATATGGAGGTTAGTGCAAATCTGCAAAGTGCATTAGAAAGCTCGCGTGAATTCAGTAAGAAATTCTTCTTATGTATAAGCGCTCAGGTCAATGGTTTGACATCCAGAGGTCAAGTTAGGTCAAGATAGGCTATTTTCACTCAAATATGCTTTGCTTAAGCAAACTGGACATAACTCTTATGCCATTCGAGCTATTGGGATCTGGTAAAGTACATTTGATAGGAAAATATCAGACCTTTTCTGCTATGCGGAACTTAATGACCTCCGGCCAGTGGTTTGACCTCCAGATGTCACTTCGTGAGATAATATAACCTTGAGGTCATGAAAAGTCAAAAAGTGACCTTGCCGTAATGAAAGCCAGTGACGAGACATACACGATTATGTTTAATTCAGTGCTCTAGCTTAGTTAGGTCAAAAGTTATTGTCAAAATACAGTTGTTTGACCCCTGGTGAGCTTGGATGATTTCGGAGAGGTCAAAGGGCAAATATGGCCCCCTGTGATCCGTGAAAGGATGTCCAAGAATGCTCTTCTGAGCAAGCCGAGCATTTGCAATCGTTTTTGTGACTTAGATCATAAGGCAAATTTTCCCATGCTTTTTCAATGGGAGAGCTCACCTCGTGACCTGACCTCAGGTCACGAAATCGAAAAAATCCCGGATATACATCTTGTAGACCCTGGAGGGGTCATGAATTGTAGGAAGTTTCAAATTAATCGACTTAGAAATGTAGCTCTTATTCAGCTCAAAAGTTGAAGTGAGGTGACCTTGGTTGACCTCGCCTGGTGACCTGACCTTGTGCGACCCGGGGTAAAAACTTTCAGGGAATGGTGGGAAAATGTTGGAGTGAGAGGTAGAGCGCTCAACCGCGGTGCCGCGCCTCGTTGTTCTGCTATCCCGATAAAGCCTTAGGGTGGCCATCGATGGCCCGGTGGTGCGAGGGCTAGAATACAAGGTAATCACTGTGCTCTTCTCGACCCAATTATTCAAATGATGTGTGGAATGACCTTGTAAGGTCAAATCATGACCTCGAACTTATTTCAAAGTAAATAATGATCTTTCAAGGCAATTTTGCATGAGTATCATTCGAATCCTTGGGGAATGCCATTATTATAGGTAATACCAGATTTAACAATTTATACTGTTTCGTTCAGACGTTATAGACCAAAACAATTGAAAAAACCCGTGACCTTTGGTGACCTCTGCTGACCGTAGTATTTCCTTGGCCTCAAAATGGATAATAACTTGCAGATTTTCCGTTTGAAAACTTTCGAATGATGTTTAGAAACTTGATCTAGCTCTCCTAGAAGTCGGGTCACACCCTGGTTTTGTTAGCCTTATTTTAGACGACCAGAATCGCCTTACGTGGTTTTAGAAATAACGTCATAACTAGTTGATTTTAACTGACCTGACGTCAATTTTCAGTCATAAGCTGTAACGTTGATCACCCTAGAGGCCTGCATAGTGACACGCGACTCATTTGAATCGGCTCAGATAATTCGCAAAAACGAGGAGAGGGGGTCCGATCGGACCCATAGGCAGGAATGGGTTAATGACATCACAAATTCCCGTAGGAGCAAAAAAAGTGATTTTTAGGTGTAAAACAATATGATTGAGCTTCATATTGCAGGTTGATTGACCTTCATCGACGAATAAAGCCATTCCGCTTGGATGGATTGTAATCTGTAACAAACATTCGCGGTTAACCGCAAAAATTGCCATAAAGGCGAAAATTCTAAGAAATCTGCGTTTGCACCACCCTTAGCACTTATTTCCGGCAAAACTAATTTAATCCTCGAAATCATCCACAAAAACTGCACAAGGATAGCTAGTATGCTAGTGGATTCCTGATATCGAGTGCAAACATTCCAGTTGCTCCATTTTCCACCCAAGTGCAGGCACGTGTAATGTGTTCCTGCTGAAAGCGATGGGTACAGTTCGACATGTGATTGTCATCCGATTAGTACTCTAGCCAGCTGTTGGAGGTCATGTGTGTATGTACCATGGAAGTGTTTTTGCTTGAGGTGCACTTGAACTGAGGAAGAGAGCTACAAATCAGGTGTTGTGGATGTTTCCCGTCTTTGTTGTATTTGGCCCACCCCAGCTGTACGGCAGCTGACATAAGTGCTTAGGGACGGTACACGGTAGTCTGCCGTCCACATCTGATAAGCCTTTCAGCGCTTGCAATGTTGTACCTTTGGAGAAGGTCAGGATGTTGCCAATGAGTCACTATTTCTGGGTTCGAACCAGTATCTCGAATTTAAAGCCTGACGTGACACATGTTTCTGAAGTAGTGAAGTCCAGGGATGGCGGATTCCATTTCCGAGTGAATGTTCAAGATTTTTGGGAAGGAGCGCCTTTTCTCCCCTGGGGGGCGAGGGGTGCTCATGCTCCTGGGGGGCTGGGGGTGTGCAAAAAATATTTTTGCACACCCTCAATTTTTCCAGGATGTGCAACCGCACACCAGGCCCCTCGGAATCCGTCGTCCCTGCTTGACGCGATGAGACCAAGAAATATTGCGATCCATATATAGGTAGGGGTTATAAGAGCAACGTTATACAGTGTTGATCTGTTGCAGAAATCTCCAAGGCCAGTCCCACCAATGAATTCGGAAAAAGTCCTCTAAAGTCATTTTTTCTGTTCGACCCGGCGAAATAAATATCTAAGTCCAGTCTTCTTGTCGATCCTCGTTGTGTGCCTCTTATCACGGTGAAATGACACTCACCGTAGAAATGGAATTAATTTATGGAAATCATATGCTAGTTATCGAGTTCATAGCAGCTTGCCAGGATTGTTGCACAATTTCTTCCCCATCTAAATCTCCTAATCCCATTGATTACCACGCGAGCTCGCCTGTCTTCATTCACGAGCACCTCTTCCCTTAAACTCTGATCTCAACTCGTATCATTGCGATAGTCGTTACTTCAATATACTAGCAAGCATATGGGCATTCAAATTATGTGCCTTCCAAACATCGTTCACCTCTAAATATATCACCATCTATTGCGGATTTCCATTTTCCTCTTCTCTATGCTAAGGTCAATGTTTTATTTTATCTAATAAAAAATGTCGACTTTAATATCAACAAAAATAATTTATTCTGAAATATCCATCACTGCGCATCCCTCTGTAAACCCCGACTTTCCGTGCAAGGGTACGAAACAGCAAAAGGGGCCGGTCAAATAGAGCTCAATGTCATTTACAATGATCAATCAATTGCATCATCAATACTCATTTTCCATTCAATATGTGCGAAAACGCCTGCGAATATCTGAAATCATATGTTAAATTATGTTAAAGATAAGAAGTAGAACTAAAGGAGTGGGTAAAAAACTTTTATTATCATGTACTTGTTACCGTTTATGAAAATACCTGCGGAGATCTGGAATTTATATGTCATGACCATTCATACTATGAATGAACAAATTATTCATTTTTGGTTATTTGCCAAAGACCAAAAGCGGTAAAAGGGGCTGAAAAAGTTATTGCAATGTATCTATCACTGCGTATGTCTATCAAAACTGAAATTTTCATTTATCACGCTAAAGAAAGGACGGCTTAAGTATTTGATGAAAAAATTCTTTATCATTTGGCTCCTATATGTCATTATTCGTCATACCTTACCTTGCATAGGAATACCTGTGGAAAACTGAGTGTTTATGCATCTAAAACCAGGAATTACGAAAACAGGAAAAAACCAAAAATTATTTTAAACGTCAAAATTGTTCCTAAAAACCCAGTATCGCTCTGTGTTTATAGATGTGTTCTATTTTCCCAATAATCTAACGCATTGGTAAGTATAGTTTGCGGTGCGCTGTAGCTTTCCCAAGCCTACTTATGAATTTAACTTATGTAGAGTCTTCCTGAGACCCATTTGTAGTTTGCGGTGCGCTGTAGCTTTCCCAAGCCTACTTATGAATTTAACTTATGTAGAGTCTTCCTGAGACCCATTTGTACATTGAACATGTTATAGCTCATAGCCACCGCTGCCACGGCCTGCCATCTCTGCCGCCGCCGCAGACGCTGCGTCGGCAAATTCTCTCCGGCGCACCGGCGGTCGCCGTGACGTCAGATCGGCGTGACATTGCTCAGCCGTCCGTGTGACCAAATAAGGTTATAGAGGAAGGTGACGTGCGACGAACTTTCTAAGATATGTATCGCGGTACATAACCCAACGAATTATCCAAACGCATTGTTCAGTTTTCCGACACTATACTAGAGATACTCCAATTAGTATCGCAATGACCATCGTACCTGTTTTACTCACATATGGCAAATTCTCTCAGAGACTATCGATTGATAATCTAGATGATTTATGCTAATTCATATTTCAAATACGAAAAACATTAAGCTCCTTATGAATCATTCTCAAACGTGAACGCATTCAATTAAATCATTAATTGTTATGATTTATTCATTTTCGACACGGTGAGTTTAGGTAAAGATGAAATAAAACCAAGGATATATTTATTCAGCAAGGGCATCATATTTTACTCAGACTTTTATTCCAGCTTCCCATTCGTAATCATTTTAACTATTAATATTACTGAGAGCGCCGACTGCGATTACGGCATTCGGCCTACCTTCACGTGGCTACCATTTCATTGAAATCCTGCAAAAAAAAAACATTAACACACAAATCTTACTGGACTTGCCGGTTTTCCTATGCGTGTGAGAGTGGGCTCGTGCACTCTGCGTTTTCCAGGTTTCTGTTTCTAAGCAGTGTCCTGGGCAAAAGTTGTTGGAGGGAAATCTCTGAAATAAATATTGGATGAGCTCGACTGTCAAATATTGGCAGCACTAATTTTATAACAGTTAGCGTTGAAAATTAACAGATATAGCTTAACAATGTTAGATAACTTGTGCATTTTATTATTACCTTATTAATTTGCAATAGTGTTTTAATATTCACTATATAGACGTAATTATCGAGTCTAACGAAACGCAAGAACGTTAGGAAGATATTTACTGGGTACACAATCACCACTATCATAGAACTTAACAAATGCCAGGCATAATTTTGGTGGGGAGGTTTGTGTCATTGGCATGCGGTATCATGTGGTAATTGTTTTCCTCTTGGGGCCCCTATATGCCCTTTTTAAGCGTTAATCATGCAACTAAATTACCACTACTAATTGTGATGTGTGTACATTCTATCAAAACTACCGGTCCCAATTAATTCATAATTAATTCACAATGTATTACTTTTTGCCTGAAGAAACCACAACTAAGCTCCTATTTACTTGGCAAGCTGAGAGAACATAAAAAAACACCCAGTGAATCTTCTAGAATGTATGTTTTAATTTTACCCAGACACGATTGCATACAAGCTGACTATCGAACACATACTGTCATAAATCACAAGGGTCGCGCCTGTGGGTGATGCTGCATTGCCCCCTGCCCAATAAAAAATCGCGACTTACCATCTGCTGCAGCACCCGGCAACCACACGTCGTCGCCTTTCTCGTAGCCGGTTCGCGTTTCCTCAGGACAGCTATTTCCTCCCTTCGATGCACTCGGTGCGGTTTGAATTCCGTTTGACATGTGTGGTATTGTTGAGAAATTTAAAGACAAGTTTAAGTGTTGTTATACTCAATCTTGGCGCTCGTTCTCTATAATAGTTCATAAATTTTAGTTCGTTTTATGCATCTTACGTTATAGGTGTTTAATGCGCTATCACGTCAATTATCGAATAAAAATCTACATTCGAGTCTGCATGTACTTGAAAACTACCTAATTATTGCTGATTACTCTACCCGTTTTCTATCAAAATCCTAAGCTTACGCCATTAATATTATGCCCGATGCTTCACCCATCGTTTATCCGTCCTACTTTCACTTAACCCAGGTAAAGGCTTCGATAGCAAGGCGGAAATTTATTTTATTTTTAGCCCGCGACCCGGTGGGCCTCTGAGCCACCTTCGCTCTAATGGGGGTGTTTGAACACCACCATCGAACTCGGCCCCTATGCGGGATATCGAAAAAACGCGAACTCTGGTGGATAGCTCATACAAATTCATGAAGAAACTACATAAGTCACTTTTTGGCGCAGGTCAGTACTGAGGTCGTGACAGGTCAAAGAAAGTGGGATTTTGAGAAAAGTTTGTGGACTCTAGCGTCTGACAGAGTTGAGTTAGAATCATTTTTAGGCACCATTCGCTTCCTGTCGTCATGGCAAATCGATTGATGTATGATATGACCATACTAAGTCAAAATACAAAAATGACTTGGCTTCAGGTCAGGTCAAGGTCACTTTTTAACCTAGCATAGTCAATATGCATATCAATCGACTCGTAATAACAATCTGAATGCAATGATATCAAAATAAAAGCTGTGCCATCATTTCATGCAAGGTTATTGACCTAAGTCTGAAAACTGCTTAAAAAGCCCTAGATGACCTCTCAGAGATCACAGGTAAAAAATTGCAACATGAACCTGAAAAGGGACCCAGGGTACTACGAGTTGGAGAATATGAAGATATTCTTAGCTTTATCTACACAAATACAGCACAATTTCTGCTGTTCCCATGTATTTCAAATGGAGAGGTCATGGTCCGTACTTGACCTTAGGTCATTGATATGAAAAATCCCGGAATATATCTTGTAGCACTCGGTGAGCCCATTATGTAGCATAAGTTTCGATCCGATAGATTCACTAATTTCTTACTTATGCTACCTTAAACATTCTGGAGGTGAGGTCACTTGACGCGCACTGGTGACCTGACCTGAGATGACCCAAACTTAAAATTTTGGGGAAAGTTGTGGAATTAATCAAGGAAGGGTGTGCCAAGTACAGTGGTGCTTCGCGCCGCCGTTTTTTCGTACAACCAGAAAAACAACCGAGGGGGTGGGAGTGTTCAAACACCCCCCACCGGGGCGAGGGTTAATCGATTTATTTATTTATTTATTTATTTATTTTACTTCATCAGACCGCTCCACAGAATACATGTGGCTATTCTTAGCCTGGAACTCACTTGTACATAAGATTATTCGGCTAGATTGACCGAATACGTATTAATTTTAGGTGCACAGAATCGTTTTATATCGTAATTCTTAAGTTTACCGTAACCACCCTTGCGCAGGGGCTGTTCCTCCTTGCTTTTCAGTTCGCTTGGATAGCTGTTTTCGGATCAGGGTCAGCAACCATTTTGAATTTAAATCCTTGATGATAGACTAAAATCACTAAACAGACGAGTGCATAAGTAGACGGCCCGCAGGATGTGAAACCAGGTAGAATGCAGCAGACGTGGGTAGTACACTGTCCGGAAGTAGCACGGTGCACTGTTCGGAAGTAGCAGTCTTGTAAAATGTTCTGAGTATCACAGGAAGACTTAAAATACGTATCAGAAGCCATATGATGGTTATTGAGGCAAATGCCATCGAACTAAGCGTTATCAAGGACGGAAATTAAAACTCCAGCTTTAACAAAAGACCAGAAACAAACAGAGCCAATGCGAGCAGTCACACATACGGGACCGCTCAGTGAAAGCTCTGTTATATAGCCTAATCCTTCATTACATTCACGATAGTTGTAGTGTCCACGTAGAAGACATATCATCGAGTTTCCAGGCAAACATGACGATTATTCGAACAACCATTTTCAGCCTGAGATCAATTTGCCGTCTCTAGAAAATAAGTGCCCAACCGAGAAAGTCACGAGATTTAAGAGTCTGAAAACGCAGGGTCTTTTGGGCAGTCTATGCTGAGGCGTCGAGATCGTCGCAAGGATTTTTACAGTGATCGCAAAAGTCTTCAGCAATTCTGCAAACTTTAATGATCTTCATGTTGGTCGCAGAGCCATTATAACATCAAGAAATTCGATGCACAAGTAGAAAATATTATCAGCTACATCTTGGATATACGTTCTAAGAAGAAAAACACTTAATTCACAACTTTTGGAGCACGAATCGCGGAGCACTCGCAGGAGCAGCCGATCAGCCGATCGACAGCTGATCGATAGTGTTAATTATCTAAAAAATAAGAATGATCTGCTACAAAGCGAACGGGGCCTGGGTCCCTGGGGCCGGGGTGGCCTAGTGGCTTCGTTGCCAGTTTTCGGATCGGGTAGCATGGATTAACGTGGGTTCAATCCCCACGGCGGGAAACCGCCTTCCGTGTCCGATCTGACCCGGTGGAGAGGATCCTTAAAGGGAATGTGGCACCTCGGTCGAATCCTGGAATTTAGTGAAATTAGGCGTACTTTTAGCCAAAAATAATGAAACCACTCATGATTTCTCTAAAAAATGTTCAGTAAGCTCAATATTTTCCTTTTTAAAAATACTCGTCCAGGAAAATAAATAGATATCTGCCTGTGGATGATGTCATGATCTGGTAACCACTACCATACTTGAAATGCTTCAAGGGCTTCGATTGGCTGATGCTCATCGTAACGTCAGCATATGTCGTCACACCATTAGCTCACAACAATGGCCGCCCGGCGAGGGGCTGATGAGGGGGCTGGTGTCAGGTAGGTCTTAGCTTTTTTCTACGGAAATATCGAGTTCCAAGAGAAATGATATATGGAGTACCGGGTTTTCCGACTTGCTTTAAAACTTGGCTATCTCAGTTAAAATCACGTTATGAAGGTGCCACATACCCTTTAAACACCCACGCCAATACTCCCTGTAATTGGGCAAGTGTGCCTGTTGGGAGTGGCCCTAATAAAATGAAAAAAAGAAAAAATGAACGGGAGAGTACATGATCTTAAGCGATCACAATTAAATTTACAGACAGCCCTTTAGTTAATAATCAGTCGATTAGTCTCAGGAATACATGATCAGTTTGGAATATTACTTCCTTTCATTCTTTTATCAAAAATTTTGTTGAACATCTAGCAAGGAATATTCATTCATCGCTCATGCGACCAGGCCGAATTTTTAAAGATGCTTAGACAATGCGATCACCAATAACCTAGCATCGTGCTCGTCTTTTCTACCAACCGCACTTTGTCCCCCCGGTGCTTCCCCGCTTGACATCCTGTGTAATGTACATGCTTATCATATCCGTAATTAAAACGTTGCGTGTTTCAAGCTTTACGTTACCTTAAAGAAAACATCATATCCCAATATCGCACACGTAATCCAAAATAAAAATCTTCTTATGCCTAAAGTCTGGTCGAAAATTTTGGGGACGGCTGATTTCGAACGGCTCATTATTCCCTGTGCTCACATTATGGTAAATTTTTGGCCCCCATCCCTGAATCTGCCTCCGCTGCCATGGCCTGCGGCGGCGATCGCGCCCGCTCGGTGCTGCCTGCAGAGTGATTTGTCTCCCCAGTGCCTCGGGGAAGCACCCCCTCCCCTCCCTCACGGGGAATGGGTGTGGGTCCGTCGACCGGTCGTACCGAATGCCGGTACGATGATCATACGTCCCCAAGGGAGGGGTACGGGGAGCGAACCGTTTTCTCTGTTAAAATAAAAAAGGGAATACAATGTCTTGGCTGGATATTTTTTAATTCGGCATAATTTCCCCCATTCATTAAGTTTGGCCCGCCATTGCGCTCTCCGATCGCAGCACCGGTTCACCGCGTGATAAACGACGCCACAATGCCTGCTGTTTGCTGACTGCTGAGAGAAGCAGGTCGTGTGCCAGGGGTGCTGGAGCCAGGTCCATGAGGCCTTAACACGCGATTGACGGGGGCGGGTACCCGGCCCCCTCGGGTTTTCGGAGAAAGTAGAAAAACGGCGGCGCGTAGCGCCGCTGTACTTGGTATACCTTTTCCCTCATCATTTTTACAACTTCTGTAAAATTTTAAGGTTAGGTCATGTCAGGTCAGGTCACCAGTACAGGTCAAGTGACCCGACCTCAAAAAAGGTTAAGATAGCATGAGTCGGAGGAGGGTAAACTTATCCGATTGAAACTCATATCACATAATGGCCCCACTGAGTTCTCTAAAATATGTTCTGGTATTTTTGATATCAATGACCTAAGGTCAGGTACGAGGCATGACCTCTCCATTGGAAATACATGGGAAAAATGATTTTTACGGAATAACTCAGTAACAAATGGTGATAGAGCATTTATTTTAGCTGCATTAGACTCGACTGGGCTTTGCGGTTCTAATGATATGCTTTTATATAATTTGACCTGACCTGACCTCAGGTCAGGTCAAATCATTTATTTGACCTAGCAAGGTCAAATTATATATCATTCGATTCGGCTTGCTAAGAGGATTCATACAGTTTAAGTAGTTTTGCTCTATCTTTACTTGTTCAGATTTCATGGCCGAAAAACTGAATTTACATGTTATCCCTATGACGGGCATGTTTTGACCTCTCGTGACCTTAAATGTGACCTGACAAAAAATGGTACAAATGTTTTCGATGGAGAAGTGGATGGGCAGCCCAACGCCGTTTACCGTTTTCGCTACCTACCGTGGTTCTCGAGATCTTAGGGGGGTACCCGCCCCCGTCAATGCGAAGGTGGCTCAGACCCCCGTCAATGCGCGTGTTAAAGGAGGGAGGGGGCACACCCTGCATTTTCGACCAGACTTATACAATTTGAGGAGCTGTCACGTCCCTAACCCTCGCTGCGCTAGGCTTATCACTACATGTCGCCTATGAAAATTTTGAAAATAATAAGCTATGAAGTCTGACGGTACCCAGCTAACAGGTGACACGTCACACCTGATCTTTATTTCGCGCAAACAAAATGTGTCACACCACATAGACACTAAAACCACATATCGGGCGGGCACACGACATATATCAGTCGGGCATGAGTGCGCCCTGGGCGACTCTGGGTGGTAACTGGGCAAAATATGGCACCGATCAAAATCCAAAACATACACTAATTGGACACGGGAAAATTTTAACCGCTGAAAGTCGAGTTCAGCACATTTTGCAGTGGGGCGGTCTAAGGCTAAAAAGGAGGCTAATCGTGGAATAGGGGCACTGAAACACAAGTTAGAGGACACCCGGGGGTGAGTGAGGGCAGTACACATAAAGTAAGGCGCGCCAAAGCTGCAAAAGAGCTGAACATCGCGGAATAGCAACGATTATTCGGGTTTAACGGCGCAACATCTACCAGGCTTATAAGGCGTCGCCAACTCTTACCCAGTTGCGAGGTATTTTTGGGACCAGATCAGCTTATTCAAAGGCTCTGCTGTGATTTGAACCTGGGACCCCTGGCTTAGAATGCAAGCACGCTATCCACTGAGCCACGGATCCCCTGATAATGGCGGAGAAGGTGTGCGTAATCAGGCATAAAAGGGCATTCCAAGGTGGGTGGAGGAGACCAACACATTTGGTAGCTCTCGGCCGCTTTGTGCCGCTCTAGGGCTGTAAGAGGTGAATGAGTCTAGGGCGGTCGGAGGTTAATGAGTCTAGGGCGGTCGGAGGTGAATGAGTCTAGGGCGGTCGGAGGTGAATGAGTCTAGGGCGGTCGGAGGTGAATGAGTCTAGGGCGGTCGGAGGTGAATGAGTCTAGGGCGGTCGGAGGTGAATGAGTCTAGGGCGGTCGGAGGTGAATGAGTCTAGGGCGGTCGGAGGTGAATGAGTCTAGGGCGGTTGGAGGTGAATGAGGGTGGTCCACGTTGAAGCGGGATACCCTAAGGCTGCACAAGAGTGGTCCATGGTAGAGAAGGTGCGCGCAATCATGCAGAAGAGGGCAGTTTTAATTTCGCTTCACTTCCGGTTACCGAGGTCGTAGGGGTCCGATCAGACCCCCCAGCTATGTACGAAAATATCCCAGGCGGTGCTGGGATAATTTGACCGAGTTCGGTGAAAATTTTTCAACAATTGGAAGGCTCGGCTTCCCGAAAATTTATGTTCACCATGGACACAATTAACACGCGCATTGTCTGGGGGCGGGTACCCGCCCCCTCGGGTTTTTCGGAGATAGCAGTAAAACAGCGGAGCGTAGCGCCGCCGTACTTGGCATACCTTTTCCCTCATCATTTTTACAACTTCTGTGAAAATCTGAAGGTTAGGTCATCTCAGGTCAGGTCACCAGTACAGGTCAAGTGACCCGACCTCAAAAAAAGTTTAAGATAACATAAGTCGGAGCAGGTTGAACTTATCCGATTGAGAGTCATGTCACATAATGGCCCCACCGAGTTCTCTAAAAAGTGTTCCGGTATTTTTGATATCGATGACCTAACGTCAGGTACGAGGCATGACCTCTCCATTGGAAATACATGGGAAAAATTGTTGTTACTGTATAACTCAGTAACGGATAGTGATAGAGCATTTAATTTAGCTGCATTAGACTCGCCTTGGCTTTGCGGTTCTAATAATATGCATTTTATAAAATTTGACCCTGACCTGACCTCAGGTCAGGTCAAATCCTTGATTTGACCTAGCAAGGTCAGATTATATATCATTCGATTCGGCTTGCTGCGAGGATTCATGCAGTTTAAGTCGTTTTGCTTTATCTTTACTTGTTCAGATATAATGGCCGAAAAACTTAATTTGCATGTTATCCCTATTACGGCATGTTTTGACCTCTCGTGACCTTAAATGTGGCCTGACAAAAAAATGGTCCAAATATTTTCGATGGAGAAGTGGATGGGCTACCCAACGCCGTTTACTGTTTTTCGCTACCTACCGTGGTTCTCGAGATCTTAGGGGGGCGGGTACCCGCCCCCTCGTCAAAGCGAAGGTGGCTCAGACCCCGTCAATGTTCGTGTTAATGGTAGTTGTATCCGTTAAACTTTTTCGCAAGCCAGAGAGATTTGTGTTCAGGGAACCTGCCGGGCCTTGAACCCGGATCAACCCCCCGTGGAAGCGAATCGTGCTATCCCACTAAACCACTGCGCCCCCGGATGCTTGAGTTTTGTAGTATTCTTAACACGCGCATTGACGAGGGTCTGAGCCTCCTTCGCTTTGACGGGGGGCGGATACCCTCCCCCTAAGATCTCGAAAACCACGTTAGGTAGTGAAAAACGGTAAACGGCGTTGGGTAGCCCATCCACTTCTCCATCGAAAATATTTGAATCATTTTTTGTCAGGTCAAATTTTAGGTCACTAGAGGTCAAACATGCCGTCATAGGGATAACATGTAAATGAAGGTTTTCGGTCATTTCATCTAAACAAGTTAAGATAGATCGAAACAAATTGAACTGTATGAATCCTCGCAGCAAGCTTAATCGAATGATATATAATATGACATTGCTAGGTCAAATCAAAGATTTGACCTGACCTGAGGCCAGGTCAAGGTCAAATTAGGTAAAATACATATCGTTAGAACCGCAAAGACAAGGAAAATCTAATGCAGCTAAAATAAACGCTCGTCACCATCCGTTACTAAGTCATTCAGTTAAAATCATTTTCCCATGTATTTCCAATAGAAAGGCCATGGCTGGTGCCTGACCTTAGGTGGTCGATATCAAAAATACCAGAGCATATTTTAAAGAACTCGGTGGGGCCATTATGTGATATGAGTTTCAATCGGGCAAGTTCACCCTGTTCCGACTTATGCTACCTTTAACTTTTTTAGGTCACGTCACTTAACCTGTACTGGTGACCCTGACCTGAGATGACCTAACCTAAAAACGTTGACAAAAGTTGTAATATGATAAGATAAATGGCATGCAAATTACGGTGGCACTACGCGGCGCCGTTTTTCTGTTATCTCCGAAAAACCCGAAGGGGTGGGGTACTCGCCCCCGTCAATGCGCGTGCTAAGAGCGATGGCGTCAGATAAGTAAATGTTCGTCTGGAACATTTACTTTGGCCTGTGCGTGAGGGATTTGCGGCCAAATTTACAAAAAGGAATAGGCTGGGATAACCGGCGGTGGGGAACTTCACGTGCCCGGCAAGTAATCAGAAATTGTTTACCGATGTTTGGACTGCAGATGATCTTAAATACCCTTTAAAAAATGAAGTCTTACAAAACCGTCAACCAATTTGGCACGTCGGTGTGTGATAACACTACAACAGAACCACTGTTCCCCAAAAATGTTGAGGTTAGAAGTGTTCCGCCCCCAGATTTGGTTTTTTCATGACTGGAGGCAGCCCTGGCTACTGAAGAACGCTACTAAGCTTGCTAAAGCCGACAGGATCTGGGTCGCAAGCGATGCACACCTGTTCGAGGTGTCATGCAGTGGTGCCTGTGCAGAGCTCAGTATATAAAGGAGGCATCGTTGGACGATTCTCAGTGAGGGTCCCTGCGTCGACAGCTCCCCAAGAATCTGCAGTAGGAAGGTACATCTAGTTAAGGGACAATTTCTAGTAGCATAAACCCGTCGCAATCTTGGGGGAGGCTTCGTAATCCGCGATGCAGGTAGCTTTGGGTTTTTTATTACACCTGGGTCCCGCTTTGGTTCCCTCTACCGGCTACTGCAGCATGAAGTGTGGCAGGTGGAACCACACCATGTGCCAGTACCC
This sequence comes from Lepas anatifera, assembly GCA_034440635.1. Taxonomy (NCBI): domain Eukaryota; kingdom Metazoa; phylum Arthropoda; class Thecostraca; family Lepadidae; genus Lepas; species Lepas anatifera. The sequence goes on along the minus strand of JAOTON010000131.1, from coordinate 1,368,204 downwards.
CGAGGCAGGACTATCAGACAAGTGCAACCTCCTGCCAGACAGTGTAGAGGCCAGTCGCGTCACCGCCGAAGACCAAAACGTCATCCTGGAAGCCCACAACAAGATCCGGGAGAATGTGCGGGTGGGCAGGTATATTGACAATGGCCTGCCGGCAGCGAAGACCATGCCACCACTGCAGTGGGACGAAGAGCTGGCCTGCGTGGCGCAGCGCTGGCTCCATCAGTGCTCGTGGGGTTCTGACAAGTGTCGCAGGTTGTCCCGCTTTGATGTGGGCCAGAACACCGCATCGTATGCCTACGGCAGCGGCTCGCGAAGCACTGACTGGAAGAAAACTGTCCATAACTGGTTCCACGACCAGCTGGCAAACTTCCGGCAGAACTCCGTTAACTATACGGGACGGGATCGAGTGTCCAAGAAAGAGATCAGTCAACTGACACAAGTCATCTGGGGAACGACCACCCTCGTCGGCTGTGGCGTCACCAAGCTTAAGGATAGTGGGTGCTGTGCTGTCAAATTTTACTACGCTTGCAACTACGGACCTGGCGGTAACATTAATGGCAAAAATATTTACATACCCAAAGAAAAGCAAGGCGAATTCGTTTCAGGGGTAACGGAGATTGGAGATGACGGAGGTGGGGGAGGGCTATAAATTCCTCCTCTGGGTTTTCCCCAGATAGCTTAAAAACGAAGAAACGCAGAACAACGAAACTTACAGGACCTTATTCCTGATCAATTTTACACGTCCGACCAATTTTTTGAGCTAATGTCATGTCAGGTCAAGGAGCTATTTAAGGTCAAGTGACCCCACCTCAAAACCTAAAATCACGAGTTTGAAGTGGCGCCCAGGGAACATCAGCGAACCGATCAGTTTGAAACTTTTACAATATGATGAGGTTATTAGTGTCTACAAATTTGCCATCTGGGAATTTCGATATTGTTGACCCAAGGTGGGATCAATGTTTTGGTCACCCCATTATAAGTCTATGGTGAAAATAGAATGGGCTCGTTTTCAGTAAATGCTGGATAGATAACGCTGAAAATCCCTATACCGTCTATTCTTACCACGATCTTGACCATTAAGTTGAGTTTAGAGCATATGACCTCTCAAAGGTCATGTCAGGTCACGGGAGCATAGAGTGATTGTTTTGCCAATAACTTCTCACTGAATTGAGATAAAGCTCCCATTTTGCTTTCATTGTGCTTATATTGTCACGGGGGTCGATTGATATGCAACATGACCATACTAGGTCACTCTGTGACCCTGACCTAGCTCGAGGTCAGGTCATTTTCACTATTTGACCTAGCATAGCAGGGTCATATTATACATCATTCGATAAATGAGATGAATCCAATGATGCATAAATATTTGCTCTAGCTCCGCTGAGGGCAGATCTAGAGAGAGAAACGTACACTGCTCCGTTGTAAGCCTATGAAACCTTCTTTGACCTATGATGACCTCAATATTGACCTGACATAAAATTCCTTGTATAAAGTCTCTTCATCTTGTCAAGAGCTTTTGAACGCTTCTCGTAATTTTCCTTTATCTTTCGTGGGAATGAGATACGGAGGGGGCGAAAAACGCCCCCCCCCAGCGGGGCGCGTCATGCCAGGGACTCCCAGCGGTGCGCGTGTTAAGTGGAAATAATAAAGGCCGACGTCCACTTATCCAGCATGCTACTCTTCGAGTTTGGATCTTTCTCGGTAAAGGATTTTGTTTTTAGCGACTAGCGAGATGCAGCGGCAAACAAAGTCAGGTAGTGGGAAAAACTGGCGCTGTTCCCATGCAGTTTTGGTGTTTTATTTTGGGCTAGATCTTGTTACAGGGTAGGTGCTTTTTCCTCTGGGACTCTCTGTACTTATATACTTTCATTTCAAATGTTTGCTTGTCACACGTGAAAATACATATTTTCTCACCAGTTTTGCAGTATTTAGGAAGTGATGGTTGTATACGTCCCTGTTCGTATCTAGCATCTCTAATAACTGAGGCTGGCAGAGCGAACGGGTCAATCAGCTTAGAAAAAGATCAGCTTGCGCTAAAGGATCCACTCGCACTGCAGTATCAATAAAGATGCCACTGCTGCAGTGGTGAGATGGTCTGGCGCGCCAAACACTGACCAAGGAAGAAAACTCAAACATGTCGCCAACAAAATGTGAAATACCGAAACCTCTCACATTTTAAGATCAACAACTTTTAAAGGTATATAGCTACCGAATTCACACACAACGCAAATGATGATACAATAACACAAAACGAGACAATCATATTCCTGAATTCGCAATGAGACTTGCTGAACATCACGCTTTTGCGCAATACTGCCACCAATTTACAGGGACAGATCCAGGGACGGAGAGAATTAAACCGTGCCTCTCCTCCAAAGCAAAATAGAGGGGAACCCCTCTTGCCCCCAGGCAAACTAGTGTTTCATAATTGATCAATTAGGGAGGACACGTCCGTTACTAAAAAAATATTATAATCGTTATTCGTCTTTCGCAAGGTACGTCTTTGCTACAAAATTATTCGCTCCAGTAGCTTAACCCTCGCCCCACGGGGCATCGATGGCCTAAGGTTTTCGAGATAGCAGAAAAAGACGAGACGCAGCACCGCGGTTGAGGGCTCACCTTTCACTGCATCATTTTCCCACCATCCCTGAAATTTTTACCCCGGGTCACCCAAGGTCAGGTCACCAGACGAGGTCAACCAAGGTCACCTCACTTCAACTTTAGAGCTCTGTAAGAGCTACATTTCAAAGTCGATCGATTTGAAACTTCCTACACTTCATGACCCTACAGGGTCTACAAGGTGTATATCCGGGATTTTCGATTTCGTGCCTGAGGTCAGGTCACGAGGTGACCTCTCCCATTGAAAAGCATGGGGAAAAGCTGTCATATGATCTAAAAGTCACAAAAACGATTAAAAATGCTCAGCTTGATCAGAAAAGCGTTCTTGGAAACCATTTCACGGATTCCAGGGGCCATATTTGCCTTGACCTCTCCAAGGTCATCCAAGGTCACCAGGGGTCAATAACAGTATTTGACAATAACTTTTGACCTAATTATGTTAGAGCGCTGAAACAAACACCATCGTGTTTGTCTTGTCACTGGCTTTCATTTGATATACGGCAAGGCCACTGACCTTTCGTGACCTCAGGTCATATTAGGTCACGAGGTGACCTCTGGAGGTCAAACCACTGGCGAGAGGTCCTTACGTTTTCATAGCGGAAAAAGAACTGGCAATTTCCTATCAAATGTGATTTACCAGACCTCAATAGCTCTAATGGCATAAGAGTTATACCCAGTTTGCTTAAGCATTGCATATTTGAGTGAAAATAGCCGATCGTGACCTAATTTGACCTCTGGAGGTCAAACCATTGACCTGAGCACTAAAACATGCATAGTAATTTCTTACTGAATTCACCGAGCCTTCTAATGCACTTTGCAGATTTGCGCTAACGCCCATATTTTCGGAGTTAGAGGTGGGACCATCGATGGCCCCCGGTGGGGCGAAGGTGGCGCCGGACCCCCGGTGGGGCGCGGGTTAATTCTGCCAGCCGACGCCTCCGCCCTTCAACGCCTTTTCATGCTCCCTGACCTAGGTTTGAACCCCCAAAACTAGCCGACTGAATCCGCCCCTGCCGTTTTAAACTCTGCCTCACAGACTTCAAAGCAACACTGACGAAAAACTCTGAGCGGCCCCGTAATTTGAACTGCATATGCTTTGATGTATGGTCACATCCTCTATCGACTGAGCTGATCAGCTCGTGGTACCCCCGTGCGTACAGAAAAACATATTCATAGGAGTATATCCTCAATGAAGGAGACAGTTCATTCCACTGAGAAATGAAGTAACCAATGACAATGGGCTTGGATTGTCCCATTAAGAAAAAAATATCGTCGCCCACATAGGCTGCAAATTTTGACTGTTGCGCACTCTCGCTCCCATCCATCTCTGCATTGCGGTAGGTTTACTGGCCTGCATGAGGGTGCAACTGCTTAACTCGCGCTCCGGTACCGAAGGCCCACGTGAGGCTCCGAGCCACCTTCGGGAAGGGGGGGTACTCGCCCCTCTAAGATATCAAGAACCACGCTAGATAGCGGAAAACGGCAAAAGGCGTTAGATAGCCCAGCCAATTATGAATGGAAAGCATACGTACCACTTCTTTGTCAGATCACATTTAACCCCACCGGGGTCGGGCCACCTGCCCACGGGGGCCATGAGGCCCCCTCAACCAAAATATGGGCGTTAGCACAAATCGCAAAGTGCAATAGAAAGCTGGCGTGAATTCAGTAAGAAATTACTCGCATGTTTTAGTGCTCCGGTCAATGGTTTGACCTCCAGAGGTCAAATTAGGTCAAGATCGGCTATTTTCACTCAAATATGCAATGATTAAGCAAACTGGGCATAACTCTATGTCATTAGAGCTATTGAGGCCTGGTAAAGTACATTTGATAGAAAATTGCCAGTACTTTTTCCGCTATGTGGAACGTAAAGACCTCCGCCAGTGGTTTGACCGCCAGAGGTCACCTCGGACCTAATAGACCTGAGGTCAAGAAAGGTCAAAAAGTGACCTGCCGTATATCAAATGAAAGCCAGTGACAAGACAAACACGATGGTTTTGTTTCACCGCTCTAGCTCAATTAGGTCAAAAGTTATTGTCAAAATACTGTTTTGACCTCTGGTGACCTGATGACCTTGGAAAAGTCAAAGGGCAAATAGACCCCGGGATCCGTGAAAGGTGTCAAAAACGTTGTTCTGAGCAGTCTGAGTATTTGCAATCATTTTGTGGCTTTATATCAGAAATAGCTTTTCCCCATGCTTTCCAATGGGAGAGGTGCCTGTGACCTGACCTCAGGGCACGAAATCGAAAAATCCCGGATATACACCTTGTAGACCCGGAGGGTCAGAATGTAGGAAGTTTCAAATCAATCGACTTGAAATGGCTCTTACAGAGCTCTAAAGGTAGTGAGGTGACCTGTTGACCTCGTCGGTGACCTACCTGGTGACCCGGGTAAAAATTTCAGGGATGATGGGAAAATGATGCAGTGAGGGTGAGCCCTCAACCGCGGTGCTGCGCCTCGTCGTTTCTGCTATCCCGGAAAACCTTAGGGGGCCATCGATGGCCCGGGGGCAGGGTTAAGGTCACTAGAGGTCCATGCCACCATAGGGATAACATGTAGATAAAGGTTTTCAATCATTACATCTGAACTGGTTAAGATAGCGCAAAACAATCTAGGCCATTGGAATCCCCACAGAAAGTGAAATACAATGATATGTAATATATCCTTATATATATATATATATATATATATATATATATATATATATATATATACGGTGTATTTCCTCCCACGCAGTCAGTGCCCTTTAACTAAATTACTCTGCAGAATAGAGCGCACTCGATAAGAAACAACATAATCGTATTTCTTCTAAAGATATGGCGTGCCTTATGCATATACCATATACACATATACATACATATATTAATAATTTTTGGGGCTTATCGACGCACCAACTGCCAGGGTCATATGGCGTCGCCAACTCTTTCCCTGTTGGAAGGGTTTCTCGGGAGCCAGCTTGCTCCTTGTTCAGCGAAGCTGCCGGGCCTTGAACCCGAGTCGGCTGCGTGGCAGACAGCTACGCTGACCACACCACTACCGCGCCCCCTCTACATACATATATGTATATATATATATATATATATATATATATATATATATAGTATAAACAGCGCTGGTTAAATTTGATTGCCGATGCTGCTTTGGATATTTTCTTATTAGTTCGGATAATTGAGTTAACACGCGCATTGACGGCGGGCGGGTACCCGCTCCCTCGGGTTTTTCGGAGATAAGAGAAAAAAGCAGCTCGTAGCGCCGCCGAATAACATTTTTCCTCATCATTTTTACAACTTCGGTAAAAATTTTAAGGTTAGGTCATCTCAGGTCAGGTCACCAGTACAGGTCAAGGGACCTGACCTCAAAAAAGTTTAAGATAGCATAAGTCGGAGCAGGGTGAACTTATCCGATTGAAACTCATTAAATAATGGGCCCACCGAGTTCTCTAAAATATGTCTCGGTATTTTTAATATCGATGACCTGAGGTCAGTTACGAGGCATGACCTCTCCATTGGAAATACACGGGAAAATGTGTTTTTTACTGAATAAGTCAGTAACGAATGGTGATAGAGCGTTTATTTTAGCTGCATTAGACTCGCCTTGGCTTTGGGGTTCTAATGATATGCATCTTATATAATTTGACCCTGACCTGACCTCAGGTCAGGTCAAATCCTTAATTTGACCTAGCAAGGTCAAATTATATATCATTCGATTCGGCTTGCTGCGAGGATTCACATTGTTTAAATCGTTTTGCTCTATCTTTACTTGTTCAGATGTTATGGCCGAAAACTTAATTTGCATGTTATCCGTATGACGGCATGTTTTGACCTCTCGTGACCTTAAATGTGACCTGAAATAAAATAGTTCAAATATTTTCGATGGAGAAGTGGATGGGCTACCCAACGCCGTTTACCGTTTTTCGCTACCTACCGTGGTTCTCGAGATCTTGGGGGGGCGGGTACCCGCCCCCGTCAAAGTGAAGGTGGCTTAGACCCCCGTCAATGCGCGTGTAAATGATGTTTCTCTCTTCTCTGTTTAAATCATAGACCAATTGGCCAAAATTCATTGATATGGAAAGTAATAGGATTAGAAGAGTTAAGTTCATGTGAGGTAAGTAATATGGAACACATCTTTCGATCTTTATTTCTTTATTTGTTAGAGCATTATCAAGAAAAGCATTGCAAATTCTGTTGAGGAACAACCTAAGGGGGCTCGGAGAGATTAGAACACATATTTGAATAACATTTTACACAAGAAACAATATAACAACAAGCTTCGTCTAAGCAGATCTATATTGATCCGCTTAAACGAAGCTTGTTACCGTACATCTATTATTACCGTATATCATCGATACATCTATACCGTATATACCGTATATCATCTATATCATCATATATCATCTATACCGTATATCATCACCGTACATCTAATATCATAAAGTACCGTACATCTAATATTAGATGTACGGTTTTTTTGAGTTGGCAAGATAAAGTTTACATTAGGCAACACAGGTTGAAAATTAAATTAATAAGCTTGTTGTTATGCTGTTGCTTGTGTAAAATGTTATTTGAATATGTGTTCCGATCTCTCCGAGTCCACTTAGGTTGATCCTCAACAGAATTTCTAATGCTTTTCTTCATAATGCTTTAACAAATAAAGTGAAACCGGTCGAAAGATGCATTCCATATTACTTACCTGACATGAACTTAACTCTTCTAATCCTATTACTTTCCATGTCTATGAATGCTGGCGAATTAGTCTATGACTTAAACAGAGAAGAGAGAAATATCGTTAACTCAATTATCCGAACTAATAAGAAGATCTCCAAAGCAGCGTCAGCAATTGAATTTAACCAGCGCTACTTATACGAAAACATTCTGCCGAAATATACTAAGATATATATATATATATGTATTATATATATATATATATATATATATATACACATATAATATCACCTTTCTAGGTCTAATCATGTCAAATATAGGATTTTTTCCTGACCTGAGGTCCGGTTTTATATTATATTTTATATTTGAAATACACAGCATCTCCACTATCCATGTGGCTATTCTGACGCCGGTCGTAATGAAGATGAGGGACACGAAAATGACAAACTTAAGCAAAAACACACTGTAGGATAAGGATAAGGAAAGGATGGTTGATGGGGAAGGACAATAATTATCCACGGGGAGGGTCGCCACAGGCGCCGCGCTCAACCCATGGAGTGAGGTAGTGGGACTTGAAGGGATCCGGTGAAAAAAACATGGAAAAAAACTAACAAACAAGGCGTGACGATGACGGTGATGATGAATTATTCTCGTTATTTGTCGACTGGTCTGTCTTTTCATTCTTCGCTTTTGTGTTCGTGATTCCTCGTTTTCGTTTCTCACGTCTTAAAAGATGATGATGTTGAATGTTCGGTTGATACATATTCTTAGAGGCCACTCCACATGCAAATCGTGTAGGTGCTCTCAAACTGCAGTTGTTCCAATATGTGTGCTCCTTGGGTATTTCTGTTTTTCTTTAAAATGTTTTCTTCAAGTTATACTTCACTTTTTTCTGTGTTCCTGTGTTGACCTTGCCTTCAAGTTGTATGCATCTTGAATGTTGTATTAAAGTTTAGTCTGGGAATGATATAAACCGGTTAAGGCCTTCATCACTAGCAAACCTTGGCAGCGGACAATATTTATAGTCTCTGATCCGGATACTTCTTTTTCCAAGCGGCCATAAAAATCACGTGAGTCGCAGCGAAAAATCAAACGAAAAATTAAGCTGCTAAATAATGATGGACGACCAAAAGTCAGGAAAGATGTCATATTTTATCTTGCTGTATCTCCTCCCACAAGTGTTTGACGCGAATGAAAATTAAGTCATGATATAGCCGAGAAAAGTAACAATACACCATCCTAGTATCGACTCCGAGCTTAGGTTAAAACAGGATACATTTCGTTAATTTCTTAAGCATCGAAAACACGTCTTCCCCCTGTGATCGACCAACTCGAATGCAAAGTCAAAGTCAAATTTGGTAGAAATGCATATCATTGGAACCGCAAGTATAAGGAAAACCTAATACCGTTAGGATAAATGTTCTACCACGATCAATTGCTAAGTTATTCAGTTTAAACAATTTTCCCATGTTTTTCCGATGGAGAACTCGTGGTTCGTACCTGACCTTAACCTGCGCCCCGCTGGGCCTCCGACCCACCTTCGCCCTGGTGGGGGTGTTTGAACACCCCTCTAACTCGTCTCCTATTCGGGATAACGAAAAAACGCGAAGGCTGCTGGATAGCTCAAATTCATGAACAAACTACATTAGTCATTTTTTCGCTCAAGTCAATATTGAGGTCATGACAGGTCAAAGAAAGCTACATGTGAGGGAAGTGTTTTTGGGCTCTAGTGTCGCCCCACCGGGAGGGGTCATCGATGGCCCCCCTTCTGACTCCAAAAATATGGGGGTTAGCGTAAATCTGCAAAGTGCATAAGATGGCTGGCGTAAGTTCAATAAGAAATTACGTGGCATATTTAAGTGCTCAGGTCAATGGTTTGACTTCCAGAGGTCAAGTTAGGTCACGATAGGCTCTTTTCACCAAAACATGCAATGCTTAAGCAAACTGGGCATAATTCTTATGCCATTAGAGCTATTGAGATTTGGTAAAGTACATTTGATAGGAAAAGGCCAGACCTTTTTCTACTATGTAAACGTAATGACCTCCCGCCAGTGGCTTAATCTCCAGAGGTCACCTTGTGACCTAATATGACCTGAGGTCACGAAACGTCAAAAAGTGACCTTGCCATATATCAAATGCAAGTCAGTGACGAGACCTACACGATGATGATCGATTCAGCGCTCTAGTTTAATTAAGTCAAAAGTTCAAAATACTATTCTTGACCCCTGGTGACCTTGGATGACCTCGGAGAGGTCAAAGGGAAAATATGGCCCCTGGAATCCGTGAAAGGGTCCAAGAACGCTTTTCTGAGCAAGATGAGCATTTTCAATAGTTTTTATGACTTTAAGCTTTTCCCCATGCTTTTTCAATGGGAGAGGTCACCCTGTGACCTGACCTGAGGTCATGAAATCGAAAAATCCCGGATATGCACCTTTTAGACCCTGGAGGGATTATGAAGTGTAGGAAGTTTCAAATTGATCTACGAAGAAATGTAGCTCTTAATATAGCTCAAAATTTGAAGTGAGGTGACCTTGGTTGAGCTCGTCTGGTGACCTGACCTCGGGTGACCTGGGGTAAAAATTTCAGGGATAGTGGAAAAAGAATGGGGTGAGAGATAGAGCCCTCAATGGCGGTGCTGCGTCTCGTCGTTTTTTTGCCATCCCGAAAAAAACCTTGGGGGCTATCGATGCCCCCCGTGGAGCGAGGGTTAACACAACACATGTATCCTCTACATTTGTTACTGTAGGCACTCCCAGGTTAGTATTTAAACTGCTTTCACATCGAAAAAGTTATGTTCTCAACACGGCATGGTGCAAGACAGCCAAGATGCTGAAGCGCCCGAGAACCCCAACACACGCAGGACTGCATGGCTTATCAGTGACGCAAGGAATTCCTGAGCACCGAAGTTATTGGCAAAATACTCACCATACCTCACGCCACACCACAACTTGGCTGGCGAGAGAAGCCTCAGAATCAGATCGGGGTTCTTGCATGAAAACGGGGTTATCTGACAGATTTTCTATGTCCTTGTAAAGTGGTTTAACACGCGCATTGGAGGGGGCCTCGGAGGCCCCCCCCACTTGTTTTTCCGAGGTGGCAGGAGAACTGCTTGTAGCCGAAAAACGAAACCTGGCCACATTTAACAGAATTTAATAGCGTGTCGATTGGTGATGATTTTTTGAAAATCGGCCGAAATCTTTTTGACTTATAGGCTTTCAAAGTCAGACCTGCATTTTGAGATTGCCGTAAACGCGCGGTCGGACCAGTTAGCTTGCATTGAAGACCGAGTGGTGACGTCATAACGTCATATAAGCGGGACTATATGTCAAGGTCACTTCACATAAAAGTCAAGGTCAAGGTCAAAGGTCGCAGGTCAAGGTCATATCTGCACTTTCAAGATCACTGACCACTGTGCGTCCAGCCAAATGACGTTACTCCGTCTGACTATTATGCCATGACGTCATCGGTAGGGTACTCCAATACAAAGTCAAGGTCAAAGTTCAAGGTCAAATGTCATTGGGAAAGGTCAATCCTCATTTCCCGCCAAACAGTGGCTACAGTGTTAGTCAATGTGTAAATAATAAGTAGTATACCATATAGTGACCTTAAAGGTCAATGACCTTGAATGACCTTGACCCAAAAGTTGTGGGGAAGCCTCTTTGAGACCCCTTCTCTATGAACCTTGTCCGTTTTTAGCTTATTCCCGCCATTTTCCTGCATAATCACAGCATTTACCAATCAATCCCAGCATGGCCAATATTTGACCTTTACGACCTCGTTTGACCTTAAAGATATTGACCTAGGTCAATGAAAATTGGTCATCATGTAGATCACCATAGCCCCCACCCACCTACTAAGTGGTGTTTTTCTAAACCTTTTAGTTTCCGAGATCTTAGGGGGCCTACCAGGCCCCCCTCCAGTGCGCGTTAGTGCCAGACCCCCTCCAGTGCGGGTGTTAAAGTCGTAGCGCATTCCTGAAAGAGATGATGAAGCGCTGTTCCAATGCCATGGTGACTGATCTAAGGAGGGACTGCAGTACCTCGGAGCCTCTCATCCCGTTTCGCCACCTACGGTTGAAATCCCGAATTTTGATATGCACTTATATGCTGCTAACAAGGCTTGTAACTCGGTTCCACCTGAAACCCAATGAGACATAGATGTGCCTTTCTTTGTCCCACTTAAGCGGAAGCGTACACTTCGGGGAGTCCGCTCTCTACCCGTCGTCGGGTGGGCGTGTTGAGTACTCCCACCATGGGTAGGGTACTCCACGCGCCACCCCGACCCCGCATGGTACACTCCGTCGACTGACTGGAAGATCAGGCGGCTCGAAGGCTGCGTGACTGAAGAGCTTCAGTTGCGGTTCGGCGGCCGTGCTGTGCGGAGTGCGCTAGTGGAGCTGACACACGCTGACTGTGGTGGTCAGGTGCTCAGCCAGTCCAGTACTTTTGTCAGTCTGGATCAGCTTTTGGGCTGGCTTCGTGTATAGGGGCGTGTGGCTTTTATCGTGAGAAGATCTGGATACTTGATGTGCAGGTGAGCTCAGAGCAAGTGGTCAGAGATAAGATTGCCCCATGAAGGGTCTGCTTCTAACCTATAGAGGGATAATTATGGCTTAATCAAATTGACCATGGGTCTTATGGGGGCCACGTGGACACCTACCACCAGTTTTGGAAAGCACTGTATAAAAACACGTCCCATTCAGTAAAAACTCTAGGATACATTATCCCGTGATAACATCTGGAACTCAAAGAAGTTGTTGCGTTTTGTCTCATTGCATCCTTGTAAAAACTACCGCACACGTTTCCCAATTGAAGGAAGAAGGCGAGTCCTTATAACTGCCCAGTGAGTAAGAATCCAACGTTCCTCCCTTCCACCTCTTCTCCTCTCTCCCCATCTCTAAGCCAGGATTCGTTACGTTGGTAAAAATCCCAGGTGGCATCCCTGCCATTGGCCATTGATTCACTCAGAAAACTTCCATCCAAATGTCTTAAAAGTTTCTAAATGACGGAAGATGGAAGGCGCCCCTTGACCTCCTACAGCATAAGAATCACCGAAGCAAAGAGAGGCCGATCACTGACCCCTGAAGACTCTCAAGCTCCTTCTCCTGTAGACATAAATGCATACACAGATCCATGATTGTAACGCATTTATACGCAGATCCAGGATCCAGGATTTTTGATCGGGCGGGGTGGGGGGGGTCATATGAGATGGGGGAGGGAGCGCCAGCCGGACCAGGGGCGTCACTTTTGGGAGGCAAAACCTATCAGGTGGGCGCCAATTTCTATAGTGGGGGCGCCGATACTTGCATTCTGGGAGCTGGGGTGCGAAGCGACATTTCCTTAGAGTCGATGGAGGCAAGTGCTCCTTTGTTCCTCCCTCGGGATCTACCTATGAATGCACATGAAAAGCATTAACACGCGCATTGACGGGGGTATGAGCCACCTTCGCTTTGCCGGGGGGGCGGGTACCCGCCCCCTAAGATCTCGAGAACCACGGTAGGTAGCGAAAAACGGTAAACGGCGTTGGATAGCCCATCCACTTCTCCATCGAAAATATTTGAACCAATTTTTTCAGGTCACATTTAAGGTCATGAGAGGTCAAAACATGCTGTCATAGGGATAACATGTAAATGAAGGTTTTCGGCCATTACATCCGAATAAGTAAAGATAGAGCAAAACGACTTGAACTATATGAATCCTCTTAGCAAGCCGAATCGAATGATATATAATTTGACCTTGCTAGGTCAAATCAAGGATTTGACCGACCGAGGTCAGGTCAGGGTCAAATTATATAAAATGCATATCATTAGAACCGCAAAGCCCAGGCAAGTCTAATGCAGCTAAAATAAATGCTCTATCACCATGCGTTACTGAGTTATTCCGTAAAAACCATTTTTCCCATGTATTTCCAATGGAGAGGTCATACCGTACCTGACCTTAGGTCATCGATATAAGAAATACCGGAACGTATTTTAGAGAACTCGGTGGGGCCATTATCTGATATGAGTTGCAATAGGATAAGTTCACTCTGCTCCGACTTATGCTATCTTAAACATTTTGAGCTCGGGTCACTTGACCTGTACTGGTGACCTGACCTGAGATGACCCAACCTTAAAATTTTCACAGAGTTATAAAAATGATGAGGAAAATGTATACCAAGTACGGCGGCGCTACGCGCCGCCGTTTTCTACTATCTCCGAAAAACCCGAGGCGGGTACCCCCCCGTCAATGCGTGTGATATGAATCCTCGCAGCAAACCAAATCGAATGATATGTAAGTTGACCTTGCTAGATCAAATCAAAGATTTGACCTGACCTGAGGTCAGGTAAAGGTCAAATTACATAAAATGCATATCATTAGAACTGCAAAAACAAGGCAAGTATAATGCAGCTCAAATAAACGCTCTATCACTATCCGTTACTGAGTTATTCAGTCAAAACCATTTTTCCCATGTATTTCCAATCGAGAGGTCATGGCTCGTACCTGACCTTAGGTCATCGATATCAAAAATACCGGAACAGTTCTTAGAGAACTCGGTGGGCCCATTACGTGATATGAGTTTCATTCGGATAAGTTCACCCTGTTCCGACTTATACTATCTTAAGCTTTTTTGAGGTTAGGTCACTTGACCTGTACTGGTGACCTGACCTGAGATAACCTGACATTAAAATTTTCACAGAAGTTGTAAAAAATGAGAAAAAAGGTATGCCAAGTACGGTGGCGATACGCGTCGCCATTTTTCTGCTATCTCCGCCAAAACTCGAGGGGGCGGGTAGCCGCCCCTCCCGCCAATGTGCGTGTTAAACTATACTTTTTACCTGCCGTTTCCGAGTCATCTTGGCTGCTTACTTTTTCTCTCCCCCTATTTGTCGCCTTTTACGTTTCCTTTTTGTTTGATTTTGCTGCATCCATTCAGTCTGCAGAAAGCCTGTTACATTCAGATTGTCTCAACATGATTTGGAAACAGTCAACTATGCACTGTATGCATGGGCGACGAAGACAGAGGGACGAGGGAACCGTTCCCCAATAGCTAAATCAGGGGACGTAAACCTCTTTCCCGAAATTTTGGTACTCGACCTAAGATTTTGTTTCTGCTGTTCTCTGCGCCAACTGTATAGAGCCACGTAAAAGTTCCCAAGTCCAGTGTAGATGGTGTGCATCGGTAGCGATTTCCAAGACATCTGATATAGCTGAGCTTCACTTTCACTCTCTTCTTCTCCCCCTCCCTGTCATCACCAGTCCAGGGTTCGTCCCTCAGCAAAGTCCATGGGGACGCCCCTGAAGGCAGTTCTGTTAATAATTGTTTTCGGACGAGCGCAGTCGCCTCAGTACAGATCACGTGGTGTCGTGAGCGGTCCCCACGCCCATAAATCCCCGATCGACACCGTACAAATGACAGAGGTCGGGAGAAACCTGCGCCGCTAATGCCGCATTCTACATGCAGATGAGACGCAGAGCGGCGCAGAGCGCGGCTTTTTCGGGCGGCGTGAGCGAGCTTGAGCAACAGTGCTGCCGCCCGGCGCCTCCGGTGATTTTCCGTGTCATCGTCCCACACGAGCTTATCTCTGTGAGGAAATCTGTGGTCGTGAGTTGGTACTCTGTGGAGCAGCCCAAGCGAGATCAGGGCAGCGCTCCAACAAAAATCAGCGAAAAGAAACGAAATGTCTGAATAGTTCCCCGGTGCGAATCTCTTGCAGCAGACTGGAAGCTCCCGGACATCTGAAATGGTTTTAAGCCGCTGTACAAGAAGTAGCCATAAAAAGCGTCTATCAATACACTGGTTCTGATGCGTCGACTCTTCAGCACATGTCTCAGGTGGACGCAGCTAGTGGCGGATCTAGCCGGTAGTGGGGGGGGAAGCCAAAGTCGAGAAGAAGAAAAAGAAGGAAAAAGAAGGACACTACGCGGTGCGAGTATCTCACAGTTTTTCTAAACGGTAGGTTTTGAGGGTAAACCCAAAGGTCTATAAGCAAAAAGAAAAAGAAAAAAACGTCACCGGGTCAAACGTGTGGCAACAAGATGCTTGTTTTGCTATCCAAGGTCCAGTTTTTACACTGGTTGACTGGATCTGTTTGAAGTTGAGAGTTGAGGCACCAAAATCTTGCTTATAAACTAAAAAGCACTCGGGGCAAAAATGAGGTCAACAGCGTCAACAGGGGGAGGGCCAAACATAGTTTCTCCCCGAGCTTTTCTCTTTGCCTTTTTTGCTCCCCCCTGGACCTGCCACTGGACGCAGGCGGCGGTGGGCAGCAGCGGTATAAGCAATGGTAAACATTCGATAATACAATGGTCAAACATTTGAAATTATTTGGAATGTGTGCTGGGTTATTAACTTGAATTACAATAATTCAATGTTTTTGAATTGTAATGATATTATCACAGTTTTTGGTATTAGAGCGATTTTTGTAAATGTGGCTAGTTCATGACAATGATTGGTTCCATCGAAACCGAAAAGAATATTAACACGCGCATTGACGGGGGCGGGTACCCGCCCCATCGGGTTTTTCGGAGATAGCAGAAAAACAGCGGCGCGTAGCGCCGCCGTACTTGGTATACCTTTTCCCTCATCATTTTTACAACTTCTGTGAAAATTTTAAGGTTAGGTCATATCAGGTCAGGTCACCAGTACAGGTCAAGTGACTCGACCTCAAAAAAGTTTAAGATAGCATAAGTCGGAGCAGGGTGAACTTATCCGATTGAAACTCATATCACATAATGGCCCCACCGAGTTCTCTAACATATGTTCCGGTATTTTTGATATCGATGACCTAAGGTCAGGTACGAGGCATGACCTCTCCAGTGGAAATACATGGGAAAAATGGTTTTTACAGAATAACAGTAACGGATGGTGATAGAGCATTTATTTTAGCTGCATTACACTTGCCTGGGCTTTGCGGTTCTAATGATATGCATTTTATATAATTTGACCCTGACCTGACCTCAGGTCAGGTCAATTCCTTGATTTGACCTAGCAAGGTCAAATTATATATCATTCGATTCGGCTTGCTACGAGGATTCATATAGTTCAAGTCGTTTTGCTCAATCTTTACTTGTTCAGATGTAATGCCCGAAAAACTGAATTTTAAATGTTATCCCTATGACGGGCATGTTTTGACCTCTCGTGACCCTAAATGTGACCTGACAAAAAAATGGTTCAAATGTTTTCGATGGAGAAGTGGGTGGGCAGCCCAACGCCGTTTACGGTTTTTCGCTACCTACCGTGGTTCTCGAGATCTTAGGGGGCGGGTACCGGCCCCCCGTCAATGCGAGGGTGGCTCAGACCCCCGTCAATGCGCGTGTTAAAGGTACAACTTAAGATTTGCTCCACTGAAAAAGACACCATAGATTCTACGCGTTTTTTCAACTTATGTTGGCGTCCGGATCATTTGAATGGTGCACGTATGGCACAAAAGAGAGACATGGCTCTCAGTCGAACGGCATTACAAGGACGATGTCTTATTATCTTTGGAATGAAAACGATGGCAGGTGAAGAGTGTGCGCTCTTTTTAGAACATTCCATAGAGTGTTCTAAACAGTAAATGCAGTTTTTTATTTAAATCACTACCATTGTCTACTATTGTTTGGCAATATTGTGATTGAATATTCATTTTCTTTTGAGTGGTTGTGCCAGCTGTCGCAATAGAGCTCACCCAGCAGACTCTTTGGCTGCGGAGGATGGTCAGGGCTCTTCGCTGGAAGCAATTGTACGCAATCGAACAAACATGTTTAGCCTCTGTGAGCGGGAATGTAATGCAGAATGCGGTATCAACATTTCAGCATTGTCTGCACCATATTGTAGAATCGGCGCGTTTCGTGAGTCTGGGTATATCACAACACGGAGGAAAGCTGATACTGCAGTCTGGTCAGACCCTGTAATGGATCTGGGTCCCTCAGTTTCAACCAGGGATTCTCGCCCGTATTTGATTATGTTTCAGCGATTAAGCACTTTTTACCCTCCTTGTGATTGTAAAAACACTGGACAAGTTCAACCTTATTTTCAAAATGTATTATGCGGAAAAAGAGCAACCCAATTTTTCATCCATTTTTCTAACTGTTAACTTACACTTTTCATCCGAGTGCCGTACCCAGCCATCAAATATTTCCGAAGAGCAGTATTTTCTGGTTTGAGTCGGTATTTTACCACTTACCCCGGGCTCTCGATCAGCGTTAACAGCCCTTGACGTGGGCTTGCCTCAGGTCTAATAACATGTTCTTCGCCTCCCCTGAGCAGGCCTCTGTCTTCCTCTCCCTCCCTCTCTCTCGGACAGCTCCGGCGAGTGGTGCCCCAGGCTATGGAGGCGGAGCGGCGCGCGTGGGTGTTCGGGCAGCCGAAACGGGACGCCGGCGCAAGCACGTGCTCAGAGGCCCCACTGACGGTATGGGATCACGTGACCGGTTCTAAACGAAACAAAAAGTGCCCTTGACGGCACGGAGGGGTTGAGCTCCATATCAGACGCTGTTAGTAGTTAATGCCAGGCGCTATAAATAGAAGTCGTGCTAACCAATGCACAGTAGTGTGGAGATGGAGATTCGAGGGATGTGTGTTCATGGCCCGTGGTCGAGTTCCAACGACGGAATTATCAATTATTTTTTATAATATAGCTTGATTTCCTGAAATCTGCATCGAAATCTAAAGGCAATCCGGGAGCCACAGCCTGTAAACGTTAACGGCCGTTCGCTAAAACCATTCCGTTCACGTTCGTCCGTGCTGGAGCTGTTGGAGTGACGTAATCCAGTGACTGCGTTATTCGAGGGGTGAGGAGGTGCGACTTTTCCTGCACAGATACCATCATGGGAGCGCCCGGTAGATACAATCTCTATGAAGTACCGAGCTGCTCGCATGCCGGCTGCCAGCGTGGTGCCAGTGGAACTACACATTGGCACAACTGGTACAGCAGCATGCACGCTGAAAAACGTCGACCACAGTTTCTCGGTCCAGGGCAAGCAGGAAAACGATGCATTCTTGGTAAGCTTGTAATATCAAGAGACACGATCCAGTCTTGAAATATCTGCTGGTTGGATCTAGCCTTTCCGTTGAATTTAATATTGAGTGTTGAGACTTTTTCTAAATTCTAAGGCATTGCTTTGTGCCTGCTATCGAATTTTTACTTCGGTTTATCTGATGCATAATATTTTCACAACTTGTTCCAAAAAAGGAAAAAAACTCAAATCACTCCCAAAGCTTTGGCTCCCCTCTTCTTGCTTCCTCAGTCGCGCCTTTGTCGCAGCCTCGCACGAGAACTTGACGCCCAGAAACGGCGCCTAACAAGATGGTATCTGTGACGTCATAAATCGGCTGTCGGAGTCAGTAGCGACGTCGGAATTGGCTGTATTTCAGTCCTACGGTTTCCAGTTTCACCAGCACACAGTTCGGACGGTGTGTGGGAGAGCCCAATGCCGTGCCACGCCCGGCCGGGCTCGCCCCCCAGGGACACAACTCCCCGGCCGGACTGGGTCAATACATATACAGATAGATTTATTAGCCAGACAACGTTTTCGTGAAATTTGTGCCGAGATTGGTACATAAGCCCCAGCGGGCTTAACTCGTGGCACCGCTCTCAGGAGCACTTGGGCACTACAGGACAAGTAAACACACATACACTCCAAGAGAGGCTTCCACATGCACAGCCTCCAATGCATAAATTCATGCAGACGTCTACGATTGAATGTATCATCTCCTAGAATGTCTTTGGAACATATTTTTTTCCATGAAAGAAAAAACTGCAGATTTATCCGGAACATATCATTTTTTTGTCTGTCCTATCACCTAGTGTTAGTCATCTCCGGCTATGCTCGATCATAAGTTCAGGAGTTGCACTCGTGCAATGCTCCCCCTCTCCCCAATCGACCATTGAGAGGCGTATGCGAGTGATCTCGACACAGGGAAATATGTGAGCGATCACACCGCTGACCCACTCAGAGAACCATTGGTACCCGCTGAACCGATCAGAGAACCATTGGTACCCGCTGACCCGATCAGAGAACCATTGGTACCCGCTGACCCGATCAGCGAACCATTGGTACCCGCTGTCCCACTCAGAGAACCATTGGTACCCACTGACCCGATCAGAGAACCATTGGTACCCGCTGTCCCACTCAGAGAACCATTGGTACCCGCTGACCCGATCAGACGACCATTGGTACCCGCTGACCCAATCAGAGAACCATTGGTACCCGCTGACCCGATCAGAGGACTTTTTGTACCCGCTGACCCGATCAGAGGACTTTTTGTACACACAGGGAGGGGTATTGGGTTATGAACATTCCCGATTAAAATTTATTATGCATAACTGCACGCATTTATGAAGTGAGCTCAAGGTAAGATGTTATGAATCTCTTGAATAACGTCTGACTACACTTTTACAAGATCCGATATCTCGATACTGTTTTTGGACAGAGCGACGCATATAACCAAAGCTGACAGACTTCCGCAGTAACTAACAACAGTTGTGTGCGACATTAAGGTTTGTAGGGGGTAGGGGAGAGGCTTTTGCCCATTCCTGAATGTTCAGCGCAGCAAAGATAAGAGCAAGCCTTGCCTTTGCAACAATCCCGTTGCGGCCAGAGTTTGGCATGTGATCTGCTTGGTCGTCCACCCTAAACCAACAGTCTTACCTCGTTGCTACAATGGACTGCCGACAGACAGATCAGTTACAGCAGCAAGCGCACGTGTTTCTTTTCCGAAAGTACGGCAAGATAACGGTGCCGAAATGGGCCGAACCAATTGAATGGCCAGAGAATCCTAAACCCTGTTCTTCCCTAGGCTCGTATTCCGTAGCAAATGACTCTCTTTCTTGCATAGATTCTTGCATACGTTCTTGGCAGCCCGTAAGGTTTCCATATTTTGCCCCTCGTCTGCAGACTTCAAACTAAGCTAGCACCAATCCAAGTTTGAACAACGTCTGACATTCCTTCAGGAAAAGTTTGTACCAAGAGCCCTTTGCAGACTGGAATGGCCGATAGACCCGGAAGTAAGCCGATACCGGCAAGCAAACACACGGCCGTGGGTACGGACGTGACCTCTGTAGCCGCGCCATGTGAGCTGCTGACTGGACCAGAGCGCTGTTGGCGGGCACCCAGACACTCAGGCACGACGAATGTCTAATGAGATGCCTCATCATGGCAGGGTCGTGCCCTCTGACCTGGAGCCGGCCGCTGATTGGTTAATGACGTGAGAATAGCCGCGGGGGCAGAGTAAAGGGCGGTGGAGGGGTGAGGGCGCCCTCAGCTCACCCCCAATTGGAAGTGAGACTGTGGGTGTTAGGGTTAAATTTTGCAGTATTGTCAGGCTCTGCGTGGCAAATAGTGGTAAAATTGCGTAAGCTGAGCTGACAAAATTACTCGTTCAAGGTAGGAAATATAGCCCAAATCTGAGCCAAGGCATATATAAGATGTATTGATGTATATTTAATTTTCTTGGCTGCCCTACTAATCGCTTCTGATCAGCAGGCATCTTTTTAAATAGTCTAGACTGACATGCCCAGGGCCTGAAAAATTATATTCTTAGAAGAGGTCACGTCTACAACAAACACAGCCATAAGAAGAAATACATAAATACATACATATATATATATATATATATATATATATATATATATATTGCTTGAACTTCATATTTTCCATCGAAGTTCACCGGAGCATATACTGTATTTCTTGTCATACCGAAAACTGCTTCCAACGTATTTTGCATCAGTTCAACCCAGTCTCTCATAATGCCAGCCAAGTGTGAAATGACCAGTGATAGGCATTCAAAGCACCAATGATCCTCCTTGTTAGTAAAGGCAAAGGACCAAAAATTAGTGGCTCATTTCCAAAGAAGCAAATAAAAAAATCAATCCCATGCTATGTTTGGCACCATTTGAGTCACCTCTCATCACCCTTTTAGCTGAAAACGTTTAAGCTCTTCTGTCCAGGGAGCTGAGATTAATACGAGGGCAACTCCGCTCATCGCTCGTATCTACATATGTTGGGTATGTCCCCAGTTCTTATGGCTGTGTTTGATGTAGACGTGACCTCTTCTAAGAATATAATTTATTTGGCCCTGCGGCATGTCAGTCTAGACTATCGAAGGGAACGGAAACACATCGCGCTCCACAGAAGGCATATCAGCCCACTCTGTTTTAACTTACTTTCAGCAGAGATGTTGGCAATGAACAGTTCTGATAACCGTTTCTCTCTGAATGCTCGGCTAGCGCAGGCGGTCTGGGGGTGGCGCCATCTGGAGGCTGGTGATTAAAAGCCAAGCGACACGACACACCCATAATTGCTCGTGCAAGGCACGACATATGATTATAATGGCATTTGGCTGTCAATTATGAGGCACTTCACCTTGAGCCGGGGGGCTACTTTAGCATCTGTTTACCATGAAATCTTCGGCAATAATGGATTTCTTATTCTGAGCCACTGTTGTTCTGTGCTACACAGCGGGAAAATGTGAACGGCGTATTGTTCCGTTATTTTTGCCTTTTGATTTCTTTGTATAGAAACATACATCGTATAAGGTGGTATATGGGACCCTCTCTTTTCTATTATGTAATTGATGACGACAGAAAATCGTTCCTCAGAGGTGTCACCCAGCGCACAGTGATTGACCTAAAATATAATTCGCACCAATGCTGTTTAGAGCGAGCTAATTATGCTAGTGGTAAGATCCAATGAGCCAGTGAAAGCTATTTATTTCACATCATCAAGAGTTGTGATAGTTGGAGCGCAGGAACCGTACAATTGGAAAGATGTTAGTCTTATTTCTAATGCTTTCTCGTGGTCATTATTCATGATTGGGGTTGAAAGGTGCTCTGTTGCTCCTGTTACCTACTGCAGTCCACCTTCAGTTTTACCACCCGTCTCTTTACCACCCTCCTCTGCCCTGCATTATAAGCGACGCTGGCCATCTTGCGAGCTGCTGCCGTTTTGGGGTGCGTGCGGTGTCCCGTATCCTCGCTCTTGCGAAGTATATTCTTGCTGGAGTACCATCTTGTTTTATAATGGGCCTGCTGCGTTGATCCCGCGTCCGTGCCTGCCTTGGCGTTATTTTAGTGGTCTCACGTTATAGGGCAGGTACGGATGCGGGTACTGGCGGACGCAGAGGGGGGCGGGAACGCGGCGCACGGTCACCGGACGTGTCCACTCAGAAGTCCCTCTGTTTCAGGACCAACATGGACGGGACTTACACACGGCCAGGCCGTGACGACGCGAGGTACTGCTGAGAGGCAAGGGAGAAGGCTACTAAAAAGGGACACTTGCAGAAGATCACTCAACGCTTAAAAATGAGGGACGATGAGATGGAGGTGGCGATGAAGGTAAGAGAACATTAAAACAGCCATCAGGCTCTACCTTCAAATGGGTATTCGTTCATCTGAAGGAGGAACTCTTCAAACATGCTGAGCCGTTATCATCATATCCATATTGATATCGATATGGAAGTGATGTTGATGATCGAGGATTGAGTAAGAGAATTAGACCGAGGAAGAGAATGAATCGATGATGAAAAGATAGACTTCGTTAAGCATAGAAATTACTCGAAAAATGTTTCCTCAATTTTATTCTATGGCCACACTTTTGTCGCTGGGGTAGATTTGATATGCTTGAGACGATAGTCTGGTAGTAAATTTGATGCTGTTTGTGTAAGCCTTTTGCCTCATTCTAGGGTTTTTTTCACCTCCTTAGCCGTTGTTTGGAGATCACGATCGTACTGGTAGCTCGTGGTTGATTCTCTGACACCCAGCCCTAAGCTTTGGTCTGTGCGCGCAGCTCGTCCACAACCAGTCATCGCCCAGCTCGTGAGGGTGGGTGGCAGAACCGCCAAGTTTATCAGACATTGACCATGCTGCAGAATTAGCATTAATGAATTACCGCATATACTAGAATACTAAATTCATTCTGTCATACTAAAACTATCCAGTCATAAAATCAACAATATATTGTACCAGAGGTCACAAGGCCCCAATCTTGCGAGCCTATTAGGAATTTTTTTTAAGCCAGGAGCTCGAATATTTCTCAAAACCCGAGACTGGTACCCATTGAATTGCGAAAAAAACTTACAATGTACTTTTGTATCATAGTATGCTACATAACCTACTCATGGTGTGGGTTGGAATTGATTATTTGGCATTTCGTTTCTTGTAAGACTCTGCAGATGGTCTTGGTTTGGAACTTGGCTCAACTTCCTTACCCCAAGGTCATAGGCGTAGGAACCGCGGGGGCCAGGGGGCCACTGGCCCCCCACTTTTCTGTGATGGGCCCCCCGCAACGGAGATAAGAATATCAACAACTGTAATATCAAGCAAGAAACTCAAACTGGCCCGATAGCTTGCCCCTGAACCCCGTTAAAGTTACCTGTGCCCCTAAACTAAGTTGAGGTCCTATGAGTCGATTTTAAGGTCCCCTGAGCTTTTCGGGGCCCCTGAACTGGCCTCTGATGCCATACGAGCTAATCTGGGCCCCTTGAGCTCAACTGAGCGCTCCTGAGATGGTTTGGGCAGCATGAACTGTTCTAGGATGCATAAACTGAGCTAGGAGCCGTGACCTTGAACAGGGCCCCGTGAGTTGGCCAGACCCTATATCCACCGACCTGGGGTTCCCCTGAGCTGAGCTGGGACCGTAAAGTTAATATTGTCCCTTGAGCTAATCTGGATCCCCTGTGGTGCACAGAAGACCGTAAACTTATCTGAGGCCCCTGCACAGTAATAGGGCCCCTGCCCTGAAATTTGGTTATACGTTTTAATTGAACCCCTGAACTGTTCTCAAACCCCATATATGCCGACAAGGGGCCCCTGGATGATCTGGGCCCTTAACCCGCGCCCCACCGGGGGTCCGGCGCCACCTTCGCCCCACCGGGGGCCATCGATGGTCCCCCCTCTAACTCCGAAAATATGGGCTTTAGCGCAAATCTGCAAAGTGCAATAGAAAGCTTGCGTGAATTCAGTAAGAAATTACTTCGCCTGTTTTAGTGCTCAGGTCAATGGTTTGACCTCCAGAGGTCAAATTAGGTCAATATCGGCTATTTTCACTCAAATATGCAATGATTGAGCAAACTGGGCATAACTTTCATGCCATTAGAGCTATTGAGGCCTGGTAAAGTACATTTGATAGCAAATTGCCAGTACTTTTTCCGCTATGCGGAACGTAAAGACCTCCCGCCAGTGGTTTGACCGCCAGAGGTCACCTCGTGACCTAATATAACCTGAGGTCACGAAAGGTCAGAAAGTGACCTTGCCGTATATCAAATGAAAGCCAGTGACAAGACAAACACGATGGTGTTTGTTTCATCGCTCTAGCTTAATTAGGTCAAAAGTTATTGCCAAAATACTGTTTTTGACCTCTGGTGACCTTGGATGACCTTGGAAAAGTCAAAGGGCAAATATGACCCCTGGGATCCGTGGAAGGGTGTCCAAAAACGTTGTTCTGAGCAGTCTGAGTATTCGCAATCATTTTTGTGGCTTTTATATCATGAAACAACTTTTCCCTATGCTTTTCCAATGGGAGAGGTCGCCTCGTGACCTGACCTCAGGGCACGAAATCAAAAAAATCCCGGATATACACCTTGTAGACCCTGGAGGGGTTATGAAGTGTAGGAAGTTTCAAATCGATCGACTTTGAAATGTAGCTTTTACAGAGCTCTAAAGTGAAAAGAGGTGACCTTGGTTGACCTCGTCTGGTGACCCTGACCTTGGGTGACCCGGGGTAAAAAATTTCAGGTATGATGTGAAAATGATGCAGTGAGAGGTAGAGCCCTCAACTGCGGTGCTGCGCCTCGTCGTTTTTCTGCTATCCCGGAAAACCTTAAGGGGGGCCATCGATGGCCCCCCGGTGGGGCGAGGGTTAAGCTTATCTGGTCATCAGAGCTAATATGGGCCTCTGTGTTGAACTGAGGGCCTCTGAGATGGTCAGGGACCCCCTATAAGGCTTTACAGCCACTGACCTGGCGGCCGTGAGCTTGAATGGGCTCCGTGAGATGTTCTGAGAGTGGCGTAGCCCGGGGAGGGGGTCCCTGGGGTCCGCGGACCCCCTTGGACTGACATTATGCACTAAAAACACCAACATTGATCTCGGGGGCCCCCTGAGCTTGGTCTCGGGGGGATCCTTCCGAGCTTGGTCTCAGGAGGCCCCCGATAATCGGTATCGAGGGCTCCAGAGTACCGAATACATTGATGTATTGATGTATTGATTTTGGGGGAACCCCTGTGCTCACTCTCAGGGGGTCCCGAGCTTGGCCTCAGGAGCCCCCGAGCTTGGTCTCAGGGCCCCCGAGCTTGGTCTCAGGGGCCCCGAGCTTGGTGTCTGGGGGCCCTCCGAGCTTGGTCTCAGGGAGCTCCCGAGCTTGGTCTCAGGGGACCCCCGAGCTTGGTCTTAGGGGTGCCCCCAAGCTTGGTCTCAGGCCCCCCTCTCCCCGAGCTTAGTGTCAGGGGACCCTCGAGCTTGGTCTCAGGGGGCATCCGAGGGAATCTGATGCATAGGGCTGACCGTATGTACTGAAAAACACGAGCATTGGTCTAGGGGGCCCCTGATCTTGGTCTCAGGGGCCCCTGAGCTTGGTCTCAGCGCCCCCGAGCTTGATGTCAGGGGCCCTCCGAGCTTGGTCTCAGAGAACGCTCGAGCTTGGTCACAGGGGATCCTCGAGCTTGGTCTCAGGGGCCCTGATCATCGGTATCGAGGGCTCCAGAGTACTGAACATTGATATCGGGGGCCCCTGAGCTCGGACTCACGGACCTTTCGATTTTGGTCTCAGGGCACCCCAGAGCTTGGTCTCAGGGCCCCCCCGAGCGCGGTCTCAGGGGACCCCTGAACTTGGACTCAGGGGCCCTGAGCTTGGTCTCGGGGTCCCCTCGAGCTTGGTCTCTGGGTCCCCGAGCTTGGTCTCAGGGGTTCAGGGCCCCCTTGGGGGTGCCCCCGACTATTGAAATCGAAGGACTGATGAGTGAGGCACGAGCATTGGCCTCAAGAGACCCAGAGTTTTGTCTCAGGGGCCCCCAGGCCTGGGTTCAGGACCCCCGAGCATCGGCATTGAGGGGCTCCAGAGTACCGATCATTACTCTCGAGGGGGGGGCTCGAAATATTGATCTTGAGGGCCCCGGAACATCGGCGTCGAGTTACTCCTGAGAAAAGCGCGAGCATGGGCCTAAGGGTGCCCTTAAGCCTGATCTAAGTGGGACCCCGAGCTTGGTCTTAGGAGCCCCCGGGCATCAGTATCAAGGGGCTCCGGAGTATTGGACTGGGGGAGCAATTATTTTAGGGGCCTCCAAATGGTGATTTCTGAGGGCCCGCGAAAGTGTGGATGCAGTGATGTAGTCAAGGGGCCCTAGGCGTCCGCAGACCCCCATTGGGCAAATCTGAACCACTGAAAAGGATTCTCTGATCACGGGGCCCCCAGAGTCAGTCTCAAGGGCACCTGAAGATTCGTTCTCAGGGCGTCCCGAGTCGGCCTCAATGCCCCCGCCCTGAGAGTCGGTCTCAAGGCCCCCCGAAAGTAGATTTGGGGGCCCCAGAGGGCTGGTCTCAGGGAGCCCCAAAAGTCGGTATCAGGGGCCCTGGGAGTTTGTCTCAGGGGAGGGGGGCCGAGCTAGTCATACCATGTAAGGTATGGGCCATCCTTAATATTGGGTGACCTTAGTTTACCAACACTTGGTCGGATCGAAAAAATCAAGCTATAAACAAAATAAGAATACATGGTGGCACAACAATGTTTCCTTCGTGTGAATGTTATAATGTTTAAATACCATACAAAATATATAGGAGATGGGCCCCGGTTACTAAGGGTACCCCCGGCCTGGGGCCCCCCGATGGTAGTCGGACCCCTCCTGGGCGGAATCCTGGCTACGCCGCTGTGTTCTGAGACTCTATATCAGTCACCCTGGGACCACTAAGCCTAGCTGGGTCCTGAGTTAGTCTAGATACCCCTGTGCTTAACTGGGGCCCCTGATCTGGCATGGGGGCCTTGAACTCTTCTAGGGTCGCTGGGCTAAGCTGGGGGCCGTGAGCTTGAATGAAGCCCCCTGAGCTGGTATGAGAGGGGACCCTATATCAGCCGATCTGGGCTCCTGAGCTGAGCTGGCCTGTGCTGAACAAGAGCCCATGAGCTGGTCTGGGGCCCCTGAACTGTTTTAGTCATTGAGCTAAGCTGGGATCCGTGAGCTTCAACAAGCCCCTTGAATTTTTTGAGACCCTACATAAGTCGAACTGGGGACCTCCAAGCTGAACCGGGCCCCTAAGCTAATCTTGCACCCTGTGCGAATCTGGGGCTCCCCTGTGATGAGCTTCTAGGGGTCCTGTGCTTATGTAGAGTCCCTTGATAAGCTGGTCCCGTGGCTAATGCACCGGTCTTGGCCCTTGAGCTGACTGATCTGGGTTTCTGAGCCATGGTCTGGACCTTGGGGCCCTCCGAGATAATTTGGCGTCCCCTGGGCGGCATAGGCATAGGAACCGGGGGTCAGGGGATACTGCCCCCTTTTGAGGTGAGCCCCCGCAACGAATATACAAATATCAGCAACTGTAATATAGATCAGGAAACCCCAAACGGGCCCGATCGCTTGTCTGGGAACGTTCAAGTTCGGTAGTACGTTGCCTGCAAGCCCCTGGAGGAGGAGCGCTTCGTAAAAAAAAGCCAAGGCACCTATTACCCGAGTGTTTCCAAATGAGTCTCGAGAACTAGGCCCAATCAAACTCCATCCCATATCGATCCCAAAACAAAGTATGAATCGGACACGGACTCCGCACCAAATGCCGAGCAACAGTGGTCCCTGAGCCATCGAAAGGCGCAACGTCTTTCGATGCCAGGGATATATGGCGTCGCCAACTCTTTCCCTGTTGGAGGGGTTTCTTGGGAGTCAAATTGCTCCTTGCACAAGGAATCTGCCGTGCCTTAAACCCGGGTTGGTCGCGTGGAAAGCAGGGTTGCTAACCACTATAACACCATGCTGGCCATCAAGTACCTACCTTGCACTTGCAGTCATGCTGGAACTCATGAGTCATGCTGATTGCGCACCCCTGCCTAATTGCGCCACTCGCTATATCTTCCATCCAGCTAATTTCATCCTCACAAGAATATTTGTATCACAATGGGCAGTGCTAAATTTAGCTATCATGTTTTTTTCCTGCCGGAGAGCTGAATGATGTAATTGTGTGAATTGTTTGAAAAATTATATTAGTTTCCTTAACATACTTGGTATGAATAAATTGTGTGTTCCTGCTCCTCATTACTCAGGGACCCTGACTTTGGGAATTTTATCGTATTCATGGAACATTTCGCTTTCTTTTGTGCCATTCGCACTGTTTTTAATAGCTTTAAATATTTGTAGAGCCATTTTTGGATCCAATGAGCACAAGTCCTATTTGCGCCCCCGGCGGCCGCCCCGAATACGCCAGGCTGGCACATTGCGGAGCAATTATTGATGCATTACGATCATTTGCGCTCACACTTGAGTTTATGTATGTGAGCGCGCAGTTGAATTACAAAGACCCGGATAAACATTACTTTGAAAATTCCTAGAACGAGGTAAAATGTTTGGCAAAAGACAGTAGGATGATAATAGTACAGCTCCAATAAGATCAAATCCGTGGGAGGCCAATCAGCCGAGGTACCATTAGGAACATTTATACCATAGGATATCTACAAAAACGGTTGAGACATAAATCAAAGCCCATGCGACGAGAGGCACACATAAATTCCAACAATACACTTTTACCTGCATAACATCGTAGCAAAACAACAACGACGCAATTAGGACCATATGGTGGCGCTTTTAGGGCAGGGGTGTCCTTGTTGCGCCTTTTGTAGCCATCCGGGGAAAAAATTATTATAAATTGTACAAGTCGCGCAACGACCTACAAAGGACAAAAACTTCCGGAGAAATGATCATTTATGACGTTTTCAAAAAACCAACATTGTAGGTCGCACACTCTTAGCAATTTAGTGTTTTCCTTAAGGTGGCGCAATATGGGCACTCTCTCCTACAAGTTGATTAGGCATAGCGAAGTGAGGCTATTTGGTATCAAATCAGTGTCTGTAGTTTTCTAAACAGTTTTTAGTTTTGTAAATGTGATGAAAAGGGCCTAAGCATCTGTAAATATAAAAAAACGCGCTCGTGGTAAAAAATTATTGAAATCCTCCAAAAGGGCTTAACAATGTATTTCGTATTTGAAAAGGGTCTTGGTAAAAAACCAAAAAATGTTTTTTTGCGTTTCACTATGATTTATTAGATCATAATAGGTACAACTCGAAATCATGGGGCACAATTTAATTTCCTAATCTTCCATATATTGACATCCTAGTGTGCATGCGTGTCTTATTGACACCAAACGAGCTAACTAAATTTTTTATAATTATAGGCCCTCTTGGACTGGGGCCCCCCTTGAGGTGGGCCCCCTCTAAGGTTGGCCCCCCACTTTTCAAACCGTTCCTACGCCCCTGCCCAAGGTAATAATTAGTCTCCATCGGGGAAAATTAATGTTTATTCTGACCTCTATATTTCACTGAGAACATTTAGTGGTTAAAGTTATGTGCATGGGTAAAGTTGCGGCTGATTTTGCCGGAACAACTAGTCATTCTCATAAGTTCCAAGAACAATAAAAATCTGCCGGAAACAAGGCTTTTTTATTCAACATCTTTCTTGGTGGCTCCAGAGGGCCGGTAAAGCCTGATGTAGAGGTTGTCAGGCAGTTCATCTGGCCCCAGGCCCGCTGACTGTAGCCGTGTATCATCTTCTGGAACATGAGTGGTAGCACTATTACCAGCAGTCGGATTGACATTTCTGCCGCTTAGCCCCCTTTGTGTCGACTACTGGCCGCCGGGGATTTGAACTCCAGACCTCTCATTCTGGAATCCGCTGGAATCCGGAACGCTACCTACAACATTATCGCGGGGCTGAACACGGGCTGTGTGTACGAAAGTGTGGTTCGGATTTGAGAGCCACAGTGGTTTCCTTGGCTCTGCCACCACACAACCCCGCACTGTCAGCCTGGCGGTGGTGGCTCGATGGCGATGAAGGTGGAGTTCTCAAAGATGTGCTAAATGGGCGGAGAATGTTTGCGGCCGCAACGTGTGATGAATGACAGAGTGTGCAGTTTTATAAACGAAGGCAAACTAACGGCTGAATGTGTCACTGCAAGTCAGTAGACTGCATTGCTGTATTCAGGGAGATGGGTAGTGATGTATTTAGGAAGATGATCGGTTATGCATTCAGAGAGATGATCGGTCATATATTCAGGGAGATGATTGGTGATGTATTCGGAAATGCGACCGGTGATGTATTCAGAGACATGGTCGGCCATGTCCTTCCCCACTCTGACATCGCAGGCATCCTGCTGTGTCTTCCCACCCTTCTCCCAGGAGGCATCTTCTCTATCACTGTCAGAAGCAGACGCTCGCTTTCAGCATCACGCCGCCGAAAGCTACCCTCATCTTTGATTCCTAGTGCGATCGATGACTAATAGTACCTTCTGGTATTTTTTTCCATGTTCGTCACTGGTCACTGGTCACCCTTGTTTGAGTATTCCTGGTGTTGTTTCCTGAGCCTGTTCGTTTGCTGGGGATGACGCCATTTGCCATTCCACTGAAGGCGATGGGTGAAACAGTGAGACGGAGAATGAGGTCAGTTTGTCCCGACCTGTCGGCGAACTTACAGTAATTAGGTTAATTGGATGATTGCCATAGCTGTGTGTCTTTGCATGGCGGCGGGAGAGCTTTGTTGGTGAAACAGGTATTTGACGAGTCAACGTGTATGGAATACGTGAATTTCAGCTTTTGTGTAGAGAATACTATACATTTTTTATTCTTCTAAAACTGGTTGTTTTAATACACACATCAGGACATTCTTGTGAAAGAGCCAACGCAACATTTTCCATGAGCTTGGATCGGTCCTCATTGGTTCCATGAGTTTAGATCGGTGCTTATTGGAATGACTTGTGGTCTGGAATAGCATTACATTGGAGCTTTCCGTAATACTATTTACATAGGTATTGTATTGAGTATTTATAAGGTTTTGCTTCATTCATACCACACCGTGGCTCCCCCGTAAGTCTTTGCGGGGGTTTAGTACATACACATATATGTAGCACACACACAAAGTAATATATATATATATATATATATATATATATATATATATATATATATATATATATATATATATAATACTCGGGTAAATTTCCAACATATATTTCCTGGTTCTTTCTGGCTCCACATTTCTCCAGGTGTGCCGCTGCTCTGCGGTACCTGCCTCCTTCTTCCGGGAGAAACCTGTGCATAAGACCACGCGTCGTCTGCGGTGCCCAGTCGAGGCTCAGCCGAACCCTGGCGAAGCGGTATGCTGTAATGATATACATGGAATCTCAACTGGGAAAGTGTTGGCCTCATCAATGGGCGGACGGCGGTCTGGGTGAATCCATCGGTGATGGTGCGGCTCTGCTGTTTCAAGCCTACGCCAGATCCGAAATGAGGCACAGGTTCATATACCTGGTACCGCTGCAGCTGGTGTTCATGGAAGGAGTGTACTAACGCTAAACCAAAACATGATAGGTGTTTCCAATGTCTCCTTGAAATTATGCAATAACAAGCTGGCTTGATTGGTGCTTAATTTGTAACAACATTAAAGTTTAACACGTAGGTATAGTTTCTATACGTGTGTGCAACATATGTACACACACATATAGCCATTCAAATGCCGTGCCCGGTGAGGCTTGACGCTCCCTCGGAGGGACCTTACGTGCAGAAGTCTCTTTGTTTCGCGAGATGAGTGCGGCGGCTGCGGCGAGTGCGCCGCTCGGTGGATTTGTGGAAGATTGCGGTGCAGCGGGGCGGAGTGACGGCTTTGTTGCGACATCGGTCAGATAGAGCGGCGCTCGACGAGGCCTGTGGCGCGATGTGTCCAAAGCCTATGACACTAAGCATCCTTACCGTGCCGGTGTGTGGCACGACACGATAGTGTTGTGTCAGCCCGTGTCACCACACGTATGTGTTTGTCTTACGGTGCGACCAGCTTGGTGTATTGGAGTAGCATATGTTATAGAATAGGTTATAACACTTTTATGGCGTATTTTGTCCGTCGCTCTTGTTAGGTGGAGTATTGGTGTATTCATTTGTGCTTCAATTATGACCTCCTAACATTGATTGTTTTTAAATATCTGAGCATGAGCCAGTGCATTTTTTGCGTCATGTTTAAATGTTTTACGTTAAAAAACACTGAATACTAGCACTATTGCATTTTCCTCATCTGGGATATATACATTCAGCACTTTGAATAAATATTTGTAGTCTTGATCTGTAGCAATAATGAGCGAACTGACTCCCATTTCGGACCCAACCCTTAGACCCAGGCACGAATTGAAGGCTGCAAAGCTGGGCGAGACTTGGCAACTGGTAAAGGTGCTACATGCTTAAAATTTGATACCGCTCTGGTATATCTCATTTTGTAAGGTATTTTGTAAGAAAAATACACCCAACTGATTTTTTATTCGATAAATAACTTTTTATTACAATATAAGGAGTCAAGAGGAATTAGGTATGATAGGTAATATATAAGTGTAACGATAAGTAACATATTATAACTACATGCTTATAATAACAATGTATTTTTCCAGTCTGCTTCTTAGACTGTGAGTCATATATTTGGCACTACCAAGGCAGAAACCAGTTGCAGAAAGGTCCTCAATACCACGTAGTTATATTTTTTTCGGAACCAGATTGATCTATTGATTGGGTTAGAAAATTCTAAAACGAAGCAATTTTGAGAATTCAACGATTACATTAAGCCCTCGTCCCGGTGGGGGGGATGTTTGAACACCTTATTGGGTTTTTTCCGGTGGCACGAAACCACGGCGTCGAAAAGCGCCGCCGTACTTGACAACATTATCCTTGATAAATTCCGCAACTTTACCGAAAATTTTAAGGTTAGGTCACCTCAGGTGAGGTTACTAGTTTAGGTCAAGTGACTTCACTTCCAAAAATATTTAATGTGGTATAAGCAAGAAAAGGGTGAATCTATGAAATTGAATGTTATACCACATAATGGGCCCACCGAGTACTACAAAATTTACTCGAATTTTTTGATGTCAATGACTTAGGTCAGGAACGGATCATGACCTCTCCATTGAAAATGCATGAAAAGCAGAAATTGGGCTGTATTTGTGTAGATACAGCAGTGAATAGCTTCATATTCTCCAAATCGTAGTATCGTGGGCCTTTTTCCATGCTAATGTTGTAGTTTTTTTACCTGCGACCTTTAAGAGGTCATCTAGGTCTACTTAAGAAGGTTCAGACTTGGGTTAATAACTTTGCAGGAAATGATGATAACGCATTTATTTTGATACTATTACGTTTGGATTGCTATTGCTGGTCGATATATTGACTCTGCTAGGTTGAATAGTAACTTTGACCTGACCTGAGGTCAGGTCAATTTGTATTTTTTACTTAGGATATTCATGTTATAGATAATTCAATTTGCCATAACGAGAGGAAGCGAATGGTGCCTCAAAATGAGTCTAACTCCACCCTGTCTTACGCTAGAGCCCGGAAACTCCTTTCTAAAATGCCACCTTTTTGACCTGTCATGACCTCAAAATTGGCCTGAGCAAAAAAGTGGCCAAAGTATTTTCTTCATGAATTCTTATGAGCTATACACCAGCTTTTGCGTTTTTCGCTATCCTGCATAGGAGCCGAGTTTGAGAGGGGTGTTTGAACACCCCCCACCAGGTCGAAGGTGGCTCGGAGGCCCACTGGGGTGGGTGGTAATGTTGCGGACGGATCGGTTAAAACAATGCCGGGTGTGCCACATAAAAAATGTGCCAGCCTTTTATGCTGCGTTAAGCATATCTAATTTCCCATGTTTTCTGGTTAGTAGGAATTGTCTTCAAACCTCCATAAACCAACCAAACATCGTAAAGTAACCCGTCTTATGCTGGTCCAGTGAAACCTCTGGTCGTTAACGCTATCTTTGCGGAAATATCTGGCTGTTTCTGCGGTGGCCTGGATTTTACCCGGAAAGGCCGCCAGTGTCTCCTGCTTGGCGGGTCGCAATCACCTAGTCACTCGCCTGCAGACGAGTTTTAAAACTTCTGGAAAATACCAAGCAGCCAGACAGCGTCAACGGATAACATCGATAGACTCAAGACCCTTAGCGTATAGACCCTCTGTGGTCAGAGGGTCATAGACTCTCTCTGTGATCGTTCCTAAGGAAATTTCCGAGGCTCAAGAATTTCAGCTATTTTGTTGTCTACTTGCGTGTTGCAACTTAAAACTTTGCACTAAATAACGATTGGAACTCAAATTAATATCACCATGGCTTTCTAAGATGGTTGGAAAATATACCACATGGCCCCTGAAAAGCTTTAGACCCCAGTGAGATGCGCCTCGCTTTAGGAAGTGGCTTATTTCATCTTCCTCCCTATCAAATGTTCTACAAAAACGAGATAATAATTTCCGAGGATATTAAAAAGCCTTTGCCGAAATGATGTGCCTAACAACCATTTTAGGCCAGGTCAAATAATGTCCATATTATTACACAAAGGCATTACATATTTCCCTGGTAGCTTCTTACCAGCTATAGCCGTGGTGGTGTCAAAAAGACCTCCCCTACGATCTCAAAAAACTCGGAAAGCTAGAAAAAGCGCAAAGCAGCAATTAAAAGCTTTTAAAAAATGATATCAAAATTTTTCGGTCGTTTTTCTCGTCAGGTCAATATCAAGTTCACCAGAGGTCAAAATAGGTCAAAATCGCTAATATGAGGTGTTCTAAGGAAACCCTGATTTATCTGAGAAACTACGATAGCTAGAAAATGTTTTTGAACACCTTTCGAAAGCTCGTGAGTTGCTCTTTCATTACAGTGACATTCATTTTCACGTCAGGTCAAAGCCTAGGGAGCTGCAGGTCACCGAACATTGGGAATCTTAATGGGAATGTCCATAGCAACCAATGCATAAGGGCGTTACCTTTATCGCTAATAACTTCCAAACCAAGCAAGATGCAGCCATAGTTGATGCACCATTGCAATTATCTCGTCAATACAAATCGAATGATATATAATATTGCTATGGCAGTTCCAATTCAAAATTTGGCTTGACCCAGGTCAACGGTTTGACCCGACTAAACCTGGTATAGTCATGATGTATATAATTTGGCTTACAGTGACCATGCAAACACTTCGGTGACAATATAAAACTTATATCATTGTTTATTCAAAATTAATAGAGTAAAACACGGAAAAACGCTTATTTGATCTTAGGTGACCTTTTAAAGGTCACAGGTCAAAATTTTTGGTATCAACTTCAGAAATGAGCTAAGAGCAGGTCCTAACAGATATTTGAAGTTGATTCCATCCATGCTTACTGCGAAAAGCTCATTTCGTGATTTTCCCCATGCATTTGCAATGGGGAGGTTATGCTCTGTACATGACCTTAGGTCACCTATATCGAAAATCCCGGAGCATGCGTTGTAGCTCTAGGTAGGCCCACTATTTGGTATGAGTTTTGAATTGATCGATTAGCCCTCTTTTTAGTTATGCAGTCCTTAACATTTTTTTAGGTAAGGTCACTTCACCTGGCCTGGTGACCTGACCTGATATGGCCTTGAGCTAAAATTTTAAGGAAAAATGTGAAAGCAATAAAGAAACAACAAGATTAAGTTTGGCGGCGCTGCGCGCCGCCGTTTTTCTATCATTTTGGGAAAAACCCGAGGGAGGGGGTTTAAAAAGGCCCCGCAACCGGGCGAAGGTTAAGCGCGTCGACGGCCTCGGTCATTTTTCCAGTTATAGCTGTCAGGATCCTGTCTGACCAGCTGGGTCCTCTTTAACCCTCGCCCCGGTGGGGGGCGTTTGATTTGGTGGGCGATGTTTGATCGCCCTGGGGATGCCGTTTGATTCAGCGCTCCAGCTTGATTAGGTCAAAAGTTATCGTCAAAATACTGTTTTTGACCCCTGTTGATAAGTGATGACCTCAGATAGGGCAAAGGGAAAATCTCGCCCGTGGGATCCGAGGAAGGACATCCAAGAACGCTTTTCTGTGCAATCTGAGCATTTGTAATCATTTTTCACTGGAAGAGTTCAACTCGTGACCTGACCTAAGGTCACGAAATCGAAAAAATCCCGGACACACATTTTGGAGACCCTGTAGAGGTCGAAAAACCTGACAACTCGCCAACAGTGCTAGTGAGAAAAGTAGATCAAGTCAGTGACAAAATAGGCGACATTGTGCACACCACAGCGAGACAAGTTGACGCTCAGTCTGCTTATATGTTATTTAAGATTTAAAAAGACTCAGAGGGTCTAGAAAATAATACCCATTTTTGCGCCAAAGCTCGATGTTCTCGGCTTCTATGTTTGGTTAAAAATTCCGTTGGGGACGCTTAGACACGTTTTCCAACCTCTGTGACCCTGGAGAGTTCATCAAGTGTAGAAAGTTTCAAATCGATCGACTTAGAAATGTAGCTCTAATAGAGCTCAAAAGTTGAAGTGGGGTGACCTTGGTTGAGTTCGCCTGGTGACTGACCTCGTGTGACCTAGCCTAAAAAATTTCAGAGATGGTGGGAAAATGATAGGGTGAGAGGAAGAGTTCTCAACCGCGGTGCTATGCTTCGTCATTTTTCTGTTATTCCGAAAAACCTTAGGGGCCCATTGATGGCCCCCGTAGGACGAGAGTTAAACTGGTATAGCGTGATTATATACCCCAGAAAACCCCTTTGACCAAAAATCACCGAAATCTGAGATGCAAAGTGCTAATCTGTGGTGTTGTCGATATGTCGTGGAATTGCCCAGGTGTGATGTCCTACCTTTGACTTCCATCTTCATATCATTCAAATCATTTTTCGGGAGCACTAATCTATTCACCCCTACAGGGGTGATTCACCGTATATTTACCCCTTAACCTATCACCACATAACACTATCATCGATTCACCCCTCTTGCTTATAGGCTACGGAAGTTTTCAGAATATAAGCATCATGAGAGAAAACATTTCTTGGAAACTGTTATGGAATACGATAAAGAAGCGCAAAAACTTTTTCACAGAAACCGAAAATTTATACATTTCAAGGCTGTTTGGCTGAACGCGTCGAATGAAGAAGCTCTAAATACGTCAATATGTTAGCTACACAATGATCAAATTTTATTTTCATTAATCACCGTATGTTTAGGCTACGAGGGGAAACCTACAAAAACTCCTCTAGATCATTAAAGATTGGCACATCTCCTTTTTGAAGACAGAATACTTGACCTATGTATTTTGGGTAAAGAAACCGTCATCTATCAAGTTCTCACAAAACGCTAAATCTCTTTTATTGTTTAAGGCTGTGCTATTGTCTTCCGTTGTGATCAGACGTGTATCTCAGTCAATCTATTCTCAAAAATAACGAAACTGTTTAAAACATCCCAAATGAGGTTCAGACGGTCTCGATGACCTGGATTCCGTTTTCTCCAGTTATCAGAAGCTGAGCTACGGGAGATGGATAAATTAAGATCGACTCACATTGAACCCCTAAGGCCGCTCGCTGGCGTCCTGCTGGGAGCCAAGTCAAACCGGATTGGATGCAGGGAGCCAGAGAGGAGGCACGCTGCGTTTTCTATTACGGCGCTTCACCTCAATGTGTGTTCACTCAGAACTTCTGAAGGCGATGCCAGGCCAAATGACTGATTGGATATCTGATATTATCGAGCGACAACCCGCACTGCTTCCAACCCGATTGGGTTTTTAGGCTGATCCGAAAAATGTGAAAGGTCTCAAATAGGGTTAGATGCTTCGCGCGATTTTCTGCGATCAACTTGTACCTGCATTTCAGGAAGCTTTGAAAAACCTTGTTGGTATGAAATCTGCGCAATGGAACCATACCTTAAAATGTGTGTTTTTTAGGAAACAAACAGACTAATTTAATTAAAGAGCCGTTTGCAAAAGCTACACTGACTTAGTAGCAATACAAATTGTATCCTATAATTCACTCGGATTCCAAGACTTATTGAAAATATGGACAGAGGTATAAGTATTTTGCTTATCAAAGTAAAGCATGCACTCCGCTGCATCTGAGGTACCAAATTTTCCTAGTGGGCTTCCACAAAATATCGAAAAAGGCAACACATGTCACAATATTTTTGTGTCTGGTCACGTCGAAGCGAGGAGCACCATAAAATCATCTGACCACCCGAACTGTCGCCCTAGCACCAGTACACACTTGTCGACATATCTGTAACCTCAGACTTTTCGTGTTGCTGACCTAAGCTAGGGTCTATTTTTGAGCACCCCATTATAAGCCTATTGAGAAAATGAGATACGTCTTTTTCCGCAGCTGGTCAGATCACTCTGAAATACCTCGTAAAACATGTTTCGAGAACGTTCCTGAGGATCAAGTGGAGAGTTCGGACCTCTGACAACAACAAAAACAACGTTTT
Organism: Lepas anatifera; assembly: GCA_034440635.1. Taxonomy (NCBI): domain Eukaryota; kingdom Metazoa; phylum Arthropoda; class Thecostraca; family Lepadidae; genus Lepas; species Lepas anatifera. Next base: position 1,329,567 of record JAOTON010000131.1, on the reverse strand, counting down.
GTTTGGTATCCGATCATATCAAACGCTAAATAAATATCACCACTGGTGCAAAAGCGCACCAACGCGCTTAAATTCTCAGCAACTCTAATATATATTTTTCAATTTCCATTCGCTACCGCCGTCCGAGGCCCACGGTGCTCACTCCGGTTCAGACCACTGGTGACCCAGCTTTCACCAGTCCTCAGGGGCCATCTTTGCAGGCTGCAAAACTTATGCAAACGTAATTACACGCTCTAAACTGAGAAAGAGCTTTCAGGTTTTTCATACCGTTTTATTCTTCTTGTCACTAGGAGCCAATCAAAATACGTTATAACCATGCCATGTCAACATATGATCTTGACCTGGCTTTAGGTCAGGTCATATTAACTGTTGGACCTAACATGATCATAAACAGCATAATTTGGTTTTCTGTGATGAAGTGAAGGGATGATGCTTACTTTTCTGCTCTATAGCCACTGTAAGAATCCACGGGGTAAAATATGCGATATCCTCTTGCAATCCTATTGAACCTTCCCCGACTTTTGGTGACCTCATTATTAAACTGGCATAAAAAAATTTTTTAAAAATTTCGCCATGTATCGTTACGATCTTCCAAATGCTGTCCAAAATGTTCCTGTAGATGACTTACGAAATAAGATGGACACGGGGTTGAACACGTCTCTACTCAGCGGGGTGCATCTTAAGGTGATCTAACGTACCAGTAAAGAATATTCTAACATTTCAGTGATGCTGATGATTAACCTGTCTCATTTCTTATCAAGCGGATTGTATGTCATTGCTTATTTAATGTTAGCGTTGAACACTATTAGCGTGTTGCGACTTGCTCGCAGACGCCATTTACGTTTTGACAGACAATTCTTACCCTCTCATACATCTTGCTGAGGATAAAGCAAGCCAGCTGATTGGGGTCTGAAAGATAATTTTCAGCACCTAGGGAACCCCAGTTCAATCCAAGTGCAGTTCCCTGACAGCCGGGTGGTCACGTGACCAAGCCAGCTGTTGTCGCCTACTCGGTGAGCCCTTTGTGACGTCATGCATGAGAGTTGTTTCATTGCAAATGGCGTCTGGACATGCTATCGCTGCCCACAACGGACCGGAGTAGGGACTGGGCCGTGTGCAGAAGGGTGTGATCACGGTCTTATCATGATGTTGGCAGATCGTAATCACGGCATATCTCCACCGACACTTGTGACTCATTTATGCGACCTTCTGGGTCAAGGTAAAGCGAATCAGGACAACCATGTTTCTCATCAGACTTGAATGGGGCGATGGAGAACGAGAAGTGCTATTATGGCCGAAACAGAACGGATAATAATTTCAGTGTGGGATGAAATGCTTCCCCGGAAAACGCATCCAGCTGAGTGATTTGCATCGTGAGCCTTTCGACAGGTATCTTCTATTTATGGGCTCAGACTGAATCTGAATATTTTTATGGTTTCGATGTTATTTAAGGGGTTTGCAGTTCTTGGTCTGCTGCCAGAAGTGCGGCATTTTTTATCATGTTTCGAAGTATCTATTCATAACTGCAAGGTCATTCATAGATACGCATACTTACCCAACCCAGCTTGCAAGCGGTGATAAGGCCAGATATTTGCGGTTAATGTCAATTGGCTAAGCAATTAGAAATCTTAGTGCTGGTGCTTTCAATGCATTTACAATGTCATCATAGCAAAAGCGGATGAATCTCCGCTGATCTACAACACCAGGCAGCCATAACCGAACTAGAACAGCAGCAGGATAAGGTTTCCCGGTAGATCAGTTGGTACTGGTAGAGCGTTGGGCTCCAACCCGCTACTCAGAAACAATCAGCGGCAGCTCATATTCAGGTTTGGGATCGGTTCCCTGCGACGCTTTGTCGATTTATGCTTACCCGATGTGGGTCGGCTGGTAACTGACTGGTATGTATGTATCTATGTATGGATGTATATTATTACAAGAAATGCTCACGTATTCATCGACAAAAACATGCGATTGGTGAATAAGCACCTAAATGCTTAAACAAATCACCGCTTGAGCGAAAAACGGTGTAACACTTATTTTACCGCTGAGTCGTTGGCCACCCGCACTCGCAGCCATCCTTTCAAGGAAATCGTCTCTCCAGAAAAGTCCCCGCTCCCCGCCACCACCATACTAGGCGAACCGCTGGTCGAACGCCCACTCGGGGTTTTTTCCGATGGAATAAAAAATGGTGGCGCGAAGCGCCACCGTACTTGGCACACCTTATTCTTGATCAATTCTGAAACTTTCCCGAAAATTTTAAGGTTGGATTATCTCAGGTCAGGTCACCAGTGCAAGTCAAGTGACCTCACCTAAAAAACCTTTAAGGCTGCTTAAATAAGGAAATGGTGAATCCATCGGATTGAAACTTATACCACATAATCGGTCCACCTAGTGCTACAACATTTATTCTGCGATTTTTCATATCAATGACCTAAGGTCAGATACGAATCATGACCTCTCTATTGGAAATGCATGGGGAAAATAGGAGTTGGGCTGTATCTGTGTAGATACAGCTAAGAATACCTTCATATTTTCCAACTCGTACTATCCTGGGCCCATTCTACGTTCATGTTGTAATTTTTGACCTGCGACCTCTGAGAGGTCTTGTGGTCTACTTAAGAAGATTTTCAGACAAAGCTTGCAGGAAATGACGATAGAGCCTTTTATTTTGATACTATTACGTTTCCTATTGCGAGTGACTATGCTAGATCAGATAGTGACCTTGACATGGCCTTAGGTCAGGTAATTTTTGTGTTTTGACCGAGTATAGTCATATTATACACCATTCGATTCGCCGTAACGAGAGAAAGCGAATGGTGCCTAAAAATGATTCTAGCTCAGCTCTGGCAGACGCTATAGCCCCAAAACTATTCTCTATCATGGCCTCAATAGTGACATGTGCCAAAAAGTGACCTAGGTAGTTTCGTCATGAATTTGTATGGGCTATCCACCAGCGTTCGCGTTCTTTTGCTATCCCGTATAGGAGCCGAGTTCGAGGGGGGTGGTGTTTGAACACCCCCTTCCCCAAGCATGGCGAAGGTAGCTCGGAGGCCTACCAGGGTGGGCGTTAAATGAGACGCACGCGGCTTTGCAGGCCTTTAGGGTGAACAATTGAACAACTTATCTATTAAAAACTTGCTCATTTTTAGCTCAGGCCAATAGAAAGGCCACCAGAGGTCATCAAAGGCCACGGTTTTCGAAAATATGTATTTCTGTACTTTTTGAAAGAACTAAAATACAACGTTAAATTTGGTATCATTGCAATGAGCATGGCCCAAGGATTCAAATTATATACAACATGACCTAAGATTCTTATTTTTTTACCTTGGCCTAAGATCAAGGTCATAATTCACTCAGTTTCAGAATATTCACTGTCATTTTTTTACACCTATCCAGGATTCGGGGAGATAGGTAAATCAACAGATTTTCTTTGCACAGACATGCTCTTCGGTGTAGCACTCTTATATTCATAAAGGGTTGGGAGGTCGGGAACCCCTGGATTTTGGATCTCCCACAAGCTTTGTATAGGGCTTGTATTGCACATCCAGGAACCCACCTGCGTCGAGAAGAGATCTCCAACATTGCCGAAATCCATCAACCTTTGAAAATATTTTCCCATGAACAGGAAGTCATACTTAAGGCATTTTTTGTTCTTCGAGCACAATTGGTATTTAAAGACATTTGTGGTACGCCCACAAATGTCCTGTCATGGTCCAATTGAGATATCTCATAGGCACTCTGCTTAAAGCGACTTTTTGGAATTAACTGATGTGGAGAGTTGATTTACTGAAGTAGTTTGGTCTTGAAAATCGCTAACTCCACCCCTAAACGTTTTTTTTTGGTCGTCGAATTTGTTTTGATATTTTGACGCTATCACAGGGCCCTTTCCGGGCCACGCCCCTCCCGCCTCCTTAAAAAATATTGAAATAAAAAATCTCCTGGGTGGGATGAAATTCATGCCGGGAGGCTCAGTTCCGCAACAATGATCTAGAGTCAGAGTGAAGGAGTCGGCGTGACGCGGACCTTGAAGCGGCCGAGACCGGTAAACCGGTTTATTCTCCGCATCAGCTGGCGGCCCCTCCCCTCCCCTCCCCCTCCACCTGTCCCAGACGATCGGTATCGTGCACCGACTCCCAGTGTGACCGATAAGCTGCTCCACAGTCTCATGCAACGGTGTGCAATAGTATCTATAGGCTACTCTATGGGCTCATGCACCACCGTGCAATGACACCGATAAGGTGCTCCATGGTCTCTGGACCAGTGTGCCGTTTAATAGAGAAACTTGTCCAATATATTTTATGTAAGGCATTCGAGAGCTGAAAAGTTATTATCCGTAATTTTGTAACAAATTCAGACAACAATTAAGAAACAAGGAAATGTTGCACCCAGTGGTGAAGCTGAGGGGGAAGGGGCTACAGGGGCTTTAGGGGCTATAGATAGTGGCTATAGTCCCTCCCCCATGGGATATTTGGGGCCCGATTCGATTTTGAGGTTTGTACTTCGGCCTGATTTGGGTTGGGTTGGGTGTGCTTGGGGCCTGCTTTGCTTTGCTTTGGGTGTGCTTGGGGTAGTGGCGTAGCGAAGAGGGAGTCCTTGGGGTCCGCGGTCCCCCTTGTGCTGACCCTGTTCACTGTAAAGCACGAGTATTGGTCTCGGGGGAACCCGATGAACAGTCTCGGGGGTCACAAACAGTGGTCTGGGGGCCCCAGAGTATCGGTCTCATGAACCCCAAACATTCTCAGTCTCCCACCCCCAGCATCACTCTCGGGGGCCCCGATCTTAGTCTTAGAAGGCCTCGATAAACAGTCTCGGTAGCCCCTGACCATTGGTCTCGAACATCACTACTTTGGGCCCCCGAACATCGGCCTTCGGGGGCCCCGAGACCGCTACTCGAGACCAAGCTCGGGGTGCCCCGAGGGTGATGCTCGCGGAGATGTGTCTGTGTTCAGGATGTGATGCTTGTTGAAGAGGATGTTCCTGGGATTGACAGAGGCATAATTTTTAGGAGTCCAAAGATCGGTCTCGGGGGCCCCCGACCATCGCAATCGGCTCGGAAGGCCCTGAGCATCAGTCTTTTGGACCCTCCAAACATCGGCTTCGGGGGCTCCCGAGAATTACTCTCGGGCCCCCCGATCTTGGTTTTAAAAGTCCTTGCAAATCAGTCTCGGGGGCCCAGAACATCAGTACCGAGCATCACTCTCAGGGCCTCCGAGACCAGGTTCAGGGGAACTCCGAGAACAATTCTTGGTACTTGTGTTCTTGGCCCCCGAGGCTGATTTTCGAGGACCTTTAAGACCAAGCTCAGGGGCGCCCGAGACCGATGTTTGGGGGCTTTCCTAGACTGGCTCTCGGAATCTCAGAAAGTCTCAGATTTCCTTATTTCAGTTCTTTTGAAAGATAAACGGAAGGCGAACCTTCTCTAATCCTTAACACGCACAGTGTCAGGGGTCTTAACCCGCGCCCCGGTCGGCCCCGGTGAGACCGTCGCAGTCTCGCGGTCGCCGCGACTGCTGGTGGCACCAGTTTGCCTGCACTGTAGACCGAGTGGTGACGTAAAGCGTCATATAATCGGGATTATATGTCAAGGTTACCCTGCACGAAGTTCAAAGCCAAAGGTCACAGTTCAAGGTCACTGAAACCAGTGTTTCCATCAGATTGTGTTATTCAGTATGGCGTATGTTATGCTATGACTTCATAGTTAGGACTCGTCAATGTCAAGGTCAAGGTTGCAGTTCAAGGTCAAAGGTATCTTTTTAAGGTCAAACCCTCATTTCCCGCCCAAAGACCGCTGGTTATATTGTACATTTTGGGATCATGTCATATTGTTACGTCATAGGTCAGTGACCCTAAATGGCCTTGACCTTAAAATCGAACCCGCGCCCCACCGGGGGTCCGGCGCCACCTTCGCCCCACCAGGAGCCATCGATGGCCCCTCTAACCCCAAAAATATGTGGGTTAGCGCGAATCTGCAAAGTGCATTAGAAAGCTCGCATGAATTCAGTACGAAATTACTTGCATGTTTAAGCGTTTAGGTCAATTTTTTGGCCTCCAGAGGACAAGCTAGATTACGATAGGCTATTTTCACTTTAAATATGCAATGCTTAAGAAGACTGAGCATAACTCCTACGCCATTAGAGCTATTGAGATCTGGTAAAGTACATTTGATAGGAAAATGTCAGACCTTTTTCCGCTATGTGAAAGGCAATGACCTCTCCCCAGTGGTTTGACCTCCAGAGGTCACCCCGTGATCTAACATGAACTGAGGTCACGAAAGGTCAGAAAGTGACCTTGCCGTATACCAAATGAAAGCCAGTGACGAGATATGCACGTTGATGTTTAATTCAGCGCTCTAGCGTAATTAGGGCAAAAGTTATTAGCAAAATACTGTTTTGACCCCTGGTGACCTTGGATGACCTCGGAGAGGTGAAAGGTAAAATATGGCCCTTGGGATCCGTGAAAGGGTGTCCAAGAACGCTTTTCTGAGCAAGCTGAGCATTTGCAATATTTTTGTGACTTTTATATCATAAGACAGCTTTTCCCCATGTTTTTTCAAAGGCATAGGTCACCTCGTGACCTGACCTCAGGTCAAGAAATCGAAAAATCCCGGATATACATCTTGTAGACCCTGGACGGGCCATGAAGTGTAGGAAGATTCAAATTGATTGACATAGAAATGTAGCTCTTATAGAGCTCAAAAGTTGAAGTGAGGTGACCTCGGTTGAACTCGCCTGGTGACCTGACCTTGGGTGACCCGGGGTAAAAATTTCAGGGATGGTGGGAAAGTGATGGGATGAGAGGTAGAGCCCTAAACCGCGGTGCTGCGCCTCGTCGTTTTTATGTTATCTCGAAAAATCCCTAGGGGCATCGATGGCCCCCCGATGGGGAGAGGGTTCAGAGAGAAATTTTGTGGCAACTTCCCTCTGTGACCTCAGTCCGCTTCCAATGTGTTTCTGGCTTTTTCTGCATAATCATGGTATTTCCTAACGGGTATCCAGCACAGCCCAGGATTGACATTGATGTCCTTGTTTTATCTTCAAGATATTCACTATTTCGATAAAATTTGGCAAAAATGTAGACCACCATCACCCCTTCACACCCTAGTACGACTGCTTTCCAAGCCTCTTGATTTTTAGATCTCGGGAGGGTCACGCTTTAGGATCCCACTCCACAGCGCATTGACGCGGACCCCTCTTCACTGCGCGTGCTAGAATGAAAATCCTCAGTGAAGCTCACGGTGCATATTGGAACAAACATTTATAAATTAAAAAAATATGTGGGGATGGGGGCATCAAGCTGTAGAGGGCCCAATCTGAAGCTTAGCCACCCCCAAAACCAAACTCTGGTTGCACCACTACGTGCACCACCTGAATATTTGACGCATTTAATGCATTTCCAATCTTTCCAAGCTTCGTCTCTTAACAATTTGTTTACTGGAACCGCCAAAATTCGCTATACAGAGTGCGAAAAAACTGAATGTGCACCAGATTCCACCGCATCACATGTTTATCGCGCAGCTGAGTGACTCCAACGGTGCACAAGAGAAGTCTGCCGCCGCGACGCAAACAGAAAGACTGCAGCGTGGAGCAAGAGAATAGCACCACCGCGTGCTAGACAATGTGTTTTTAGGAGTTTCTGGGACTTTTTGCCTAAAATATTTGTACCATTTGTAATTCTTGCTAGGGTTGATTCTTAATTATACAGCGCTTGGACCAGAATTTGCGCAAGCTGGCCTAATAGACCAGCGGTGCGAGATATACAGATGGTGGCTAGTTGAGACGAAGAAACGAGAGCGGGGCCCAGCAAGGGCTGAAGAGAGTAAATCCTATTTGTGAGGGCGCCTTGCACATGGGTACGATTCTGAGCGGAAACGTATGGTAAGCTGAAGCGCGAAACCGCAGTGCAGTGTTAATCGGTCAGTGTTGGTCCGCCTGAGAAGCTCCGTTAAGTGGTGGTTTCTTGGTAGACTCCCGTAGGTGGCGATGGTTTTTCTCACCAATCGATGCGAGTACCTCCATAAGGATTCCCATGCATTTGGGTGTTGTTCAAAACCGGTTGAAAATGAGCAGTTCAGAGCCCATACAACACTTTTTTTGTAACAAAATCTTATCTCCAGGTCAAATCTGGTCAGGTCATCAGTCCAGGTCAAGTGACCCATCCTGATTTTTTAGAGATGCAGCATTAAAAGCAGACTTGATTAATCTATCAATCTGATATTCATGTCTGATAATAAGTTCACCGCGGAAGTAATTTATGGTAACGGTATTTTTATATTGATGAGCTAGGATCAGGTAAGAACCCTATCCCTACCCAAGAAACCTATCCACTGGAAATCATGGACATATTCGTTTAATGTCGATAACTCCTCAAAGAAGGGTGACAGATCATTTATTTTGACACCGCCATATTTGAATTGCCACCACAGCTCAAATGATATGCATTATGAACAATGGTGACCTCGACTTGACCTTAGGTCAGTTCAGGTCAAATTTAGGATTTGAGGTGACAAGGCCATACGGAAAATTATTTGGTAGGGCTTGATGAGAGGATTCCAATGGAGCTTATACATTTCATTTTACTCTTCTCTGTCGGCCATCATGCAATGAAACGTAAAGTACCATTGAATTCCATGCCAACATGTAACTTTTCCTCTAATGATCTCAAAACGAACATATCCAAGACCTTGAGCATGTTATATTCATTAGTAATGAAGACGGGCTTTCTAACACCAGCTTCCACTTTTCGCTACCTAGCATGATAGCTGAGGTCATGCGGTACCTCCCACCCCACCAGTACCGACCGATTGTGGCACAAGCCCCCGTAATGACGTGTTTTAGCAGCTTTATTACCTAAGTACAAAACCCTGGGACATTACCGAGCTCTGAGAAAAATTAATGACTTATAAGCCTCCAAAGCTTGTCGATTTAAATAAACTGCCGAAATTGAACAAATAAGGCGGACAAGAAACCTTGTGTGTTCTATTGTACTTTACTTTGACTGTAAACGATGTATCGCATGGACGACTGTCAAATCAATGAAATGGAATTAAAATGACACCGATGGTGTATGAAAACATTCCGTCAGTAGAAAAAAACTTGCCTTCAAGCCATGTTTTCACTAACGCGAGAACAAGCAAGTACAAGACCCCAAACATTTTTCAACTTCTGTCACCAAAATAGTAAAAAACCTAAATCTTACCCCTACCCATACGTCTACGAAAATATGCATGCATATATGGCTACAGTACATAAGACACATGATTACAACTCATTAAAAATCGGTGCAAAAACTTGGACTGGAGCTTAGAAACCACAAGTTAAAGATACAGCAAAATATTGAAGACTGCGCTTAGTAAAAGGTCATTATTGGGCTATCGTTGATATTCCATTCCTTATATCCCATTCTTTCACTCAATTTTCTATTTCATTCATTGAAATTATGTGCTCTCGTTAACAAACCAGCGGCTCAATTTGCACAGGACCTGTCATGGTTCAACCACAGTTCCTCCAAGTACCGTGCAGTGTCAGGTGACCTCACCTCTCGGCATTCTCGCAGTGTCTGCAGCTGTTGCAAACCCTCTGTACGTTTCCTTTCAGGCCGCTCCACCCTTCCCGTAATGATAACGGTGCAATAACGCGGCGGGAGGACCCCATGTACGAGCCCCGGCGGTTTAACAACGCCGTTACAGCGCACCCACCCTCGTCAGGAGAGCATCACGGCTTCAACCCATGGAGCTCTCCATGGCCTCACGGTTTTAAACCATGAAGCTCTCCGTGGCCTCACGGCTTCAACCCATGGAGCTCTCCATGCAGAGCTGCAAAAAATCTCAAATCTGTCGGGCACTTTCGAAAAAAACCTCCAAATCTGTCGGGTGGTTAGGATAGGACTATTAAAATTGTCTAAAACCCATTCAATTGGTAAAATGTTCCTACTCTTTTTCCACATTCTTAATAGAAAATACTAAAATTAGCATAAAAAACTTCAAGTTTGGCACCAATGGATATCATTATCCTTATTTTTGTGCTCTGATCCTTATATGTGTGATATCCTTATTTTTCGTGCTCTGAAGCCGCCTATGGAAAATCTAAGTGGAATGACACAAGTCTATTAATTTTCAAAACTCTAGAACTGAGACTGTTCTTCGGGTTTTCAATTATCAGACACGCTCAGGAAATTAAGGTTATCGGCAGAAACCTATAACAAATTGAATACCGAACCACCAATTCCCATTTTCTGGAGTCACCATTGGTAAAGGAAATTTATTATTGGATGTAATTTGAGATTTGTGGACGTACAGCATACAAATAGTGTGTGTCAAAGTCAGCTCGACTGGGTCTTGAATAAGACTCAGTCTTGAATTCAGATGATTTAGGTCACAGGTGGAAATATACAATAACATGAAAAGCAACCCCCTTTTTCAGTCCTCTGCAGCCGCCATTGACAAAAAATGCTGCACTAGAATGAGAATAAGTGATATTTTGTTATTATGTTACATAGTCCAGCCCAGAATACTTAAAAAATATAGTTTGCAATGGAAGAAAGCTGACCTGGTTCCCATACCATGCGGTTACTTATGCCAGCTTCTGCAAATTTTCATGACTTCAGTTTTTTGGAGGTGGGGGGGGTAATTTGGAAGGAACCCCCAAAATTTATATATGGATTTTGCTCTGATGGCCAGACAAACAAGATTGAAGGGGTACTTTTTTGATATTCGAAAGTGTTTTTAAGGATCATGGCTACTTGTAGTTGAATACAAACATGTAATATTAGCTTTCCATGACTTTAAATGCATGTTTACATGAAAAATCCTAAATTTTGAAGCTGTTGGCTATCTCAAAGTTTTTCATGCATTGCCGTGCTCATTTCCATGAGGGTACGTGGTTTAGGATCTGAAGTTCATGAGGCTAATAAATAACCTTAAGTCAGTTAGATAGTAAATGTCAAATAAATATCATGTTTCCAAGGAAGTTAAGAGTAAAAGGAATGAGTAAAGGTTGCACTAGGCTGTTTTTGTTATATCTTTGTCCCCTTGACATAGATCATAGGCATATTTGGGTAAGTGAATAAAATGAAATAGGAGAAATAGTTTGGTACTTAAAACTCAAATTAATGTGGAAAGGTGGAGAGTTTTGTTTCTTTGGCATCTAAAAATCCACTGATGAAGGTATGCAACTTTTGTGGTTAATTCTGGACAAACAGGCATTGGATTTAAAAGAAGATGGAAGGGAAAATCAAATGTTTTAGTCTAATTTGACCAGTCTGCTGGTAAAATTCATTTTTCCCTTATTAATATCATTTAAAATTATTGATCAACAGTGAGCATGACATACTGTGTGGAAATAAATGTAAGCTGCCGAAATTACAATGAACACCACATCACTTACTTCTTTGTTTTCTCCCACACTTCTGATCTGCCCGCTGTTTGATCCATGCTTCAAAACGACCTCCTTGGCCAAAACCACTGTTCCTGAACTTGCAGGGCAGCCCAGAATGCTTGATTCGCTGATGCTCCTTAAAAAAACGTTTCTCGCCAAAATACCCACATCCCTCAAATCCACATTTAAGCTTGACACGGGACGGTGGAAGGGGCTTCAGCTTAATCGGAGCCATTTATCAGCCCTTCAACTATGGACGATGAAATCCAGGCTCAACCAGTTTACTCAAGATGTATACCAAAGTAATGCAAGAGAAAAATAATCAAAAACACAACCATAGCCTTGGCCTCCACCATATCCACAAGGCAACACACCAAACCGCAGGGCTGCTTTTCTTCAAACCAAAGATAAAAGATACCTTTCACACCGGCTTTGCCTGCAAGGGCGCTGTTCAAACAGCGCCCTTGCGGCAGCGTTGAACGTACTTCCAAACGAAGGAAACGAAGGAAAAAAACTGTTTTGCCTGTCGCCTTTACCTTTACGGCGGCCTGTCGGGCCAAGCTGTCGCGTGCTATGGAATACAAATCGGGCCCGACAGGCCGGTGAAGGAATTTTTCCAGCAGAGGATTTTCTGGGTGACGTTTAAAAGGCCCTCTGTGCATAAGGCCCTCTATTCAAAGGTTCCTCGATTCATAAGTCCCTCGAAAAAACCCTCTGTGCATAAGCCCTCGATTTTCCATCGGTTCTTGCCGCACACTGGCTTGATACGGGAGAGGTGCAAATTCATGAAAAACTTGTTGAGTGAAAGAGGTGACAATTCTAATATTGAGTTTTTTTAGAACAAAAAATATTTTCTGCTTCCTTTCAAGATTTTTTCTCACAGATTGTAAGATCTGTCGCAAGACCATACCGTGCCCTAAAATCTGTCGGGCACTTTATGACCCGAGAGCCCGACTTTTTGCAGCTCTGTCTCCATGGTCTCACGGCTTCAAAACATGGAGCTCTCCATGGCCTCACGGCTTCAAACCATGGAGCTCTCCATGGCCTCACGGCCTCAAACCATGGAGCTTTCCATGGCCTCACAGCTTCAAACCACGGAGCTCTCCATGGCCTCACGGCTTTAAACCATGCAGCTCTCCATGGCTTCAAACCCTACGACTGACTCGACCAATCATTTTCTGAACGCGTGATGAGTTATGAGTTGAATCTGGTTCTTCCTTTTCCGTATCGCAATGCTCCGCGCCACCTTGCTTTCTTAAAACCGTCTCCTTTTTATCTACAACTTTGAACGGTATTTTTTTCTATCAGCGCTATGATTGCATGGGTGTTCGCAGGCATTGGTGGCAAGAGGGGGAGGGAGGGGAGCTGACCCTGAGTGTGTGAGCTTAATGCTTGCTGGGCTGGTAATTTAAGAGCACCTAATTGCAGCCGACGCAACTAATGAATGTCAGACAACGGGCCGATCCACCCTCTGTAAAAATAACGAGCAGTTCCTGTTCGGAGACCTAGCGAGCTTGGGTGAACGTTCACTTCCAAATCAGTAAAGCTGCTGCCTAGATAGGAACAGAGCTGTTTGGTAGGGGAAGACGTATATGTATAGTCTTTCTCATAATTATTGTTCCTCATAAGTATCATTCTGTCTTCGAATCTAGGTGGTTCGGGAATCCAATACCTAATCACCATCATTGGGGCTTCAGGGCATCCGAGTGATCATGATAATGATAATGATGACGATAGAGCATGAGGCTCACAAACTAACTAGACTGGACGACAGAACGATGTTTATGAGGAAGGATACTTATGAAAAAGACTGTACCTACGTACGCTACAGTATGTTGAAAGCATGTTTTAACCCTCGCCCCACCGGGGGGCCATCGATGGCCCCCCTAAGGTTTTTCCGGGATAGCAGAAAAACGACGAGGCGCAGCACCGCGGTTGAGGGCTCTACCTCTCACTGCATCATTTTCCCATCATCCCTGAAATTTTTTACCCCGGGTCACCCAAGGTCAGGTCACCAGATGAGGTCAACCAAGGTCACCTCACTTCACCTTTAGAGCTCTGTAAGAGCTACATTTCAAAGTCGATCAATTTGAAACTTCCTACACTTCATGACCCCTCCAGGGTCTACAAGGTGTATATCCGGGATTTTTCGATTTCGTGCCCTGAGGTCAGGTCACGAGGCGACCTCTCCCATTGGAAAAGCATGGGGAAAAGCTATTTCATGATATAAAAGCCACAAAAATGATTGCAAATACTCAGACTGCTCAGAACAACGTTTTTGGACACCCTTTCACGGATCCCAGGGGTCATATTTGCCCTTTGACTTTTCCAACGTCATCCAAGGTCACCAGAGGTCAAAAACAGTATTTTGACAATAACTTTTGACCTAATTGAGCTAGAGCGGTGAAACAAACACCATCGTGTTTGTCTTGTCACTGGCTTTCATTTGATATACGGCAAGGTCACTTTTTGACCTTTCGTGACCTCAGGTCATATTAGGTCACGAGGTGACCTCTGGCGGTCAAACCACTGGCGGGAGGTCTTTACGTTCCTCATAGCGGAAAAAGTACTGGCAATTTGCTATCAAATGTACTTTACCAGGCCTCAATAGCTCTAATGACATAAGAGTTATGCCCAGTTGGCTTAATCATTGCATATTTGAGTGAAAATAGCCGGTCTTGACCTAATTTGACCTCTGGAGGTCAAACCATTGACCTGAGCACTAAAACATGCGAAGTAATTTCTTACTGAATTCACGCGAGCTTTCTATTGCACTTTGCAGATTTGCGCTAACGCCCATATTTTCGGAGTTAGAGGGGGGCCATCGATGGCCCCCTCGGTGGGGCGAAGGTGGCGCCGGACCCCCGGTGGGGCGCGGGTTAAATGATTCGATTATATCTACCAGAAATATATAAGTAATATACAATGAAAGTTAAAATGTAGTAGGTACGAAAGGAGCAGAGACCCATATCCTTGGTGTCACCACTTGGATGCTGCTTTTATATGAAGAGACATCGATAGTCTTCTTTCTAGACAAGGGCCAACATTATCTTCTGTCACGACATGGTCTCATTCACTCAAACGACTCTTGGTGCATTGTAGCCTGCTGCTTTGCGGCAGCGTGTAAATAATAATTATTGGGGCTTCTCGACGCACCAACTGCCAGGGTCCTATGGCGTCGCCAACTCTTTCCCTGTTGGAAGGGGTTTCTCGGGAGCCAGCTTGCTCCTTGTTCAGGGAAGCCGCCGGGGCTCGAACCCGGGTCGGCTGCGTGTTAGCCAGCTGCGCTGGCCACTCCACCACCGCGCCCGCGCGGCAGCGGGATATCACTCACAGCATAACGTATCAACATAGGAGGCTGTTGATCAAATTGCATGTATGCTCGTGCATAAAAAATCGTGTCAATATGTATCATCAATATCCATGTATCCTCGTGTATAAGAAATTTTGAATACATCACGTGCTTTCATACAATCGATCTATGAATTAGGAAGTTTTTTCTAAAACTTTTCTATGAAAATATGATGAAGTTTTTTCTCCAATATCCTTGGTATCTATTTAGGAGAGTTTCGATTATATCTATTATGTGATTTTCTGTTATGTAATACAAAATTGCATTCTTCTCGCATTGCACTTCTAGACTGGACCATGGTAACGTTTTTTGCAAAAATTTTGTATCAGATCAAATAGCCTGCAACCACAAGAGAAACCCGAAATCAAGGCACAGCAGGTGGTGCATCCACGCCCTTGAGACTTTCCGCCTGGTTGGGCACGGCAGCACGCCTCCTTCCCTCCCCTCCCACCGCTCTTAGTTCCGGTCGGTTGCACGCGCGTGCAACAATGCACGGGGCCTTGCCTGGCAGCATGGCTGGGATTTCGCGGGAACGTTGCACCCAGTTGTGGCGGACGTTAGTGCAAGTATGGTGGGAGGCTCTCAACCTCAGCTCCGAGCGTGCTGCAGGAACAGTGCAGGGTACTTGAACCCTGCACCACCAGACGGAGTGACGGTGCACCGGGAGGAAGGGTGTGATGGACCTGCCGCCGGTTTGGACACTGTGCTTGTCTTTTTAATGGATATATATAGCAGAGGTGTCAAAGTCTGTTCAACTCTATAAATGATTTTCTTACTTCCGACAAGAGATGAATGACAATTATTTTCAGCTTGAATCCAAGTGCAACAGCAAACCCTCTCTAATTGTGAAAATAAAATCGGACAATGCACGTTCTTCGTAAGGGTTGAAGTTATCACTTACCTGATAATATATGTAAAACAAAAAATATGCTAGTGATTTTGACGTCGGATCACGCATACGATCATAATTTTTCCAAAAATCCTTTAGCTAAGTCTTTAGCCTCTAATCACCACGATGACCCATCTCGGTGCAGAGACGGATCCAAGACCAGGCAAGGGGCGGCCACTGCCCCGCCCCCGAGGTCCGTGGACCCGCCTCCTGTGGACGTCTGGTGACCATGTGGGGTGCTGAATTCGCCCTGAACGTCCTTCAAATGCTAGAACTTCACAGAATAGGCGCCTTAAAATGAGCCCTGAGGTGCTGACCAAAACTACTGCCTACTTCCAGGTAACTTTTGGAACACTCATCCGTTACAGGCACCAAAAATCGTATCGTGACGGCGCCACGCATGATGTAGGCATACAGCCCCTCTCCTATGCGTTATCCTTCAGAGACACCGTTTCCCCTCAGCGAGATCCCAGAAGCATTACTGTCTCTGTGAGTTCTGGACTGGTACTGTTGGGCACGGAAGTTGTGATATGATGCTAGAAGGGTGAACAATAAAAATAAACGAATGCATGTAATAACCATCGAGCCTGTACAGATACATGCATATGTCCCTAATGACGAACGTGACAATTGGGTGCAGTGAATAATAGCATTAAAAGATACAAGATTATCATCTCGAATTGCTTACCGAAAGCTAGCAAGTGAGATAGGACTGATTCGGTGGAGGCTTTTTAAACAGGCATTTGCTGCACTTTTTACACGTGCCCCGCTGGGGTCCCTGGCATGACGCACCCCGCGGGGCGTATTTTGCCCCCCCGTATCTCATTTCCAATGAAGAATAAAGCAAAATTACGGACGGGGTTCGAAAGCTCTTGATGAGACAAAGAAAAATTATGGGAAATATTTTATGTCAGGTCAATATTGAAGTCAGCATAGGTCAAACAAGTTTCCATAGGCTTACAACAGGGCAGTGTACGTTTCCCCCTCTAGATTTAACTCAGCGGAGCTAGAGAAAATATTTATGCACCATTGGATTCCTCGCATCATGTCAAATGATGTATAATATGACCTTGCTAGGTCAAATTGTGAAAATTACCTGACATCGAGCTAGGTTAGGGTCACAGGGTGACCTGGTATGGTCATGTTGCATATCAATCGATTCCCCGTGACAATATAAACACAATGCAAGCAAAATAGGAACTCTATCTCAATTCGGTGAGAAGCTATTGGCAAACAATCACTATATGCTCCCTCCTGTGACCTGATATGACCTTTGAGAGGTCAATTGGTCAAAAACTCAACTTCATGGTCAATATCGTGGTAAGAATACACGGTTTGAGGATTTTCAGCTTTTTATATCTGTTTTTTACTGAAAACGAGCCGTTATATTTTTCACCATAAACCTATATTTGGGTGAGCTAAAAATTGACACCACCTTAGGTCAACAATATCAAAATTCCGAGATAGCAGATCTGTAGACCCAAATCACCTCATCATATTGCAAAAGCTATCCACCAGCGTTCGCGTTTTTTCACTATCCCGCATAGGGGCCGAGTTCGAGGGGTGTTCAAACACCCCCCCCCAATAGAGCGAAGGTGGCTCGGAGGCCCACCGGGGCGCGGGTTAAGGGGGTGTATTGTACATTGTTTATAATGCAATGGTTCCCTTAACGCTGTCGTAGTCGACGTTTTTATTTGGGCGCCCGCAATCGTTTTCGAAAATCCACGTCATTATGGTGGTGGATCGATTAAGAGTGCCCTCATTAGACAAAAATCTATTGCCTGTAACTTTTGGGTTTCACCACAGAAATTTAAATGTCGTGGTATGACGTATGAAAGGTGCATGGAATTAAAACATCGGAAATGTTTCGTGTCCCAAATTAGGTTTAGTGCCTTTTCACCATCCAAGCATGGAACAAAGCAGCGCGTGCTTCCCTCTTCTGGTATATTATCTGGTTTTACTTCGGCAGCGCTCTCATTACTTTACACTCGCTATAACTCGTTAAACGGTTAAGGCTTAGTTTCATGTATGTATGTACCTACCTCTCTCTCCTCTCCTTCTGTCGGTTACCTTCGGGCCGGGCCCCACTCCTTTTCGCTCTCCAGAAACCCATCTCGCGACACTCCTGACTTCAGCGAACTCGGCCGCCGGCTAGTCAGTGCTGACTCTGCCGCCGTCTCGCCTGAACCAAAGAGTATCGGATTGTGGCGCAGATAATCAAGCCAGTGTAGGGGAAACTATGGCTAGTTTTGCTTGAAAAAGATCATGTTAATATATTTCTTGGTTTATGGTTTAAGCTCTATCATTCTCATGGAGAAATTTTGACAACATTGCTTGCTATACAAGTGAACGCGCCTCCACCAATCAGCAGCCGCCATCCGCTGGATGCCAATTGCCTGCGGGGCACAGAGGTTAGAAAGGTCACGCCGCTGGGCAACGCTGGCGCCGAGTTCAAGCATCAGTGGGGAGGGGTCGCGTGGCGGATTATAAAACGTACGTGTGTGGTGTTGAAAATGGCGGTTGCTGTTGGACTAAGGGAGGAGGACAGATGTAGGAGACATTCTGTGCACATGGGTGGATGTATGGCTTAGGTGTCTGTGCAGTGCTGAAAAGCATGAGTATGAGTTCATAAACCTTCGCCCGGGTGGGGGTCGTTTTAGACCCCCTCGGGTTTTTCCAAAGTGACCAAAAAACGGCGGCGCGCAGCTGCCAAACCTGGTCTAGCAGTTCCTTCATCATTTTTACATCTTCCCTGAAAATTTTGACTCAAGGTCATATCAGGTCAGGTCACCAGGCCAGGTGAAGTGATCTCACCTCAAAAAATACTTAGGATCCCATAACTAAAAGAAGGGTTAATCGATCAAGTTGAAACTCATACCACATATTGGGCCCACCAGGAGCTACAACATTTGTTCCGGGATTTTTGATATTGGTGACCTAAGGTCATGTGCAGAGCATGACCTCCCCATTGTCAATACATGAAGAAAATCACGAAATGAGCTTTTCTCAGTAAGTATGGATGGAATCAACTTCAAACATCGGTTGCGACTTGCTCTTAGCCCATTTCTGGAGCTGATAGCAAAATGTTTGACTTGTGACCTTTAAAAGGTCACCTTAGGTCAAATAAGCATTTTTTGGTGTTTTTCTCTATAAATTTTGAATAAAATAAGATAGAGCTTTTATTTTGTCACCAAAGTGTTTGTACAGTCACTGGAAGTCAAATGATATACATCATGACTATACCAGGTCAAGTTGGGTCAGACCGTTGACCTGGGTCAGGTCAAATTCTTAAATTTGACCTGGCATAGCAATATCATATATCATTCGATTTTTATTGACGAGAGGATTGCAATGGTGCATAAACTATGGCTGTATCTTGTTTGGTTTGGAAGCTATTAGCGAAAAAGTAAACGCCCTTATGCATGGGTGGCTATGGGCATTCCCAAGAATATGCCCAATATCTAGTGACCTGTAGCTCCCTAGGCTTTGACCTGACACGAAAATGAATGTCACTTTAATGAAAGTGCATCTCAAGAGCTTTCGAATGGTGTTAGAAAAATGTTTCTAGCTATCATAGTTTCTGAGATATATGAGGTTTTCTTAGTACACCTCATATTAGCGATTTTGACCTATTTTGACCTCTGGAGACCTTGATATTGACCTGACAAGAAAAATGACTGAAGTACTTCGATATCATTTTCAAAGAGCTTTCGATTGCCGTTTTGCGCTTTTTTCTAGCTCTCTTAGTTTTTGAGATCGTGGGGGTATTTTTTTAGCCCCCACCAGGGCGAAGGTGGCTCGTACCCGCCACCGGGGCAAGGGTTAAATGAGTTCGGTATGGGAATACGCTTGGCAGGTAAAATTGCAGGTAGCGAATTAGAATCGTAAGCATTTTTCGGTATCAGGGTAAATGATGCAGCTTTTCATTTTGCCATTGATAAACACTTATGGGCAATACAGCACACACGGTAATGTGACATTCACAACTAGCTGACTTTTCATGTGTGTGCAACACTAGAAGCTTAAGCTGATAAAAAAGTTATTTGAGGCGAAGGGATAAGAAGTCCTGACGTTTCAAACAAGGAGGGCCCAAAGCAAATTACAGGATGCACTAGGAAATTGACTGAGTAGGTATGCATATTGCATATTTTAATGGCATTAACATCTTTGTATTCCTTTAGCATGGGCCACTTCCCTATCACATTCTTTCGATGCCGCCGCCACCCGGCCTACAGACAGCCTGAAGTCACCGTGCACTGCCGTCTAACCATAATTGTCCAACTTTATATTTTGAGGCACAAAAATTAGTTTGTATGCTACAATACTCCGCTGTTTATCTCCCGGATTACGTCGCGTTCCTAGTTAGTTGTTTATTATTGTCTTTTGTTTTTATTTTATTTTTTCGTTAGACTTAGACGTTCAGCACTCAGCTTTCAAACTATACCTTAGTTGTTGGAACTGGGGCAGTCATATCAAATATTGAAAAAGGTGAATTTTAACAAAATAAATATTTTTTGGTATATTTTGATTTTTAGATCCAGAAATTTTGTATTAACTGAAACAATACAGCACACGGGAATTTTGTTGCGAGGATGGGAGAGGACACTTATGAACATCAAACAATGTGATATATATTATTTCGAGCGGCGGTGGCTTTGAAAAGCTAGGTTTTTAAATATGCTCAAAATGTTTAAAGTTGTATCGTGAAATATTGTTACAAGTCAGTGGAAACGATGGCGGAACGGTCTCGAATAGTGATGGGTTTTTGCTTGGACCGTAACCCATCACCGCCTAGGGGATCCAATCTGACCCCCTCGGTTTTTCGCAAATTATTCTGAGCCGATTCAGTTGAGACCCGCGTCGCTTTTCAGGCCTCTAGGGACATCAATTCGAAAACGTATGTTAAAAGATTGACATCAGGCAGGTTAGGTCAACGAGTTGCCTGACAGCATTGCGTATTAGGCAATTCCGTGTTTTCTAAGTGAAATGCAATTCCGATTTTCTAAAATGAGGCTGACAAATCCAGAGTGTAACTCGGCTTCTACAAAAGTTAGATAAAGTTTCTAAACATTGTTCGAAAACTCTTGAAAAATCTGCAAGCTGTCATCCATTTTGAGGTCAGATCGATTCCAAGGTCGCCAAAGGTCACCATAGGTCATGGTTTGCGAAGTTGTTTGTGCCTATAATGTTTGAACCAACCAAGATACAAACCTAAATTTGGTATCATAGTAATAAGCATGACCCAAGGATTCAAACAGTGTGTAACATGACATTGTAAGATTACTATTTAACTTTGAACTAAGGTCAAGGTGACCTTTTAAGGTCATGACGCAAGGCATTCGAATTTTTAGGTCAAGACAAACACACTGATGACTTTTTTATTCTAGGTCTCTGGTTCCCGAAGTGTAAGAAATGTTCTAAATGAGTCTAGATTTGACCCATTTTCGCCCACTGTGACGCCCCTGGCCAACGGATACGCTTCAAACTCGGATCCGGAGTAGAAGAGGGTAAGGTGCTTTCAGCGCCGTTTTTAATTTTTCCGTATCACCTCGGGTTCCCGAGATCGTAGGGGGTGCCATCACACCCAAGGCGGTGGTGTTTATGAAAAGAGACCAGATAGTGCCGGGTAATGAACAGTACCATATAAGGGTGTGAATTTGTATCCCTTTGGAGCCTGGGCACCTGTAGTGAAATATACATTTAATGTTAAAATATCCTACATTTTATTGTTAATCATTCTGAGAATTCAAAAGGACTGTGTGATGGCTAAAAAATACAATTATGCTTTATCCTTTCATGTGACGGTCATTAATTTTTTTAAGCTTGGGCAGCCCAATGATTTTTGGAAATCCACACACCTGTCTGTGGTATTCCGTAACAAAAAGCCTCAGCATTACTTGTTATGCTTATAGTCAGAATGTGATATTGAGTACTCAAACGTGGCCCACTGGGACGCTTAAATGCGTCCGCAGAAGGTTCACAGACAACACATGCTGGTGGGCTACTCCAATCATCAGCAATCCTTCTTCTCAGACTCAGGACATGACCCTGGCCTTGTTGAGCTTGTGTGGGCTTGATTTGGTTTGAGAGCCTCTGTCACGCTTGAACAAGAGTATCAAGATCGAGATTCACTTCGGAGTTGAGAATGGGATGTTATGGCACGCCGCCTCTTTGGGGTAAATCATGATTATGCCTTAAATGTTAACGACCCTATCGATTTCCAGGTGTCTTGAGTTAGCTTTTTCAGCAAAACTGATCTCCGCAATGAACTGGTGAAACTTAGAGAAGAGTGGGAAGGATATATGCCTCCAGAGAAAAATTGGCGTAACTGTATTTGCATGAGTAGTGCTGTTTTATTCGGTGCATCACTCTCGCACCACCCTACACTAGCTCAGTGAACGCTGTGGGTAGGACCGTGAACTTATGATGCGATACGCCTTTTTCGGAGAATGCGTGGATGAAAATGTAATGCCGGCCAATGCTGGGTGACTTCATAGTGGCGTTTTCTGGACCAGTACTTGACACCTCCCTGCGTGAGTTGAGGGCGGTGTTGGCCCAGCCAGCTGCTAATTGGATTCTGCCCGGCGGCCACTGGCCCAGGTGTCAGCGACCTGTAATACCGGGCTGCCAGATCTAACGCCGATCGCTGCTGCCATATGGTCACGCTCCTGAATCAGGAGATGCGAGAATAGCCTCGTCACATGGCTGAACAGCCTTCGTGCTGCTTAATTGCGGAAAAGCATACGCTGGGAGGCTCGGCATGGTGATTTGACAGATACCTCACGGTGCATTTATCTCCCAGAGCTGTTTGTTATCAAGCTGAGGGAACGGTCTGGCCTGACTAATAGCGGTCAATTTATAATAATCAATGTAAGCTTATTAACTTTCAGGGAGAATGCAGCAGAAGAAATTAAACAAACTTGCTCGTCAATGCTGCAACAGCAACATCAAAACAAGACGAGAAGTGCAGTCGCTGCTTCACTGCACCCTTCTATATCCGAGTCTGTGCTATTTATATAATAAATTTATTGTAAATTTTCCTATTCGTTTGCTCCTCTGCGCTGGAAATGTACCACGCCTCTGGTGCCTGGCAAACAGTATCCGCCCTGCACTCAGTCGAGTAGTGTGAGCGGTCCACCCCTCCTTGGTGCACTGAGCCCTGCTCTTTGACCCCCGGCCGTGCTGAGGGAATGCACAGGGACGCTGGTCTTTGATGTCAATGTTTGGCGGACAGAAAAGTTTCCAGTTGGTATCTTTTGGTATAGACTATCCTAATAAAGGTCTGCAAGCTTGGAAAATTCAGATCAAGTCAGCGAAGTGAGAGTAGAAGATCATAGATTTCAACAAGGTCTCGTCCTTTGTTTTTCATATCGCTACTTTCCCTTCGTGCGTCAGCTTACGAAACCATGTTTTAGCCAACTGGAAAAAAACTTACTCGAGTATATTGAGCTCAGGCTTTGAGTGTTGTAACCGAATATTCAAGTCATTGAGTGTTCTCCGGTGAGCAGTTTACTTTATCTGCGATACATATGTTTTGATTTTGGTTATGCCCTGGTTCGGTGATGAGACGCATCGATGTGCCATTCTGCGGCTTTAACACGCGCATTGACGGGGGGGGTACCCGCCCCCTCGGGTTTTTCGGAAACAGTAGAAAAACGGCGGCGCGTAGCGCCGCCGTACTTGGTATACCTTTTCCTCATCATTTTTACAACTTCTGTGAAAATTTTAAGGTTAGGTCATCTCAGGTCAGGTCACCAGTACAGGTCAAGTGACCCGACCTAAAAAAAGTTTAAGACAGCATAAGTCGGAGGAGGGTGAACTTATCCGATTGAAACTCATATCACATAATGGCCCCACCGAGTTCTCTAAAATATGTTCCGGTATTTTTGATATCGATGACCTAAGGTCAGGTACGAGGCATGACCTCTCCATTGGAAATACATGGGAAAAATGGTTTTTACGGAATAACTCAGTAACGGATGGTGATAGAGCATTTATTTTAGCTGCTTTAGACTCGCCTAGGCTTTGCGGTTCTAATGATATGCATTTTATATAATTTGACCCTGACCTGACCTCAGGTCAGGTCAAATCTTTGATTTGACCTAGCAAGGTCAAATTATATACATTCGATTCGGCTTGCTAAGAGGATTCATGTAGTTCAATTCGTTTTGCTCTATCTTTACTTGTTCAGATGTAATGGCCGAAAAACTGAATTTACATGTTATCCCTATGACGGGCATGTTTTGACCTCTCGTGACCTTAAATGTGACCTGAGAAAAAATGGTTCAAATGTTTTCGATGGAGAAGTGGATGGGCAGCCTAACGCCGTTTACTGTTCTTCGCTACCTACCGTGGTTCTCGAGATCTTAGGGGGCGGGTACCCGGCCCCCCCGTCAATGCGAAGGTGGCTCAGACCCCCGTCAATGCGCGTGTTAAGAGCAGTAATCTAACCTCTCTCTCTCTCTCGGCTTCGCAGGTGGTGATAGTCGGGAACGGGGCGGTGGGCAAGTCGAGCATGATACAGCGCTACTGTCGAGGAACCTTCACCAAAGACTACAAAAAGACCATCGGGGTCGACTTTCTGGAGCGCATGATCGAGTGAGTACGCCTGGCTTAGTTTACAACACTCTGTGAACATGTCTTCAGGGCTGGGCATCACCTAGTGGAGACGAACATCCAGTGAAATGTTTGAAAGTGGGAAACTTATTTTTCGTGACTCCAAGCAAGAAGCTTAAAGGGAATGTGGCACATTGTTCGAATCCTGGAATTTAGTATAATTAGGGGTACTTATAACCGAAAATCATGGAACCGTCCATGATTTCTCTGAAAAAATGTACAATAAACTCAGTATTTCTATTTTTGAAATGCACCTCTAGGGAAAACAATAAATATCTGCCTGTGAATGATGTCATGATCTTTCAACCACTACCATATTCAATAGGCTTCAAGGGCTTCGATTCCTTGATACTCACCCTGATGTCTGCACATGTCGTCACACCAATTACTGGCCACTGTGACCTGCTGCTTAGGGTACATGAGGGGTAAATTTCAGGTAGGTTGTTAGCTTTTATCCACGGAAACTTTGAGTTTCAAGACAAATGATATATTGAGTACCAGGTTTTCCGGCATGCTTTACAACCTGGCTATCTCAGTTAGAATCACGTTACAACGGTGCCACACTCCCTTTAAATAAGAAAGCTTGTACGTTTTTGGCGATTGTCCCTTCTGTGCTATCACCGACATGGCTCACTCAGATTGATCCTGCGCAAACTGGTGTTTTGTGGATATTGTCAGCATTGCTTCTACCGTATGAGCCTCTTTTTCCTTACGTCCCCTTATACAAATATTTAGCTCCATCTTGATATTACAAAAATGCATTATTATATTGTTCGACCATGCATATGTACAGGATGTGCAGCCTTTAATCATTTTCAACATTAAACTTACACGACGAAATCATTGTAACGTAGCCCATAGCTGCACCGGATACACTCCATAGACCATAAAATGGACGTCATAGATATTTAGGTAACTAGGTAATTGGGTACCTGGAAGATTAAAAATAAGGACTGCTGCTAAAGATGAAGCTCACTGTTAATGCTACAATCTGACGTGGTGGTATTTAGGCCACCTTTCATGCCACTGCATACTTACCTCCGGAGTCTCTGGGAGCTGAGACACACATCAACCGTATCCCGTCATCCATGCCACTGCATACTTACCTCCGGAGTCTCTGGGAGCATCAACTGTATCAACCTGAGCACAATTATGTATCATCAAGGTTGAGCTAATTAAAACAAGATAATTAAAAACAAGTACATAAACTACGGGGAAAGCGAACAAGGTACGACCACACACAGTAAGAAATGTACTGCAGTGTTTAGGTGAAAACATATCCACTAAGATAGCACCTTGACACTCAAATCGATTGAGACGCTCATCAAACACAGTTGAATCGTTGGTAATACAGCATCGCCTACGATACTGATGCTCTTTCTAAGCAGCCTCTACGCTCCCTTGAAGCCTGATAGTTCATTATCTCCATATATCACCAGAAGTCCATGCTATGCCCCAGTGCAGCCCCAATGCGTTGTTTGAGTGCATCGTTATATCTCACTGTGAGGCCCTCTTCAATACAAAGGCAGTCAGATCGCATGTTTTATTGCGACCCTTCTACATATGAAACTACGATGTATTGGCCACAATTATTTTGGCTGATATGTCAACTCGGTGTCCATAAAAATAACTCAAGAATCACAAAGGCAGCATTTTACAAAACGCACACAGTGAATCTGTAAAGAGTGGCTTATAGGTACAACATGGAAACGAATAAATCAACTGACGCACTCTCGACTATTTCTACCGACAAAGCGTATTTCTTGGAAAAAGCGAGTGTGCCAACAATTGCTGGCTCTGACCTCAACACAGTGATTTTGGAAGATGTCAGCTTTATTTGGATGCCTTCCGCAGTTCTCATCCCATGAACTGTCATCTGGCGTATCATTAGCCGTACCTATACTTCTTTTAGTATTCCCTCCAGATATGTCCACTTCAGCTGCTTTTTACAGCTGAGGCGCTGGAGGTTCTTCGGGAATTCTTCGCAGCGAGGTGTGCTGTGATTCCATTGAATATACTTAACCCTTGCCCCGGTGGCGGGTACGAGCCACCTTCGCCCTGGTGGGGGCTAAAAGGACCCCACGATCTCAAAAACTAAGAGAGCTAGAAAAAACGCAAAACGGCAATCAAAAGCTCTTCAAAAATGATATCGAAAATACTTCGGTCATTTTTTCGTCAGGGCAATATCAAGTTCACCAGAGGTCAAAATAGGTCAAAATCGCTAATATGAGGTGTTCTAAGGAAACATGATTTATCTGAGAAACTACGATAGCTAGAAAATGTTTTTGAACACCTTTCGAAAGCTCAAGAGTAGCCCTTTTATTGCAGTAACATTCCTTTTCACGTCAGGTCAAAGCCTAGGAGCTGCAGGTCACCGAACATTGGGAATGTTCTTGGGAATGTCCATAGTCACCCATGCATAAGGGCATTTACTTTTTCGCTAATAACTTCCAAACCAAACAAGATACAGCCATAGTTGATGCACCATTGCAATCCTCTCGTCAATACGAATCGAATGATATATAATATTGCTATGCCAGGTCAAATTTAAGAATTTGACCTGACCCAGGTCAACGGTCTGACCCAACTTGACCTGGTATAGTCATGATGTATACTATTTGACTTGCAGTGACTATAAAACACTTTGGTGACAAAATAAAAGTTTTATCTTAGTTTATTCTAAATTTATAGAGTAAAACACCAAAAAATGCTTATTTGACCTAAAGTGGCCTTTTAAAGGTCACAAGTCAAAAATTTTGGCATCAGCTTCAGAAATGGGCTAAGTGCAAGTCGCAACCGATGTTTGAAGTTGATTCCATCCATACTTGCGGAGAAAAGCTCATTTCGTGATTTTCCCCATGTATTTACAATGGGGAGGTCCTGCTCTGCACATGACCTTAGGTCACCAATATAAAAAATCCCGGAACAAATGTTGTAGCTCCTGGTGGGCTCAATATGTGGTAGAAGTTTGAACTTCATCGATTAAACCTTTTTTTAGTTATGTGGCCCTAAGCATTTTTTGAGGTGAGGTCACTTCACCTGGCCTGGTGACCTGACCGGATATGACCTTTGGCTAAAATTTTCAGGAAAGATGTAAAAATGATGAAGGAACAGCTAGACCAAGTTTGGTGGCGCTGCGCACCGCCGTTTTTTGATCACTTCGGAAAAACCCCAGGGGGGTCTAAAAGACCCCCCACCCGGGCGAAGGTTAATTCTTTGGACGTGTTGTTGCTGGTGCAGATACCCGACAACGCCTTTCTATTCGAGGATAGGACACATAGATACATAATTGTCGTGGCCTCATTTCTGAGGGAGCTATTTTCCGATTCCTCTTCACAAGTCCCGTAGTTCTTTTTGCTTTGGGACAAACTTTTTTAAGAAGAACGAGTAAAGTCCTGTAAAAATACCCACCCCTTTGATGTTTAATACTTAGGGAAGAAACACCTAAGACAGGCTAGTACATTTTCATGGTTGAAGATCTAATCCCACAACCGATAAGTACTTGACATTTTCCGAGGTCTGATCCCTGATCCCTGCTCAATATCCACCACCTCAGTATGATCTCACTCTCTGGCATCGGTGGCTAGGCTCTGACCAGTTGATTGCCTGGCCATGCATAGTGCGTGCACTGCTGCCATTGTGTATTTTTTATGGTGCATGATATCCCGAACCAACTGCTAACATTTAGAAAGACAGGCATTGGACATCTTATGCCATGAATGTAAAATGTTAAAACTTAATTCCAACCAAGCTATTTTCTGGATTCGCGCCCAGTTTATTTCAGTAAGAGTTCACAGCGTCTGGTACAACCGTACCAGTAGGCGTGTGCGTGATGTGCGTGTCGCCTGATTCAGAAGCGTGACGCGCCGCCCCGGCGTCGTGAATGCCAGCACGATCTGAGTGGAGGTGCGCACCGCTCCTGAATCGTGCGATGGTCTGTGTCGGGGCGGATGACGCGCCGCTCCTGTATCGTACGTTGGGCTGTGGCTGGGCGGATGACGCACCGCTCCTGTATCGTACGTTGGGCTGTGGTGGGGCGGATGACGCGCCGCTCCTGTATCGTACGTTGGGCTGTGGTGGAGCGGATGACGCGCCGCTCCTGTATCGTACGTTGGGCTGTGGCTGGGCGGATGACGCACCGCTCCTGAATCGTGCGATGGACTGTGGTGGGGCGGATGACGCGACGCCCGTGCTCATGCATCGTCGTTCATGCAAAAATATGCGGCCTCTATGCTTCATAGGTGTTATTTTTATCGGCAAGCCAACTATACTCGGTTTAAATCAAAGTCTTTTTTATTGAATTTGGTGGTAAATCAGTGTGAGACAGCAGCATAAGCTCACTGATTTATGATCATATCCCATAAGAAGCGATGTTTCAGCTTAAATTCGCACCGCTACGGGGTCCGTGCTACCACTAAAAAAGACATGCTAGGTGGTGTGCAAAAACGGTGCAAGATAGCTCGTTTTGATCACTACCAAAAACTGACGATACAATTTTATGGCCAAGCCACTTTCTAGGTCACTATAGGCCAAAGTATGTTCTCATAAAAATATAATGAAACCTTACGTTTTGTATCATAAGAACTGACAGAACCAAGCTATAGAATATATTTTAACGCCATTAAAATCTTCTCGTTCAGTAGGATGAAATGATGCATCCTAAAACATTTTCAGGTAAAATAACACAAGTTACCTGACCCGACCTAAGGTCAGGTCAAGGTCACCATAGGCCAGAACGCGAGTAACCTGAAATGCAGTGAAGAGTTAAACACGATGACGTTGAAATAAACCGTCTATCACCATTTTTTTTTAGAAATTCATCGAACTTGAACCAATTTCAACATAAAATTCCAATGAAGCGGTCATGGCGATAACCTGATTCCAGGTCAACGATATAAGGGTCACGATATAAGAATTTTTCAGGACATTAGTGAACTTATTATGTTATGTGAATCTCCGACAGAGAAATTAAGTTTGTCCTTACTGCCGCACATACGAAACATGTTTTAGGTTAGGTTATTTAGGCTGCTGACCTGACCTGACAAAACCTGGACCTAAAAATTTGCCGAGAGCTCCAAGAAAGACCAGTTTACAGGGGTATCAAGTACGGCGTGCGCTGCTCGCCGCAGTTTTTTGGCTATCTGTGAAAAATCTTAGGGGGAGGAGTAGGGTAAGGGGCAGGTATCTGCCCTTCTATACAGGTGCGTGTTAAGAATGTGCATTTTAATCTCTGGCTGCAGTATTCCATTATTTCTAGTTTTTTCCTTGACTTATGCTAAATTCTTGCACCTCGCTTACACATTTTATATTGAAATATGATACTTATTGCCAACAATTTTTATAGGAACCAGTGTGTTCGAACTCACTGAGGCCGAATTGAAAAAAAAATTACTAGTTAAGACTTCATGGTGGCATTCCTGTTCTCTGAAGCTTTAATTCATGTACAGGCATCGCTATAAAATGCAAATTGCGTGAATAATATGTGAATAACAAATAGTCTTCTCAACTGAGGCAGGGACCTTCAGGGCGAAAACCGTTTATTGGTTGATTTGACAATGCAATGCCTTTGAACTTGAATAAAAGGGCATATAATACAAAACCAGCTGTAAATATGCATCATGAATACAACATAACAACGGTAGACACTATTCGATGCGATGATTACCATTACATCACGGATCCCACTGTTCTACCAGGTTACCAGGTAATGCAGGTATGTGTTGCAGGATTTTCTTAGTCCTTATTTGTGACGCTGGTAGCAGAAACTGGATCATTCAAATTGAAACATTGCCCCATTCATAAGTACAAGTATTGTTTTAACGAGTTTTGAATATACTTATTGCAAGCAAAACGAAAAAATCTGAATTTAGAGTATGAGAAAGACAATTTCCGCCCCACACGGAGG
The DNA here is from genome assembly GCA_034440635.1 of Lepas anatifera. Taxonomy (NCBI): domain Eukaryota; kingdom Metazoa; phylum Arthropoda; class Thecostraca; family Lepadidae; genus Lepas; species Lepas anatifera. The sequence continues at coordinate 1,299,433 of JAOTON010000131.1, read as the reverse complement.
TGGGAGGCATCATAAATTACTTGTAATAGTATTATATTTTCACATTATCCACTGAGTGCATCTTTTAAATGGGCCCGTAACGGGAGTGAGCGTAGATCGAGGGCGTGGTGAAAAGAAACCAGTCTTTCACGCCTGTTTGTGGGCCAGGTTTCACTGCGATTCTTGTCCACATCTTCAGCCTTTGTGAGGCTCAAGAAAATGAAACGCAATCTCAAGAATCACTCTGACGTGAAAGGAACGTGAATGGAGCAGGCTTATTAGACGCAGGCAATATTGTCTTGTTACAGCTTAGCTTTCCACGTTTTCTATTTGTGCCTTATTAGCTACACATATTTCAAATACCTACGGCTATCGGTAGCAGAGTGGGACTGTCCACATCGATAAACATATGACATCCTGCTGGTGCTTGGCCTATTGGGCCTATAATATCGGTTGATGACCTCAGGTGACCTCGATTGACCTCGATTGACCCCCGCTGTGTGCTTTTGCATATGGGGTCACAAAAGTAAATCATTTTTGACCTATAGCTATTATAGAAAAACCGTTGTACGTCCAGCACACTGGAAATGTGAAAAAACGTTTCTGAGATATTTCGTTACCTAAAGGCGTCGTAAAGGTTGGCTGTCACTTATCAAGTGAATTCATAGGTCATTTGCATAGTCAAAATGTTCGATTACGGAACAAAAATCGCGAAATTTAAGGTAGCAAAATAGTCCACGATCGCGATTCAGTGGCGGATCCAAGGGGGAGGGCAAAAAGGCATTTGCCCCCCAAAACGGAAAAGCTCGGGGTAAAACTATGTTTTTGCCCCCCCCCAAAGCGATCGACCTCCTTTTTTCCCCGACTGCTTTTTAGTTTACAAGCAGGATTTTGGTACTTCAACTCTTAACTTCAAACACAACCAGTTAACCTTCGCCCGGGTGGGGGTCTTTTAGACCCCCCTCGGGTTTTTCCGAAGTGGCCAAAAAACAGCGGCGCGCAGCGCCGCCAAACTTAGTCTAGCTGTTCCTTCATCATTTTTACATCTTTCCTGAAAATTTTAGCTGAAGGTCATATCAGGTCAGGTCACCAGGCCAGGCGAGGTGACCTCACCTCAAAAATGCTTAGGACCGCATAACTAAAAGAAGGGTTAAACGATCAAGTTGAAACTCATACCACATATTAGGCTCACCAGGAGCTACAATATTTGTTCCGGGATTTTTGACATTGGTGACCTGAGGTCATGTGCAGAGCATGACCTCCCCATTGTAAATACATGGGGAAAATTACGAAATGAGCTTTTCTCAGTAAGCATGGATGGAATCAACTTCAAACATCGGTTATGACTTGCTCTTAGCCCATTTCTGAAGTAGATACCAAACATTTTGACTTGTGACCTTTAAAAGGTCACCTTAGGTCAAATAAGCATGTTTTGGTGTTTTACTCTATACATTTTAAATAAACAAAGATAGAACTTTTATTTTGCCACCGAAGTGTTTATATAGCCACTGCAAGTCAAATGATATACACCATGACTATACCAGGTCAAGTTGGGTCAGACCGTTGACCTGGGTCAGGTCAAATTCTTAGATTTGACCTGGCAGAGCAATGTTATATATCATTCGATTGGTATTTACGAGAGGATTGCAATGGTGCATCAACTATGGCTGTATCTTGTTTGGTTTGGAAGTTATTAGCGAAAAAGGAAACGCCCTTATGCATGGGTGCCTATGGACATTCCCAAGAATATGCCCAATATTCAGTGACCTGTAGCTCCCTAGGCTTTGACCTGACACGAAAATGAATGGTACTTTAATGAAAGAGCAACTCAAGAGCTTTGGAATGGTGTTAAAAAATGTTTCTAGCTATCAGCTATCATAGTTTTTGAGATATATGAGGTTTTCTTAGTACACCTCATATTAGCGATTTTGACCTATTTTGACCTCTGGTGACCTTGATATTGACCTGACAAGAAAAATGACTGAAGTATTTTCGATATCATTTTTAAAGAGCTTTCGATTGCCGTTTTGCGCTTTTTTCTAGCTCTCTTAGTTTTTGAGATCGTGGGGGATCTTTTTTAGCCCCCCACCAGGGCGAAGGTGGCTCGTACCTGCCACCGTGGCAAGGGTTAAGTTCAGTGTAAATATTGGGGCTTTTATAGGAAATAAGTATCTCGAGCCTACATTCCTTACCCTGTGATTTTTTTGTTTTCGCCTCTAATACCTAGAATTTCCCGGCAAGTCATATTTTAGCGCAATTTTTCACTGTGTGGCTTTTTTTTTTGCTTTTCGACTTTGGTTTGCCCCTCCCAAACCGACCGGCTAGATCCGCCACTATCGCGATTGCGGAATTTTATGAAATTAGCTATAAATTCAGCCATAGATTTTGGGTTGTGCGCGATCGCAGATCGCGGAATCATTGATTAAAATTACGCGATGAACAGCACTGCCTATACGCAATCACAAACTTTACTGCAACTTGTAACCTGGTAAGCTTACCAGCCAAGACAGTTGGTCTTATGCAAGCACCGCCAGGTCTTCGTGCAATCGATTTATAAACAGTATCGTCTATCGTGCGAAACGAATGGATACTCCAACATATGGAGAACAGTTTTGTCGCATTTATAAACGTGTTTAAGCGCCTTTTGATGTTGTTATGGCGCTTACAGCAGTATTGTCTGGCCACACCCACTTACAGGCCACTGAAAACCGTAGGGAGGGTGTAATGCACCTGTGCTGTTCGGTTGCACCCACTAAAAGTGTGTTGTCACACGGTTTCAGGGTGTACGACGACCCGGTACGGCTGATGCTCTGGGACACTGCCGGGCAGGAGGAGTTTGACGCCATCACCAAGGCCTACTACCGCGGAGCCCAGCTGTGCGTGCTGACCTTCTCCACGGTAGACAGGGCCTCTTTCCTGGCCGTTCGGCACTGGAAGAAGAAGGTGGGTGGCGCAGGGCACACATGTCAGTTAAAATAGTTGTTAAAAACTTGTAGCCTGTGGTGGAAATGTTACTCAAGGATTTAATGGTGAAAAAATCACGATTTCATACGAGATTTGGGGAATATAATTGTATCCTCCTTGGATACCTTCGAGGGATGACATTCAAAGGGGGTCACTGGGGCACTGTGCCCCCCTTGGACGGACCATGGGGCACCACCACCATCACTTAAATCAGCGAAGAAAGTAAGAAAGCGGTGCCTTGTCCGGTTTTGCGGAAATACATTTTGGCTTTGAAATATTTTTCACGTACCCACAGAGACTGAAAGCAGACCAAATCTGTAGACCTTGCTCATATACGGTATGTTTAGCACAAAGAATCATTGCTCCCATCGTGTAACCTCTTCCATGATCTAAAGTGAACCGGAACGTGAAGGCTAAAAATGACGGACGTGGAAAATATTCCTTCGTTGACAATTCACGAAGTCTTAAGTAGTTAATTTTGACCGGTGCGAAAGAAAAAAACATCATAGGTGCTAACTTTAAACTTCTTTTAATCATATTTTGCGGTAGGAAAGGTAGATCAAAAACCTTTTTTGTATAGGGAATCGAAAAAGATACCGTTAGTTTGACCTCAAAAGTGTCCTGCTAATGTTAGTGTCCTGCTACATTTTCAACTGTCCACAATATTTCCCCCTGATGAGGTGGACCTCATTGAAGGTTCCTCCTTGGACAAAAATGTGGCGCCGCCAATGGCCCTAGGGACCGCGCGTGATTGCGCACCCTCTGTTATAGCAGCATGACGAGAATGCGGATGTAACATCCTTGCCTTGTACGGTAAATCCTTGCCTTCCAAGAAGTATTCGAGAGCTCGGTGACGACTCAGCGTTGTCGGGGTAAAATATGTGATGAGTCAGGCTCGTTACATGAGGCACAGCGCTCCTTATTGATGCTATTAATATCAATGGTCAAACTTGCGACATAAGATGGAATCAGGAAGGTGTTAGAGAAATGATGACGCAAACTTTCTTATTGCCGAAACTAGAAATAGTTTCAGGATATTCAAGGCACATGATTCCGTGCATGCAGCGCTCACGAGTTATTGCGTGAGACCAAAGCTTTAAAGCACCAGGAATGGACGTGTTTGTAAATATCGGACTGCTTTCGATTGAAACACAAGATAAAGCATTCTAAGTCCATTCTAAACTCATATATTTTGGGACCAAGAAAGTAGCTACATACTCGAGACTTTTGATCCGGCCCTGAGGTACCACCGGGACATCGGAAATGGAACGGAGAGGGCCAGGGGACCATGTCCCTAAATATTTTACATTCTGATAGCTAATCCCTCGGTGTTGGACGGCAGAATTTACTTTGGTCCTTGACCCCTCAATTCCTTCGAGTACGTACAAATACCATAGGTGCAGGAGCAGAGGGGGGGCAGGGAGGACGGCTGCCTCCCAACGTTTGTATTGGGGGAGTGCCCCCCAACTTTGAGCCGATTTCGGACCTTTTTCGTTCACGAATCAAGTGGTTGGCCGAATTATATTTGACCCCAACAGCGGTAACATCTTCCCCCTTCCCCCAACTTGGGAAAAGCTCCCGTGTTTACGACAAATACCGTTCCTTATCAGTGGTTCAGATGGTCCCACAGCAGCGGCGGATCCATGAATTATCCTAGCCACCTTGTATCAGCCACTGTCTCAGAGCGAGGTGCAGACAACAGACGCACCGATCGGATCAACTGCTACCGCCAGCGCCACCTGCGTGGCAGCTAACGGAAGGGAACTAGTTTTTCAGAAGTCCGCTAGGTGTCAGGCACGCTCATCCTCTAGGACCTAACTGAGAAAAGCCTACTTATGGCACTGAAAGCTAATCAATACATAGTATAGAAATTAGCTACGAATATTATGATGATACTGGGAAATCACAATGCATGTCAAGAAGCATATCCATATGCATACTCGTGACTGTAAATGACTACTTTTTAACCCACGCCCCAGCGGGGTCCAGCGCCACCTTCATCCCACCGGGGCCATCCATGACCCCCATCTAACTCAGAAAATATGGGGGTTAGCGCAAATCTGCAAAATGTGTTGAAGAGCTCGTGTGAATTCAATATGATTTTAATTTGGATGTTTGAGCGTTCAAGACAATGGTTTGAACTCCAGAGGTCATGTCGGGTCACGATAGGCTATTTCCACTAAAATATGCAATGCGTAACAAATCTGAGCGTAGCTCTCATGCCATTAGAGCTATTGAAATCTGGTGAAATACATTTCATAGTGAAATGCCAGGGCTTTCTCCGCTATGTGAAACATAATGACCTCCCGCCAGTGGTTTTACCTCCAGAGTTAAACATCTTGACCCAACAAGACCTGAGGTCTCGAAAGGTCAGTAAGGGACTGTACCGTCTATAAAACGAAAGCCACTGACGAGACATACACGATGACGTTTAATTCAGCGCTTTAGCTTGATTAGGTAAAACGTTATCGTCAAAATACTGTTTTTAACCCTGGTGACCTTTGATGACCTCAGATAAGCCAAGGGGAAAATATCGCCCCTGGAATTCCGTCAAAGGGTGGCCAAGAATGCTTTTGTGAGAAATCTGGTCATTTGCAATAATTCTTGGGTCTTTTAGATTATAAGATAGCTTTTTGCCATGCTTTTTCTATAGGAGAGGTCACCTCCTGACCTGACCTCAGGTTACGGAATCTAAAAATCCCAGGTATAAATTTTGTAGACCCTGGAGGGGTCATAAAGTTTAGGAAGTTTCAAATTGATCAGCTTAAAAATGGAGCTATGGTAGAGCTCAAAAGTTGAAGTGAGGTGACATTGTTTGACCTCACCTGGTGACCTGACCTAGTGTAACCGGGGAAAAAACTTTCAGGGAAGGTGTAAAAAATGATAGGGTAAGAGGTAGACCCCTCAACCGCGGTGTTGTGCCTCTTTGTTTTTTTCTGTTATTCTGAACAAAACTTAGGGGGACTATCGATGGCCCCCAGTGGAGCGAGGATTAACACGCGCAATGACCGTGGTCTGAGCCACCTTTGCTTTGACGGAGGGGGCGGGTACCCGCACCCCCTAAGATCTCGAAAAGCACGCCAGGTAGTGAAAAACGGTAAACGGCGTTAGGTAGACCATCCACTTCTCCATCGAAAATATTTGAACCATTTTTGTCAGGTCACATTTAAGGTTACTAGAGGTCAAAATATGCCGTCATAAGGATAACATGTAAATGAAGGTTTTCGGTAATTACATCTGAACAAGTAAAGATAGAGAGAAACAAACTGGAGCTGTACGAATCCTGGCAGAAAGCCGAATCGAATGATATATAATATGACCTTGCTAAGTCAAATCAAGGATTTGACCTTGCCTGAGGACAGGTCAAGGTCAAATTAGATAAAATGCATATCATTAGAACCACAAAGACAAGGCAAATATAATGCAGTTACATAAACGCTCCATCACCATCCGTTACTAAGTTATTCAGCTAAAACCATTTTTTCCATGTTTTGCCAATGGAGAGGCCATGGGTCGTACCTGACCTTAGGTCATCGATATCAAAAACTACCAGAACATATTTTAGAGAACTCGGTGGGCCCATTATGTGATTTGAGTTTGAATCGGATAAGTTCACCCTGTTCCGACTTATGGTATCTTAAACGTTTTTTTAGGTCAGGTTCACTTGACCTGTACTGGTGACCTGACCTGAGATGACCTAACCTTAGAATTTTGACAAAAGTTGAAAAATGATGAGAGAAAAATATGCTAAGTACGGGGGTGCTACGCGCCGCCTTTTCTCTTCGAAAAAACCCGAGAGGGGTGGGTACCCCCTTCAATGTGCGCGTTAGAAGCCTTTCCAAATTTCAAATGATAAATTGCATCTGGGGTGCAACCAGTGTTGCACTGAGTTAGGACCTCAAAACAGCCAAAACATTCACAGTCAAACCTCGTCAGGTAATAAGGTTTCTGACAAAACATCCCAATTTACAAGCTTCCACATCACCGATCCAGAAACACCGGACGCTTCCCCCTTCTCTCTCTCTCTCTCTCTCTCTCTCTCTCTCTCTCTCTCTCTCTCTCTCTCTCCTCGCATACATGAAATTGCCATATCACTCTTTCATTTTGAACACTTGCTCTAATGCCATCGTCACTCCATTTGACTTTGAACTATCCAAGGAATCTTTCGATTCGTTGTATTCAACCTTTCCCTTACAGCTATCTGAGGTTTTTCAACTTCCTATAAATCATTGCAAGGTAAAAGTTAATTAATACAAGGAGAATCTACAAAACAGATCCCCAAATCAGCACTTTGCATTTTAAACGCCAAGATAAATATTTGACGCTAGCCGTTTCGCTGCAGGTGGAGGATGAATGTGGATCTATTCCTATGGTTCTGGTGCAGAACAAAATCGACCTTATCGACAGAGCTACCATTGACGCGTAAGTGTTCGCTGCATACAGGTAGGATTATTTTTAAGTGATGAAATGTGTTTGTTTTCACTTAAAATAAGCCATACATCATGTCATGAATTCATGTAAGGTTGTGATGAATGTTTTAATCTCTTCAGGCAGAGATGCACGGTGTAGTTCAGGGCGCAGGCATGATCTAATTCAAAGCAGAATGGAACAATTCTGACGCTTTGTGGTGCCGGACGCAGCCCTCCGTGACGCGTCAGGTGTCCCTGGGGGACACGCTCGCACCGTACCCCTGTATCCGCCTACATTACTTATGTTATCCCCTTCCACATGTTTGATGATGATGATAGCCATCATGCTGGAACAAATAAGCCATTGTGTACCATCACACGAACAATGCTTCTGTGGTTCTGTGGTGTGGCTAGAAATTCGTGCAGGGCTGTTTCGTGGCAAACCAAGTTGCAACAAGCAGCTATTAATCACATTCAATGAAAGGTTCTGTCAAAACGGATCGATAGCTCAGTGGCCCCTCTGGTTACAACTCTCCTATGCTTGAAAATACATTGTGGGGAGTTCGGATGTTCGTATATGATGGTTCAGACTTTCTCCACAGTGTTTTTAGGGTTGGAGCTTTCGTTCTGTATTTACAGAGCTTCGTCAGTGAACATCAGCGAATCGGAATAAATACTATTCCGATTCGCTGTCGAAGCTCTGTAAATACAGAATGGAAGCTCCGACCCCATACACACTCTGTGGAGTAAGTCCGAACGATCGTATACGAATTCTCCTATAGTTACCTGAAGGTACTTTCCATGTTGTCGTTTGTTCATAGTTTTCCTCTTATTGGCATTGAATGTCAAAATAGGCTATGATTTAGCTTAGCTTGTCGGCAATCGCACAATAGTAGTAGGGAAGCCGAAGTTTCTGACTTGTCTTGCCGAGGTATTGTTCAGTGTTTAAGCCGGTCTCATGTTTGCCTTCTCGTAGGTTGTTTTCTTCGATACGCTTTGTGTGTCTCTTATTGCTAATTGATACTTAGTAAATGCTAATCGGTCTGAGTAAAACGAAATTACACGGTTTTTATTGGAAATAACCATGAACTCGGCAAACATGATCTTCGATATCCGTGATCCACAATGCGTAAGATTTCCTAATAGGACTGCTGACAACGTGTCCGGTCTTCAGTGAAGAGGCGGAGGCTCTGGCGCGCGAGCTGAAGGTGCGACTGTACCGCACCTCCGTCAAGGAAGACCTCAACGTCAGCCAGGTGTTTACTTACCTGGCTGAGAGGTACCTGGCAGAGATGGCCACCTGGGAGGACGACGAGTTCCAGCCGCGCACTGTCATCACAACCAGTGGGTCACGGGCTCAAATCCAGACAGGGACAGTGCTTGTGCTGAAAAAAATACAGGGTTATTTACGAAATGTGGCCTGGGCTGCTTTCGAAGAACGAAATTTTTGTTATTGTTGGCCCTAAAACTTAGAGTGTTCGTGTTGGAAATCTACGGGATTAGAAATTCTGTAGATAACAACTGAAGTGTCGTTTTCGAAGTCTAGCTAAAAACTGAGTACTTTTACTTTTAAATAGAATTCTTACCAAGTGTAATAGCATTCCCACCCAGGACTCTGGGATCCGATTATCAATCACATCCACATAAAATATATGATCTTTGAAATGTATGATGAAGAGGTGTGAAAGAGTGCTTTGGTATTGAAGTGTGACCACGAACAATGTATCATCTCAAAATTTTCAGGGAATCTGCCTCACCTATTTTGGGACAAATCAGTACATTTCAAAAACCTATCGTGAACCGCTTCGGAAATATCTCAGGAATTCATGAGGGTGCTTAAAATTCCTCCCTGAAAGGAGTATGGTTGAGATCAGCCACTGGGTTTGCAGTCTGTCTGGGCCTCTCGAACTACCTCTGTTGTCCAGTTTAATAGTTCGAGAGACCCTTCGTTGTCCAGTTCGTTGTCCCGATTAATAATACGTTATTTTGCTGCCAAGTTCAGAGACATAAGGCATAGAGCGAAAATAAGAAGGCAAAAAGACAACTCACGCAGAAACTGACCTTCACCAAAACCTTTCAAAAGCCTTTTACCCTTCGAAGATCACGATCACTTATGCCACCGTTCTGTGCCACTAAGTCAGTGACTACATTTGCAGACATCTTTACATCGCCCGGCTACAAGCTGCAGGGGAAGCACCCAGGCTACGACAGTGGCATCATCTCGCTACACCCCTCCGGCCAGAGACGGCTGCACAAGAAGCGACACCTCTGGAAGAACCTCTGCATCTCCTAACGCCAGGGCACTTCACCAGCTGTAGAGCGTGTGACCGATTGGATTGATATGACTGACCCCAAGTTCAATCCATGGGCAGATTGAACTGGATTTTCCTAATAATTTTGACAAGCTCGCATCTGGATATGAATTTGAATTACGTTTCCTTCACGTTGTCAGACAGGAATTTGATTGTGATTGAAAACCATGGGTAGCGCGCAAACGGATTGACCTTTTTTGTTGGGAAACTTTAGATATGGAATTTCCCTGGCCATGGCTGACTAACACTTGGGGGAGAGGTCAAATGAGCTGCCTCCCGAGAAGAGAGCCTTGGCAGTTGTATGAAATAGTTAAGGCGTGTTAGGTGTTTCGGACTCCTTCAAAGTATGCTTGTATATTTTTTGGCTGAAATCTTAAGTTCCATTGAATTTTTTTAGTATTTAACCTTTTTCACTTGTTTACTGAAAGCTTGTATACATTTTTCGAAGGTCAAAATATGGAGACCAGATCTTAGAGATAGGATTTTCGGATTTACCCTGCAAGCATAGTCTCATGTGAGTTTTCCAACTTCCTTTGCAGTACTTAGTCAGCGATAGACATCGGCTATTCTATCCGTCTTCGTCGTTCGATTGGGCGGAATAGCAGCCATACATGTCTCATAACCAAGGATCAAGCCAATTTTAGGGGAACGGCGCCCATTTAGAGACCAAATCGGCCAACAAGCTGCACCGTCACAATAAAAGGGTTCTATGAGGGACTAAAGCGTATCAGTGGCAGCTTTCAGGCAAACAAATGCCCCAGGGTACACAAAAATAAGTTTCAAAAGCAAATTTGGGGCCCCTTTGAACCATGGCACCCATATTCAGGTTCAAAGTAGCGGTCCCTGATGCCAGATATCCCTATCTCAGTAGGTATGTACGTCCTCCATCGGCAGAATTTCTAAAACCGTGGAAAACGCAATTGCGGTCGCCCTTTTACCTTTCTAAAATAATTATATGATGATGAGTTTATTACCGACATAGAAGAAAAAAATTACGTTCTGGTTATGAAATTTTTGCCCATTAACACCCCGGTGAACGCAAAGCGCCAGCGCGCCAACCATCATTTTACCTTAAAATTAGGAGGCAAGGAGGCCGTACAGGCAGTGCCCACCCAAAATTAAGATACATAAGGAAGGAACTATCATAAACAACCAAATGCCCCCCAGTTCTCAAAAAGTCGGTATTTAAATGACCAAGGTCAGGCAGGCGACCTCATGAAACATGGAAAAATATTTTACGGAATAACCATAACGATGGAGACATTATTTACGCATAACCCGGATCAGTTCATGATATGCATTATAATTACCCACCACCCAGGTCAGGCAAATCGATTATCTAGCAAGGCAAATTATAAATCATCGGCTCAAATTCAAAGTCAAGTCGTTTCCATCACTTGTTCAGAATGGCCGAAAAACAATTACATGTATCCCAGACGCATGTTTGACCTCGACCTTAAAACCACAAAAATGTCAAATGTTTCGATGGAAGTGGATGGGCAGTCCAACACCGTACCGTTTCGCACCAACGTGGTTCTCGAGATCTAGGGGGCGGGTCCCGCCGCCCCGTCAACAAGGTGGCCAGACCCCCGCAAGCGCGTGTTAATGTAGCTCCAATAATTTGCTTTTTACTTTCGAACGTGTGCTGAATTGCGTGCAAACAGCTACGGATTTTATCGACACAGATCTTCTGCCAAACTCCCGTCGTCACTGTCATCTTACATGAGAACGTGATATCATGTGAAGATTTGATGATTACTCCTAATGAACCCGCTTTGGCCTGTGCTCATCTGTCATATAAACTTTATAGCCTAGGAGCAAATGTTCAAGCCAATAACTACGCAGGTACTTTTTCATACGCATGTTGTTGCGGAAAGCGATTTTGTATCACAAGGTCGGGGGGGGGTGCCCGATGCCTGGCGCCCCAAAGGTATGGCCCCCAAATTCAAGGATACGAAATGGTCCCACCACAGGTCACCCACCATAGGTTTCCTCAAAGTGGCGCCCGGTCCGATGGCCCCCAAGGTCCCATCGGCATCCGGATCCCCTATGTTGCATCATACGCCTGTAGACTTTCTCATGGACGATAGTGTGTTTATCTCCTACCTACATGGTTCAGCAATATGTATCCCTGCCCTTAAACCCTGGAGGAATACAAGGAAAAACACATATTCTGATGATCCAGCAGCGCGATAGACGCCTGTGCAGAAAATTACTTACCAAATGTGGTAGAATAAACGTGTGTGCGATTTGCTAGTGAGATGTTTAGTTCTTCGCAATCCGAACTAAGATGTTCTCTTGTTTGATAAGAGCTATGTGATACCAGTTTTCGAAGCTGATGTGTTGTGTGCCATGGTATTATGAGTGCGTTGTATAGCTAACTGAGTGTGCTTCTCACTCGAAGCAAGCGAAGCACGCGATATAATGAAACAAGCTCCGTGTTTCGTAGAAAGGCTATATATGGTGACATCAGTACTAATAAAATGAACGCTAGAATACACTTTTATGATATCGTTCGTAACTAATTCATCGGCACGATTTCCCTTACTGCATGTTGCATGTAACAGCAGCCTACTTCTTGGCTTTGTATTGCTGCGATTTTGCGTAGAACGTACAAGTTTGTACAACTCTCTGCAATTGAATCTGTACAGACTAGACTCAGAAGTTTTCATTATAGTGTGAGCGAACTACTGCTTGCAGAGTCGTAATTTAACATTCAGCTTGTGTGTTTTGTTCCCAGCTATCGATTACGTACCCACTAATACTCATCAGCCTCATGTTGTAGAAGTTAATAGCGAAAAACTAAATTGTCGCAAAACAGCCATCAAAAATGTTTTCTGCAAATTACGTTCAAACTTTGCACCGGGAACTCGGTTTTGAGACAATATCTGAAGCCAAGGGCGAACCGTGCTGCATACTTCATCATGACCGAGGAAGCAGTGGTGGTCCAGAATTTAGCCAAAAACTGTCGAGCCTAGTGTGTAGAGATTCAATTGCAGGGGGCTGTTCATTGGTACAACGTGTTTTGGGAATCAAGTGAACGTGCACCGATGAAAGTGATGGCCCAAAGGAAGAAATGAAATTCCAGGTGGCAATGCTGGCATTGGCGCCATGTCGGTTGCAAAAGCCAGCTGCATATGAAAAAGGGTTATACAGGTTTCCAACGTTAAAGCTGTGCATTTATCGACCTAATCACGGGTCGAGCGTCGGCAACCCAGGTGCTACGGGCTACAAAATCTACAGGGATCAAGGCTAATTGGCCCCTTTGCTCAGGAAAATGTAAAGTATGATACAGCATCAATAGTTTGGGCGGTTTCATCGACTCGTGACTCGAAATGCAAGAAGGCTGTGTACCCCCGGCAATATTCGGGTGGCTCCATCGACTCGTGACTCAGAATACACCGGCAAGATTCGGGTAGTATACACATTTTAACTTTTTGTATGGTTTAAACCATGACCGCGTTTTCTACACTGACACACCATTTCACTACTAACTCAAATGTCTCTGACCTGCGTGATTTTTTATACACGAGGCTTAGTTTCTCTTCGTTTTCAGTTGCGAATACGCATGAGCTTGCGCGGCAACACAGAGGGCAGTCGTGTTCGGTGGCTCATTCCTTGAAAGCTGTTATGACTGGGACAGTCCCATTCACTGTGCATGCATATAAGCCATTCCCAAAAGACAGGAGCTCTTCTTCCAGCACTCATTTGCCTGGAACCATACAGTTCATCGCCGGCCACACTTCTTCAGCTAATATAAAAATTAGGAGACCACCTACCTGGTTTTTTATTCTAGTGTCGTTTGATGCTAAGATTCCAAATATGTGTTCTGCAATTTCTGTTCCAAAATTATGTGCTGCACCAACCCTCAGCCCCCACCCTCGGTCGTTGCCAGTCCGGATTTTGTACCCCCAGTAAAAATTCCCCCGGCAACATCCTATGGGTAATGTCTCGACGGCTAATGTGGCGAGTATTTGAAGTATGATGCTAGACAAATATTAAGTTAATAGGAAAACTAACGGGATTGAAGAAGTAAATATATAAAGAAGTTACATACAAACATCATTTCCCCATGGGTCTCCACACGGGTCAGATTTGACCTTTACGACATTGTTTGACGTTGAAAGTCCATGAAACTTAGTTACAATGTAGATCACTATCGTTCCCACACACTATAAAACGGGCGTTTATCTAGCCCTCTTTGTTTCTGAGATCACAGGGGAACTTTAGGGCCCCCTCCACTGCACGTTGACTCCAGACCTCTCTCTTCACTGCGCGTGTGAAGCGAATCCTGGTGAGCAAAGGAAAAACAGTAAATACGCACTATTACGAGGACTTTTTTGTAAACGTGTATTTTTGTAATACACCTTCGCAGGCGAGGGCTTACTGGGGTGTTCTGTAATTCATTTGATGACCTAATTTCCATAATGAAAAATACACCTATCTATTTAAAATCGGAGAGATGATTGGCAGCGTCAGGTTTATGTTTGTCGTTGAATTTTGTAATAGAAACATTCACAGAGTTATTTGTCGTTCTCAAGGTATAGGGGATAAGGAAACCCCCTATCCTATGGTGTGGTGGTTCTATTTGAGCAGGCGAAGTACCTGGGGACAAATATTTTTAAGCATTTGCGGCAATTTTGACTGTTGTTTTCTCTCCTTGGTAAGACTATTTTGACTGTATCTGGAACTGATGATATTCTTTTGCACCTCCAGAATTTTAGAAGTTCTCTAGTATTATGCAAATAGCTGGAATTCGAAAGCATTATCGCCTCGAAATCGCACGACCTTCGGATAACTTACATAAGTGACAACGGATTTCGCTGCTGGTCAACCTGTATTTGACAACCCATTGTGCTATAGCGTTATAGCGTAGGCTTATCGTAAAGAATCAGAAGCGTCGCAAGATGTCACTAGCGAGTAACAGGCACGTTTTCCAGGTAAATTTATCAGGATTTATCCCCTTTCGATAGCAGATATTGACACGCTAAGTATGGCACTGGTTACATTAAAGGAGACGACAAAAATAAACACATGGTCCGCCAAAAGTGCCGAAGAATCGTCGACAGGCGTGTAGAATAACAATACCGAGACGATTTGGAACGGAGGTAGAAGTTCAAATTGAACAAAACGACAGTTCAGAGACCGCGCTAGGTCCAATACAAAGAACACTAGTCCTGACTAGAACACAACTGAAGATTCTAAACACCATCCACATGCCGTTACATTCATTGGATAGTTCATGGAGCAGAGTCTCTCCTGCTCTTGCGTGTTGTTTTTAGTAGTTATCGCAGCCTGTAACATATACATGTGGATCTGATACCTACTAGCTAATGGGGTTGTCCGATAATGTTCCGCCGTTGGTGGCGCTGTTTGACAACGGCCACACGGAAACCGGGGTACGACGCCGCCAGCCCATTCAAAATACACAGTGACACGGTTAGTAGACCAGAGTGATGCGTGAGTCGGGATGCTGCATTTGGATTTTATTTGGACTACTTTGTGTATTTTCCGCCAAAATTAGGTTGGGTATTATAGCAGTGCCAAGGAGTGTCTGTGTGTATTTCAAAAGAAATGAGTGATTCGACCCGATTTCCAGAGGGATATTCTCACTAGCGGATCAGTGGGAAAATGATGTCGAGAAAACTTCCGACTGCATGGGTCTCGCGACTGGGCGGGGAGATAGGGAACATCCACCCTACTGTTGAAGGTAGGAGGGACGGAATATATTTTCGTCTTCACTTTTCAAGCTGGGTCCTATCACATCGTCTCGAATATTGATGATAACAGCATAGGCAAACCCATTATTTCCAATCGGGGTGGGGGAAACATCCGGATCAGGGAGCGCCACTTATTGGTGGAAACCACCACGTGGGCGCCAAAGCCTATTGTGGGGGCGCCAATACTAGCAACCGTATCATTCTGGGGGAGGTAAGGGAGAGGAAGTGAAAAGCGAAACTTCAGGGGGCGCCATCGACCTCACAGGGGTGCTGTGACTATTTTAGGGTGTGTCAGGGGTAAAAAGGAGAGGAAAGTGCCTCCCCCTTGCTCACTGGATCTACCTATGCATAACGGCAAATTAAGATTCGCGGGCTTCTTGCAAGTACATATTTTTCAGTCACATGTTACGTGAGGGCCCTGAGGCCGGAGTTGGATCGCAGACCCCAAGAAGATCAGGGCCTCCATCAAATTTCACCCCAGGAAAGTAAAAACCAACTAAGGGGCATCTACACCGGACCAGTCAATGGGGCCTCTAAACCTAGGCGGATCTAGACTAGTTTGGGGGCAATGGGTTTGAAAGTTGTGAAAATCATAACATTTTAAAGCAAGTGGGGAAACATCGAGGGTTTTGAAAGGGAGATATATTCTTGGACATCCCCCTCCTGGATCCACTAGTGCATCTAACCAACTTTAGAGGTTCTGACCAGCTCAGGGGGCCCAAATCAGCTAACGTTGGGGTTCCAAACCAGCTCAGGGGCCCTCAACAGCTTGACCAGGAGCCCCACTCTCACTGAAGTAAAGACTTTACCACTCGGTCACATTGTTCTTCCCATCATCGATTCAGATGACTGGAGCAGCCAAAGGGAGAGGGCCTCAAGTCCTGCGAACTCCCTCCCCTTGAGCCGACCTTATGCACGGCAAAGGTTTCCCCATCATGCCTACAGCAAGTGAGTGATGGTTTCAAGGGGCCAGTAGTGCTGTCAGGGACCCTGTGTCAGGACCAAACGGGCCCTGGAGGTTTTCAATCGTGGTGGAGGATGTCTACTAGTGTAAAATTCCAGACACTCCCAAAATCTTAGAAAAGGGCCCCTAAATGTTAAGCTGAGTTCCCTCGAGGCTGCCCATAGGGGTCTGCATTCGTGGTCAAGGTGCCAACGGGTGCTGTATGACTAGAAGGAGCATGCTTGCTTTATATAACGGGGCCCATTTAGTGACAGATGGAGCCCGGAGTTGGAGCCGACCCTAAACAATGTGGCCGTCTCCACACTCGCGAGCCCGCGGCGAAGCCCCTTGATGTATTTATATTTCTATCATTGCATCCCAGAACGATCGAAGCCCCCATTATGATGATATTTAACCACACCTATCGCCAAAAGCCACCCAACGCACATTTGGGTCCTCGACGGATGGCGGACGGAAGGGGACCGTTAGCATGCAGCGCCACCTGCAACGTAAAACATCGGGCAACCCCATTGCTTTTCAGTCAAGCGCTGTTTCTGTGCACGGTTAGAGCACAATCCCCAGCAAAGGAAAACGTGCTCTAGATTGACTACAAAATTGAATGTTCCCATCAGACTGTGTGGGCACGTCAACATGATAAACGTCAGATATTAGTGATTAGTCAATAATACTGTTGAGGAAGCGCCGAGCATAACTTCGAGAACAGAAGTACCATCAGACACGGCGTTATAAATATGCCTAGCTGCAGTGCAACTTATTTGATACCACAGTACAAGCGTGGCATTAGCAACTGCCTCCTGTCTGCGCGCTGTACATTTGTACTCAGCGGTCAAAGCGCACTGACCGCGCCCAGTCAAAAGCTCTTTGCTAATGGCACAGGTCCGAATCTAGCGTTCCGATCTCAGGCACTGGGGCGTTCTCTTGTCGCCCATGGAATTGTGGTGATACGCACAGTGTCTCGCCAGAAACTTGCTGGCATAAAACCGGGCCGGGCATAGTCCACAGCTGTACTTGGGTCTCATCTGAACCCGCATGTGCTTCTCGTGCACGTGCGCCACTAGCATTGAATGCTCGACAAACTTGGACTTGCAGAGGTTACAGCCGTACATGGTGGTGTCGGGCACGGGGGTGTCGTCACTCGGCGGCGGGCTCAAGTACGCCGAGGGAGGCGAAGGCGGTCGGCGCCGACTTCCACAGCTCAGAAGCCAGCTCAGGTGGCCACGACGGGACTTGGGTGGACTCAGAGAGTACCTCGGCGGGATTCTGGCTCCTCGCCGCGTGGAAGACGAAAGCACAAAATCGCCTTCGTCGGTAAGCAAGTCGCTAGGGGGCCGCGCAGCCGTGTCGGCAACGTCTGGACACACCCACTCACCCTCCGAGTCGGACTCCTCGGAGTCGGTGGTGGTACTGACCAGTACCAGGGGGTCTATCGGAGGCGGCGGCAGGTGTGAAAACGACAGCTGACGGCGGGGCGGGTGCCGTACAAACTGGGAGGTGCCGTACGTCCGGCTGGGAGGGTGTCGCTGAGCAGTGCTGAGCTCAGTTTCCAGTCGACTCAGCGCCGATACCACTCGGCTAAAGCGTTCGGCGCTGTCCGTCTGTGATCCTTTTCCGCTGGAGCCGCTCTTGGACCGACTGTTCGGTTTGGACCCGGTAAAACGCGACCTCGTACCTGATGATGACGTCATGCTTAAGTTTGGGGACCGCGACATCCAGCCTGGGGTGGCTGGTCGTGCAAGACACTCTGTCCGTTCATTCACACTGTTGCTGCCCAGTTTCGTGTTACTAGCATTCGGCTCCACGCCTGAATCAGCGCCACCTGCAACAGCGCCACCTATCCTGCTGCGGAGAATCCCGGGCCTAGGAGGCGCTCCGGCCGCCACCTGGCGCCGAGAGGGCGACTCAGGCGGGATTAGCTCGTGAGATGCGGCAAAACGAAGCGTTTTCGGCGAACGTGGCTGCTTAGGTGAAAGGGTGGGTGTGCTGGCTGCTGGAGGTGCAAACACTGCCCGCGCGAGGAGAGGCGTCATCTGACGCTGGTCCACTGAATGTGCGACGCTTGCCTGCAACAGACCAGATGCCGGCGTAGTGGTTTGAAGAGGAGCACCGCCAGGTTGTGTCCACACACTATTTCCGTTCACTGGCACTTTTTGGTTTGACGCAGCGATAGAACCTAGGCTACCCTGGCGTTTTATAGCCCTCTGCCTCCACTCGCTTTGCTCTTTAGTACCGACACCCTCATCACGTATCTTTCCTGCACTGCCCCTGTTCTGACCCGCTAATTGAGACGTCACGTTCACTGTGCCTGTTGATGACCACTCCACACTGCTTTTGAAACCACTGCAGCCGTTTGGAAGCGTTTTAGCCGTGTTTAATGCACCATCACGATTTTTCACAGCATTCTGCTCTCCAAAACGTACCGGCCTTCTGTTGGTGCTAGCATACCTAGCATCGTAAAAGTTCACACTTCCATCACCGATGCGATTGTTGGCCACCCTGTCTCCGTTCGACTCGGCGCCGACACCGGCTACTTCTCCACTGACATCACTGCTGCCCGGCGGAGAAGCACTCTCCGTACTGTACCCGGACGAACTCTTTTTGTCGGCCGGCTCGACGCCCAGCTCTCCCGGCTCGGGGTCGGGACACCTGACGTACAGCCCGCTCCAGGCCGGCGGCAGCTGCTGCTCAATGGTGGTCAGCTGACTGATGTCAGCTGACAGCTGGTCCATGCACTGCGACAGGTTGATGCGCTGCAGCTCCCGGATCAGACCGTCCACGTCACGCGCGGCACCGCGCTGACGCTGGGGCGGCGGTGAAGGCGACGGTGCTGGCATTTGGCGGACCGACGGCTCAGCTCTCAGCAGTGTGTCTCCAACTCATCTGGAAACAAAATAAACAGGGAGCGTTAGCGTTGATATATTGATAACGTCTACGACATAGCAGCTCCTCAATATAAAAATGATAAAAATAGGATGGACATTGCCGCCGCTGCCTGTCTCTATCTCACTGCCCACCAATGAACTGCCCTCCCATATTCAATGTTTTTTTCCGGTCGTATTCGACTGCCCATCATGTAGCGGTTCTAAGTCGGTTGGCAGCGGTTAAACGCCGGTTAATGTCCATACGCTGGCCGTTTATCCTTTTTTCTCCCGTTGTGTTTTTGGTTTCCTCTTCTCGGAGTACGGTGCCGTTTTCCTCTGTCTATTGGTCTGCTTTACCAGCGTGGGCCAAACACTTTTCGGTTCACTAATTGGACTTTGTAATGGATCGAATTTAGAATGGATATTTGAATTTATACCCATGCTGCCTGTATGAAGACACAACAGCACACACCAGGCAAAACGTGCAAGGCCGAAACGATGCCGATCCATTCTGTGCCTGAATCAAAGTTCTTAACCCCCGGCCCCCCCCCCCCATGGCCCCCCACAAAAATCGTACCAAACAAAGCAAAAACCTCGAACTCATGTTTAGTGCCAGCAATGGTTACCCCAACAAATAGGCAAGCGGCATTTCACCAAATATCAAGATACAAACGGGCATAACCTATGTCATAGAGCTATAGGCCGAAAGACATTATACAAATTGCCAGACTTCCGCTATGGGAATGTAAAACCCCCGCCAGTGGTTACCGCCAAGGCACCTCGGACCTAATAACCAGTCACGAAAGCAAAAACCCGTATATCAAAAAAGCCAGTAACAAACAAACACGATGGTGTTGTTTCACCGCCAGCTCAATAGGTCAAAGTTATTGTCAAAATACTGTTTTACCTCGGTACCTGGAGACCTGAAAAGTCAAAGCAAATATGACCCCGGATCCGAAAGGGTGTCCAAAAACGTTGTCGACAGTCTAGTATTGCATCATTTTGTGGCTTTATATCAAAAACTTTCCCCATGCTTTCCAATGGGGGTCGCCCGGACCACCCGGCACGAAATCGAAAAACCCGGATAACACCTAGACCCGGAGGGCATGTGAGGGTTCAAATCGATCGACTTAAAGTAACTCTTACAGAGCCAAAGAGGGACCTGGTACCTCGTCGGACCGACCTGGGTGACCCGGCTAAAAATTTCGGAGATGGAAAATGATGCGGAGGAGAGCCCCAACCGCGGTGCTGCGCCTCGTTGTTTTCTGCTATCCCGAAAACCTAGGGGCCACGATGGCCCCGCGAGGGTTAAGTCATTGTCAGTCTTCAGTGGTCAAGAGACTACATGAGATGCGTCCGCGCGGGCAATCGAGTCGGAAGTGTCCCTCCAGGGGTGGAGTTAGGTGGCTTTGTTCAGGCAAACAGATAACGGATCGATTACGGTCCAGCTACCACATCGTCGTACACCAGTACGTACGCAGCACGTGTTCCCTGACATAGTACTTGTACCATGGTGCCAAGACGTACCGTGGCACGCCTGCCTGAGATGATCTAATCACATACCCGTGGCAAAAGGTTGTAAATCGCAATGGTAACTAATATTGACGTATGTATGCTGGTCGCGGCCCGCTGATATTGGACGTGACACACGATGACAGGAAAGCCATCTAAAAGAAAGAAACCTGCACGGGCACAACACTGGTAAGCCCATTAAAAGTGAAACAGAACTGCAGATATAAACTGGGGGAGCAATCATTACATACGTCCCCCCCTCTCCCTACAAAACGACATTTGCAGCCGGAGCCTAAAAGGGCGTAGGAGAATCTCAGAAATGCCCACGCGGAGATGAAAAAAACAAGTAGTATTCATACAAAGAGAAAAAGCGACAGCAACGAACGAGACATGAATCACACAGCTATTCGGACCGACACGGGACAGGGTCAAATCCCGCGGTCCCCCTGCCTAGAGTAATCGATGCGACGATCAGGAATGCCGTTTTTCCGAATGACGCCCAATAAAAGAATGGTGAGGTGAGGGGTCGAGACGACGTGAGACGCGTACCTGTCGCTGTGGTGGCAACATATCCGGAAAGAAGATTTCAGTCAAAGAACATCAAAGGAAAATCACCAAGGCATTTTAAAGCTGCATGGCAGCATACATATTTTGTCCGCAGTCATATTTGCCAGAATATCCACTGTGGCTGAAAACGAACATTTGCTTGCTGGGTGGCCTATAGGCGTCGGATTTGGATGAAATTTTGTGTGGCATGTTGAGTGGGCAGGTGATGGTGGGTGAGACACTTCTATGGTTACTACCTCCCCCGCCAAGTTTCGTCAAAATCGGAGACTATGACTGCATTTCTTGGAGAATGTGGCATTGAATAACCCATATGGGTAGTAAGGGTGTTTTTAGGATAGATTAGTCTATGCATGCCTGTGTGTTTATGGCTGAGCATAGGACATTTATGTTGTGGCATGACCGGATGAAGTGTAATAAATGAATAATGAATGAATACATCTTTTCTAGCTCCTCTAACGTCTTAGCCCACTAAGAATGAATATCATCGCAACCTTCTTGACGTAGCCGCTATATTGGTTGAATATATCCATAACAAAGGAAATTGCCAATTCAGGTCATTGTTGCGACTTTAAGTGATGTCAAACGACTCGAAAAAAACAATCGATAAACAACCGATCTGCTCGGTTCGACTCGACTCGGCTCTCTCTCTCTCTCTCTCTCTCTCTCCCTGAATCCGCGGCCTTTCCCGTGACACACTCACCTGCCGCTGGACGGCGGCTTGTGTTACCGCTCGTGTTGCCAGTTTCCCGCCACCTCACGCACGCAGCACGCGGCCGGCATTTCCGCCCCACCCCACTCCCCTCCCCTCCCCCTACCCGACGTGCTGTCCAGCATCTCCTTCCCCGAGTCACCGCGAGCCTGGTGCAGCATTACGACTCCCTCAGTACGATCGGTCGTGGTGAACACGTGTAGAACCAGGCCCTCCTCTGGTTATTTTGAAGGAAATATCAGGTATGGTAGAAAATGTAGGAAGAGGGTTCCAAGACGGGAAATGCTATCACATGCGGCCCTTCAATCTTCTCCTGCAGCAGATGTTGAAGATCCGGCCTTCAAAACAAAATTCAAAGCCATCTGGGCGCTGCAAACAGAGCACCCTGCAATAAGAATGAAAGAGGTTGAATGATCACTAAGTCTGCCTGTCTACCAGTTCGTGTTTTTGGCACGAAAAACCCCTGAATCCATTTATGGTAGGATATCTATTATTGCACTTTATTATTGCAAGAAACTTTGTTTGCAGCGCTCAATTGGGTTTCAGTTCTGTTTTGTAGGCCAGGTTTTCGGCATCTGGTACAGGAGAGCATTGTCACGTGCTATGTGATAGAACTTATGCATTACTCGAACATAGTGATCGTTAAAGATGACATTTTCAAACATAAGACGATATGGGTAAATACGAGCAAAACGTATAAAATCATAACATTTTCAAATTATCCACAGTCGGCTGTTTCAGATTTCTTTACAAACTGAATTGACTTTCAAACATGTATTATTTTTAAATCCCCATTAAAAATAATATGTTGTGGAAATTCAATAAAAATAGCCCTCTGTCAGCGATTTTATCGAAACATCATATCCTCGCATGTTTGAAATCTTGATATTATTCAATACAACTAGGTTTCGTAGGGAATGTTTTATATAAAATATACCTACTATACTAGGAAAACCCCATCTTATTCCACATCCATTTATCGGAGCAAAATGGGTGTTTGCAGCATTCCTCACCGAATGACATTGGGTGGGTTAACGACGCGCCAACTGCCATGGTTATACGGTGCTAAATGGTATTGCTAAACAAATAAGCAATACCATTTGGTTTGCATTGATGACACAAACAATACTTTTTCGTGCTTCAATTAAGTTTTATTCAGAAGACTCTTCATGTAAAATCAATATTTTTTGTAAAAAGATCAACGTTAAACCAATGGACATGAGGCAAGCCAGCCAAAATGGGTCGTGGTGTACCCAGCACAGGTGCATTTAGGAAATTATGGTGTTTTTTTCTGACTGGTGATAATAGCGCTCTGCGGGCTTATACGCTAGTGATAAATGAGAACAATTATTTCTAATTATCTACTTTTGATACATAAGAACAATTTCAAACCCACCCGATTCATGGGAAATATGTTCCTGACCCACCAATATCATTGTTCACAAAATGAATAACCTCTGATATAAAAAGATATTCTACTTTGAAAATTCCTCTCAGGTCAACGTTTAACCGGAAAATGGTTTGAAGGTGTGAATTCTTTAAATTGTGAAAAACAAAGTTTTGATAGCACAGATAGGTACATATACCTATCCCAGTTGGAGCATTTAGGAGCATGGTGCATAATGGGCTCTCGTCTCTGATATAGGTGAACAAGGTGAATGTGATTTCACTCTTTAATTACCCCAGGTGGAAACATGAGGCTATGCATTAGCCATAAGCCTGTGAACAAAATCAACCAATTAAAGCATGTCATAACATCAGAAAAAAACTGGTTTGTTCAGCAAGGCCCACTAATCCTAGAAACAAAGGCCTTAGTCAACGGCAGATTGAGGGCAAGCTTCCAGTTTTATCTGGGGAAGAATGACATTTTATGGCCGGTAAATCGGCGCTGCTTGCCGCAAACGTTAGGAAGCCGACAGCCTGCACCGGCCTCCTGTTTTATGATGATTACGCCCGCCTCCCGGGCATTGTTTTTTTCCAAGCTAAACTACCGGTTGTGTCACGCGGCATGCAGGATCCTACATCCTACTTGAGAGCTTAACGTTATAAGGCTGGGCTCAAGTTTACATGTTTTTCAGTAAGCATCAGGGTATGACAACAGGAAAAAATTCGGCAACGTGACAGCTCTTAACTCTAAGTACCCAAAGCCGAGCCATTAGAGAGGCAGCTGTGACGTGCGAAAACTGAAATTGCACCGAGCAAATAGAGTCATACTGTTCTGCTACTTTCCTTCTGCGTTCCTGATGAATGCTTGGGTTCAAACATTGCATGGCGTCGTAGCATGAAGTATTAACGACGGTTGCGGGGCCGGGCCATAGCACCACGCTCTGGTGCGTCGGACCGCGGCGACTATCGGTATGCCGCACCGCAGCGACTATCGTACGGCTATCTATTCGTGCCTCGGGTCGCGGCGACTATCGGTGCGTCGGGTCGCAGCGACTATCGGTACGTTGGACCGCGGCGACTATCGGTGCGTTGGACCGCGGCGACTATCGGTGTGTCAGACCGCTGCGACTATCGTATGGCGATCTGTTGGTGCGTCGGGCCGCGGCGACTATCGGTGTGTCGGACCGCAGCGACTATCGTATGGCAATCTATAAATGCGTCGGGTCGCGGCGACTATCGGTGCGTCGGGTCGCGGCGACTATCGGTGCGTTGGACCGCGGCGACTATCGGTGTGTCAGACCGCAGCGACCAACGTACGCCGATCTGTTGGTGCGTCGGGTCGCGGCGACTATCGGTGTGTCGGGTCGCGGCGACTATCGTGCGCCGATCTGCGCCAGATGAAATACATCGCCTCTAATGGAGCGGCCGATTCGCGCCGCCTTTTATGGGCATGGACCTTTCCTCAGTGCGAGCGGTCAGTCGGCCGTTTGTGGGAGAACTTTTGGTTCAAGCCTGGCGATCAGGCGGGAACCAAACAAAGTAAAGTAATGCGGATTCTGTTTTATTTCGAGATCAGTTGGGATTCGTTTTGCCTCTCTCTCTCTCTCTCTCTCTCTCTCTCTCTCTCTCTCTTCGATGGGAACCTTTGAAATACACAAAAACGCCCCCAGTGGTACATACTGCCCTCCTAAAGCTTCGATGCTTTACCAAAAGCCTAGATTCGTCACCGAAAACGTCACAAATGACAAAAAGTGAGAGAGCCATTCAACCTCCAACCTGTTGCTGACCAGAAACTATTCTCTCTAGAGCCAAAACTGCTAGGAGTTTGACTCATTATTGGGTACTGCACTGGCTAGTCACAACGATTTTCTGATTTCTTCCCAATTGACTTAACACCCGCACTGGAGAGGGGTCTGGCACTAACGCACACTGGAGGGTGGGCTGGCAGGCCACCTTAAGATCTCGAAAACTAAGAGGCGTAGGAAAACGCTGGTTGGGGGTGGATGGGGCCTATGATAATCTACATATGGTTAATTTTTATTGACTTAGGGCAAAATTTTTAAGGGTCAAACGAGGTTATAAAGGTCAAATTTTGGCCATACTAGGGACCTGTTGGGAAATACCGTGATTATGCAGACATTGACGGGGATAAGCTAAAGGCAAACCAAGGTCAAAGAGGGAAGGTCACAAGGAATCTCTCCCATAATTTTGGAGTCAATGTAATTCAAGATCACTGGCCTATGAGGCCACAATATGGCATACTACCTATCATGAACACTATGGCTAGCACTATAGTAGCTATTTGACGAGAAATAAAAATTGACCTTTACCATGACCTTTGACCTTGACTTTTACATCAAGGTACCTTAATTATGACGTCAGAGCATAATATACGTCAGACCGGGAAACACCATTTGACCGAAATTCCTAGGGTCAATGACCTTGAAAGAGCCGATATGACCTTGGCCTTGACCTTCATGTGAGGTGAGCTTGACATATCCCAGATATATGACGTTATGACGTCTCCACTCGTTCTCCACTGCAAGCGAACTGGTCCAACCGCGCGATGGTGACGATCTCAAAATGCAGGTCTGAGTTTGAAAGCCACTTTCGATCGATTTTAAAACTTTCTTCATCAATCGACGCGCCGTTTTTTAAGTTTCTCAAATGTGGGTACGTATCGTTTTTGGCTAATAGCGGTTCTCCGGCCACCTCGGAAAATAGGTGGGGGCCTCCAAAGCCTCCATTCCAGTGAACGTGTTAAATCGGGAAATTTCTGGAAGAAAAGTGGGACAGGGCACGCCCCTTATTTCGGGATTTCGTCACTCCTTAAAAAAATGTCGTAGAAGCGTTATTTCTAAAGTTGCATTTCAATCAAGCCTCCACCCTTCGTTTCCAGGAATGTTACTGCATGCGCATGCAAATACTGCCGCTGCCAGCGCAGCATCACGCTTCAGAAAGCTGGGGCCAACGTCACCAGTGGCTGGAGTGAGGAATGAAGGCACGAACCAAACAGGGAAAGTGCCGTCCGCAGGTCGACCTCAGCCACAGATCGGTGGGCGGTGGCAAAGGATCCTATTGATAGCATGAGCTTCAGTGGAATAGCCAGGGGAGAGGGCAGTGGACCATGCCCCTTTAGTTGAAACTCCTAATTCATTGGTCATTTTGCCGCATGCACGGGATGCCATGCTGTGACTCCACTTGACAAACTTTTGGCTACGCCATTGAAAACGCCCCCTTACTTATCCTTCCATTAAGATTGCACGAACCAGTCGACGCGCCCTTAAACCCCAACTATGATGATGATGATGGATTGCACGAACGTCCATCCTCACGTTACAATAATGCACTTGTGCCGTTTCTTGTTTGTCCTGTTCAGGCAACGCCCCCCCCCCCGACGCCTTATTCGGTGCAGGAGCCTGAGTTCGCAGAAGGTGCCTTGGCGAGCCGGATCGACCGCACCAGAGCGTGCAGGGGCGTCACTCCGGTGACAATTGGGGAACACGGCAGCGCGCCAAATACGACACCCGCGCCGCCAGCGGTGACGCGCGCGCAGCGGGCTTGCGCGCGACATTGTGATCGTTGGCAGGAAAGCGATGTGTCACATCACCTGGCTGGCATCGGTCGGGACAGCCAAACCCATGGGCGATGTCATGGAGACACACGCCCATCGGCTTCACTTGGGAGGCGCAGCAACGTGGTTGTGGTTCGTAGGCTGAACAAAATAGCGCGGTTAGGGATTTAAGAAAAAAGGATCAAGAGAAGAGCAGAAATGAAACACGACCACGCAGTCGACCAAGGTAACCACGCCGGAAACTGTAAAATAGTAATTTTAGTTCTGAGTCTCATGTTTAGATAGTTATCTCAGACGAAGAAAGGTTCAACCTTGAAAGGTTCCCAGTTTATTGAGTTTTCCAGTGGAAATATTGCCCCGAATTAATATAGGCATCAACATTGAATCGATACCGATCCCGGGCTTCGTTTGATTCATTTATTTCATCACGAAACATACGCTAGCCTTTAAACTCTAGTTTAGATTACACAACAGCCGCGAGTGGCATTCGGAGATAGAAATTCCCCAATCACAACAAAATTCCCGGAGTTGACAGCCGACTCCGCAGCCCTGAAAGTTTTAGCTTGAAAGTTTTAGGAAGACGTGAATTGACGTCTGCTCCGTCGGCTGTGAGTAAAACGCACCACACCTTGACACACGCAGTGGAGGGACCTCCTAAAGTGCTTTTCCCCACCTATTTTTCCGAGTTATCCCAAGAACCGTTCGATGCCGGAAAACGCTACTGGGCTCCATTTGAGAGAAATCATGAGTGCGTGGATTGGCGAAGGATTTTCGATGGTCAGTCATGTTTTTAATGATAGGCTTTCATTTTTTGAGACTGTCGTAATCGCACGGTACCACCACTTTGCCTGTGCTGTAGACTGAGCGGTGACATAATAACGGCATCTAATCGGGCTAGATGTCAAGGTCACCCTTCATAAACAAGGTCAAAGGACACAGGTCAATGTCATTTATCCCAGTATTCCAGCCTGATGACAATATTCAGTAGTTATGCGATGACTTCATAGTTAAGGTTTCTCAATGTCAAGGTCATGGTGAAAGGTCAAGGTCAAAAGTCTTTTTTCAAAGTCAAGAGTCTTTTTCAAGATCAAACTATCACTTGTCGCCGAGAAACTACTTTAATGCTTATTATATTGTACATTATTAGGAATGTGTCACATTTCTACGTCATAGGTAAGTGAAATTGAATGACCTTGGCCTCAAATTTTTAAGGACATTGTGTGGGAACTTCCCCCACGAACTTAGTCGCTTTTGGTGTATTCCCAGGTTTTTTCCACATAATCACAGTATTTCCTAATAGGTCTACTGCATGGTCCAGATTTGACCTTGATGACCTCATTTAACCTTGAAAAAATATATACATAGGTTAATGAAAATTGATCAACATCGCCACCACACTCTCTCAAACGGGCGTGTTTCTAACCCTTTTGGTTTTTTAGATCTCAGGGGGGACACTTTAGGACTCCCCCTCCGTCCACTGCGCGTTGGCGCCAGACCCTTCTCCAATAGGCGTGTCAGAGCTCTAATCTTCATCTAAAAAAATATATTTAATGGTAGGCAGTGATATCTGTAAAACATCATACCGAAGTTTATATGATGATCTTTACGGTGATCCCGATGCTCATAGAGACCAGGAGGGTTTTTCCCAGTACACGTCACACTCGCCAATCCATTCCAGAGAAGTCTTCCAAAAAGCCGCGAGAAAGGTGATGAAGGAGATGATAAGGGTACATACATGACAAGGGTGCCAGTCAACGATACGAATGCAGCTAGTTTTCGCGCCAATCCTCTTTTGTCCTTAAAACCAAACTATTTATGCCGTACAACAAATTCGATGTATTATGTCCCCTAAACTTGTCCTCAACATTGCTGGTAAGTTTGTGCATTTTCTGATCTTTTGAGTTTTCACTGATCTGTCCAAATAATTAGTCTTGCTCATGATATGCACATTCTCCAAAAAGGAAGTTCGTCAGATTTCGTTTCAGAACACGGCTTCCACCATCCGTCTCCAGATTGATATTTACAAAAACGAGGGGGGGGCGTTGGCGTCTGGCAGCTAGCTGCTTCATATCATGTGGCCAGATTCTTCATAAATGTAGAAACGTATAGAACATTGGGGAGGGGGAAATATATGCTAAGCCTTTTATTTCCAGTCAACGCCATAGAGTAAAAAATTAATGTCTTGAACATAGGGGAGGATGCATGACCCCCAGCCTCCTTGCTCCCACAATTTTTATATTCTAAGTGCGCACACTAACTTTTCCGGCCCCTAAACTTCTATCGCAATATTCTGTCTATACTAAGGGTAAGGAAAAAGGTCAGATGTTTGACCTCATTTCAGCATATGTTTACTGCGTAATGTTCAGCATACGTCATATGTTTAACCTTGTTCAATTTCTTGCAAATCTCAATTTTGCAGTGATGGTGTACAAAATGAGCCGCAATGTCGAGACATAGCGCAGGAAGACGCATATCCAATAAAGATTCATCGAATGTCAGGGAATTTTTCAATTTCTGTTGCGAAAGGATGGCAAGCAAAGTTAAAATGCAGGCATTCGTGAAAATAACCTACAGTTCAGCGCCAAAAAGAACCGCACGCCAACGTCTTCATGCGTGCAAGTATGAGGCGGACGAGCTCTTTCTTAACCCTCCTTTCTCTGATCAGGCCACACTTGTAACAGTAAGCTATCTTTCAACAGTTATTTTTGTTTTGATACTTTTCTATCCGCTATATGAGCATGCTCTGTGGTACAAAAAACGCAGAAGTAAAAAGGAACAGAACGCGCACGGGACGATTGCACTCTAGAACCGAGGCAAAGACGACGGCAAAGAAGAAACGTGATCGCATCCCGCCCTGTAGAATATGATGCAGTGAAGCCAAACAACGCAGCAAGAGACTGGGGCCGAGCATTGACGAGATGTTTTCAATCTGTCGGCGGTGCACTCAGAATAAGCAAGCGCCTACCGCTGGAAAAACAAGCGCACAGTGTAGGGGACACAGTGCGAACAAGGAAATTACATCTGCAGGACGACTGCAGGCTGGTAAACAACTGCAACACGACACTGCTGATTCAGGTCGGGAGGGAGAAAAGGGGCGTGGGTCGAGAAACTATCCAGTCAGAATGTTCAACTCTTCTGTTAGAATAGGTCGAAGTCTCCTATTCTGTTAGAATAGGAGACTTACATAATATTTCGAAGTGCCGTTCAAGTAATATTTTCACGTTCTAATTTAAGATACTTAATACCCGCACACACTGCAATCATCAGGGATATAGTTGATTATTTTGCATTATACAGCTTTCATATTCGAACTACATTACAGAAATGTTTGGAAAGGCTTCGTATGAAAGGTCAACCTTTCCCAACGTCCGGACATACTAGCGAGGGTCCACGCATTCAAACATTCTGAGCAGCCATTAATGACAGTAATATCATATCAAGCCAAATTAGTGCTTAATCAGCATCTCGATCAAATGATAAATACATTTACACTTTTGTGACATGCTTTGGAAAGGGGCACACGCGCATGTCTTATTCAACCACATGGTTCATGAACGATTATGTACAAATACGCCTGAGATTCGCAAAACACTTGTTTTCCATACCCATACATACACACAGAAATACATGCATACATATCCATATATATATATATATATATATATATGGAAGCGACTTTAGACTTAATTTACTTCATATTTATATTTTTACAGACGTTTCGGAGTCAAAGCACCTTCGTCAGTATGAACTGCAAAATTACATAAAAAGACATTAAAACAACACACACATGAAGCACCATAAAACGAATAGACAAGACAGTTTAGCAAGAATGTATATATAATATAGCAAGAATATATATATATATATATATATATATTCTTATATATATATATATATTCTTATATATATATATATAGAATATATATATATATATATATATATATATATATATATATATATATATATATATATATACTGTATATGTGCCACACGATGTATTCAAAACTGGATGCCATTTATATTTGCAAATTAAACACTCCTTCTTAGCATGATCATTATCACCGATTGCAGTGGCCAACACCCAAAATGGTTGTCTTTCCCAAAGTGGAATCCTAATAGCAATGTGTAAATGGTTAAGAAAACACCTAATAGCAATGTGTAAATGGTTAAGAAAACAAAGACAATACTTCAGATAAATCTAGCCCTTCATTAAGACACTTCCCTTGGCGTTTCACTTCACTCCGGCGCGTCAGCTGAGGGGAGGTGACGCACCGGAAATGCCACGTGCGTCAGCCTCACCCGCCCGCGCGGCCCTAGTGCACAGCAGGATAATCCTAGTGCACAGCAGGATAAGCCGGCTATGGCGTAATGCGACTCAACGCAAATCACATACTATCACTGATTCTGCTAGTAAAGTTGACTGATTTTTCTCCAAACTGCCATGCGATTGCAAATTTTAAGGGGAATGTGGTACCTTCATAATGGGATTTGAGCTGAGATAGCCATGTGATAGAGCATGCCGAGAAATCACTTGATCCATATTTCATTAGTCCCAGAACTTTCCTTTCGCGGAGAAAAAAGGTAAAAATTCATACCCTACCGACCCCGTTCTCCCCTGATGTGACGTCATGCCCGTCATGTGTCAGGGAAGTGACGTCTGCTCAAGTTCTGCTGTTCGTGCTGCGCAGACCTCTTTAAAACCCACGTGCTAAATATGGCTTGGGTACCGTCGAATGCAAGTGCGATTTAGGCACACATACAAATGCTTGCTTTATTGACTAGTTTCAAACGTGAAAGATGTTGCGATACATCAAGAAAAGTAGAAGGAATTAATAATTGTCACTTTTGTTAATAACAATAACCTCTTTTGATTAAAAACTTTTAATTTTTATTCGTATTCATTATTGACGCGGCAGAAACAAGTTCAATTTGGTACAATGGGTTGCCATCTAATACGACCGTTTGACATAACGCTATTTAGGAGACTTTTATATTCTGCACAGAGGAAAGTGAAATGAAACGAAATGTAACAATTTTAGTGCAGAAATAAGGCAAGATCCATTATTCTAAACATATGTTGTCCCTACAACCACCACAGTCTGAAAGTGCACCAAGGTGCCACATTCCCTATAGCATGTCGCTCCCCGTTCCGACGGGTCGCGCTAACGAGAAGCGTGAGAAGCGAACTGTGCCAACTCCGCCCGCGCTGAACTCGGAGTGGTGCCATCTCACTGTCAGGGCTGAACGACCGGAAATACCCATCACAGCTAGCTCAGACTACTTAATTACAGCGAAACCACCAGATAGGGCCACACAATCAGTCTTCCAGACGTTAAATAGGCACCACAGAATTGATAGAGGTCAAGGTTGCCATGCTGTATCCGGTTTACCACACAGTAAATGCTTACGATTCATCAAGTGGGAATGTATGAAGATTTTGCGAATGACGGTTTGAATAGTTGGCCATCATCCTTAACTAGCCAAGAAAACAAGCAAAAAAGGAACAATTGAATAAACTAAAGGTTTCAAGCTTAAGAATCAGTGTCAGTGTCAGGCTTCTCATGCTATGCGTATCTCGTAAAAAAACATCACGGGAGCTTTTGCAGCATACCTTATAAAAAGCAAACTCATGCCCACTGACGGCGGAACGTCCGAATTTAATGGAGGTCCCATAGGCTTTTCAATCCATTTCTTTCCAGTCAACACCACAGATTTAGTGTTAAAATTATGACTTTAGGGGGCATCGTGCCCGGTACCCCCCCCCACCAATTCCGCCGCCAGTGCTCAAGCTTAAAATCTTATAGATCAGTACGGGATACGCACTTCTGAGAAAGGATGAAGCCAGTTTATTATTTCTTGCCATGCCAGACAGGAATAAAGTGACGCAATCAGTAGCAAAGGAAATGGCGTCACAATATACGCCCATTCGTCAGTTTGCTTTGCCAGCAAAGGCAACAACATGCGAGTTATGTAAATAGTATGACGCAACCGATAGCTTCATGACCCCATTAAAGAAACGGCGGACATTCACAAACGTTAAATCCATACTGGCATGTACGCTCCAAATAAGGACGACATACCATATTTGTGGTGGTTTCAAGGACAGAAATTAAGGCTGTATTCTTAACCCTTGCCCGCGGGTGGCGGGCGCGAGCCACCATCGCCCGGTTGGGGGTAAGAAAGACCCCCACGATATCGAAAGCTAAAAGCTAGTAAAAAACACAAACAACATTCGAAAACTCTTTGGAAATGATATCGAAGGTACTTTAGCCATTTTTTTCGTCAGGTCAATACCAAGGTCACCAGAGGTCAAAATATGCCAAATATTGCTAATATGAGGTGTACTAGACTAACTTCCTTTATCTCAGAAACTAAGATAGCTAGAAACATTTTGTGAACACCATTCGAAGACACTTGCATTTTTATTTCATTCGAGTGAACTCCAGTTTGTTGTCAGGTCAAAGGGTACGGTGCTGCAGGCCACTGAACTTTGTCAATTTTAGTATTTACCTTTTAGCCAAAATATGAAGCATACTGGATTTCAACGCGAGATATCCTATATAAGAGGCAATATAGGACAGCGCTTGTGCAGCCATCTGAAAGCCATCGTAATCACGTATCGTAGTGGCTAACAAGTTTAGGTCAAATCTGGGCAGCGGACAATCAAGGTCAAGGACGGTACGCTACCCATACCACGTACGCTACCCATACCACGGGGTGTTTTTTAATAACTTCGGAACAAAGCATGGCACAGCTGTAGTTTTGGGATCATTGTAGCCTTTCGTTAATACGAATCGAATGGTATATGATTTCACTATGCTACGTAAAGTTCAGAGTTTGGCATGACCTAAGGTCAACGAATTGACCCATAGTGACCTGGTATAGTCATGACGAAAGTGGACTGCAGTGACGAAACACACACAATGATGGTAAATAAAATTATCAAAAGTTAATAGGTATAAAAGTAAGGTAACTTATTCAAAAATACTTATTTGACCTTAGATGACCTCGAAAAGGTTACGGGTCAGCATTTCAAAGGTCAACCTTATCAATGAGCCGCAAGCACATGCTCCTGAAGTTTTGAAGCCGATCTGAGCAGTGCGGACTGAAATACCGTATAATACCAGACTAAATACCGTAAAATCCGATCCCCGTAATACCCTACCAACAGAGTGAGAGTTGGCGACACCATGTGACCTCAGAAGTCGCCATGTCGCAAAGCCCCATATTTGGGCTGGGCACTCGTGCAGCACCCCTTTATGACCCTAGTCACCACTGGAGTCGTTGCATATGCATTCTGCATCTGCAAACTCCAGAGCGGCAACAGACACCAGGTTCAATGGCTCCTCGATTCATGAGTGTAACCGTCTTCCAACGGTCACCCAGCCTGACTCAGCGAAACATTCGGATCATACTTTATCTAAGGCAGCAGATCTTACCGAGGGTGCTGGCACGCTTGCCGTGTTTTTAGTGTCAGAAGGTCCAATGTCTGCGAAATATGAGGTTGAGTATTTTTTCGTAACTTTTTCCGTTCAGTCCTTATTTATCTAACATATCTTCTGTATCCCAAATAAATATTCCCAAGAGTGAATCAAGTTTAGGGTCAAGCCTTTGCGATGGCCTGATTGGAGTGCTGCATCGGGAAGATTCTTCACAATGCATAAGGAGGAAACCATAGTCACGACCTGCTCCATTTGTCTTCAATCCTCATGATACAATTATACATTTTACATCTTGTATTTCAATTTGTTTCGAGAACAATCAGACTAATATTCCTCGCCAGGATTTCTGAAGTGTTATATACATATATATATATATATATATATATATATATATATATATATATATATATATAAATATATATATATATATATATAATATATATATATATATATATATATATATATATATATATATATATATACATATTGCTGATTTTCAACAAGCTGAATATGTTGGTATGTTCTTTTTAATTTCTATTTCCACCTTTTTAGTACCACTTTAGCAGAAACAGACTTCTAAACATTCCATCTTTTGGTCAATCGACGTTTCTTCTATTGTTGGCTGTGCGTGCTTCTCCCTCAGTCCTAAATATCGCCCAGCCTCCCTCTCCCGTCACGATACCTGCCAACGCGAGAACTGTGAGCAGTGCGGCTATCGCCGGCTGTTTCAAAAGCGTTACGCCACCCCGCGGCCCGCGCTCGGCTCATCTGTAAACAGCTGAACTGTTACGTCACAGGTGGTGGTGGGCCGAGTTAGCCGCGCGTCACGCACCACCGCGCCGAATTCGTCTAAGCGTGACACAGGGTTACGGTAAACTGTCCACCGGCAGATCCAGAATTCCCGATCGGAAACGGGAGAAGCTCCGGTGAGGAATCGTCACTTAGATCAGAGAGACACAGTACTTCTGGG
Source organism: Lepas anatifera (assembly GCA_034440635.1). Taxonomy (NCBI): domain Eukaryota; kingdom Metazoa; phylum Arthropoda; class Thecostraca; family Lepadidae; genus Lepas; species Lepas anatifera. Next base: position 1,264,067 of record JAOTON010000131.1, on the reverse strand, counting down.
AAGCGCGAACCGTCAGGGGGAGGGATGGGCTTAGTATTAACGCCGTGGTGTCGATATACAAATTCCAGGAGGTGGGGTTAGATGGGAAATAACGTTTCATTGGGGAGAGTATAAAGTGCCCATGTTATTTTGAGTGTTGAGGAGGGCACCGGTATTTAATGAGGAGGTATATGCCTCACTTTTCCCAAGGTCGGCCTATGAAAGTATGAAGAGTGGTACGGAACGGAAATATAAAAGTTTGCAGAGAAACATCGGCCGTCAAGCTGAAAGTGCAAAAAGTCAGTAAAAGCCAACGAGAGAGAGAGAGAGAGAGAGAGAGAGAGAGAGAAGAAGAGGAGAAAGAGGGAAGAGAGAGAAGATACAGAGGAGAGAGACCTCTAAGCCAAGTTTTTATTAATTCTTGTGGAGTCCCAAACGTATATTCCAAGTATATGGTCTACAAAATCTTAGTTTGGTGCCATTTTTTTTTTTCTGCAACCTTGAACCCAAATTTAAGATAGATATATTACCTGTATGGGACTCTACCGCTAGATTCCATGGGCAGCTTCCCATATCACCACAGACCTGTTTTTTTGAAACATCCCGTTTTGAAAAGATCAAGCACTCATAATGCTCTTATATTTTCAGTTTCATTAGGAACACATATTTGTTCGCTGAAGAACACTCTTTGATCTCCCCGGGGTGAAGGGCTGAAACCCAGACTGTCCCACCCGAACAAACATAATTAGTGTTAGAGCTGCCTGCAGGAAGGTCAGCTTCTGGTCGGTCTGAATTCGTCGGTTAGACGGCCCCTGTTCTGTTTTCCTCGGCCGTCGCCCACTTCCGGACCACTCCAATCCCGGCCACCGGCCTCACTCCCATTCATCTTTAGAAGGCAGTGGGTGGGGCCGCGCCCTGAGTCCAATCTTGGCGCACCGGGGGCGAGTGTGGCGCACCGGGAGCTTTCGTGGCGCATTAACTGACGACGTCGGCGGCACTCTCTGCTAGGGTGTGACGCCAGAGAGCCAGACAACAGGCGGTCTCTTTCGTGAGTGGGAGGAGGCATCAGCAGGAGATGGGCCCAACGATCTTGGCTGGGTCGACACGGCTGCCAGTGCACGTGTGGATGACACAGCAGGATTACGAGATTAGGTGATCCTTTGCAATGGTCCTATGGCTGTCCTCATGTGCGAGAAAGAGAGAGAGAGAGAGAGAGAGAGAGAAAAAACAGAGACAGAGACAGAGACAGAGACAGAGACAGAGACAGAGAAAGAGACACAACAGAGACAGAGACAATAAGAGACAGACATAGTAAGAGACAGAGACAGAGACAGAGACAGAGAGAGAGAGAGAGAGAGAGAGAGAGAGAGAGAGAGAGATAGGACCCCTTGCAATGGTCCTATGGCAGTCCTTGCGCTACCAACCTAATTTGCGCTGTCTCCGGTTAAAATATAAGCCTGAAATGTATATTCCCTCACAGATTTTGCGCTCCTCGGTCACTTAGTACCCCCGTGAGACTGCTAATGATCCATAGGACCAAATCGACCCTGGCGTGACAATGCAGATGTCAAAGGTTAATTAAAGTCCGAGGGCCTAATACAATGACGAGTTTCTAAAGCGATAGCGATATCCATAATTGGTTATCTGTTCCCGGTCCAGGCGGATGTGATCGTGACCCACAAGCCTTGGCATTGTCACGCCTGGTGCTGACGTCAGAGGGGCCAGGTATGTAGGTACACATACATAGGTACTTTGAATTTCTGTCCTAGGTTTCAGATGTGGAAGAACAGACAGAAAAAGAACGAAACGCTAGCAAGAGTATTAAGCTCGTACCTAGCTTAGGCATTACTTAAAGAGACGGATGTAAAAAATGATTGTGAAATAAACATTGTATAAAATGGGGTGGCTGGGTTAAGTATACGAAGAGCTGGGAAGCAAAAGAAAGCTCGCTAGTACTAAGAGCACTTACATGTAGGTAGTTCAGGTGCCCAGTGGTACAGTTTTAGCCAACAGAACCTAATGATACCATATAGAGACGTTGAAACATCATTAAAATTGGAGAGGGTAGCTCTGCAAAGTCAGCTCTGCATAGAAGTGTAAATAAAAATGTTTCAAACGTTGATAGATTTACGAGTGCTGAGGTGAAGAGCATGTTATAAGTTGACAGGATGTTAAATGGCCGGTCTCCTCGAATTCTGGATGCGAAATGGATCTAATACACTGGAAATATATATTTGGGCACAGCCCTTCATCAGAATCAGAAAGGTAAACAACAGATAAAGTCACAAATTCTTGGACATAGTGTAAAAAGACCTAAAATTCAAAATAGATAAAATCGAATTCAGCAGAATTCAGACGCGAATTCAAGATCTTTCTACGGCATGACCAATAATTTTTCATTTATCTATCGTTTACCTACCTGATTCTGATGAAGAGCTGTGCCCGAATGAATAATCCCAGTGTGTTAGCTGACCTTTGCGTCTAAGATTCAAGGAAGCAGGCCATTAAACATTGTGCCAACTTATGACCATCTCTCAGTGAACTAAAAAGTACTTTGGAGCCAGAGACGCACGCCAGAACGGATCGAGGCGCGAGTGTTCACTGGAACAAGACCACAGAGTAGTGAACACTGGTTTTGACCACACTTCCTCGGTTGCGGGACAATAGCTGTAGAGTGGAAGAAGTCCCATCTCCATGCCTCCCTCAATCTTTTCAGCTTGTTCAGGTGGGGGGTGGGCGGCTGCACGACAACTCTTCCTCTACCGAGCTCACGGCCTCGTCAACAGTCAAATCATCGCCAGGAAACTGCAGAGATCAGAAAAATAATGTACGTTTCCCAGCGGAAGTCATTGTTGGCCCCCAAATCTGGAAGTTTCCCCAAAATAAAAGGCTTTAAGAGTCTTAGAAAATAGAATACTACCATCCCCTGCCCAGACTGAGTAAGTTTGATAATAAATGTTGACACTATATTATACTGAATGAATTGACTGCGCCTCTATGTGCATTAGCCTCAGATTTGAAAATATTCAATCTTTTGGTTTTCGAGATTTTCTCTAAGTTGGCAGGATCGGGATTTTTCTGACCTCTGGTGATCTGACCAAACCATGGCGCTGTAGTCAGCTTTGCAAAACAATGTGTAGCACAATAAGATATGTCCAAGGCGTCAAATACGCCATATTCTTCGGCAGTCCACAATTGACCAGTAATTGCTAAGTCCTTATTCTGTTCCGAAATGTATAAAGGCAAAATAACTTAAAACATTTCATAAATATCTTTTATAAGCTAAGCGGAAGTCGTTACACAGTCGACCCTGGTGCTGACCTGGTGGCCTGGCTCAGTCACCCTATTGTCATTCAGTTAAATCACGGAGAGCAGAACAGCCCCTATCTACCAAGGTTTCACAGCCCTGTTCCTAGACTCGTTCCTTTTTAAACGGAATGTGGCACCTTCATAATGGGATTAGAAATAAGGACCTGGGGATAGAGTACACCGAAAATTTTCCTTTCTTCGAATTTCATTCGACCTAGGACTCGGGATTTTTAGGGCACTGCAGCTGCTGAGGCTATATGTGAACCTAGAACTCCCATATTTACCGAGATATAGTATGGGTCAAGAGCGAAATCTAGCTCCACCGGTCTTGTTCCAGTGCCATCTCTTGCTGCACAACCGCTGGTGGTCGTCAGGCTCGTAGGAGAAGGAGAAGGGAGGTGTGAAAAGGTGAGGTACACAAGAAACACGCTCATGAAGAGCCGTGGCTCCATGAAAAGTGGGTTATCAGATAAATCAAATATGATACCAGCGTTTCTGGAATGCTCCACACAGCTCACTGCTCCACAATGCTCACTTCTAACCATCTGAAGGTGCCAAAATTCCTGTAATGCCATCTGACAGATGTTGATAGCTACCGACTACAGCGCTGTGCCGCGCGACATTGGCGGGAAGGCGCAGTGGACCAGGTCTGAGTCACCCCCTCTCTCCTTTCCAGTCGCCCTTGAAGCTGCAGACTGTCAACGATAGTCCGCACGCACACGTGCCGGCTGCTGGCATAGACGGATCCAGGGAAGGGGCAATCAGGGGCACCTGCCCCCATTCCCCGGTCGACTCTCGGCACCCCTGCAAAGGTCACGGCGCCCCACTGATAGGTAAATGTCGCCCCTCAGAAAAGTCGCTCCCCCACATGTTTGCATCGGCGACCCGCTCTAGGATTTGGTACCTACCAGATACGTTTTGCCGCCTAAAAGCGGTGCCCCCTGCTCCGGATCGCGCCCCACCCCCTGACCATGTACTTCCCCTGAGATTGGCAATCCTGGACCCGCCTACGCACTACTCTGGATGAGCTTCCCGGGAGGTTTGAAATTCAAATACGAGGCACGGAACCGATCCTTGCGAATGTAGCACGAGGTACGATGAAAGTGTAATTAATCTGGGAAAGTAAAATGCAAATGCATGCATGAGCATACAGAATGCTTCTCCTTAAGCTAGTGACCGTGGATTTAATTTGACATGAAAATACATTGTGCTGCAATCATGTCAATTTCAATCACATTTAGCTGTAAACCTTCAAATACCCTTAATTTCATCGGCATCTGAAACTAGTACATGACCAAGAAAACATTTCAGCTATTCTAGAAGATAGCAATAGTGGAGCCGAGTTAGCACCTGAAGGGCCCAGAACAGGACAGCTCAATGGAAAAAGGACAGTTCTAGGATTACCAGCTGATGACACACTATTCCCGGATGCTGACCCTCTTGATTCAGCATTCAGCATTCATGACCTTAAACACCATTTTCGGACGCCAACTTTCAATTCAGCACTCAATATCCATGACCTTGCACACATTGGGGAGCGGTGACAATGGCATTAGCTGGGATAGAGTTACTACGAAAAGATATAGAATCTTATGAGTCACAGTGTACGGAAATTTTTCCGTTTATCTCTATTAATTTAAGTGATATGCGATACTGGGATTGAGACTACACTGGGAGATATAAAGCAATAACTCTCATTTGCGAAAGACAATACGAAATAGGGACAATCTGGGAAAACAGTAAAGTGATAAATGAAAGGCCCGATGAAAGTGAAATTTCATGAGAAAGTATGTATGGTACGTAGGGTAGCAACGAATGCTAGAATGGCACATGAGGAGTCAATCTCTGGGGCAATGCTCTAGAGTCGGGAGTAATGCTTTCATTGTCATTGCTATGCCAACAAGATTGTCATTTTCAATATTGTCAATCACGAGTTAGCAAGCCTATGAGTGGAAGATTAAAAAAAGTTCGGGGGTGCTTTTCCGGATTGACCAATGCCAATTTCATTGAGTCAAGGTGTGTGTGTGTGGGCAGGGAGGAAGGGGGTGGAATGGTGGACAATGCAACCATGTCCATACAAGTGAAAATATTTGCAGGCAGTCATTTTTCTAAGACGTACTGACTACCTACGTCTACTTCACTAATGTGGAATATACCAGTGCACTTGTCGGCTCACTGCAGTGGGTGATCCCAGTACACGCGTTGGCTCACAAGAAACGCACTTGTTGGCTCACTGCAGTGGGTGATACCAGTGTCATTGTTGGCTCACTGCAGTGAGTGATACCAGTGCACTTATTAACGCACTGCAGTGAAGGATACCAACGCACGTGTTGGCTCACCGCAGTGGGTGATCCCAGTACACTTGTTGGCTCACTGCAGTGGGTCGGAGCTAGCCATGACTTAAAAACTTTAGGGGTGCTATTTGACGGTTTGGGGTGATTTTCTTACTTTCAGGGGAACTCCGACGCCTCTAAAAGTAAACGATTCTAAAAACATGAGTGAACAACCCTAACAGAACGGTCCCAGCAATTTGGAAGGTTTGCTGCACGCATTCTGATCACACCGAACACATCCAGTATCCACTCAGGAACTGCATGATACGATGTTGATTGCAGACTTCAAAGAAGCATCAAAGCAGCATGCCATTATTTTAGCGGGGCGAAATGGGTGCTTTCACTCTGGAGGTTGCCATTTTCCTGCAATAGAGTCTAGGCGTTTGCAGCCCCGGATTGGCCTACGGTGTAATCATGCAGCTACAGGTAACTGCCAGTGTGAGGGATATCGACAGGTGCATCACTTATAAAATGTTTCCCGAAGGGTTTGATAATTACACCACACCAGCGATTAATGGAATATGATTAATAAAGACCACACGACATCAAACAGAACTGCCGATGGATATCGGATGATGGCTATCGCTTATTAATATATGCCTTGCTTCCTTTCACTCCAAGCACTGCTACCATAAATGGAGTTTGCTTAAGGTCAATGCAACTTTCGCTTATAACGGTGTAATAAAGGTTTTGAAGAGACAACTCCTGAAGTATGCCTTAAAGCAAGGAGTCGACTATTTACGTTCCTTGAGACGTAAAGATGGGCTACGTTCCTCAAACTGGTCAACCAGAAGGTGTCCTGCACAATAATTGAAGCAATCAAACGATTAAGTTGTTCCATTTATCAACGCAAACATTAAGCCATTGCAAATCAAATATTTTCATGACGCTCTTTTGGACAGGCATTACGTTTTGGATTCGCCTCCTTCTCTTCCAGTTTATCACAGATCGGAACCCTCCCACAGTCCCGCCTCACCACTTAAAAAATTCAGCGATATTTTTAAGTATTTTCAGTTTTCAGTATCTATTCAGAATCGATATATTCAGTATTTTATAAGTCTCTGTCTACTTCTAAAGTTATACACTTAAAGAAATGCGACAAAAAATAATCGAACTATTTTTAGAAGTGACGATGTCACTCGTTCGTTACTGTAAACAATATCCGCATACAAAACTTTTCACTTATCTATACGATTCAATTACTGGTCAGGTATGAACATATATCACTGCCAGTCATAGAAATCGAAAGCAACGGGGAAGGGGATGCGTCCCCTCCCAAACTGGTGAATCAGAGGGACCTCTCACAATAAATTTCGGCACTCGAATGTTTATCTGAAATTGTCTAGTTCCTTTCCGCTACACAACCTACGCAGATGTTCTGCAGGTGGATGTAGTTGAACAGCCTTGATACCGGCAGTCTCTCCCAGGCGGCTTTTAACGCTTAGCTTCGTACCCTATGCCCCCGGTCGTTGCCAGTGTGAAGTTAATCCCCTCTCCCAGAACAAAACCAATGGCAACGGTCTTGCACACAGCAAATTCAGCACAAACAACGGCCACAGACAAAATACACCAGCACATTCAATACAAAACCGGCTACACGAAACGGACATCTCACACAGCGAGTCAAGGTAAACCGGCTACACCAAAACGGACATCCCTCCAGTACAGTCAACGCAAAACCAGCTACATGGAACGGACATTCCTCCAGTCAGTACAAACCGTGCCAAAACCGGCTACACGAAACGGACATCTCAAACAGCGAGTCAAGATAAAATCAGCTACAGCGAAACGGACATCTCAAACAGCGAGTCAAGATAAAATCAGCTACAGCGAAACAGACATCCCTCCAGCAGTACAATCCGTGCCAAAACCGGATACACGAAACGGACATCTCACACAGCAAGTCAAGATAGAACCGGCTACACCAAAACGGACATCCCTCCAGTAAAATCAACGCAAAACCGGCTACATGGAACGGACATTCCTCCAGCAGTACAAACCGTGTCAAAACCGGCTACACGAAACGGACATCTCAAACAGCGAGTCAATATAAAATCAGCTACAGCGAAACGGACATCTCTCCAGCAGTACAATCCGTGCCAAAACCGGCTACACGAAACGGACATCCCTCCGGTACAATCCGTGCCAAAACCGAGGTACACGACACGGGCATCCATCCAGCAATTTCAGTACAAAACTGGTACATGAAACGGACATCCCACACAGCGCAGTCAGCATAAAACGGGCTCCATGAAACGGACATCCCACACAGCGCAGTCAGCATAAGATCGGCTCCACCAAACGGACATTCTTTCAGTGCCGTCAGCGCAAAATCGGCTCCACCAAACGGACATCCCACACAGCGGGAGGCGCGGCTCCCCGAGCCCTGCTGTCAAACCCATTATTCGCGCTCTTCTCCTGACTAGGTCAACGTTCACAGACCTAATCCTAGGGTTCAAGAGGGGAGCGAATGCTGCGGGGCTGCCTGCCCAGCTGACCTTTCGTGACCTTCAAACAGCCCACACTCACGAAGGCCCATTTCTCTAGTGCAGTCGACACGCGTGGGCGGAACTAAAGAAGCCAACAGCTGCTGGAAGTTCCCCGCCCTGTTTCTTCAATAACCCAATGCTGGAGCTTGTTTGGTGGGATTTAGTAAACAGGAGATGAAACAACTGCATTATGCCATGTTTTTTTCGCCAAAAACTTCGTGACACCCGCTTTCATGTAGAGTGGACATGTCGAAAAACATTCATCCTAATCAGCCTGTAAGTTTGTTGAATAATTCAATTATCAATGACACTTTTAGTTTTATAAATGCTATATTCAACGTTCTGTAGATGTCAGTGAGATTCATACTGTAGGTAATCACCCATGGTATCCCATCACTGTTTCATCACTTAATGACATCGAGTCATCAATATTTCATCATTTATGACAGGAAATCACCCCTACATCATAATTAATGACATCAAATCATCACTGTTTTAAGGGCATCTAGTGTGTTCCATGCTACACCCTTTTTACATTATCTGTTGAGTCTAAAAGCATAGAATGGGAGCCATGTGTCCCGCAGGCAAAAAGCGTCAGGTAATAATCACAACCAATTACTAATCTAATGCAGCCGTAGGCTTCCGAGCGTTGTCTCCTTACATGGTGTTTACCGACCATTCAGAAGAAACGCAGCCAGTAACTATCCTTCGAAGGTTGAGGTCACACCATCGGATCGGTGCGGCTCCATCTTGCAATGACTGTGGTTAGACGAGCAGGGGGTAATAACTGGAAGCACAGTGCGTCTCCAGCATCTTGAGCACGTTTTCACGGCACAGCCAAGCACATGGTGTGTCTGCATGGGCACGCACCTCTACACGGACCTTTTTCGGCATCCGGTCATAAAATGTGCGCTCAAGTATTTTGCATCGGTTTTCAGTCTTGAAAATGATATATTTGTCCATCAGAAGCTGATTCCAGCGGTTCAGTTGAATGAAATACGGCACCAGGGCGCATATCTGTCATATTATCTCATTGTGTGTATATGCTTATTCCATGTTTCTGTGCACTCTGTGTAGTACGTATTCTGTGTATTCCATCAATAGCTGTGGAAGTGAAATATGATAAGCAGTGAAGGTCCGAGTATGGTACGCTTTACAGTGTACGGTCCTGACGGATCAAGTATTTTGGCAGAGGAGGGGCGAAGCCTCTGGGGGTCACCTTTACCCCCCCCCATGGAGGGAGATTTTGTACATTCCAAGGGGCTCGGGTATTTTTCAGGGGGAAGGTGTTCACAAAATTGTTGGAAAGCACCGAATAAAATTTGGACAAAATGGCTACCTGTCTGAAGAGGGGCAGTTGAACAGAAGTTTGCAGTGGAGAGTGAATGAGCGGCTAACATTGAAAAACGAAGAAAAATACCACTAGGATCCCACTATGCACCAATGTCCTAAGCTGTTTCAGAAGAATTTCCCTCTTACTCTACGGTACAAAACTATTTACTGCAATATCCTATTGCAATTATTCTAAGGCTTCCAAAAGTATATCCCTTACCGACCGAGAATTTATTTAGCTGCAATATCATGTAGGTAGCCACATAACATTCATAGGTACATTTCATCCAACTGACTTAATATGCAAAGGGAAAATTCACCCGTTGGTAATTTGCAGACAACAAAATTATTCGAAACCGCAACACAACTAGACTTCACCGCGTGTGTATCGTGGCACATCTCCGGCGGCATAACACAGCAGGTATGCTGATGCCGTCTTCACTATTAATGTGATTCGTGACTTGAGTGTTTTTCTCTAAAGCCGAATGTCGGAGCGGTATTGTTTTAGTCTTTGTGAAACATTATTTTTTGGTCTCCCCTACAGATTTCCCCCACACTGTTTGCGCGTTGTCAAGTTAACACAATCTTACGAACTACAGCTAAGGTTTTGAAATCATTCACTTTTTATATTCGTTCGCAAAGGGTACATGCAAACAAGGTTTGTTCATTGCATTTCAATTCGGGGTACTGATTAGTACTACTTTTTCGCTTAAAGATATGACATGATATAACGAGAGATTATTCAACCAATCAGCCCAAATGACTGAGTCCTAATCGTTGACCAGCAGCATGGACCATGTCAGTGCTTACCTCCTCCTTCGTTGGAAAGTCATCACGCCGTCGGCTATCGCGCACTCATGAGCATGGATACGTCTTCCAGAATCAACATTACCATGACATATCCCTGAAGCGGAGCACAACAGCAATGCCGGTCAAATCCAAAGCGCACACTTTGCTTCTTTCAGAGGAAAGTAGACATTGTTGCCTCTCTTCAGAAGATAGATCGCCAGGCTAAGTCGAGGCAGATATTAGTTGTTTATTCAAACCATGAATTGGACCCGTTCACCACAGTTGGTCAGGAGTCGCCGTCACCACCGCAGGCGCCGGTCCAGGATACTGCCACAGACCCACCCTCTATCCCACGCGCGGGGAGGTGGCGAACTGAAGGTCGCCTCACCAGGCAGTCGGCTCGGCTCTGGGTGGGCTCCGGCCGGCGAGGCACCTGACATCTAGCGGCTTGGTGGTGAAGCGGCTGGAAGAAGTCTGCATGCCTGGGACCGGAAACCGGCGCGTAGACTTCGTTTCCATGGACAAGGTACGATCCGGATGGGACCGACGATCAGGAGAACCATGAGGTCATTGACTCCTTAAAGTGCTATTGAACGAGCAGCTTAGCACAGCTCGTGCTATAGTCCTGGGAAAATAGCCTTTGATAAAGTGGGTCGACAGTCCGATACGGATCGAAATTTGGTCATGGAACGTAGGTCAGGAAGGGGCCTCCGAGTATGCGTGTGGAGAGAACAATCAGCATTTCATCGGGGCGTTACGGCATGTGTTGCTCTGGTGAGCCGAAGCTACATATCCCAACTCATTTGTGCCTTGTTGCAGGGCTTTCTCAACATATAGATAAGTAGGTAGAACCCGTTACCCCTTAATTTCATGGAATCACGCCTATATGTGAATTTCACACCTTTTCCACACCTATATAAATCACAACTAAAATCTGACTGAAAGTCCAATTTAAGGTTCATAACATATGTACATGAGGGTTCACTCTCTTCACTGCAGGGAGAAACGACCGTGGAATCCTCTCACATTTCGATAGATCAGAAGTAGCAGGCAGATGGGAGGATGTGTGATGATCTGCCACCATCTTGAATTCGCAAATAACTTTGCCAGAAAACTCCGGAGGAATATTCATCCATGGGGGCGAACCAGGCCTAAATGCTCCAGACAGGACGAGCAGAAAATAAACATTGATACATTCGCCTCTGGGCAGACCTCCACACGAATCAAAGGCCGCTCCAGGGGTGCCTCCACGCCAATTACCTACTCACACCCACTTAGTCCAGGGCGTCGCAATCAGGGAGGGGGTCATCCCCCACCACATTCGGAAAGTAGGGAGTATAGTTATTTTTGTTACCGTTATTATTACTATTTTCGGCCGGGAGTATCGCTAAATATGTCTAATTCTAGGAGGAAAATGTTTCCTTTCGCTATTCTCACGATGCTGCGCAGGTGCTTAACACGACAAAAGTCTAGAACTCGTCTATCTAGCTGATCGAACATGGTGCAGGTGGACATAGGTTTTCACCTTGCCCCCTGAGCCCTCTCCCCGCTCGAGAATCCGTGGCGACAACCTTGCAGTCAGTACATATCGCCTAATATGAGAGACCTGAATTTTTTACTCCCGATTTTTCCCTACCTTCCGCTCCTAAGTAATACCTACCTGAATACATGCTTGATTGACAGAGTGTGTCTCAAACTAAAAATGCAATCTCAAAGAGCAGCTTATCCTTCCTGAATCTTTATCGAGTGAGTGCTCAAGCTGGTATATAGGAGCATTGTTTCAGTTTTGGTTGTGGGCTAGCTTTCACCTACAGTTCCAACCTTAGCTGGGTGTGAGGGTGGTATTCGGTGGGGTGCATACTTTCCTGTCGACACGTGACCCGACCTACGGCGGTGGTGACGACCAATGGGGCGGCGCGGCGACCGACCGAGGTACGCTGGGATTGTGCTGGGCAATTGCGGGCTACTCAGGGTGAGTCCGAGCGGAGAATGGGACGGCGCGGCTCGACCGGGTAAGCTGGGATTGTGCGATTGCGTGCTACAGGGTGAGTTGATTAATGGGACGGCGGGCTAGAAGATAATTACGTGTTACTCGGGGTGAGTCCGGAGCCGGATGAATGGGACGGCGCGGCTACTGACCGGGGTAAGTTGGGATTGTGCTGGGTAATTGCGCGCTACTCAGGGTGAGTCCGATGAATGGGACGGCGCGGCTACTGACCGGGGTAGCTGGGAATGTGCTGGGTAATTACGTGTTACTCGGGGTGAATCCGGAGCGGAGTGTGGCACAAGCTCTGTTCTGTCAAAATTAACCACAGGTGCACCAGCCTGTTTAATCAAACATCTTGGTCTAGGTGAGATCTTGCCTGCCGAGCGAACTTCTCAGTAAGAGCAGGGGCGAGATCGGTGGCGCGGCATTTTTTCGATGCCGCAAAATCATTACCGGTGAAGGGAATCTGACAGGCCGCGCCGGCCCGTGCACGCTCCATGAGCAATGGACTGATTTGTTTGGGTGCAATATTCGGTATACGGTGTTTCGTCGTACCCACACGCCAGGGTATATTTTAAGGAATTGGGACTGGTGGGCATCGGCTGAAAGGGCACAAATTCCCACTTAAGGGGCACTCTTAGAGCATCAGATGACTGGTGAGTGGTGGGCGCTGGGCCGTCCAGGGCCGTTCACTGGTGGACATAGCATGGGGACGGGGGCAAAATGCCCACCACTTTGTAGCAAAATATGCCCTGCCACACGCTTCCGTGTTTTCTATGGGGAAAATCTGTAGGAATCAGGCCTGTGCACCGAATTCAGACCAGTAGTCAACAGCTCTTGGTGTTTATTTATATGGACACGTTTGAGATGCAGTTATATGCGTAGTTACATTGTTCCTATTACCAGAGACGGCGGAACGTCCTAATTTTAGGGGGGGGCGGGGGCACCATGGACTTCTCAACTCGTTTCTTTCCAGTCAACGCCATAGGGTTAGTGTTAAAATTTTTGCTTTAAGGGAGTGGGTACCGTACCCTGGTGCCCCCCCCCCGCAGTTCTGCCACCAGTTTCCATTGCACTCAGTAATAAAGGAAGTTTGTAGCAGTGAAGTAATGAATCTGTGTATTCAGTGATATTGGAGAGAAGTACCTATTCCCTGGTGAGGCTGTTTCTTGCTAGAATCACTTAATCGATAGTTCCGATATTATTTACAATTCCGACCAGCATCTCGCTCGTAAAGAAATACTACAGTTCCATGGTCGGCTGGTAGTATTATCAAATAGATACAATCAACCAATTGAAATCATGAGGAGCAATATTAAAACGGACACATAAGCATTATATATCCATATACATCATTCACAGTATACTGCACGCTGACATTGGAACCTCTCTCTTATTCCTCTCCTCTTTCCCTCGCGTCAGACAATTGCTAACTTCCTGTACGTAACAGCAATGCGGCATGGCCTAGCAGAAAGGTCCAAAAACACATTAAAAACACTGCAAGATCCCACCCGCCCACTGCGATGCGACGAGATGCCAGCGGGCGCCTTTGATCTTAAAGCCGCGCGTGCCGACAATTGAGTGGGTGTGTGGGTGGCTCGGAGATCATGAAGGGTCATTCAAGACAATAGCTCATAGGAGTCACGCCCCTGACCCATCGGGTCACATATGTGATCATTAACCTGACCAAGAGATGACCGGTAATAATCGCTCCGACGCTTTCACGCATGGGTATCTATTGCTAATCTTGGAGTGATCTATTCCTCTCTGAATTGATGAACGTTTGAAATTATATTCCTTTCCACGTTGGATCAGGCGTGGCAGCAAGGAGTATACGGATTATCTTACAATACAAATATTACCACCGTGTATAAATGATTTTTTTCAACACCACGCCTCCTTTTGTCAGCTATCGCAATACATATTTCTATCTCTACCTCCCGCTCATAACAAGGAAGAGAATGAGTCAGCATGCAATGTCTATCTCCAGGTTAAAATAAAACATGTCAAACAAAGTATGCTTGCAAGAATAACTCATCTTGGTTAAGAAAAATGCAAGAGATACGTGTTATGTGCACGGCCTTTGCAGCATTCAGGAACCGAGGGGGAGAAATAATGTAGAAATATTTGTTTCCTTGTCAGAGGCAAACATTTCGAGAATTTGTATGTTTTGAAACGCCACAAATTGTTCACCTCTGCAAGATGTATAAAACAATATTTTATCAGTGTGGACGGTTGAAAAAAGTCTCTGAGCAGTTTTGTGTAAGCGGATCAACATCAAAAGAACGGAAGACGTGCCAGGACTGTGATGGCTATCGTAGCACGGAACAGGTGGTCGGCCACGTGAGCCCACGTCACCAGAGCGCCAACCTGCACGTGCGAGCCCTCACGCACGAGACCGCCGCTAAACACAGCGCGGGCAAAACAGAGCGCACGTGACGCGGCCTGAAGAGCTGCGATATTTAGGTCACACGCAGTCCGGCGCCCACCCTCTCTCCTCTCCCTTCCTCTCTCTTGCGTTTTCGACATGGAAGCGGCGGTCAAACAATCAATCTTAAACCTACGTCTAGCAGCCGTACCCTATATAATTAATCTTTCGAAATAGTTGTCATAATTATAGAGGTTCAGCTGCTTGCGTGAAACGACCAACCAGCCAGGTGTTGTTCACCGAACGATCCAGCTCTCGCGAATTGGTCACTGTCGTTTGTCAAACTAATCCTGCCGGTAGTCGAACAAAAACAGCACAGGCGCCACGGCCCGAACGCAACGCGCCGCCGACGTCGAGATCGATTTTCACAGGCGCTCTTCGGCGACGAAACGCGCAACACGTGTCTCTGCTGGGGGTAGTGCGTTTGTCCTGTCTACGTTTCTGTTCTCCTCGACCGCGTCGTCTGAGAGAGAGAGAGAGAGAGAGAGAGAGAGAGAGAGAGAGAACAGAGAGAAAAGAGAGAGAAAGAGAGATGTTCATCAAAAACTAAAAAAAGGTGTCTTAGTGTAAACAAGAAGCCGTCCTTGTACGTGCATATAATTAGCAACACGTTGCGGTAAAATATATATTTCTGGTATCTGCTTCTGTCCTGGCAAGAGCCCTCGAAGCAAATAAGTCATGCCTGTGCATCTAAATACAATATGTTCAACGGGAAAACCTCCTGAGAAAAGGCTAATTCATCACCTTTGCCGTGAGGGAAGAAGAAGTAATGTGGTGCTTGGTCCAACTACTCCTCTATCAGGAACTGGTGGCTCACTGCGGTGTCAGGACGTCATCCGCTTCCTGGGGAACGGATTCCGAGTTCAAGTCCAGAAAGGAAAAGAGGTTAAGTTTGGCCTCGGCAACCATTCTTTAGAATACACGCTGCAACGCAATTTTGTAATACTTAACAGTTGGTGTGTCGTTAACCACCGATAGTTGCATTGACACATTTTTACCTTTCTTTCAGTTACAAAATATTGAATCTTGCTTAAGTAGGAACAATATCAACCTGTGATCCAAAATTTCTGACGATAACCTTGAAATGAAAGCTCAATCAGAAAAAATACAACGTAGATGGAAAGTGCATATCATAAAAAGCGTGGGAAAACCGATCCAGAACTACAACTGCCTGCTGATTCCTCAAAACTTCCCCTGACCAAGAACTGCTATTGTCCCCGAGCTGCCGACAGTTTGCCGTGTTCCAGCTGAGTATCCCACCTCGCACTCTCTCCCTTGCATCCTCCATTCACCCTCTGGCCGTGCTCTGCGCCCGAACTGGTTGAAGTGATGGGAGCACGCTCCACGGGAGCCACCGCATGTGGCAGCGTGGGAGGATACAGCGTCAGCGGAGATGTACTGGACGTTCATTTTGGTCGTAGTCAAGCATTGCGGCTGCTCGCCTTCCGGTTAGTTAGCATCAGCTTGATAATGCAGTTGAGTCGCACTGACGCGGCACGCTCACGACAGCCTGGTCTGAACCACTGAAGGGTGAATCAAATTGAGGCACCGCTCATCAGTGGCTATAGCATATAATATTGATCTGGGTCAATAGAAATGTATCATAATATAGATCACCACAGCAGCCACACATACTCCCACCGGCGTTTTTCTAAGCCGCTTAGTTTCCGAGATCACAATGGGGGCTTGTTATCCCCCTCCAGTGCGCGTAAGTGCCAGACTCCTCTCCAGTGCGGGTAAGCATTTGGAAAAAGTCTAGAAGACGCTGCTAAATAAATTTTGTGTACACTCGTAACTATGAATGCAAAATTTGAAGAAATTGTACTGGGAATACGGAAAACTCACATTTACTAATAACCCCCAATCATTTTTAATAGAATCTACGGTGAGCGGTAAGAAGTATCTGGTGATTATCGCTTACTAAGTGCTTTAAGTGCAGAATTTTTGGGAGCATCATAAGTGTAAGTGTCCCCAAGTTTTCCAACCTAGCATGGAGTGACTAGGGCAGGGAAAACGCACATCAGAGCAAAGTCAACGCATCGGGAGTGGCAAAAGAACAAACAGCGATGCTTAGAACACTATCAGTCAAATTAACTCGTCGTAACGCGAATTTTAAAGTTACGTGAGACTTTGATCCCAAAAGCCGAACCTGCAATAACTTCAACGAAATCAAGCAAAATTTTTTTTTAAAAAAGCCAATGGGTATGACGTACATTCGCAATCATTAACTCATTATAATTTCAAGGAGGAGCCTGAAACATGGATGACGTTCCTACACGGCGGATTAAATTCAGGGGCTCACTATGAGTATGCATGCCTACACGCACTTGTGCAAGCAAGAATTAAGGTCACGCCCATTAAATGTAACCTAATCTTCTTGCTATGGTAATCCAATTCAGTCCCTAGCCCGTTCAGAAAGGCTAGAATTGCCGGCTGAGAGACCAGGGAGCAGGTGCGTGACCACCAGGGGGCCTGGAGGGCCGGACCCATCTGCTCTCGCAAACTGGGAGAGACATGTATTTTTGCAATGATGCTTTGCACTATAATCGATAGAAGTTCTTTAGTTGGGGTAAAAAACTCGCCGTTGGGAATTTTTAAGAAGCGTCAGCATTATTTCATACAAGATATACGTTTTACTCAGGTATCTGGCCGAATAAACATAAGAATATATAATCCCACCACTATATTCGCCTCTCCCCTCCCCCGTCGCTCGAAACTCCTTGGCGCAGCCGTGGTCAGAGAGGGTGGTCCCACGCCCAGCTGTATTACCGCTGAGTAAAGTGTGTGGACACGGCCGGGCCTCCACCCGCTGTCTCAGCCTGCGGCCAAACTCCCGCCACAAACACACACGCACACGCAGCCACGCATGGCGATACGCGCCCCGAAAGTCAAGTCACGCACCTCGCGCGACGGGATAGCCTTACACCTGTCGCTGACTCCGTCCGACACAAGCGCGCCTGCTCTTATCTGACGGGCTTAGCGCTGCTCAGTGCCGAGCAGGCATCCGACAGATTTTCGAGGTGGACGGAAACGCACAAAGTGAGAGTGAGATCTCCAGCTGCCGCTGTCAGGTTTCAGCCCTTTCACCCACTGAGCCAAAGTCAAGGTCGGGTAGTGGTTTAGTGGCGACTGACCCGTGTGTCACCATTAGTTTCGACCTTTTTCTGTTGACATGATCTCAAATGGAGTTATAGAACACTTTAATAGATGAGCACAAGCATATTGTAGCATACATAAGAGGAGAGAATGTCTGACCTTAGCCGGAAGGCTCCCAATAGATTGAGAGTGGTCCTGGGTATTCATAAAACTGAGTGAGTTCCATTTTTACCCTACCTAGTCATCCACCACAATACGATATGCTTTTTCTAGAAATCAAATTGGCTAGCTATTCTATTGCGTAATATGCAGTCCACTGTAATGCAAGACTCTTAACCCTAGTATGCCACCTATGTAAAAAGACAGAATCGGTAGAAGGGGTAGGGGGCGTATCAGCATCCCTTGCTATATTCTTAACCCTGGCGGGTACGAGACACCTTTACCCTGGTGGGGGGCTAAAAAGGCCCCACGATCTCAAATACTAAGAGAGCTAAAAAAGCGAAAAACGGCAACCGAAATCTCTTCAAAAATGATATCAAAAATATATTGGTCATTTTTCTCATCAGGTCAATACCAAGGTCACCAGAGGTCAAAATAGGTCAAAATCGCTAATATGAGGTGTACTAAGAAAACGTCATATATCTCCGAAACTATGATAGCTAGAAACATTTCTTTAACGCCATTCGAAAGCTCTTGAATTGGTCTTTTATTATAGTAAAAATGTGTTTCGGGTCAGGTCAAAGCCTAGGGAGCTGCAGGTCACTGAATATTGGAAATGTTCTTGGGAATGTCCATAGCCACCCATGAAAAAGGGCGCTTCCCTTTTCGCTAATAACTTCCGAACCAAGCAAGATGCAGCCATAGTTGCTGCACCATTGCAATTCTCTCGTCAATACAAATCGAATGATATATGATATTGCTATGCCAGGTCAAATGTTAAAATTTGACCTGACCCAGGTCAACAGTCTGCCCCAACTTGACCTGGTATAATCATGATGTATATCATTTGACTTGCAGTGACCATACAAACATTTTGGTGACAAAATAAAAGTTTTATCTTTCTTTATTCAAAATTTATAGAGTAAAACACCAAAAATACTTATTTGATCTGAAATGCTTATTTGATCCTTTCAAAGGTCACAAGTAAAAAAAATGGTATCAAATTTAGAAATGGGCTACGAGCAAGTCGTAACCGATGTTTGAAGTTGATTACATTCATAGTTACTGAGAAAAGCTCATCTCGTGGTTTTCCCCATGTATTTACAATGCGGAGGTCATGCTCTGCACATGACCTTAGGTCACCAATATCAAAAATCCCGGAACATATGTTGTAGCTCCTGGTGGGCCCAATATGTGGTATGAGGTTGAAATTGATCGATTAACCCCCTTTTAGTTATGCAGTCCTAACCATTTTTGAGGTGAGACCACTTCACCTGGCCTGGTGACTTGATCTGATATGACCTTGAGCTAAAATTTTCAGAAAATATGTAAAAATGATGAAGGAACAGCTAGACCAAGTTTGGTGGGCGCGCCGCCGTTTTTTGGTCACTTCGGAAAAACCCGAGGGGGGTTCTAAAAAGACCCCCACCCAGGGCGAAGGTTAAGTTCCGAGTCGATTTCAATGAAACCATACCCTTTTGATGTATCGTAATATAGACTTGAATTATATGCATAAGCATTCCGGAATTTTGAAAAATGGGGACACGGGGTTCACAGATACCTACTTTGAAATATGTTTTAACCTTCTGCCACGTCTCCATTTACCCCCCGTTTTGTACCAAATTTCGTATATAGCCTGAGTATGGTATGCAGTACGTATGTACATGCTTAAATTTCTATCCAATTTCAAATTCAGGGGTGGTTCCAGGAGGAGAAGACTTTGACAATTTGTAAACGCATATTTTTGATTATTCTTTGTATATTTTATAACAACATAGTTATGACAAGCAGTATATAATGTAAGGATACCTTCAGGTGTTTTGAAAGTTACCGCAAGGGAAGATTCCAAAAGTCTCGAAATTGGTAAAACTAGCACAATAATTGTTTATTTGTGAGGGGAAAGTAGCTCCCACCTCCCAAATACATTTCTGGAACTACTGTGGAAATAGATAAGGAACTGGCACATCCGTAGTATGTAGAAGTATGGTAAGAAGTATAGACGAATAGAAAGTATAAACGTAGTATAGTGAAGGATATATAGCTGTCGCCTGCAGCTGGTCTATATACCCTCCATAAATATCCCTAGAATAAACATACCCTCCCTAAATATCCTAGGCCATAGAAGGCGGAACTAGGGGGCACAGGGGCACCGTGCCCCCTTAAAATATGAATTTTTACACTAACCCGACGACGTAGACTGGAAATGAATAAGTTGAAAACCCAATGTGCTACCTCCCTTCAGTCCGGACTATTCTACCACTCCTGTGCTGGAGCAACTCCTGTAAAAGTTAGAACTTGTGCTCCAAGGCCAAGTTTTGCGTAATTGATCATTGGGAAAATTCCATTGACGCTAAAGCGTTATTTCATGACGTTCACCTACAGCAAGAGAAAAACCACCAGTGGGCCGATATGGCCCCTCACTAATATGGTGAAGTCGATAGATTTCGTATGGTGAGCCGAGGACAGAGGTGTGGATTTCTATCTCTTTGGGAGTGCCTCGGCACCCTCAATGATGTGCTGGGCACCCCCAATGATGATTTGAGCACCCCCACCAAAAGGCAGAGTAAAGTCCTTATAAAGTGCGAAAATAGAGGAAATTATCAACAAATACCTTCGCATCGCGACACTCCCGACTTCACCGGACTCGGCCGCCGGCTAGCCTGTGCTGACTGCCGCCGTCTCACCTGTACCGAAGAGCAACCTCGGATAGTGTGACAAATAATCAAGCCGATAGAGAGCAAGGCATGGCTACAAATGCTCGAAAAACGTAATGTTAATCCATCTCCTGGTGCATGGTCTAAAGCTCTATCATTTTCATGGAGAAATTTCCGCTGAATTTCTCGCGATACAAGTGAACGCGCCTCCACCAATCAGCGGCCGCCATCCGCCGGCAGCTGCGATTGCCTGCAGGCACAGAGGTTACAGAGGTCATGCTGGGCGCCGGTGACGCCAAATTCAAGTCTCAGTGGGGAGGGGTCGCGGGCGGGTTGTAATACCGTCATGTGTGGTGTTGAAAATGGTGGTCGTAGTGCCTGGTGTCAGACTGACGGAGGGGGATCGGTCTAGGAGACATTCTGTACACCTAGGTAGATATCTGGGTTAAGTGGAAAAACATGAGTGCGAGTTCATGAAATGAGTTAGGTATATGAGGTATACTTGGTGGATAAAACTGCAGGCACCAATTTCAACTCCATAGTATCTTTCAGTTAGGGGCGCGGTAGTGGAGTGGCCAGCGTAGCTGGCTTCCATTCAGCCAACCCGGGTTCAAGGCCCGGCGGCTTCCCTGAACAAGGAGCAAGCTGGCTCCCGAGAAACCATACCAACAGGGAAAGAGTTGGCGACGCCATATGACGCTGGCAGTTAGTGCGTCGATAAGCCCCAAAAATTATTATTGTTATTCTTATTAGTATCTTTCAGTATCATGGTAGATGATGCAGCATTTCAAGAGTTCTTGAAATTGACACACTTATTAGTAATGCAACACACACGGTGTATGTGACATACACGCCATCTGGCATTTCATTCGTATGCAACACTAGAAGTTTAAAATGTTAAAATGACAATTTGAGGCGGAGAGATAAGTAGTTTTGATCGTGTAAACAAGGAGGGTCCAGGCCAAGGTACAAGATGCCCGAGGGAATTAAGTGATAAGTATGTATATTTTAATGGCATGAACATCACTGTATTCCTTTAGCATACACCATTCTCCTACCAGTTACCACATCCTTTCGATGTCGCCGCCACTCGGCCTCCAGGCAGCCAGAAGCCAGTGTGCAACCATGATTGCCCGACCTTCTATCTTTAGGCCTATAAAACTAGGTCTGCATGCTTAAATACTCCGCTATTGATCTCCCAGGTAACGTCGCCGTTCCTAGTTAGATATTTGTTTTATTTTGTATCATTAGTTGTAAAAAGTACCGTTGTTAGACCAAGACGTTCAACTCTCAGCTTTCGCGTTATAACTGATTTGGTGGAATTGAGGCTGATGGTGACCTCAAAAGTAGTGTCAAGCATTGAAAGGGCTAATCCTAGTGAAAGAAACTCTTTTGTCGGTAGATAGATGTTGATTTTTCAGGCAAACATTTTCGCACTGACCAAAACAATACAGCGTACAAGAATTAATACGACAATGGAAGGGGACAATAATGAAACATCAATCAACATTAATTAAAATCTTTCGAGCGGTGACATTTTTAACGGCTTGTTTTTTGTACGTTCAACATGTTTAAGATATAATTGTGAAATATCTATAGCACGGCACATGTCAGTGGAAATGGTAGAACAGTGTTTAAAGCAGTAGTGGGTGGTTGGGTGAATTTTAATGAGCGGAACCGTGCAGGGATGTACACTTATATTTCTTTGGGATTGTCACCCGGGATGAAATATCGAGTTAGTGTTAAAATACAGTTTATTTTTATTGTTCATATCATTTTCAGGATTCAAAAGGACTTTGTGATGGCTAAAACAAAGGTAATATTATGTTATCTCCTTTCATATGGTAAACATCACAATTTTTCTTCCCCAACTTTGGGCACCCCCAATGATGTTCACAAATCCACACCCCTGGCCGAGGAGCATGGTTATAGGTTAATAGATTTTTAACTAGCCTGTCTGGTGTAACCCTTGAGGCAAAATTGAGCAAATTTTCTGCGCTTATATACTCCGGTACAGCCCTTTATTGGAATTTTCATAAGACAATATATGAATGCACAAATTATCGGTCATAGTGAGAGTCGTGATCTCCAATGCAGGAAACACCTGACAATTTATAAAACCCTGAACACAGGAAATCCTGAAAAGCCATTAGACGATGGGTTTAAGTGCAGAAAAGAAACACAAATGCGGCAAAAATTCGTCATTGTTATCGTTGTCTTACCTACCTGCATCACTACGATCAATTCCCTTCCTCAACGCTCGATCATCGCATTTCAACATAAACCCACCCTAGAACGAAAACCATGCTTCGCTAGTCTCACGCTCTGGAGCTCTAGTATGTAGCGTGCAAGCATGCATGCATGTATGTATGTATGTATGTATGTATGTATGTATGTATGTATGTATGTATGTACATACATTTGAAATGCTCTCGGTTCACCTATAGGTGATGCCTATAACCATGTGCTGCAATATGCATATGCATGAAAATACCCAACATTGTATCACTTAGCTACTGCACAAACAATCCACTTTGCCGATCTTAAAAACCCTGACAGCACGGCTGGGGGCGCAGACTATGTGTTTCGGTCCATCCCTCAACAGGCATTCAGCCCCAGCACACAGCGTCAGCATCACCCTACTTCGCGAGCCTGAAACAGCCATTTCGCACCAGTCACCCCTGCCTGGTGCATTAACCCTGCGTCACGCTGAGACGAATTCGGCGCGGCGGTGCGTGACGCGCAGCTAACTCGGCGCACCGTCACCTGTGACGTAACAGTTCAGCTGTTTACTGGCCAGTACCGCAGTGGCGTGGCGTAACCCAGCTGAGCTGATCGCCCGAGGGCGTCAGCACCGAGCAGCGTCGGAGATGCACTCTCTAGAGCAGTCTGGAGGCGACGCAATCGACGTCTGGGCTGGTAAAGTGACATGAGAAAAGTCCGGCAGGCAGCGAGAGTGGGGATGCTTGAATAGGAGACGACTGGGCGGCTTTCACCACTCAGACGGCCGGCTGGGTGCCATGGAGTCTCCTGGTTTGGATGGAGATTGAGTAACAGGGCCTGGATACCATGAACTGGTGGGTGTGACTTAGCCATCCAATTTTGAAGGGATGCGACAAATATGGAGAAGCAGCAGTTTCATGGAACAGGGAGTGTGATAGGAGGTCAATTTGAAGCTGGATCCAACTGTCAAACCTTAATATGTCCAATCCGTAGTCACAATTTTCATTACGTCTTACAAACCTCACTTAAAAAATACACATTTTTAAAGGTTAAAGAAAACATGTTTAGAGACTGCATTGAACTTTTCCTTTGAGCACAGATGCAGAAACTGGTCAACTCAGCTACTGGGGTAGGTGACACATAGGGAAAGTATGTGTATTGCACCCCCTAAGGGAAATCACTTGCTAGACGAATGTCTCCTATTCAATGTCGCTACTGTGGATTGAATTAAAAAAATTTGATCATTTTTTGTTATCGAGAAAGCAATTCCTGGCCTGAAAATAGCGAGTTCTAAGAGTCAATTGCAATTTGAGTGAAACTATGCAAAGGGCGCATTTGCCAAAGTGTGAGGGTAATTGCGCCCGGGGAGGGTACATTTAGATTTAATTGCGCCCTTCCCTCATACCATGTTAAGTCGATGGCATGGCAGAAATAAACATTAGTATAAGAGCAAATGGGGCTCGGCTACCTCCCAAGCTTTTCATCTGGAGGGCCTGGAATTCATTTTAAAGTGGTATTCTTGCATTCACAATGACTTGTAATAATAAAATCACACTCATACGGAAATGTTTTGGATTTGATTTTTCAACATATATTTGGATAGGGCGCATTTGACCAGGGCGCAATTACTTTTTTTTGCATTTAAATCAGAGCTGTCTGCCTTAAAAATTTACCACCAGGGGGAATGTATAACTGTTGCTTTCAGAATATGCAATGCATTTCTGGATTTGAAATTAAAACCATCGATTTTGGAATGTGACAGCCGTATTCTTATTTTTCGGGTTCATAAGCCCGTGCAGATTTAAGGAAGTACATACTGAATTTATTTCGCTAGCTGATTAAAATACATTCTTATGTATGAATTCATTGAAACGTTGGGAAAATGTATGGATTGGAGGTGGGAACTGGATTAAGCTGTCCAAAATAAACTGTCACTAGTACCTTTCTCTGTTATAAGGGGGGCGCAATTAGTTAGGGGGCGCAATACACACACTTTCCCCTATGCATTATTCAATGTGCATAGTTGTGACAAAATAGAGATTCTGGCTGCATGATATAACCTCACACTGCATGTTTTTGAAATACAGAATTGGGCGTGTAACAAGTATTTCAGTTTAATAATTTCCATCTTTAATTGCACACCGCACCATTAGTGATTTAATTATATGCACTGTGTTCAGTTTCTTCTAAAACCAGAGATCCCCGCTGCAAAAAACCTGCATAATGCTGTCACAGTTGCCAGATTGTAACATACAACCCAATGGTGGTGATTGCTAGTACCTACTTGGCACAAAGTATGCGGCTAGCAACCCGAAATATGACAGGCTAATTTCATAAACAAAAAATTATTGAAAATCATTATTCAATAAGACAGGAAAATTCAAAAGTAATCTTGTCGTACATGAAATGAAAGTCAGTGGTTAAACCTATACAATGATGTTTATTTCAGCGCTCTAGCTTGATTAGCTCAAAAGTTACCGTCAAAATACTGTTTTTGGCCCCTGGTGATCTGTAATGACCTCAAATAGGTCAAATTGCAAATATCGCTCTTGTGATCCGTGAAAGGGTGTCCAAGAGCGCTTTGCTGAGCATTTGCAATAATTTTTGTGAATTTTAGATCATAAGACAGATTATCCTTGTTTTTTTCAATGGGAGAGGTCATCTCGTGACCTGACCTCAGGTCACGAAATAAAAAATCCCGGATATAAATTTTGTAGAGTCTCAAGGGGTCTTGAAGTGTAGGAAGTTTCAAATCGATCAGCTAAGAAATGTAGTTATTGTAGAGCTCAAAAGTTGAAGTGAGGTGACCTTGGTTGACCTCGCCTGGTGGTCTGACCTTTGTTGACCAGGGGTAAAAAATTTCAGCGATGGTGGAAATATAATGGGGTGAGAGATAGTGACCTCAACAGCGGTGCTGCGCTTCGTCATTTTTCTGCTATCTCGAAAAAAACCTTAGGGGGGCCATCGATGCCCCTCCCGGTGGGGCGAGGGTTAAACCTAGCGCCGGTGAAAAACAACCAATCTCACAGTGATTGAGTTAAATATACCAGGACGGACCCAGTATCCACTCAAGCACTTTTGGAGGACTCCAAAATGCTAAGACGCTGCGCTGTGCCGAATACTACTGCAGAGAAACTGTTTGAAGACCACGTCTAAAAAGTATTTAAGTACTTAAGGGAATGGGCTGGCTTTCATATGTTTCATTGTTTTCATCCTTTTTACTCTTGGTGGTCCAATATCTGGGCTGCGTATTTTCACTAAATATATCACGGGTCATTTCATCCCCTGTACACCATAGAAGATTGACCCAAATGAGGTAACTCCTATCTTGGCTCCTCTTAACAGTGAGGGGAGGGGCAGCTGCCAATCAGGGAGCGGTAAAAATAGGATAAGATCTCCTTCAGGATTATCACGCTTTGAACACCATACCTTCCACTCAGAACTCGCTAGATTTAATTACCACCACCCGCTTACCTTACCAAATGAAGCGTGAAACAAACCTTGTAATTAATAAACATGAGCTCAGGCTGAATTGGAAAAGGAGAAAAGATTAGAACGCAGACTCGCCATTTCGTGTGATGAAGGGCTTCGGCCATAATCCAAAAGCGTGACGCGAAACACAAGCTGACAGGCATTCATGAAATCGTCCAATTAGCATCGGCACCGCAAGCGCCTTAAGCGAGCTGAGTGTAATAGGGAAGAGGGGAAGGGTCAGGAGAGGTTATGCTTACCATTTTGTTATGCTTAATGCAGCTAAAATTATTTCCTTTCTTGGAAAAATATACTGCCCGAAAGAAAATTTAACAAAAACCCATGTACTTGACCCACCCACTTGTCCATTGCTTAATTCGTGCCGGGGAGAGAGGTAATTCAAAACCACTACTGAAACCGACGATCTGCAAAGAAAAACGTCATCCAAGATGTTTTCTCCACCGGAAAAAAAGCAAAAGAGGATTGAATTAATGTTCTTCTTTTGTGTTTTTTTGCATGTCATGCAATACAACTGCAATTTCCTATCTAGTAGTATATAGTTAAAGGGTCGTCTATAGGTTCCGTAAAGCATATTTTGGTGATTGTTTTGTCACCCCCTCATGTACCGCTGTGTGACAACTGTGTGTACCGTCTGATAACATCCTGACTGACTACCGTTCACATTGCTTGCATTAAATGGTTTATTGACGGCCTCTTAACAGTAGTTTTCCTGTAAAGATATTCAAACTGAACGATAAAAGCGACGTTTCGGGTAGTGTTTTAGCATTACTTTGTGGTATAACTACTTAATTGCTGCTAAAATACTTCAAGTAGCGATGGTGGAGTACCGGGTAACGATTTTTTCTACTTTGAAAAAGTAGCGCCAGTAGCAGTAGAACAGCCGGCTAGCTACCCTTCTATTTCAGCTAGCCAAGAACCTGTCTAATCCTTCTTCGCTGGAAGAAGGGTTTCCAGGGAGTCAACTTTTTTCTGGGCCCATATTCAGGTGCCCCATTTTACGCTCATACTCTTTGTACGAACGAAGTTGGAATTCAGGTCGCAGAACTGACACAAAAACATACCTTTCGGCCCCACCAAGTTATTCGGTATTCTGGTCCGCATTCGTAAGTGAGTCTGGTGTTCAGGTTGACACACGTACGCAAGTTTCGCATTCAGACGCACGCGAACGTGATACAACATCTTACGACCGATGCTACGTGAAAATTCATCTCACGAAGTTGAGTTGAATCCCGTTTTTGTGTACGTCACCTTGGAACCTACGAACATCTGAAGCTACGATTTCGACCTGAATACTGGCCTTGGAATCCACCCGGCCTTGAACCTGGGTCAGTCGCGTGGTAAGCGGACACGCTAACTACTACATATCCGCAAGACCATGCCCCTTGTCTGAAATCATTCATTCATATATGTATGTGTGGTTTTATTGTGATATCACCGACATTTAGCCGCATAACCGTTGATGAATGCACAATCAACTCAACTGAAGATCTACAAATCGAACGTGGTGGCGATTCAAGTCACATTCATGTGCTCACTTGTCTTCGGTTCTTACTTGCCACCTTTCTCCCTGTCTGCAACAGGGTTCTTAAACGTTGGATGTTCCAGCACTGAAGACACTCAGTGTCCCATGGTGAAGGCAAATGCGTGGTATACTACCGGAACAGATACGGCTGTCTTCGCCGTTCAAGGTCCGCACCCACGCTCGTCCTCGTTGGCATGACAACGAGGTCACCGGGGAAACCACGGTAATAGGGGCAGCGCTACGGACAGGCACGCGTCACTCACCTGGGGAGAGCTAAGGCCGAGCAAAGCAAAGACTTCGCACCCAGTAACAGACCATCACCAATTTTTGAAACTTTGGAGAGAAGTTGTGAAAATGTCAGACTTCTAAGCATTTACTCGGGGAGGTTGTATGACAAAACGCTGAAGCTCGAATTTGAGCGGCCAAAGATTGGCATCAGAATCGTAAAAGGAAATTCATCCACAAGCGATTATGATTCCAGGCAAGTTAGGAATAATAAACGAAAATGTTACAGTCAGTGTGTGCCCAAGGGAACGAGGAACACTAGTCCATATACTGTTTGGTTTTACAGGGAAAGTTTCTCGGTAGCAGAACTCCAAAGAGTACATGGCCTGCACACATTTTTGCAGGTAGAACTTCGTATGAAAATAGTCAATACAAGAACAGTTTAAGAAATAATGGAGTGTGTCTCTTACGATAAAACTTTCATGAATATATTTCAATTGTACGGACCTTAAGAATCTGCTGACATGTTGACGCATCCAACATCCGCATTTGGGCTAGCACCACCCATTAGAGGCGCAATAAGATTGAAAGGAACAAGATACGTTTTGTGTAACCAAATCTCTAAGTTAGCATGCGCTTTCCACAAAAATTATTGTATCAAAACCGTTTAGAACTATTCTCGTCCATCATTTGATCACGACATGCCACGTGTCACCGCATGATGACGACTTAATACCGTGGAAAACTGTTGAACACAAATCTTAAATCAGTGTACTTAAAGCTGGCACAGAGGAGATGATTTTACTCATCGGTTGGCGGCAGGAAATTGACTGAAATGTGAGCGCTAAGACCGACAGCCTCCAGCGTGTTCAGGGCAGCGCTGTTGTAGTCTCAGCTCGCCTCGCTCGGCCGCGGTGCGTCGCCCACGCCGCTGCTTCAATGCCACAGTGCTTTAACGTGGCACACCTGGGACAGTTATTGCTGTGGAGGAGGGCCTGGGACGCGCCCGAGACGTCATTATGCAGTCAGCTTCTGAGTCGTGGGCTGACGTGAACACCTGCTGCACGCGTCACGCCAGAAACAGCTGTGGACTTGAAAGTTCATCACAAGAACATTGGAACAGAAGAGGAAGAGACTAAATCAATATTTTTTCTTACATATTTCCTGTCTGGTTATGTTTATCTAAGTTACTAAGACGTGTGTGGGTACTTTGAGCTCTTCTGGATACTGTTATTGCTATATGTTATGAACCATTCTGCAAAGGCCTCACATCTGGTTGGAGTTGTTAGCTGCGTCGTACCTATCTTAAGAACGAGTGGATCTGGTTAATGACACTAAAGTTTGATAAAAGGGAGGACTTCTTGGAAAGTGGTGCAACGAAATTTCCTACCAGAATATTTTTCCGCCGGGGTCCATTCTGAGTGATGGGTAAAGTATCGTCATGAGGTATCCAGCGGGTTGAAGCCCTATGTAGCTTCTGACTTGTAGTCCACGATCTAATTCCAGTGCTTCTCATGCTGACTTTATTGGTTTCTGTTTCAATTTTTGTTTTGTTCTGTTCATTTCTATTCCATGGCCGGCTCACTACCAAGAGATATAAAGTAGCGCTGCTATTCTTCTTGATCAGCTGAAAAGTTCCATAAGCAGTATTTCACAACCTCTCGTTAAATATTTGATGAACATACCTAGCCACCCTTGCATCAAACCAATATTTAAAAGGAAAAAATCCGATTGGTTTCAGTTTGATCAATTCAAACAGGCCTTGGGTTCCTTAATAAAGGAGTTCTCCTTTATTGGACAAAGAAGCTCAAGGCATGGACGTAACAGTGATGGAATTCGTGATGCAAACCTCTCACTGATCCCCAGCCAACTGACCTCAGACAGTATGCCCATTGTTTCGATCGCGTGCAGGCAATGAAATCATCGTTGCAGGAGTTGATGTATGGTTGAGACAGCATAATTGGAAGACGGGCTAAAAATTACTGGTTTGGTGGAAATGTAGCATGGTTGTTGTTATCTAACGGACATTGTAAAGCACATGGCTATAATAATGTGTCTTATTGTGTAAGGTTCCAGCGAAGCCTGGCCGACAGATTGTTGAGGAATTTGCGATAGGTCAGGATACGATGAATAAACAATTCTCTGCTTAGTCATACCGGCAAGCAGGCATGTTAAATCACTTCATGTGAGTAGGTCACCACGATGCAATGATGCAAGGGTGTTTTGAGGTTTTAGCGCACTTCAGCGACTAGAGGCTATGTCACGCTAGATGGATTCCTGGATGCGTGCTGAAATCCGTTCACCAGCATTTACCCTCTGACATTGCCAGCTAGCGAAAAATATAGCCCACACATAATTGTATCCGCACAGGTGTATAGCTTAACTCTTCTCGGGTCTGCCAAATCACCATAAATAAAGTAACGTCTAACTTGGACGGTTAAACCAACCCCTCAGCTGTGACTTCCACCTCGATCACGTGACTGGAAAAGGTATGCTTCGGTGTCGGCTCCTGTAGGGAGCATAAACCAGTAAAACGTCTTCATTGGCGATATCCGAGCGAGCGCTTCTGCTTCAATATGGCACGTGAGGGCTTTATTAACACGCGCACTGGAGGAGGGCCTGGGAGACCCCTTCACCTATTTTTCCAAGGTGGCCGAAGAACCGCTCGTAGCAGAAAAACGATACTTGGCTTTATTTGAGAAAAATTCACGGCACCTTGAATAGTGAAGGAATTTTGAAAATTAGTCGAATTCGTTTTACTCATAGGCTTTCGAAAGTCAGACCTGCATTTTGAGATCGCCACAATTGTGCGGCCTGACCAGTTCGCTTGCATTGGAAACCGTGTGATGTCGTCATAACGCCAAATAACCGGGATGATATGTCAAGGTCACCTCAAATAAAGATCAAGCCAAGGCCAAAGGTTACAGGTCAATGTCATATCAGCACTTTCAAGGTCATTAACCCTAGTGCTTCCGGTCAAATGACGTTACCGGTCTGACGTATATTATGCTTTGATACCATAGTCAAGGTAACTCAATATAAAGTTAAAGGTCAAAGGTCAAGGTAAATGACATGGGTGAAGGTCAATCCTCATGTCCTGCCATAGTTGCTATAGTGCTAGTTAACCCTATTTCCAACAGTATCCCTACTTTAACCTTATCTCCGAAACGGTTTGAGATAGGCTCTTGAAATTTTGTCACTTTTCCTAGAACTAAATAGTACGTTCCCTGAAAATTTTGAAAATATATATGTACCAAAGGCGGAGCTATTGCTCGCTAATTGAGGGGTTTTTATCCAGAAGCCGAGCATTGTCGCCTGTGTTGCGTTTGTCCTACAATAAAGTTGTCTGTTATAAATTGACGGCAGTTGTGATGTTTGAATGCTCTTACTGTGATTTAGGATGACAGTTTATATATATATACATATACATATACATATATATACATATATATATATACACATATATATACATATACATATATACATATATACATATATAATATATATATACATATATATATATACAATATATATATATATATATACACATATACATATATATATATATATATATATGTATATATGTATATTGGTATAATTTTGGCCATAGGCGGTTCCAGAAGCTCAAAATGGGGGTTTACATTGTTATCCACCCGAACTCTTCCAAAGTAAATAGACTGCGTACAGAATGTTCGGGAAGGGTAAAAATAACCATGCATTGATCCCATATATGTATTATATGATGATAAGAAGCCATAGGCGTGTTCAGGTACTATATTTAAAGGGGTTCACACGCACTAAGTTCATTTTAGTGTTGCGTGTGCATTGAATGGGACAAAACATTGTAACTATGCATTTAGTTCTAACACCAAATGAGATTTGGGATGACAGTCGATGTGTATTTCGATTTTATTTCGATATATGTTTGGCCCTAGGCGGTTTCAGGAGCTCAAAATGGGGGTCTACAATGGTATCCATTCGGATCTTCCAAAGTGAATACACGGCCTACAGAATGGACGGGAGAGGTAAAAATAAGGATGTATTGATCCCATCCGTGTATCATATGATAATAGGATAGCATAGGCGTGCTTAGGTACCGTAATTAGAGGGTTCACTAATTTTCAAATCTATTTTAGTGTTGTGTCTGCATTGAATGGGGCAAAGCACCGTATATATGCATTTTCACCTAACACCAAATGGACACAATTCATCCATAGGCGGATCCAGGAGTGGTTTTTGGTTCGGGCAGGGGTGGATAAAGGCGGGGTAATTTGAAAAGTAACCATACCTGAAAGGCGGGGAAATTTGTGTCTTATCCCACTATTTTGCCTTCCTGAATCCGCCTCTGACATATTTTTGGCATTTGAACACTTCTTTTGACATCAGAGATATCACACTAAATCTCTATATATGATATAGAGATATCACATGGATTGACATGAAATTGCTCGGAAATGGTCATATGGTCGCCAGGTATAGTGTGACATCAGAGATATCACACTATACCTGGCGTGTGCATATCTGTAAAAAAGAAGACATGGCAAAATTCATATAATTCCCCCAAATGTCTGGCCCTAGAGCCGCCCTTGAATTTTGAATTTCGCCTAAATGAGACATATGACAATTTCCAAGCAATTTCATGTCAATGCATACTAGTTTTGTGAAGATCAAGCCTAAGAGACAAGAGTTACGGATGATCTAAAACAGGCAGAAATTTTGCATATTTTGAACGCCCTATCCTCAATTTTCAAATTTTTAAAATTTCCTTTTTCAAAATAGATTTTAGTGCAAGAGGAATCGATTGCAGTTGGAATTTTTAAAATCAGCTGGATAGATTTCGAGATCTTAGGGGCCGAATCTGCCCCCCTGTTGGAAATAGGGGTAGCCGGGAGCCCGTTGGAAATAGGGGTAGCCGGGAGCCCGTTGGAAATAGGGTTAAAGTGTAGATATATCATAGATAGTATATCATATTGTGACCTCATAGGTTAAGATCTTGAATGACTTTGATCCCAAAATTTTAGGAATTATTTTGTCAACCTTCTCTCTATGGCCTTGGTCCACCTCTAGCTTATTCCCGTTTATTCCCGCATAATCACGACCATTCCCAATAAGTCCCTTGCACGGCCAATATTTGAACTTTATCACCTCGTTTGAACTTGAAGATATTGACCTAGGTCAATGAACATTGGCTGTGATGTAGATCACTACAGCCCCCACAAACCTCTCAACCGGTCTTTTTCTACACCTCTTAGTTTCCGAGATCTTAGGGAGCCCTACCAGCCCCCTCCCCTCCAGTGCGCGTTAGTGCCAGACCCTTGTCCAGTGCGAGTGTTTTGGATTTGGGTGTATTATTGATAGGTATTTTCTAGCAGAAAGGTGACAAATCGCTCAAAACGGCATAGTCGCGATAAGCGGATGCCTTGCCTAGAACAAGTTATCCTTATGCAGATCGTGTTGCAAGGTCTAGGGGAAACGTACGAACCTTATACGTAGGGTTACACTATTTTGGAAAATGTAATGCATAAACTTGAATTGGTGCCGTTACCAATGAGTGTAAGTTTCATTGCGGCACAACGCCCGTTCACCTGCCATTGGAGTGGCGGTCGGGTCGAGCCAGAGCCGAGTCGGGTCGCTCATAGGTGAAATTGTATCGATGTGTGGGGAAGGGCCTTGCGGGCGCATCGCCCCCGTAAGGTAATCAGCCTTTGTTAGAAACCTTGCCAAAAATTACTATACAAGTACAGTGTTTAAGTTTGCAAGTATTTCAGCTACTGACATAACTGAATCACATGTAGCGTTCAAGTTATATATCAAAATTACTGAAATCACGAACTCTGCAGTTTTGCACGATGATTACGTTGTGAAATGTCAACGAGCTGTCTTCTTCAAGCTTCCATTCAATAATGCGGTTCAATACAGTACCTGATGGACAGATCTCATTTTCAATTTCTGTAGGTCACCTAAACAAGTGTTTCCGGTCGATCTAACCAACTCAAGTTTTACTGGCTCACCAGCACTAAGTTAAACATCGATTCCACGGACGGAGATGCCGCACTAATTAGACATCGCTTGATGGACGAGGTCTATTTCCGCCCGTCAGATTGGGCGCGCTCCGTCACTCTCATAGCATGAACCTGGACTTCTGTGACGTGTGATTTCTGGGAAAAAATTGAGCGAGTATATTCATACATCTCTGACTAGTTGCCGAAGCGTGTTCCTCATCGGTGAAAAGAACAAATGTTGAGGTCAGTTAATGCAATTGCAAGACATTTCCATCAGAATCATTTTAAACAGTTTAGTTAGTGTGAACGGTCACTGGTTTTCATATGTTGTGACATCATCAAAGTAGCGAGACGCTGGAGGAATTTATTGAGCTGGAATCTCTTCACTTTAGTTTAGGCGGACACCAGGATGTCTAAGAGGCTGCGAGAAAGAGCCCACCGCCTCTAATCATGCCCATTGACTCACGATCTCATCTCCGTAAGGTCCGTTACGGCACTGGCTGGTTCCGGGATCCATGTCTGACTGGAGCTTCGCAGCCTGTAGGTTTCAATCGAAGCTGACCTCGGAAAAACTAAGCAGGAGTTACTCTTTCGTGCCAGGCTGAGGAAATATTCTCCTTAAAAACATCTTATTTTTATATTTTAGTCACAAGCTATGAAATAGTTCGAATCACAACATAAATCAGTTTCAATGTTTGCGAATGCATTTTTGAATCTGCCAGATGAACCCGCCAGCCAACTACGCAATTTGTTTCGTTCCTAGCAAAACATCATCAAACCGCGAGCCAAAACCCACATCAGGTTGCGCTGTGTAAGCAAACAAGTGCGAGTTCGAGCGTCAAAAGCGGTCTCCCGTCGGATCCGCCGATGGCGTCGCGAGTGTCTGGCTTTAAGAGTCGTCACTGCCGGCCTACTCCCAAGAATCCAAGCCCAGCCACACCTTTAACAAAAATAGTACCACAAAGCCACTGCTTCAGGATGTGATGATGCTGCGCCACTTATGATGAGTGTGATGATGAATGTGCCGGCGTATCAAACATTCTGATTATGTTCAAAACCGTTTTACTTTGTCGGTTCTATACGCCTTTGGACATTTATGATATTAACCTTCACTGTAAAGTATGAGATTGCTTAAACTTTCCCCTCTGGTTCTCCCTATGGTACCGCCACATGACCTTTGTTGTCGGCGCGCCCTTAATTTTTTTTTTTTTTTTTATTATTTTTTTTTTTTTTTTTTTTTTTTTTTTTTTTTTTTTTTTTTTTTTTTTTTTTTTTTCTTTTTTTTTTTTTTTTTTCTTCCTTCCCCCCCCCTCCCTAATTGTAAAACCTCCCCCTCCCCTATTGTTCCATTAAACACCGTTGCTCAGCGCTGCTGCACTCAGTACATCATATATATGATCCATCGTGCCACCTGTTCCAACATTTTTGAATTGGCTCATTTCGGGTCAGTTAAACAGGTTAGGCAAAGTGACCGGAAAATGTTTTTAGTGGGACCAGTGTGGGAGCAGTTTAAAGCTATAGATCTGATATTTATATCGTATGATAGGACACCAAAATCCCACATTGTGGTTTTTATATGGTGACCTGACGTCAGACGCAGGTCATAACCCTGTATTGGAAATGCGTGGGAAATACTTAAAATGGCCGAAAAATTGTTTATTTTAGTGGGTATAGAGAGACTTTCCCATTCTTGGTATCCTGGTAACTTAGGCAATGGGTGGGGTTGCCAGGTTGCAGGTCGGATCCCCCCTGGATTTTTGGTGTCCTATAGGCTTTATATAGGGCTTGCATTGCCGTGTCAGCGTTAGCCTGTCCAGAATTCACCCCGAATCGAGAAGAGATATCCAGCCCTGGCTTAGACCACTCCTCAGGATCAATTTGTAAAGCCTGTGGTTTTTCATAGGCCTGTGACCTATGCGAGACCATCTGCAACTATTTAACACGCCTAGTGGTGGGGTCCTTTAGTGCCTCATCATCTTTTCTTGAAAGATTTCGGGCGAAACGCTCACCGCCAGAACAAAAATTCACTGCATTTGAGAGAATCTATGGGTACCTAGATTGGTGAAAAAATTAGAAAATTGGTCGATAATGTGTTTTACTTATAGGCTTTCAAAGTCAAACACATATTTTAGGATCGTTGCAATCGCGCTGTCCCACCAGTTCGCCTGCGCTGTGGACTGAGTGGTGACGTAATAACGCCATATAATCGGCTTATACGTCAAAGTCACCCACACGAAGTTCAAGGTCAGAGGTCACAGTTCAAGGTCATTGATCCCAGTATTCCGGTCAGATAGCATTATTCAATATGAAGTATGTTATGCTATGCTAGCTTGAGCTATTTCCGGAGGATCCAATGGGCTGATGATTCGCTCTTTTCACTCTCCGAGAAAGGTTCTGCATGGGAATCCTCGGATCTTTATAAATTCTTGCGAAATTGTATCTGAACTTGGCCGGGATGGGAGAACGCAGTTTATGGCTAATCTTCCCTGCATCCAATACTGAGCGCTTGGTCAGAAGTAACCCTTTGGGCTGAGGATAAAGTTTTTTTTTGCTCGAATAAACCACGTAACTCCTAGGTTACTGGAACCCAAACTGTTATTTAGTAGGATTTTATGACTTTGAAGTTTTGTCACTGACGATAACACAGCTGCACCACTTTGCATGATGATGAAACATACCTTAGAAACATTTCCATGGATTTATCTTTCATGGAATATAAAAGAACTTCATATTCAAGATAATAGTGTCTAAGATACTTTTGTTTTAAATTCATCCAGTGGATTATTACGTTCGGGACACCCTGTAGATGCATAATTTTATAGAAGCCATCATTCGTAGCATACTGACTGAAACAGGTCTGCCAGTTCAGAAAAAAAGGGAGCAAAGAAATGAAAACGAAGCAAGAAAAAAGCAGGAACACGAGATGAAGAAGAAGCCAAAAAGGTTTTCCTCTGTGTTTTTTCAACTAATTTTGACAAGTGTCAGCAAAAAAACTGCTAGGTATATCCTTGCAATTCAGCTCTGCACATTCGAGGCAGGAGCAGGTTGAAGCCCTCCACCTGCCTAAGTTGTGAGCCGGTTTCACCTTCACCAGAATTCCACGTCCTCTCACCCAAGACTAGCTAGTGCAAGTGGCGAACAGTGCAGTAGAACAAGTGTTGTGGTGGTCAGGATGGTTCAACCAATCTGGGGCACCGTAGTGCGAATGACTGGCGATGATGCAACACTGTCCTTATGCGGCACTGCCAAACGAGAGAGAGAGGGGGCGAGCGTGGTGAGAGAGAGAAATACTAAGATAGGACCAGATAAGCCACATATATGTCGGAAAAGTACGTGACTGGCGTTAGGAAAACTCTGTACGCTGGTAGTCATAATTGGAGCTGGCGGTCACTTGTTCCATTAATAATGATTTACACGGTGGAGTGCAGATTCTGCGATAGGCTGATACGCATCGACGGGAGAGAGCGTGACTTTACGGCCAACTTTAGCAGCTGCCAGCAGCTGATTGAAAAGTAGTATGATGGTGCGCCAGGGGATGACTCACGGGCTACAGCGTCAGGGGCGTAACCAGGATCTCTTCCAGGGGGAGTGACACGCAACAAAAATCCACATCGACAAAAGTGTGGAAAGGCTCCCATAAAAATAAGTACGTGGACCAAAGATTTCGGTCACATGGCGCGCTTGGAGGGGAGAAAGGCGTTCAGTGGAAGAGCAGGAGATCACCCAGGCCCTCAACAGAAGAACAACCAGATTATTTCTTCCCCCAGACGTACGGTTTTGCAGTTACAGCTTGAAGAAAGTCGTACAAGTCGTAAAATAAAACTCATAAATCGTTGAAGTGACCTTCATGTTTTCATAAGCGCATCGATTGACACTGCAGCCTGTTTACTGACGCAGGGTACGGTCGCCCGCTGTTGAAAGTAGACTCCAGTGGCGTGGATGACCTGATTTCAGCCATTGTTGGTCATAGGTTGTCGAATTGATCTCCCTACGGGCCAAAAATTATAGAGGGGAGGGTTTAGAAACAATCAGTGGTGATATTCAGGCATACGCCTAACAGACGGATTATAACCAGCTCAGCTATTCTCTGCAAAACACATGTATCTAAACATAACATTTTTTTCATTGCTCCTTGATCTCAACTGTACTACTATAGGCTTCAGTGCCTTTCTTATGACATAACGTACCTATGGTATGTTATATCAGTAAATTTCTCACCCTGAAGTTTACGTGTTGATTGCGGAAGAAATTACTCAGCACCTTTTATTTTTACCATGCAATCATCAGCTAAACTGGGCAGATAGTAAAAACAGAGAGTAAAATTTATCAAAGCTGGGATCAGGTACAGATTCAGTGCCATCTTGACCGATTTGAGGAGCCACCACCAGTAGCATAGGCGTAGGAACCGGGGGGGCCAGGGGGCCACTGGCCCCCCACTTTTCTGTGATGGGCCCCCGCAACGGAGGCAAGAATATTAACAACTGTAATATCAAGCGAGAAACTCAAACTGGCCCGATAGCTTGCCCCGGAACCCCGTTAAACCTACCTGTGCCCCTAAACTAAGTTGAGGTCATATGAGTTGATTTTAAGGCCCCCTGAGCTTCTCGGGGCCCCTGAACTGGCCTCTGATACCATACGAGCTAATCTGGGCTCTTTGAGCTGAACTGAGCGCCCCGGAGATGGTTTGGGCAGCATGAACTGTTTTAGGATGCCTAAACTGAGCTAGGAGCCGTAACCTTGAACAGGGCCCCGTGAGTTGGCCAAAACCTATATCCACCGACCTGGGGGCCCCTGAGCTGAGCTGGGACCGTAAAGTTAATATTGTCCTTTGAGCTAATCTGGATCCCCTGTGATGCACAGAAGACCCTAAACTTATCTGAGGCCCCTGCACAGGAATAGGGCCCCTGCTTTGAAATTGGGTTATAAGCTTTAATTGAAACCCTGGACTGTTCTGAAACCCCAAATATGCCGGCAAGGGGCCCCTGGATGATCCAGGCCCTTAAGCTTATCTGGTCATCAGAGCTAATATGGGCCTCTGTGTTGAACTGAGGGCCCCTGAGATGGCCTGGGACCCCTATAAGGCTTTACAGCCACTGACCTGGCGGCCGTGAGCTTGAATGGGTCCCTTGAGATGTTCTGACAGTGGTGTAGCCAGGGGAGGGGGGGTCCCTGGGGTCCGCGGACCCCCTTGGGCCGACCTTATGCACTAAAAACACAAAAATTGATCTCGGGGGCCCCTGAGCTTGGTCTCGGTGGGGGGCCTCCCGAGCTTGGTCTCAGGAGGCCCCCGATAATCGGTATCGAGGGCTCCAGAGTACCGAATATTGATCTTGGGGGACCCCTGCGCTCAGTCTCAGGGGGTCCCGAGCTTGGCCTCAGGGCCCCCGAGCTTGGTCTCAGGGCCCCTCCTCCCCGAGCTCGGTCTCACGGGCCTTTCGATTTTGGTCTCAGGGGCCCCCGAGCTTGGTCTCAGGGGCCCCGAGCTTGGTGTCTGGGGCCCTCTGAGCTTGGTCTCAGGGAGCTCCCGAGCTTGGTATCAGGGGCCTTTCGAGTTTGGTCTCAGGGCCCCCGAGCTTGGTCTCAGGGGCCCCCCGAGCTTGGTGTCAGGGAGCCCTCCGAGCTTGGTCTCAGATAACCCCCCGAGCTTGGTCTCAGGCCCCCGAGCTTGGTCTCAGGGGACCCCCGAGCTTGGTCTCAGGGATGTCCCCAAGCTTGGTCTCAGGCCCCCTTCTCCCCGAGCTTAGTTTCAGGGGCCCTCAAGCTTGGTTTCAGGGGGCATCCGAGGGCATCTGATGCATAAGGCTGACCGTATGCACTGGAAAACATGAGCATTGGTCTCGGGGGCCCTGATCTTGGTTTCAGAGGGCCACCGAGCTTGGTCTCAGCGCCCCCCGAGCTTTGTCTCAGGGGCCCCGAGCTCGGTGTCAGGGGCCCTCCGAGCTTGGTCTCAGGGAACGCCTGAGCTTGGTCTCAGGGGCCCCTGAGCTCGGACTCACGAACCTTTCGATCTTGGTCTCACGGGCCTTTCGATTTTGGTCTCAGGGTGCCCCAGAGCTTGGTCTCAGGGCCCCCCGAGCGTGGTCTCAGGGGACCCCTGAACTTGGTCTCAGGGGTTCAGGATCCCCTCCGGGTGTCCCCGACTATTGATATCGAGGGACTCATGAGTGAAGCACGAGCATTGGCCTCATGAGACCCAGAGTTTGGTCCCAGGAGCCCCCAGACCTGGGTTCAGGACCCCTGAGCATCGGCATCGAGGGGCTCCAGAGTACCAAGCACTAGTCTGGGGGGGCTCGAAATATTGATCTTGAGGCCCCGGAACATCGGTGTCGAGTTACTCCTGAGAAAAGCGCGAGCATGGGTCTAAGGGTGCCCCTGAGCCTGATCTAAGTGGGACCCCGAGCTTGGTCTTAGGACCCCCGGGCATCAGTATCAAGGGGCTCCGGAGTATTGGTTTAGGGGGAGCAATTATTTTAGGGGCCTCCAAATGGTGATTTCGGAGGGCCCCCGAAAGTGTGGATGCAGTGGTGTAGCCAAGGGGGCCCTAGGCGTCCGCATACCCCCACCCCTTGGGCCAATCTGAACCACTGCAAAGGATTCCCTGATCACGTGGCCCCCAGAGTTGGTCTCAGGGGCCCCTGAAGATTCGTTCTCAGGGCGTCCCGAGTCGGCCTCACGGCCCCCGCCCTGAGAGTCGGTCTCAAGGCCCCCCGAAAGTAGATTTCGGGGGCCCCTGAGGGTTGGTATCAGGGACCCCAAAAGTCGGTATCAGGGGCCCCGGGAGTCTGTCTCAGAGGAGGGGGGCCGAGCTAGTCTCAGGCCCCCCCAGAGAGTGGTTCTCAGGGCCCTGCAACAGTCTATTTCAGGGGGCCCCTGGGAGTCAGTCTCAGAGAACCCCAAGAGTCGGTCAAGGGGACCCCAAGAGTCTGTCTTAGGGGACCCCGAGATTCGGTCTCGGGGTCCCCCTGAGAGTCTGTCTCAAAGAACCACAAGAGTGAGTCTCAGAGCACCCCAAGAGTCGGTCTCAGGGGGCCCTCATAGTCTCACGGGTTTCTCTCTCAGGAGTCAATATTTAGTTTCAGGTGGCTCCGAGAGTTAATCCGGGGGTCCGAGAGTTAGTCCAATTTGATCTGCAGAGTGCTGGTTTCAGGGGGCCCCAGAGGGGTAATTTTGGGAGCCCTCGAGATTTAGCCTCAGGCTGTGCCCCCCCCCGAGTTTTGGTATAAGCGGCCCCAAGAGTCAATCTCAGGGAGCACCCAAAAGTTAGTCTCAGAGGGCTCCCGGTTGTCAGTCTCAGAGACATCCGAGAGTTAATCTCAGGGTTCTGAGAGTAATTTCCAGAGGTGCTCCCGATTTTTTGTTTCATGGGCCCGGAGATAGCCTTAGGCCCGCGAGAGCTAACCTGGAGCCTCCGAGAGTCAGTCTCAGGAACGCCAAAGACACAGTCTCAGAGGTGATTCCACCCCCCCCGGGTGTTTGTCTTAGGGGTGCCCTAGAGTAAGTCTCAGCGGGCTGTCGGAAGTCATTCCCAGCCCCCCTCCCCCACCCCAAAGACAGCCTCAGGGGACCCCAATAGCTAATCTGGATGGTCACGATAGTCAGTCTCAGCCCCTCCCCCTCCAGAGCAAATCTGGAGGGCCCAATAATTAGTCTCAGAGGTGCTGCCGATAACTAATCTCAGGAGCCCCGAGAGATTCTCAGGGGCCCCCAGTTTTGATCAACAGGCGCCGTGAATCACTCTCAGAGACCCCTTGAGATATAATCGGGAGGGCGGCCGAAAATTATCTTTGTGAGTGCCGCCAAGTGTTGGTGTTAGGTGGCTCCAGAGCTCAAATAAAAATTTTCAAAATCATATGCCTCGGAAAAAATGTACCTACCCCTATTGCGTACTAAAAAAGGACAAATTGAAACGTGTCGATCAGGCACCATTATCGAAGGAAAGCCAAAAATTAATATAATTTTATCATAAGAGCAAATCAAACAGGGCTAGTCAATTCTTAATCGAGTAGCTTAACACCAATAAATACATTCCTAAATATTCTGAAATAAACAACTTTCCAATATTTTCGTAGGAAACCAGACAAACTAGGGT
Organism: Lepas anatifera; assembly: GCA_034440635.1. Classification (NCBI taxonomy): domain Eukaryota; kingdom Metazoa; phylum Arthropoda; class Thecostraca; family Lepadidae; genus Lepas; species Lepas anatifera. The sequence continues at coordinate 1,221,959 of JAOTON010000131.1, read as the reverse complement.
AATGACAGAAATTAATGAGCATAATCCCAAAAAGAAAAATAGGTATGCAAGGTTGAAAATAACAATAACAGAGTAAGCCAAAGCGATAGATATCTTGGGCGCCTTTTGTCTTGGTAATTTGCTCGTTTACAAGATAGCAAGGGTAAGAAAGTAAATGGATCTCAACAGGATCTGTCGACGGAATAGAGGTTATGTGACGTTCAGGACACGCTCCCATTTCCCTTGTATCTTTATTCGTTTTTTTCGTTTCTTTGGAAATTTCCTGATTAAAGAGTTCATGGATTCGACACCGGGAAATAATTGCTAATCATTTCCCGTAGATCATTTCTTCGTACTCAAAACGACAGACCTCAAATAACTTCATGTCTGATTACCCGAGTGAATTGAGGTAGACTCAGGCTTAACATCATGCGTGCATCAACATTGAACTTCCCGAAATATGGCTCAAAGCTGTTATTATAGCCACGCTACCATATAAGTTATGGGCCATCCTTAATATTTGGTGACCTTAGTTTACCAACACTTGGTCGGATTGAAAAACCAAGCTATAAACAAAATAAGAATGAATGCTTAAAAAGCCATAACAAAATTTCCTTCGTGTGAATGTTATAATGTTAAAATACTATACAAAAGATATAGGAGATGGGCCCGGTTGCTAAGGGAACCCCGGCCTGGGGCCCCCGACGGTAGTCGGACCCCTCCTTGGCCGAATCCTGGCTACGCCACTGTGTTCTGTGACTCTACATCAGCCACCCTGGGACCCCCTAAGCCTAGCTGGGGCCCTGAGCTAATCTGGGTACAGCTGTGCTTAACTGGGGCCTTTGATCTGGTATGGGGGCCCTGAACTCTTCTAGGGTCCTTGGGCTAAGTTGGGGCCGTGAGCTTGAATGGAGCCCCTGAGCTGGTGTGAGAGGAGACGCTATATCAGCCGATCTGGGCCCCTGAGCTGAGCTGGCCTGTACTGAACAAGAGCCCTGAGCTGGTCTGGGGCCTCTGAACTGTTCTAGCATCATTGAGCTAAGCTGGGATCCGTGAGCTTGAAGTCCCTTGAGCTGTTTTGAGACCCTACATAAGTCGACCTGGGGACCTCCGAGCTGAACCGGGCCCCTAAGCTAATCTGGCACCCTGTGCGAATCTGGAACTCCCCTGTGATGAGCTTCTATCGGTGCTGTGCTTATGTAGGGTCCCTTGATAAGCTGGTCCCAAAGTTATTGCACTGGTCTGGGCCCTTGAGCTGACTGATCTGGTTTCCTGAGCCATGGTCTGGACTTTGGGGCCCTCCGAGATAATTTGGCGGCCCCTGGGCGGCATAGGCATAGGAACCGGGGTAAGGGGGATACTGCCCCCCTTTGAGGTGGGCCCCCGCAACGAATATACAAATATCAGCAACTGTAATATAGAACAAGAAACCCAAACGGCCCCGATAGCTTGTCTGGGAACGTTCAAGTTCGGTAGTACGCTGCCTGCAAGCCCCTGGAGGAGGAGCGCTTCGTAACAAAGCCAAGGAACCTACTACCCGAGTGTTTCCAAATGAGTCCCGAGAACTGGGCCCAATCAAACTCCATTCCATATCAATCCCAACACAAAATATGAATCGGACACGGACCCTGCACTAAATGCCGAGCAACAGTCGTCCCTGAGCCATCGAAAGGCGCGACGTCTTTCGATGCCAGGGTTATATGGCGTCGCCAACTCTTTCCCTGTTGGAGGGGTTTCTTTGGAGTCAAATTGCTCCTTGCACAAGGAATCTGCCGTGCCTTAAACCCGAGTTGGTCGCGTGGAAAGCAGGGTTGGGAACCACTATAACACCATGCCCACACCTCCTCGGCATTACAAAGCTGGCCATCAAGTACCAACATTGCACTTGCAGTCATGCTGGAACTCTGCATTTTAGCCATCGAAATATAGCTAGGCGTATTTATTGTGATCAGCCTTTACCTAAATCAATCTCTAATGATGGAAAGAATAGATCAGTAATAACCTACATAAATGTTCCCATTTTCGTCATTAAATAAGCAAATACAAGTTGATTAGGCATAGCGAAGTGAGGCTATTTGGTATCAAAGCATTGTCTGTAGTTTTCTAAGCAGTTCTTAATTTTGTAAATGTAATGAAAAGGGCCTAAACATCTGTAAATATAAAAAAACGCGCTCGTGGTAAGAAATGATTGAAATCCTCACAAAAAGCTTAAAAATGTATTTCGTATTTGAAAAGTGTCTAGGTAAAAAACAAAAATTGTTTTTTTGGCGTTTTACTATTATTTATTACATCATAATAGGTACAACTCGAAATCATTGGGAAAAAATTTGATTTATCAATTTTCCATACATTGTCATCCTTGTGTGCATGCATGCCTTATTACACTAAACCAGCTATCTAAAATTTTTAAAATTATAGGCCCCCGTGGACTGGGGCCCCCTTGAGGTGGGCCCCCTCTAAGGTTGGCCCCCCACTTTTCAAACCGTTCCTACGCCCCTGACCAGTAGTACATGCCGGCTCAACCAAAGGGTGAGCCGGCAAAAGTGACTCGGTGCCCTCCTCACTTTTGCTGCCTATGTCTACATAATAACGTTCTAAAATCATTTATGAGAAACATTTTGATCTTCTCGTGCGTGTCTTTGCATCAAAGCAGGAGCCCCTGGATCAGGGCGTTGTCGTCTCGTATTCACTACTCGAGCGCCATCTTTTCCACTCAATAACGGCGGGCTTGGAATGTTTTTTAGATGGCGCTGCCTGCTGCTGTTTTCCACAGTGCGTACTGGGATCAAAACCACTGCCGGATTCTAGCCCGGGTCAGGGGCGTAGCCAAGGGGGCGCTCCTCCCCTGAGGGTCCGGAGGGCTCCCCTGAGGACATGTGCCACGCGAAGCTCGGCCCGCTCACACTTTGCTATGGGGCCAAATATGGGACTTTATACTAAACAGAGCCCTCGTTAGCCCTCTCCAGCACTCTATTCTGTGACAAGCAGTGCCTTTTTACCCATCAAAACCGTCTTTAAAAAGGTGCTCTTTGGCACACTGGGGGTCAAGGTGCCCTGTACATAGAAGAACCCGTTTTGGTCACCTGGGACCTCTTTAACTGATAAAGCCACGATGGCCAGCAGGACTATTTGGGCAACAGGGGCCATCGCGACTCGCAGACTGTCAGAGCCCTGTCTGAAACCTTCAAGGCTCTGTCGGACTAGCTGGGCCCTCTTTAAGTAAGGAGCCCACTGTGGCTTGTAGGGATAGTTTTAGCCCACAGCGCCCACTCTGACTATCAGGATCCTCTTTAATTACAAAGGCTTTTGAACTAGCAGGACTGACTGTTCTCCGCAGGACTCTCTATCATCACCAGGGCACTGTCTGGTCAGTTGGAGACATAGCCAAAGAGAGGCTGTTGGGGCGTCGGCCCCCTGGAGGATGTACTGCCCAGCTGCACTATTCTCTGTATCCCGCTGTGGAACTTCATGTTAGACAGGGCACTCTCAAGCCCTCTCTAGTACCCCATTCTATGACAAGTGGGGATCTTTTGACCATCGGAACCCTCTGAAAGAGAGCCCTTTGCACCACTGTTCCCCAGGGTCCTCCTGTTGACAGTAGGTCCCGCTTGGGTCAGCTGAGTCCTCTTCAACCGATAAAGCCACCATGGTCAGCAGGGCGCTTTGAGCACCAGGGCCCACTACGACTTGCAGGGCCAACAATTGCCAGCAGCGCTCTAGCTGATTCTGAACAGCTGTCCAGGGCTGTCTGAAAACCTGCGCCCCCTTTAAATAAGAATACCATTGTGGCAAGCACAATGCCTGCAGCCTGCTTTTAGCCTGCAGGGCCCACTCTGACTATCAGACCCTCGTTAACCCTTGCCCCGGTGACGGGTAGGAGCCACCTTTGCCCTGGTGGAGGGCTAAAAAAGACCCCCACGATCTCAAAAACTAAGAGAGCCAGAAAAAGTGCAAAACGGCAATCGAAAGCTCTTCGAAAATGATATCGAAAATACTTCAGTCATTTTTCTCGTCAGGTCAATATCATGATCACCAGAGGTCAAAATAGGTCAAAATCGTTAATATGAGGTGTACTAAGAAAACCTCATATATCTCAGAAACTATGCTAGCTAGAAACATTTTATTAAGACCGTTCGAAAGCTCTTGAGTTACTCTTTCATTATAGTGCCATTGATTTTCGTGTCAGTTCAAAGCCTAGGGAGCTACAGGTCACTGAATATTGGGAATGTTCTTGGGAATGTCCATAGCCACCCATGCATAAGGGCGTTTACTTTTTCGCTAATAAAATCCAAACAAAGCAGGACACAGCCATAGTTGATGCACTATTGCAATCGTCTCGTCAATACAAATCGAATTATATATAATATTGCTATGCCAGGTCAAATTTGAAAAATTGACCTAGCCCAGGTCAACGGTCTGACCCCATTTGACCTGGTATAGTCCGGATGTATTCATTTGACTTGCAGTGACTATACAAACACTTTCGTGATAATATAAAAGTTCTATCTTTGTTTATTCAAAATTTATAGAGTAATACACCAGAAAATGTTTATTTGATCTAAGGTGACCTTTCCAAGATCACAAGCCAAATTTTTTGGATCAACTTCAGAAATGAGGTAAGAGAAAGCCGTAACCGATGTTTGAAGTTGATTCCATCCATACTTACCGAGAAAAGCTCATTTTGTGATTTTCCCCATGTATTTACAATGGGGAAGTCATGCTCTGCACATGACCTTAGGTCACCAATATAAAAATCCCGGAACATATTTTGTAGCTCCTGGTGGGCCCAATATGTGATATGAGTTTCAACTTGATCAATTAACCCGCCTTTTAGTTATGCAATCCTAAGCATTTTTTGAGGTGAGGTCACTTCACCTGGCCTGGTGACCTGACCTGATATGACCTTGAGCTAAAATTTTCAGGAAAGATGTAAAAATGATGAAAGAACAGCTAGACCAAGTTTGGTGGAGCTGCGCGCCGCCGTTTTTTGGTCACTTTGGAAAAAGCCGAGGGGGTCTAAAAAGACCCCCACCCGGGCGAAGGTTAACAGAGGAGCCTTTCAACTAGTAAGACAGACAGTTCTTCGTGGGGCTCTATATCGTCAGAAGGGCCCTCTTTTTCAGCTGATCCTCTATAGTCGATACCAAGGGCCCAATTGGCCCTCTAAATACACAAAAGACCTGTGCAGCTACCAGATTGTAGGCTTCTTTAACCCTTTCACGTACTCGGGTTTTCGCCACCTTCGCCCTTACAGGGGGTTGTTGCGAACCCCCCCTCTCGCGATTGGCCTCTAATTGCCGTAGAGCTTCGCGGTAAAAACCAACGTGTTGGTCATTACGAGTAATCACGATAGATACCTATGTTTATGACCTTAGGTCATCAGTTCACCTTCCAGGTCAGGTCGATGACCTGATGTTGGCCCTGTTGCGGCCCATTTTGCCGTTGTGGCTGCTATTGACCGGAATTTTGGTAAAAAATAACATTTGAATGGCCATTAAATTGAGAAACGGACATTCTCCCGTCGATTCATATGCTGTACACCTATGTGACCCATCTAGGTAATGCAGGAGGTGAGGTCAAAAGTCAAAGGTCACTGACCGTTACAACTCAAAACTGCCCCATATGTCTTATTTCTTGTTTCAGAGGGGTAATTTTGGACACTGAATTCAAATTTAGCACTTTAAACAACGCCAAAGGCTTCTTTCATCGAAATCTCAGGTCATCAGGTCAACTTCCAGGTCAAGTCAATGAACTGGTTGACCTCAATAAGTAGGTAAAAATGTCAAGTCCATATTGAAAGCAAGTCAACTTGTTAAGTGATCACATCATTTGAAGAAACTATTCATTAGCCATTCTACATCATTTATGCAAAGTTAGTCTAACCATATGTCACTGCTTACGCCCCCTTCAAGGTCAAATTAGGTCAAAGGTCGAAAAAGATCAAGTCCGTATTGGAGGAAAAACGTCTTGTTCAGCATCCTTGTCATGCTGAAAATTGACTATTCATAAACAATTTTGCGTCACACGCCAAGTGCCTGTTTCATCATCTGTTACTGCGTACACCCACTTCAAGGTCAAATAGGTCAAATTTCGAAAAAGGTCAAGTCCATAAAACATGCAAACCAACTAGTTTTGTGTTCATACCACTCAAATTGACTATTCATAAGCCATTCTGCATCATTTACGCCCAGTAAGTCCTTGCTTCTTCATCTGTTATTGTTAACACCCCTTCCAAGGTCAAATAAGGTCACAGGTCGAATAAAGTCAAGTCGACATCGGACGCAAGTCAACTTATTCGGCGTTGATCTCATTTAGAAATACCGATATAATTGTTGGGGTTTAACGACGCACCAACTGCCAGGGTCATACGGCGTCGCCAACTCTCACCCTGTTGGAAGGAATTTTGGGGATCAGATCGACTTATTCAGAGGCTCCGCCGGGACTTGAACCCGGGACCGGTGGCTTAGAAGACAAGGGTGCTATCCACTAAGCCACCTCATCCCCCATAGAAATACCGAACCGAAACACGCATCTGTAGTCGTTATTCGACGCAGAGTTATCACTGAGGTCATGCAAAGTCAAATCAAGGTCATTGAAGGTCAAGAAAGGTCATGAAAGGTCTAACCTGATAAAAGTGATCCTCAAAGGCTGGAAGAAAATATTCTGGGCCAGTTGATGAACAAATGCTGCAAAAGAACGATGGGAGTCTAAAGCATTCACGTGAAAACGGGTACAGGCGTCCAAATGATCTCAACATGTTTCCACTCTTGAGGTCATAGCTCCGTGACCTTGAAAGCTAGGATATTTTTCTCCAAAACATGGGCAATGAATGCCCAAGCGGCTTTAGAAACGTTCAACGCTCTAACTTAAAAATTTCGTTTTTAATTCTTGGAAAACCTTAAGGAGACTATAACAACCCCCTGTAAGTGCGAGGGTTAACCCTCGCCCCACCGGGGGGCCATCGATGGCCCCCCCTAAGGTTTTTCCGGGATAGCAGAAAAACGACGAGGCGCAGCACCGCGGTTGAGGGCTCTACCTCTCACTGCATCATTTTCCCATCATCCCTGAAATTTTTTACCCCGGGTCACCCAAGGTCAGGTCACCAGACGAGGTCAACCAAGGTCACCTCACTTCACATTTAGAGCTCTGTAAGAGCTACATTTCAAAGTCGATCGATTTGAAACTTCCTACACTTCATGACCCCTCCAGGGTCTACAAGGTGTATATCCGGGATTTTTCGATTTCGTGCACTGAGGTCAGGTCACGAGGCGACCTCTCCCATTGGAAAAGCATGGGGAAAAGCTATTTCATGATATAAAAGCCACAAAAATGATTGCAAATACTCAGACTGCTCAGAACAACGTTTTTGGACACCCTTTCACGGATCCCAGGGGTCATATTTGCCCTTTGACTTTTCCAAGGTCATCCAAGGTCACCAGAGGTCAAAAACAGTATTTTGACAATAACTTTTGACCTAATTGAGCTAGAGCGGTGAAATAAACACCATCGTATTTGTCTTGTCACTGGCTTTCATTTGATATACGGCAAGGTCACTTTTTGACCTTTCGTGACCTCAGGTCATATTAGGTCACGAGGTGACCTCTGGCGGTCAAACCACTGGCGGGAGGTCTTTACGTTCCACATAGCGGAAAAGTACTGGCAATTTGCTATCAAATGTACTTTACCAGGCCTCAATAGCTCTAATGACATAAGAGTTATGCCCAGTTTGCTTAATCATTGCATATTTGAGTGAAAATAGCCGATCTTGACCTAATTTGACCTCTGGAGGTCAAACCATTGACCTGAGCACTAAAACATGCGAAGTAATTTCTTACTGAATTCACGCGAGCTTTCTATTGCACTTTGCAGATTTGCGCTAACGCCCATATTTTCGGAGTTAGAGGGGGGCCATCGATGGCCCCCCGGTGGGGCGAAGGTGGCGCCGGATCCCCCGGTGGGGCGCGGGTTAACACGTGCACTGACGGGGGTGGGTACCCATCCCCTCGGGTTTTTGCAGACTTTTCCCAGCGTAAAAACGGCGGCACGTAGCGCCGCCGTACTTGGCATACCTTTCTCTTATTATTTTAACAACTTATTTTTTCTTAAATTTTAAGGTTAAGTCATCGCAGGTCAGGTCACCAATACAGGTCAAGTGACCTGACCTAAAAAAGTTTAAGATAGCATAAGTCGGAACAGGGTGAACTTATCCTATTAAAACTCACATCACATAATGGCCCCACCGAGTTCTCTTAAAAGATGTTCAGGTATTTTGTATATCGATGACCTAGGGTCAGGTACGAGCAATGACCTCTCCATTGGAAATACATGGGAAATGGTTTTAACTGAATAACTTAGCAGCGAATGGTGATAGAGGGCTTATTTTTTACTGCATTATATCTACCTTGTCTTTGCAGTTCTTATGATATGCATTTTACCTAATTTGACCTTGACCTGACCTCAGGCTAGGTCAAATTCTTAATTTGACCATAGTGCCATAGATTCCTCTGCTGCTAAACTTTATTTTGAAAAAGAAAATTTCAAAATTTTTATTTTTTAGGAGAAGGTCGTGCAAAATATACAATTTTTGTGTATTTTTTTAGATTTTCCATAACCCTTGTCTCTGTTGTACGATTTTCACAAAACTAGTTCAGATTTACAAATAATTGACCCAAAATTTTCATATACTCGAGTTACGCAAAAATTCGAAATTCAATGGCAGTTCCAGGTCAAATTCTTAATTTGACCTAGCAAGGTCATATTATATAACATTCGATTCGGCTTGCTGGGAGGATTCATATAGTTCAAATTGTTTTGCTCTATCTTAACTTGTTTAGATGTAATAACCGAAAGCCTTCATGTACATGCTATCCCTATGACGGAATGCTTTGACCTCTAGTGACCTTAACCCTATTTCCGTCAGGCTCCCGGCTACCCCTATTTCCGGCAGGGGGGGCAATATCGGCCCCCCCCTATGATCTCGTAATCTAACCGGCCGATTTTGAAAATTCAAAGTGCCATAGATTCCTCTGCTGCTAAACTTTATTTTGAAAAAAAAAATTTCAAAATTTTTATTTTTTAGGAGAAGGTCGTGCAAAATATACAATTTTTGTGTATTTTTTTAGATTTTCCATAACCCTTGTCTCTGTTGTACGATTTTCACAAAACTAGTTCAGATTTACAAATAATTGACCCAAAATTTTCATATACTCGAGTTACGCAAAAATTCGAAATTCAATGGCAGTTCCAGGACCAGGACTATGAGGGGAAATATATACAACCTAAAAAGTTTTTGTTACGCGGATTAGAAGCCGTCATATACTGCTTGGCATCTTTGACACATAAATAAATGAGAAAAAAGTGAAAAACTCATCAGGGGCGGATGCAGTAAGGTAAAACAGTGGGGTAAAATACATACCAACAATATGCGAATGATATGCATGAGTATATTAGTCCCTCGACTAGTTGAAATTTAATTTCTGATAATTTTTACCCTCCCATGACAGCTCTGGGAAAGGGGGTGACATAGGCGGATCAAGGACTCGTCATGGGGGGGTGGGGGTGATTGGAAACACATTTTCAATATACAACGCTATTGAGTCGCGGCGGTGATACTGGCTGGGAATATACATTTTGAAAATGTGTAGTGACTGGACACGCCTCTGGTAATCTAGAATTGGGTTATAACTATTTTGAATTTTCATATACCCAATTGTATTCGCCCTGACACGGCTGTAAGCAGTCTTCTCACTTACTAACGTTTAGTCCTTCTTGATAACATTCCCCCCATTTTGAACTGCTGTAACCGCCCCTGATGAATACAAATAGTGACAATTGTGAATGCACTATCATCTCACATAAAAAATGATATAATAAAACCATATAACTGGTATCAGGATCAGCAGAGACGGCTTCCTTTCACAAAAACCCATCGCATACGATAATACTTGGTTTGTGGATAGAACCTCCCCAAAAACCCAGCCATAGCTCCGCCCCTGGTAAATATATAATCTTGAAAATTTCAGAAAACCTGCCTGTACTAGTTTTAGGAAAAGTCAGGAAGTTTCAAAGTTCTATCGCAAGCCGTTTCGGAGATATTCTCGAAAAACCTGAAGGGGGGCAATATTAGCCCCCCTGCCGGAAATAGGGTTAAATTTGACCTGAAAAAGTTTCAAATATTTTCGATTGAGAATTGGATGGGCTACCCAACGCCGTTTACAGTTTTTTGCTACCTAGCGTGGTTTTCAATATCTTAGGGGAGGGGGGCGGGTACCCGCCCACACCGTCAAAGCGAAGGTGGCTCAGACCCCCGTCAAATCGCGTGTTAAAACAGCAGACAATTTGTGACCGCAAGATGTGTTTGGTAACAATGCCTCTATAACCCATCTTAGCTATAGCGAACACGGCCCATTGTAACCCACAGGGCTGTTCGCAACCAGCAGAACCAGCTGGTCCCTCCTTTTAGTTCTCGCCCCGGTAGGGGGGTGCTTGAGCACCCCTTCGGGTTTTACCGGCAGCATGAATGAACGGGGCGGCGTGAAGCACCGCCATATTTGACACTGCCTATTCATTATCACTTCCACAACTTCCAAACATTTTAAGGTTGGGTCATCTCAGGCCAGGACACCAGTGCAGGTCAATTGACCTCACCTCCAAAAAATGCTTAAGATGGCATAACAAGGAAAAGGGTGAATCTATCGAATTGAAACATATGTAACAAAGTGGGCCCATCGAGGTTTACGAAATACATTCAGAAATATTTTATATCGATTACGTAGGGCAAAGAACGGATTATGACCTCTCCATTCAAAATAAATGGGAAAGCGGAAATTGGCCGAAAAATTGCTCCATTTCTGTAGATACCGCTTGGAATACCTTCGTATTCTCCAAATCATGGTATTCTAGGCCCTTTTATAGGTTCATGTATGGACCCGTAACCTATGAGAAGTCATCTGGGGCTACTTAAGCAGGTTTTCAGACTTGGGTTGATAACTTTTCAGGACATTATGATAAAGTTTTTATTTTGATTCCATTATGTTTGGATTGCTATTTTGAATAGCCTAATATGCGTAATGACTATGCTAGTATAGAAGGGGACCATTACCTGACTTTATGTTGGATCATTTTTATGTTTTGATCTAGTATAGTCACATTATATATCATCCGATTTCTCGTAACGAGGTACATAAACGAAACGGGACAAAAAATGGTTATTACTGAACTTTGTCGAAATGCAGAGCCCAGAAACTCTTCTCTAGCATGCCACCTTCTTTGACCTGTCAATACCTCAATATTGACCTGATCCAAAAACGTGACCAATGCAGTTTCTTCATAAATGTGTATGGGCCATGCACCAGCGATTTTTTTTCGCTATCCTGCATAGGAGCCATGTTCGAGGGGGGTGTTTAAAATCCCCCAACATGACGAAGGTGGCTCGGAGGTCCACCGGGGTGGATGTCAAGCTACAGGGCCACCGTGGTTATAACTCAACTTCCTCTGTGACTAACAGAAGTATGTGCAACTGTAGGACTCCATAAACCAGGTGGACCCACAATTGATTGTAGAACCCGCTATCAATGGAAGGGCCCTTTCTTGTCAGCTGGACACCTTGTAAACAGATTCGAAGCGTTCTGGTGGCACTTGCATCCAGCATGGTTCTCTGTAACTAGTTAAAGAAGGCCCGCAGATACCAGCAGAATACTTTGTGACCATTAGGCCCTCTCTGACCACCTGGTCCCACAATGGTCCGCTGAGCTCTCTTTGACCGTCACTAAATACCAATTTAAATGTTTTTTTTTCGTTCGGAAGGAACCGTTTTGAAGGTGAAAGGAGATCCAAAAAAAGTTGGTAATTACCAACCTATATTATGCCATACCTTAGTCTCATTACCGTATTGCAAAATTTTAACTTATTTAACACCACATTCTGTCATTGAAAATAGAAATAAAACCACTTTAACAAGAACTAAACAAAATTTCTTGCAGTGTAACAAAGCACGTACGCTGTTGCCCTCTTCACTTCCTCGGTCGGTACTCGTACTTCCTTGGCACAGGTATAGTTAATGTGGCACCAACCAGCCCCCGAGGGCCGACTGGTTACAGCAGAATTCAGTGCAGTGGCTGGTCTGGGGGCTGCCATGGTGTACTACCGCCGCGTACAGGTGAAACACTAGGCTGTAAGATGTCTGCGGATACCCGAGGACATTTCAACTGAGGACCAGGTCGCCAAAGGGAAAAGTGACGTGACCGAGGGCTTTGAGTGATGTGCTGTTGCTGTAGGTAAAACGCTTAAGTTGCATAATGACCATACATGGCAAGCGCCAGGCATCAGGCTTAAGTCGTTAATAGTCCTTTCTTCTCGAGCCTTGGTTGCATAAAATAGCAAAACTATGTTGAAAATGTATTCGAACACAGCCCTACCTCAGAATCTTCTTGAAATGTATTGATTGGAGAAGCTCTTAATCATGGTGTGAGCTGAGAACCGGAATTTCAGACTCAACTAAATTTCAGAATAATCTTCGTCCTTTTGCTTTATCATGAACCCTAGATTTGAAGAGATAGTTTATTGACCGGCTTTTCTACGCATAATTTATGCTCCTCAGTGCAAAACCCCGAAATCTATATATTTTTGAATGAATTTTCTCCGGAAGAGGAAGAGATTCTTATGGCCTTTTTCGCTCTTCGAGTACGATTGACGTTGGAGCAATGTGGTAGGCCCACAAATGACTTGTCATGGCGTTATCTTAGGGGTGCTTTGGCTTAGAGCGACCTTTTTTTATTAACGGACGCAAAAACCGCGCTGAACGTTTTCTTTTTCCTTGCCGACATTGTTTGGGGCCCTTTTTGGCCACCCCCGGAGCGAAATCCTTGCTACGCTCCTGACTCAGTTTCTGTGGGGGTGGGGAGGGAATAACTTATGCTAAATCTGTGTGAGTGGGGGAAGAGGCGGAATGCTATGTACTTGTTTAGCCCAAAATGGGTATAAGAGTGTATGTGCATATTATATCAGTTGTAATAGCAATGTTTGGTTGTCACTGATTATGTATCTTATAGTTTTCAGCGAGAAATACGAGAAAGGTGGATTAACCAGCTGATCTGGGAGCCAAAAGTAGTGCAATATTTAAATATATGTCCACTTAAACTCCTGTACCGTCTCTAACATAAACACTTTTTTTTTCTTTATTTTCACATCGCAGAAAACACAGCCTCATTGCACTTTCTTCTTCTTGTGAAGAACACGCCATTCTAGACATGACATTCAGCTTTGTACTTCACCTACGGTGACAAAAATCACGGTAAGGTCAAAAGATAAAACCGCACTCAGAATCACAGAAAATCACATTTAAATCAAGAAATAAAACTGAGCCCATATCCTACAGCAGGACTTGGGCTTTCCGAGGACGCCGAGTCACTGGCTTAGTTTTCTTCGAAAATACTCGTTTCAGGGCGGCTCGCTTTTTTGTCGTCTATTCTATAGTCAGGCAGCTTGGCCGACTGCCTGCTTTTGGTGGCTTTGCTGTTGACAAGTCCTGAAACAGAGATGAAAGACAGTTAGGCAGTGGCGAGAAACACAGATGGGAAGTTGGTGTTTTTTTGGACAAGATCATTTGCTTTTGTTCACAGCAATATCAAATAGCTGCATGCATTTTGTTCATCATCGAAATGGCATCATTTTTCGGATGATAATATATTGATTGTTGACAGTATGATGGAGCTATATGCCATGTAACTTGGTATTATACAATTAATTCAACCGGGCACCACCTGGGTTCTATTTAAGAGAAACGCTCGATTTGGCGTTATACAAGGATGGCAGTTAAGGCCAGAAGAAAGCAACTTCTCGTCATGTTAGAGCCTAATCTGAAAACTTGCCTCCAAAAAAATTAAGTCACCGTGCATGTGGACCGGCAACGATGTCGGCCCGTAGTGAAAGTAAGTAAGTAATTCAACTGGTTCCTAGTACTATATTCAAATATTTTCCTGCTACTGCTCATCAAGGTAGTGCATGGTCAGGTTACCGGGCCAGACCAGACCAAGAGCCTTTGTTTTACTCTCATTGTGTTTTTTTTTTGCTGTGTGTCAAATTATTTATATCATGATCGTACCAGGTCATTTTGGGTCAATTCATTCACTTGAGGTGGGCCCCATCTTTGATTATTGGAAGGAGAATATATTGAAAAGAACAAGCCCTACACGTCTATCCATTTTGAAGTCAGCCTATCAACGAGGTCACTAGAGGTTACCAAAGGCTAAGCTTTAAAAAGTAATTGTGTCTTTAGTTTTTAAACCAGACAAGATACACCTTTCTTAGTGCCGACCACGATCATAGATTTTCATGATGTATAGCATGACCTTAAAAGGTCAAACCGTAGGTCAATGCAACAATATCATTTGTTGCGAAGCTGCCACGCTTAATTCGTTTCGGTTAAAGTTAAGTGCACGCCGTGCTCCTGGGTTAAGTAAAAAGACAAGTGGGACGTGAAGATGCTATCTAAGTCCAGAAGAAGGCGAGAGCTATCTATACTTAAGACAAATCTTACAGCTTGCAATAAAAAAATCAGCTCTGGCCCCGTAATTTCGGCCTGTCTGATGGCCAGCCAGTCATTAAGTGCAGGTCAACAAGGCTACTTTTATACATCATATTCAGCACACACGCCTACAAACAGATAAAGAGCAAAATACATATATGATTGAGAAGAAGAACCCACGTTGCCTGAGAATTGCTGCCGCAGGTTTCCCTGTGATGAGTCCCGTCCTGGCCGGCGGTGGAGGCATCAGCTGTGCCGGAGTAGGCCCGATGTATGGCTCCAGATTTTCGAGCCGCATCCGGCTGCAGCTCCCCAGGATGCCTCCCGGCGGAGCACCAAGCTCCTCGGGAGTGGGGATGGCCAGTGGGACGTCCTCCTCCTGAAAACGAAACAGAGAGTATCAGTTACCTGGAACGAGGTGTTGCAGTTGGCCCCGTTTTTCAGCAAACGATACAAGTCAGGAAATGTTTTTTATGGTTTCAACTATGCTGATCTGTAAGATCAAATCTAAGCTCAGAACTTTATCGCAAAAAAGCACAGTTTAAAACCTAAACATGATTGGTTACCAATCCCATCAATCCAATGTCAAACTATATTTGCGAATATGCAAATACAAATACTGATGTGCAACTGCTTACCAATTGATACACAGTCAAAAGCAGAATACGCAAAAAACATCACAAACAATTCTACTCGCAAAAAACAGCAAGGCCTTTAAAGATCAATAGGTGGGCTACGCATCCATACTGGTGCGTTTAAACTGTGTCCAAATATAAGGGTGATTGAAAATAGTGTAGAACTCTGGATGGCTGAGACGTTCAGATTATGAAGGCGCCTTATTTTGGAGCTGGTATCGGTGGCCTTTTTCATACCAGAGCGGTGTGCGAGCCCGAAACTGTCTGTAATTTTTCGCACTGCCTCTTCCCCTCTAATCACTGTACTATTGGTTAGAGCATGCTCGTGGGAAGCCAATTCAAATTGCAGTGAAAGATGTATCAATCGATAGAAATAAAGTAGTTTTAGTTTAAACCCAGAAGTACATCATGCTTTTGGCTGCACATCCAATTGCCGTTAATAGATTTTGTTATTTAGTTTTGCTTAGCAACTGATCAATTACTGAGGGGTAATATGCTACTCCAAATTCTTTCCCGTGAAGACTTTGAAGGACGCATGCACAGAATTTCCCCATTGTTTGCTTGGATATTTCATGACAAGTGAACTGGTCGAGTCATAATATGAGTGCTTCAATGCACGAAATATATTCCAAATATCACGTCTAAAATGTGATTTGATTTAGAAGATGGTGTTTGATAACATGAATATACTCGTAAAACAAAAACTACCTTGTGACAATTCACAGATTGAACTTAGGTCAACTAGGCAAGTCAAGACCTAGCACAACTTTCAAATTGTGTTTCTCCTAACTAGATTTGTCCTTGTTCTAAAGTGATTGAAAATCAACACTTTTATAATGTAAATTTGTATGCCTTATTATAGTTACTTACCTCGAGGAAGTACGAGAAGTCGGGGACGAAATCCTCATCCAGCCAAGAGATCTTGGAGCCGGAAGAAAGTACAAACTTCCGTTCTCCCGAGGTGTCACCCTGAAAAAGGAATTAAAATTAAGACACACAAAATCCTATCAATGCAGCATTCCTTATAATTTGTGCATATCTGGTTGGGATGCTAATGCAATATGTGCCTGAAATGATGGCTTTCACGCCTGTTTGAAAAGTGATTTTTCTCATAAAACAATATACTTAGAATTACATAAGAAATAAGATCAATGGGTATAATGGTTTCAGTGATAATAGACTGCTTTCACGCCTGTGTGAAAAGTGGTTTTATTAATAAAATGGTATCGAATAGAAATAACTTTATGAAGCGTTGCATCAATGGGTGTAATGCTTTTAGGGATACAACTTAGTGCATTTTTGCAAGATAAAATATTATTATATCTGAGCTGACCTCTGACCAGACGCTGGTTAGATCAAGCGTAGTTTAACTACTTTAATTCTTAGAAATACGATCTTATCATTTTAACCCGATACTTTTAACTTAGAAATTCACCGCCTGGGTGGTATGGGGTCCGATTGGACCACCTTCAGACTGTTCAATGACTTAAAGTGGATTTTAGCGAAATATGCATCATAATAGATACTTCTAAGATGATGAATTTGGCAACCAATGGCTGAAAACTGGTGTATAGTTAGGTCTGTTCAACGATTTAAAACCTCATTATCAAACTTATGTAAGTTGTCTTTGGTCTTCTAGAAAAAGACCACTAAAACAGGGTGTAACATGAATCTTAAAAGAACTAGATTAAAACGAACCCCGGAGGTGGGCCCAGTTTTCCCTCCTCCTGGTTTTCCCAAAAACAGGGAAACGAAGCGACGCGGAGCAGGCCAACTTGCAGCAGCCCCCTTCCCTATTCTTACGGTATTCATCCCCGTTAAATTTCACGCATCTGACCATTTTTTAACACGCGCATTGACGAGGGTCTGAGCCACCTTCGCTTTGACGGGGGGCGGGTACCCGCCCCCCATAAGATCTCGAGAACCACGGTAGGTAGCGAAAAACGGTAAACGGCGTTCGGTGGCCCGTCTACTTCTCCATCGAAAATATTTGAACCATTTTTTGTCAGGTCACATTTAAGGTCACGAGAGGTCAAAACATGCCGTTATAGGGATAACATGTAAATTAAGGTGTTCGGCCATTACATCTGAACAATAAAGATAGAGCAAAACGACTTAAACTATATGAATCCTCGCAGCAAGCCGAATCGAATGATAGATAATTTGACCTTGCTAGGTCAAATCAAGGATTTTACCTGACCTGAGGTTAGGTCAAAGTCCAATTATATAAAATGCATATCGTTAGATTTGTAAAGACAAGACAAGTCTAATGCAGCTAAAATAAACGCTCTATCACCCTTTGTTACTGAGTTATTCATTAAAAACCATTTTCTCATGTATTTCCAATGGAGAGGTCATGCCTCGTACCTGACCTTAGGTCATCGATATCAAAAATACCTGAAAATATTTTAGAGAACTCGGTGGCCCCATTATGTGATATGAGTTACAATCGGATAAGTTCACTCTGTTTCGGCTTATCCTGTCTTAAACCTTTTTTGAGGTCAGGTCACTTGACCTGTACTGGTGACCTGACCTGAGATGACCTAACCTCAAAATTTTTACAGAAGTTGTAAAAATAATGAGGGAAAAGGGATGCTAAGTACGGCGGCGCTACGCGCTGGCCTTTTTCTGCTATCTCCGAAAAACCCGAGGGGGTACCCGCCCCCCGTCAATGCACGTGTTAAGTCAGGTTATGTCCGGTCAAAGAGTGATTCAATGCCAAGCAGCTCAAACTCCTAAAAATTTGACCAGAAGCACTGTGGTGAGTAACCTTCGAAGTGCAGATATGTCCTTGACCTGTGACATTTGATGTTGACCTTGACTTTCATGTGAGGTGACCTTGACATAAAATCCCAGTTATATGGCGTTATGACGTCATCACTCAGTCTCCAATGCAAGCTAACTGGTCTGACTGCGCGAGTACGGCGATCTCAAAATGCAGGTCTGGCTTTAAAGGGGTCAATACCAACTGCGAGCTGCCGCCCCGGTAGCTCAGTTGGTAGAGCGTTGGGCGCCGGCCCGCTGCTCAGAGGCATGCAGTGGCAGTGCATGTCCAGGCTTGGGATCGGTTCCCCTAAGACGCCCCGGCACTCAAAAGCTTACCGGACTTACAGGTCGGCTGGCAACTGACTGGGGAGAGGGTGACCCGAGCGGGACGGCCGTCCCGGTGCTTTGTGGGACGTTAAACTTTGGCTTCTAAATCAGCCCTTCATTGTGGGTGTTGCTCGTTCGGGTGGTAGGGTCAGGGTCTCCGTGACAAGTCCATTGATGTCTTTAGTGAGACTCCGACTCCAGTAGTCGAACTGAGAACAACTTGGACAAAATTTATAGTAAAAAAAGAAATGTTTCGTGTCTCCTTGCAAATTTATGGATAAAGATAGAAAGTCTTGTCCTTAATAAATACAAGATAGATCAGCTTAAAAAACCTCAAACAGCTTACTTATACCCGTATCTTGATAACTAAAGTTGAGATTTCGATCATCTGAGCTCTCAAAATCATGAGAGGTGACTTCAGCATACAGTGATCATTTTATCAATACTTCGCACAGAATTGAGAACAAATAGTAATTTTGTTTGCATTGTGTTTATATTGTCACGCTGAGTCGATTGATATGCAGCAGGACCAGGTGATACAGCTGAGTGTGCTGTACCTATTGAGGTCTCTGAGGCCGATGAGTGCAGGTGTATGTGAGGTCTGAGGCAATTGATGTCTCTGGGGCTGGTGCGTGTACTATATTGAGATTTATTGGGCTGGTGAGTGTATGGAGGTCTTTGGGGCTAATGTATGTGCTGTATTGAGGTCTCTGGTGCTTGTGAGTGTGTTGCATTGAAGTCATTAGGGCTAGTAACTATGTTGCAGTGAGGTTTCTGGCGCCCGTGAGTGCCCTGCACTGAGCTTGGTGGTGCTAGTGGCTGTATTGCATTGATGTTGGCATTGCTGGTGAGGGTGCTGCATTGAAGTCTATATTTCTAGTAGCTGTGCTCCAGTGAGGACTTCAGTGCTAATGGATACACTACGTCCAGGTCTCCAGGTCTGCAGACTGCTCTATGAAGGTGTTGGCTGCTATTGAGTTTTGCTGAGAAATTAACAATGATTTTTTATCCGTTTCGTACGGAAAAATTTCAAATTTATATTTACAATAATAAAATTACAGGTTTATACCTTCCATTGCCTCCACACAAGTCATCTTGCTAGATGAGTTCCAAGCAGTCTTATTTCGTGGTCATATCAATGTGAAACGGAATGCAGCACCTTCAAAATGGAGCTTGAACTGATATAGTCATATGATACAGAATACCGGGAAACAGCTTGATCCGTATTGAATTTGTCCCATAAACGTTCCGTTCGCGGAGAACAAAGGGAAAGAAGCCTCTGCCTACCTACTCCGTCCTCCCCGCAAGTCATAGCCTGCTCGTCATGCGTCAAGAAAGTGAGATCATGCTCAAATTCCGCTCCGTGTGCTGCACTGAAATATTTAAAACCGAAGTACTGAGAATGGCTTTGGTGCTGTCGATTGGAAGTGTGTATAACTCACTTTATTTGCTAGTTTGAAGCGTAAAAGTTATCACATAACATCAAAAATGTACATAATAAGGAATGGGTGGCTTAACGGATAACATCTCAGTCTTTTAAGCCACTTGTTATGGTTCAAGCCCCAGCGGGACCTCTGAATAAGTCGATCTGATCCTCCAAATCCTTCCCAACAGGGTGAGAGTTGGTGATTTCTTATGACTTTGGGAGTCGGTGCGTCGTTAAATCCCAACGATTATTATCAGAAATGTGAAAGGAATTGGTGATGATATATGTTTTGAAATTCGTCGTTAAATCCCAACGATTGTTATCAGAAATGTAAAAGGAATTGATAAATATATGTTTTGTTCCTCATTGTAATCTCCTTCAATTCAGGACTCATTTCTTTTCGTATACATTAATTACGCATGTGAAACAGCCTCAATCTGACAACAGGTCGTTTACAACTAACAAGCCGATTTTATATCACGCTAATTTGGAGAATTTGTATTACTGATAGAGGATAGAAAAATAAAACAGTGCATACAAATTCTCAGCAGAAAAAAATTGAATATATCTTTTCTACATAATAACTAGAGCGCAAAATTCCGCCGTGCTGGCGCACATTATCTTTGATCAATTCTACAACTTTTCCCAATATTTTCAGGTCGGGTCATCCCAGGTCAGGTGACCAGTGCAGGTTATCACCTTATCACCGATTGCAGGTCATCAAGCATTGCATTCATTGCAGGTTATCAGGCCATCACAACGTTATCTCACCTCAAAAACTTAAGATAGCATAAGTAAGAATATGGTTAACACCCGCATTGGAGAGGGGTCTGGCACTAACGCGCACTGGAGAGGGGCCTGGTAGACCCCCTAAGATCTCAAAAACCAAGAAATGTAGAAAAACGATATTTTGGAGGTGGGTGAGGGCTATAGTGATCTACCTCATGAACAATTGTCATTGACCTAGGTCAATATCTTTAAGGTCGAACGAGGTCATAAATGTCAAATTTTGGCCATGCTGGGGACCGATTGCTAAATGCCGTGAAAGCTAAAGGCGGACCAAGGTCATAGAGAGAAGGTCTCAAAGAGGCTTCCGTACAATTTTTTTGGGGTCAAGGTCATTCAAGGCCATTGACCTTTAAGTTCACCATATGGTATACTACGTATAATTTACACTTTGACTAACACTATAGCCACAGTTTGACGGGAAATAAGGATTGACCTTTCTCAATGGCCTTTGACCTTGAACTTTGACTTTGATCTTTGTATTGGGGTACCCTATCGATGACATAATATCATAATATATGTCAAACTGGGTAAAGCCATTTCACCGGAAGCACTGTGGTCAGTAACCTTCGAAGTGCAGATATGACCTTGACCTGTGACCTTTGATCTTGACCTTGACCTTCATGTGAGGTGACCTTGACATAAAATCCTGGTTATATGGCACTATGACGTCACCACTCAGTCTCCATTGCAAGCTAACTGGTCTGACCGCGCAATTACGGCGATCTCAAAATCCAGGTGTGGCTTTAAAGGCCTACAAGTAAAAAAATTGGACCGATTTTAAAAAAAGTCTTCAACAATCGACGCGCTATTGAATTCTGTTCAATGTGGCAAAGTATCGTTTTTTGGCTACGGGCGGTCTTCGGCCACCTTGGAAAATTATGTGTGGGGCGGCCTCCGAGGCCCCCTCCAGTGTTCGTGTTAATCTATCCAATTGAAACTTATATCACTTAATGGGCCCACCAAGCACTATAAAATAAATTCTGGTATTTTATATCGATAAACTTGGGCCAGCTACACATCATGACCTCTCCATTGGAAATGTATGGGGAAAACAGGAACCTAATTGTTTATGTGTTGATGAGCTGTGAATACCTTCATACTCTTCAAATCGGTGTATCCTTGACTTTTCCATGTTTATGCTGCACTTTTTTACCTGTGACTTTTGAGAGGTGATCATGGCCTAATTTAGCAAGTTTTCAGACCTAGGCCAAACTATTTTGCAGGAAATCACGGTACTGCTTTTATTTCGATACCATTACGTTGTGATAGTATTTGCAAGCCGATTGATGTACATATCTGTTACGCTAGATCATGTTACCTTTAACTGATTCACCTTTAAAAGACCTTCGTTTAGTTCATTCTTATGTTTTGACCTAGTGTAGCCACATAATTAATCATTCTATTTGCTGTAACGAAAAGAAGCTAATGGTGCTAAAATGTATTCTAACTCAACTCTATCAGATGCTAGAGCCCAAAAACTCTTCTCTTACATGTCACACTCTTTGATCTGCTATGAATCAATATTGACTCGCGCCGAAATATAAATGACATAGTTGATGCTCGAGTTTATATCGGCTATCCACCAGCCGTCACATTTTTTTCGTTATCCCATTTAGATGCCGAATTTGAGAGGATGGGGGGTTCGTAGTGTGTGAAAAACATTACCCTGTCAATGGAAAAGGTTGTTCAGAGGTCCACCGGGGTGAGTGTTAACATTTAAAATTATTTTAAAGCGATAGGCTACTTTCTACAAGTTTTATTTTGGTCCCATTTAGCATACCCCAAATGATTACACCTGCAACTTTTCCACTCCTCGAAAAGTATGGAAAGCTGTAATTACAACATTATTTAGATACACTACAAAAATTAAAACAAACTTATGCTTTTTATGTATTTTCCATAATCATCACTAAAGGGAGTGTCCCTTTGAAAGGTGAAGTCACATGCTAAAACCTATAAGATATTTACAAGCTTACATCTTAAGAACTCTCAAAATGGCAAAATGAAATCTAACCCTGACAATGTGGATAAAAACAGCATGGTGCAGCATCCTAAGAGAAAACTTATCAAATAAAGGGCAATAGGCCAAGGGTTCGTGTAAAAGAGATCAGGTAAAAACATAACTGTAAGCATACAAATTTCGTGGTAAAATACTATGAGCATTTCAAATGGAAGTAAGGCAGCTCCACACAATCCAAATTGAGCTTATTTAATGTGTAGAATGCTATCAGAATGTGTGAAATATAGGTTAAGAAACTGACATTTTTCACCTACAATTATATTAGTTGCCACATTTCATCAGAAATACACATATTCCAGCTTCTAACTGAAAATTATAGACTTATCAATGCAAATTACGTTGAATGAGCCTTGTGGAAAATAGATGAAGGGGAACAGTGAAAACTCGTATGTTATGTCTAGACTATGCCTGTCAATGTAATACAATTACCTGCTCGCATATTAATATATCCTGTCCAATAAATAAAATAAATAAAAACTTAACTTTTATTCTCAATAAAAACACAAAGAGTCATACTTTATATATAAAAAAGGCATATAAAATTTAAAAAGTTATACCAAATGAAGTAAAAATCCGCAGAGATGATACTCGAAAAAATAAGAAGAGCATCGGGCCAATATGTCATGATGAAAACAATATTCCAAACGAAAGAAAGAAGATAAATAAAAGTAAAAACATAATTTCTACAAGGTATACAGAAACGTGCATGTACCCGTGAACCTCCTCCAAGGATGGGAGTATTTGAACAGGTCATTCGATAGTGCAAGAAAGCGACGGTGCCCTGCGCTATACCTAAACATTTCATTCTTGATCAATTGTGGAACTTTCTCCAAATTATCCATTTTGGTTCAACCAACGCCAAGTAGCAATAAAAAACATGCAAACGTACCTTGTTGGTGGGTTCCGAAGCCATCTTTCTGCTCTGAGGTTTCTTGACGTCGAATGCTTCAAACTTAAATACTTCAAATGTGCGGACAGAAACCTCACTAGACAAGCTCCAAGGCACAAGTAAGACCCTCTGTAGGCAGTTGAAATCGCCGCCGGCACCGTTCCCCCATGGTGTGTTTGCCCTGCGGGCTCCTTGTCCGGGGATTATCGCTCGGGGCAGGGTGGGGAGGGGGAGATGCAAGTGACTGTAGATTTTAGTGGAAAATTCCGTCTCTGTGATCGCTCTGGGCATGGCCCACGTGGTGACGTCTTGCCCGAAAAAATGTAAAATTCTTACGTTTTGCTTAAAAATCCCCTTTTATAGAGTAGTGTATACTATGCATACTCATGGTTTTGATAGTTTGTAAATAATGTCTTCGGGTACAGCATGATATCTACTAATAAGGCCTTTAAAGTGAGAATTCCTGGGTACCCCTCATTGAATTCGGATCTAATATATTGAAATATGTTTCTAATTTTTATTTACCAGTGTTTATTTTCAACGCTGACAAGCTGAGCATAAGTGTGTTTTCCCTTTTTCTATCTGTAAAAGAATGACACATAGTCGCACTCTACAGAAGCCTTATGGGTCGTTTCAACGGCCTTGTTCACTCAAAGCCAATCACGTAATTATATTTTAGAATAATTTAATGTTGGAAAACAAGATGGAAGGATCATAGATATGAGAAGCTATGGTGTTTGGCAAGCGGTCTACCGCAGGAGATGGCTTGCAAGTTGAGGGTCGCTAGTTTCTGGATAATTTCTAAAAGAAGTGTTCTTTCTGGGAACATGCAATTGGAATGGCCATGGCCTATTACCCTGCCGGCATACCCATCCACGTATATTGGTACAACACACACACATTGCACACACTACGCACACTAAAACCAGGGCCTGAAATACTCAGTGGGTCAGCGGCCACACAAGTGTACCCCCTGGGCGGGGCCCCTACATCTTCCGTCATACATATATTCCCAGGAGGAGAAAAGACACGAATGGACAATATGTTAAGAGCAGGTGAGATTAAAACAGCTATGGCACACTGGTCAGGTAACGCGCCGGGGCGCAGGAAGCAAGATAGTGGAGGGCGGGCAGCTCGCAGCCGCGAAACCGCGGCACATCAGGCCAGGGCGGGCTGACGTCAGGGGGAAAAATAAATAAACAGGGCCGGAGAAGATACAAAAATAGGATAATGTAAAATAAATTTAAAGTCAGGAATTCTGCCAAGGCACAATATAGTTGCGAGACACGTGCTGAAAACAGACGGCAGCGCACGTCAGAACTCCGCCAGCCTCCAGCGATACCAAGCAGCCGAATTACAAGAAATACAACCAGTCAGTCGCCGCCTAGCGAGGCAGCAACAACAGTACGTCAGCGCAGAACCGCAAGTCAGCCAGGCCCCAGTAGCACTGCCACGGCAAGGGAGCCCCCGCCGCTAGATGGCCGAACCCACAAGCAAGCGAGCAGGACCGTTCTGGTCATCTGTTGTCAAATTTTTCACCCTAGGGGCCTGCAAAGCGACGGCAGTCTCATTTAAATGAGCTCAGAATCATTCGCAAAAAAATCGGGTAATACTCTGATCAGACGCCCCCCCCCTGGTGGTAGTGGGGAAAGGACTCGGCAAGCGCCGTTTCGAATGAGGATACTTCCTTATCTTAGGGTATAAATAATTTCCCCTTTGATGACATATGGTTTTCTGAGTTTTGCAAGAAGAGGGAAAATGACATTCATTGCTTATTGTATATCTCCATGCACATTGTGCGACATAATTTCGTTGTGTGACACAGATCGATCCAGGATTGCCGAAGGGGCCACCTTCCTGGGGGGGGCGCCATCCGGACCAAGGAGCGCCTTTTCTGACCGACAAATCCTATCACGTGGGCGTAAAATTCTATTGGTGGGCGCCGATTCTTGCATCTTGGGGGAAGGAGGGTGGGAATGGACATTTCAGGAGGCGCCGAGGGTCGGTGTGAGGGGCATGTGTCCCCCTTTGCCCCTTGGATCCGTCTAGATTCGTTCGTTCTATAAGTTCGTTGCGTTGGATATGGAACGGACGCCCGGCTATCTCTGTTAGGCCGCCCGGCAGGACCCCAGGCAGCGTGAGCGGTGGGAGCACCCTGGCGATGGAAGTGTGGCAGAGGTCTCGTCAGCACAGGAATGGGACTGAGCCCGCACGGCGCTGTGAAGTGCTGTATGTTGGTCAACTTATACAGCTGGAAGCTGGTGCAGATGGACAGTCAAGATGCGTAAGAAATGCGGTAGTGGGGCGATTGCTCTGTTGGGGAGGAAAGTGATGTTTTGTAACGGAATGAGTTTATTATTCTAGACAGATACCTGTCAAAATATTTGCAGGAAAACACATTTAGACATGAAACTGAGCAAAAACTCAGGTCCAAGCATTTTACTTTTCCAAATTTTGGCATATATGGTCGTGCTACACATAACTGAATCCTGCGTAGTGAAAGGAACCAAATTAAGCCATTAAATGAGCTCTAACACAGCCTAGTATTCTGAAAGACGATCCACCACCCTCGTCTTTTTTCACTTCCCCGTATAAGGGCCAAGGTCGAGGGGAAATGCGACTTCCCCTACTTAAAACCAATTCATACTTACATTCCGTTTGATAAGAAGAATAACATATAACAAAACAGCACGCTGGGTGAGAAGTAAAATAGTCAGCAAAACAGCCCGCTCGGGTACCCGCCTCTTGAGATTTTTTAAAAATGATAAAACGGTGGTGCGTGGCTCCACCTTACTTGACACGTGTTTCTCTGATTATTTTTTTTTATTTTGTCCAAGTTGTTCTCAGTTCGACTATTGGAGTCGGAGTCTCGCTAAAGTCATCAAGGGACTTGTCACGGAAACCCCAACCCCACCACCCGAACAAGCAACTCTCACAATGAAGGGTTAATTTAAAAGTCAACGTTTAACGTCCCACAAAGCACAGGGACGGCCGCCCCGCTCAGGTCACCCTCTCACCAGTCAGTTGCCAGCTGACCTGTACGTCGGGTAAACTTTTGAGCACCAGAGCGTCTCAGGGGAACTGATCCCAAGCCTGGACATGCACTGCCACTGCATGCTTCTGAGCAGCGGGCTTGAGCCCAACGCTCTACCAACTGAGCTACCGGGGCGGCGATTTCTACAGCTGAAAACAAAATATCAATATTTGGTCATTTTAGGTCAGATTAGCAGTGCTTGTCAAATGACCTCACCTCAAAAAAAGTTAAAGATACAATACGTCTGAACAGGGTGAGCCTATCCAATTAAATCTCATATCACATAATGCGCCCACCAAGTTCAACAAAATATATTTCGTATTCTTTAACATTGATGATATAATGATCAGGTACAAAACTTGACATTTCCGTTGGAAACCCATTGGAAAAAGGTTCCAAATGAATAACTTAGTACTAGATGGTGGTGGAGCATTTATTTTTCCGTCATTAGCTTTGTCTTATCTTTGCAGTTCTAGTGCTATATATTTTGATATATTTGACCTTGACCTGTCCTCAGATCAGGCTGAATATTATATCTAACCTAGTTTGACGAGGCAAGGTCATCATCATTTAAATAATCTTGCTGCGAATATGCTTCTGGTCTCAATTGTGTTGCTTTATCTTTACTAGTTGAGATGTAATGACTGAAATTCTTCAACTACATGGTATCTCTTCGGTGGCGTGGTTTGACCTCTAGTGACCTTTAATATGGCCAGAAAAATAGTACGCATGATTCTATAGAGAATTGGATGGGCTAGCCAATGTCGTTTACTGTTTTTTTTGCCATCTAGCATTGTTTTTTAGATCTTAGGGCGGGGTCGGCAACCGCTCCACTCCCTCGTCAAAGCGAAGTTGGCTGACATCATTGTCCATGTGGGTGTTAAACTTGACACATTTTGGTCCCGTGTAACGTCACGGCCAAACATTTATGGTCCAAAATCGGTTCTAGAGTAGAAGACGAGAAGCCACTTCAAACGTCTTTAAATATGTTCCGTGTCACGTCCGGCTCCAAGACCGTAAGGACCTCTGACCGGACCAACCCACCCCTCCCCCCATTCCAGGCGGTGGTGTATAAAAAGAGCCCATGCAGTGCCGGGACAATATAACTATAACATCTAAACATCGGGAACCCTCCCACTTAAAATAATATGACGAATCAATGCCACAGCAAATGTATTAACACTGTTGATTTTTACCGTGTACTTCCCAGCTCAATTTGGCAGACAACCAAAACCAAACAATGCATCTTATTGTTCATGTGGACAGCTAGAATAGCTGATGCAGGGTAATAGCGTGAGCCTATGCCCAGGTTTTATGGACCGGTTAACACTGTCAGTATTCATGGTGAATTTCGGAAGTGTAGAAGACGGCACTGCTTTAGTGCCATTTGGCCGGTTTAAGGGGGCACCACGAGTAGTGAGACCCCTCTTGGCTCCCCCATGCCTGTTTCCTGCCTATGCTTGCATAATAAGCTTCTAAAAGCATCTGTCAGAAGTGTTTGTATCAACTCCTGCGTGTCTTTGTGTCAAATGGGAAGCCCATGGATAAAAAATTGGTTTCTCATATTCACTGCTCGAGCACCATCTTCTCCACTAAATAAGGGCGAGCGTGGAATGCTTTGGATTGCGGTGCCTGCTGTTGTGGTCTACAGGGCGCGCTGGGACCAAAACCACCGCCGGATTCTAGCCCGGGTTTTATGGGGAGAACTGGTCTGATATCTTGGTGAGTGGAGGAAGGGGTGGAACGATGTAAATTTGCCAGGCCAACATAAAAACGTGAAGGAACGTCCATATTCTATCAATTGTAATAACGATGTGTTTTTGTCACTGATCATATATTTTAGATTTTCGGCGGAGCAATGCGAAAAATGTGGATAAATGGGCTGATTTGGGAGCCAAAAATAGTGATTTTTTATATGTTTCCATTCAAATCGTGTACCATTTCCAATATAAAACAAATTTTATGTTTTTTCTTCTTCTTTATTTCCACATTTCAGCAAAACACAGCCTCGGTGCACTTCCTTCTTCGGATTAACAACATTGCATCACAGACACGGCATTCAGGTTTGTACTTCACCCACAGTGACAAAAATCACATTAAAGTCAAAAGACCAAACCGCACTTAAATCACAGAAAATCACACCTAAATCAAGAGATAAAACTGAGCCGATATCCTACAGCAGGACTTGAGCTTTCCGAGGACGCCGAGTCACTGGCTTCGTTTTCTTCGAAAAAGACTCGTTTCAGTGCGGCTCGCTTTTTGTCGTCTATTCTATAGTCAGGCAGCTTGGCCGACTGCCTGCTGTTGGTGGCTTTGCTGTTGACAAGTCCTGAAACAGAGACGAAAGACTGTTAGGTAGTGGCGAGAAACACAGATAGAAATTTGGTGTTTTTTTTTGACAAAATCATATGTTTTTGTTCACAGCAATATCAAATAGCTGCATGCATTTTGTTCATCATCGAAATGGCATCATTTTTCGGATGATAACACGCGCATTGACGGGGGCGGGTACCCGCCTCCCCTCGGGTTTTCGGAGACAGCAGAAAAACGGCGGCGCGCAGCGCCGCCGTACTTGGTATACCTTTTCCCTCATCATGTTTGCGACTTCTGTGAAAATTTTAAGGATAGGTCATCTCAGGTCAGGTCACCAGTATAGGTCAAGTGACCCGACCTAAAAAGTTTAAGATAGCATAAGTCGGAGCAGGGTGAACTTATCCAATTAAAACTTATATCAGTTTACCCCGGTGTACCGACCCGTACGGACGTGCGCGCTCTCGCTCCGCCGGCGTGCGCACAGCTTACAGTGACCGTGCACAACCAGCTTTAAAAGGCGTTCGTTTCAACAGTGTTGGTGGGAAAATGGTCGGTGATCTTCGCGAATCCATCGGAGATTTTGGAGGTTAGTTATTTTTGAAAGATTTGAGACGACTCGAGATGATATTTTACACTTTTGGACATTGCCGGTTAGAGACCGTGACCAATTAATCTCCACGAGTATTTTTCTGGTCAACATCTGTGGCGTGAAGCAAGACCCAGTAGCGTGATCACAGGAGTATTTAGCCTTTGAGAGCAATGAGGAACGGAAGGACTAACAACCGAGAAGGAGCGCAGACGCCTTCACAGCAGCGCGGCCCCGTCTCACGTCCTCAGCCGGGCGCGTCCCGGCCGCCGGCCCAGTCCGACCGGCCCCAGCCGCCCGGCTCCGGTCGTGGCGCCGCGGGGAGCAGCAGGGGCGGAGGAAGCGCGAGAGGAGCAGGGAGACAGCCCTCGGTGAAAGATATGATAGAGCAAATCGATAACCAGCAGTGTACCCCTGTAAACAGTCCATCAAAAAGACGCAGGGTCTCTCGTGATCCCTCGGCGGCATCGGTAGCGTCCTCCGATGCATCGGAGTCAGAGCCATCATCCCAACCGCTCACAGAGGCTGTGCTGCGAAACAACATGAAACAGATGTTCGGAAGCTTCAAAAAAGCCATGTCTGTCGAGTTCGATTCATTACGAAACGAGATCGGCCTCCTGCATAGACGCATGCAGGAGATGGAAGACCACATCGCGGCAAGAGACGTCGAGATTACCGAGCTTGAACAGCGCGTCAGCGTCAGAGACTCTCGCATCGCAGACTTAGAAGGAGAGGTCGATCAGCTCCATAGTGAAGTCAGGAGAAAAGACTTAATCTTTTCCGGAACAGCCGTCCCGCCAAAGCCCACTGAACACTGGACAGAAGACATCAAGGACACAGCCGTTACGCTTCTCCAGAGCTGCCGGGCGGAGACGCACGTCACCAAGGACGACATAGAGGAGGCGTCCAGACTAGGAAAGGGAAGCACCATCTTGGTCAAGTTCAAGAGCGCCGGTAAACATTCCATCCGAGACCGACTCTACGAAGGCAGGTTTCGGTTACAGCCGCCGAAGCCGACGGACAGCGCTGCGAGACCGCCGACTCTCTTCGTGAGGGAGAACCTCTCACCCTATCGGCAAGCCATATATTTAGAGCTCCTGAAACAAAAGCAGGCTAAGAAAATCTACACCGTCTTCACTCGCAACGGTGAGGTTTTTTGCAAAACTGTGCAACATGGGAGGAAAATACGTGTGTATAGCTGGAACATGATACAGTCCGTGGTAAATGAATAGTCCACACTATGCGTATAGTGAGTTGGTTTTCCCAAAACAACGTTTTTCAAGAGACTTGTTCTATTGTGTTTGCATTAAGTGGACTGTTGTGGGGAGGTGTACAGCACCATTGAACAGTACTCGTTTTGTTAGGCTGCTCCCAGGTCAGTCATTTTGTGGCGCCAGACCCCAGGCCAGGTTATATTATTGTGATGAGCTGAGGCCGGCAATCTGGGGAGAGTACCCGGGTGGCTACCATGGACGTGTCGACGAGCTAGTGGGCGGGTGTCAGTGCTGCCGGTCACCTCAAAACTGAAAGTGACTTCCACAGATTTCTCACACACATGTATGACACTGACATATTCCGCGTGACTTTTCCAGGTTACCTTATCTCGACTTTTTTCTCACTTTAAATGGCAGCCCTTTTCAGCATTCGAGGCTAGTCAGCATTTTGTTCAAGGTATGTTGTGTTGCCGACTTTCTCCTACATTGGATTGCCTTTTCTGGTTATAAACATACTGCATGTGTGAATGTAGACTTGTGAAGCATTACTTCTTTCTCGAACCTGCACAGGGTTTTACAGGCTGTCGAGCTATATCTGTTTTGGTGACTAAAAGTGTTCCATTATTGATTTTTGTGTTTAGAGTAGACCAAAAGAGCGGAAAGTGCCCTTGCCCAACGTGTGGGTTATGTGGATAAGTTTTCCACGCCGAGGGTATTCGCACAGATGCAGAATGAAGCTGTTTCGGCACGGAGCTAACTCGCCTGGTAGCACGCCAGCACCCGACGTGTAGCACAGCTGATACTGAAGACATTCCGTTACATTGTATGCACTTTTGTCGGGACGGGTATGAAGCGACAGTCAACCCGCCAGGATGATCCCATGGTTAAACACGCTCTCTGCCTATATGATTTTCTATGGTGGGTGAAGTAGGTTTGTGTTCTTTAAATTGCAGGGGTTTGGGGGACTACAAAAAAGAAGGGACGTGTTAAACTATCTACGGGGTACTCAATTTAACATTTTCCTATTGCAGGATATACATTGCCACCCAAGTTGGGAGCAGCGTTTTCGTAATACATGGGGATCGGAGGTACTAATAGCTGGATACATGCATAACGCGAGAGGGGTAGCAATTCTTACTAAAGCCATTGACATCGAATTTTCAGATACAAAACGGGACGAGGGAGGAAACTTCATAATCACCAGAGCTAAAATTAACAAAGACTATGAGGTTATATTGGGAAATATTTATGGACCAAACACTGATGAGCCCAGTTTTTACCAAGAAGTGGAAAACATTTGTAACAGTCTGAAGGGTGATCAAGATATTCCGGTGGTGATCGCCGGAGATTTCAACATCGCACTAAATTTTGATATTGATACAGTGAATTATGTAAGGTTGAACAATCCGAGGTCCCATAAAAGGCTTGAGGAAATAATCAGTAATCTTAACCTTTACGATGTTTTCAGATACAGAAACCCCGATACTAAGAAATTTACATGGAAGGTGGGCTGCCCCGCAAGAAAACGTGCCCGTCTTGACTATTTTCTTGTCTCAGAAACCCTAGACTCGCAAATTTTGGATGCTAATATTATACCGGGGTACCGATCGGATCACTCGGCGGTTACTCTAAATCTACAGCTGTCAGCACATAAGAGAGGAAGGGGTTATTATAAAATGAACACCTCACTTTTGAAAGATCATGACTATGTTACAAAAATGAATTCTTGCATACATAATACGCTACGGCTTTACTCATTACCGATCTATTCAGAATCTTTTGTACATGACGATCCTGAAGGGGTGGACATAACCATATCGTGGCAACAATTCTGGGAAGCCCTTATACTGAATCTGCGAACTGAAACCATCTCTTTTGCTGTTTATAAAAAACGAAAAATGAGAGGGGAAGAAATTGACCTGATAAAAAGAATTGATGAATTAGAGAAAAAAGACCACCTCTTAATTACGGAAGATGAACAGAGCCAGATAGGTGTATGCAAGGAAAAGTTGGAAAAATTACGAGCCATTAAGATGGAGGGAATCATCACGAGGGCCCGTGTCAAATGGTATGAGGAAGGAGAGAGACATTCTGAGTACTTTCTTAATCTAGAGAAGCGCAATTATACAAATAGATTAATTGCGTCTCTGCGTAGAAATAGCACCGAAACGACATCAGATCAACAAGAAATACTGCAAATCTTAGTGGGTCATTTTAAATCCCTTTTTGCAGAGAAAAGTATTAATGAAGAAGAGGCAGAAAGCTTCGTTGACAATATCATTGATAAAAAGGTATCTGAGGCCGGAAGCAGGGAGCTACAGGCTCCAATCTCACTAGAAGAGCTTTCTGCAACGGTAAAAGCCCTGTCTCGTAACCGAGCCCCCGGTACAGATGGATTCCCGAACGAATTTTATAAAGTGTTCTGGGTAAAAATTAAAGCATTCTTTTTCCGTATGGTAAAGGAAAGCTTTGAGGCAAAAAGTTGCCGCCAACCTTAAAAGAAGGAGTTTTGATCCTTATCCCGAAACCCCATAAGGCCAGGGATGAAATT
Organism: Lepas anatifera; assembly: GCA_034440635.1. NCBI lineage: Eukaryota > Metazoa > Arthropoda > Thecostraca > Lepadidae > Lepas > Lepas anatifera. The sequence goes on along the minus strand of JAOTON010000131.1, from coordinate 1,188,906 downwards.
AGTTCTTATAGGCCGATTACTTTGCTAAATTCTAGCTATAAGATAATATCTTCAACCATAGCGAATAGAATCAAGAAATTCTTACCAGAAGTAATCGGGCAAGAGCAGACGGGGTTTATGAAAGGAAGATGCATCGCGGACAACAGCAGGTTAACCTATGACCTTATTCAAGAACTAAAATCAAGAAAGGAGGTTGCCCTATTCATTAGTTTGGATATTAAGGACGCCTTTAACTCAGTGAACTGGGATTTGGTAAGGATTATTATGAGAAAAACTAACTTCCCAGACAACATTACAAATTGGTTTGATACACTTTACATAGGAACATTTTCTAGAATCGTTTATAATGGGCATATTTCGGAGAGAATAGAGCTCCAACGCTCTTGTAGGCAAGGGGATCCGCTAAGTCCCTATATATTTTTGTTAGTTATTGGCGTACTACTTGAACGTTTGAAGACGAACCCCCAGATCAAAGGAATAAATATTAAGTCTAGGGAATATAAGATATCGGCCTATGCAGACGATACCCTCTGCTTTCTTGACGGAAGTGTGAATAGTGTCCGAGCTCTTTTCAACGATCTCGGTATTTTCGCCAAATTCTCCGGGCTCAAACCAAACATACAAAAACCCAGGCCTTCTGGGCCGGAGACACTGCCTTTGAAAGGCAGGCTATTTGCCCTGAGTTACCGATGAAATAGAGCAACAAACTAACTGTCTTAGGAATCGTGTTCACAAACGAGTGTAATGTAAACGCAGACAATTTCAACCAAAAACTGGAAAAGGCTAGAAAAATAATTCGAAGTTGGAAAAACAGATATCTTTCACTCCAGGGAAAAGTAGTTGTCATTAAATCCCTTCTCTTGCCTCTGTTCACGCATGTTTTGACAGCACTTCCCAGCCCTGGGGGAAAATTTTATCAAAACACTTCGGAAAGAGATGTTTGAGTTCATTTGGAATAGCAAGATAGACAAGGTGAAACGGAGCAGTCTGTATCGGTCCCCAGTGGCAGGTGGCCAGGGGATGGTGGATATTGAATTATATATAAAGGGGCTTAGGATCAGTTGGGTAAGGAGAGAAATTTTGAGTACTCATGATTGGTGTGTATTATTTGAGGATACGATTAAGAGTGGAGGCGGTTTATGGGAAAGAAATTCTACGTCTTTTAAAGGGCTTGCAAGAAAAACGTCTAATATTTTTTGAGGGAAGTTTTTAATGCAATGGCAGACTTTGACGAAAGCGTAATTCCAGAAACAGGCGATTTGGGTCGGTACTCTCTATGGTTCTCAAATCTAACGAAATTTAAAAACAGTGTAATCAATTCATGGTACAGAAGAGGCATTAGATACATTAATGATCTCGTGAAACCAAATGGTCTACTCATGACATTTGAAGAAATGAAACGGTCATATGGTATCCCAGGCACTGCATTGGACTACAGGGGTCTAGTCAGCAGTCTACCAATTGATTGGAGAAGGCTGCCACGGAAGCCAGAGACAGTCTACCCAAATATACACCCTCAGAGGTCAAGAATCTCGCCAACTCGCCCACGCTCGTGGGTAGCCAAATGAGGTTCAAGGACCAGAACTTAGGTAGCCAATCACGGAGATTTGACAGAGATCAAGAATTGCACTTACCAGCACAAAACAAGTATTTCCACGATCTTACCGCCACGTAAAAAGAACTATCCATAATATGCAATGCTACCTTGACTGATTTTAGGTAACATTATAACTTTAGTGACAGATGATACAAATTAGTGACAAATAATTTATCCTTGCTCACTCGCGTTATTTCACAGCTAGGTTAGAAATGGGTAGGTAACCACATCGGCAACGAAATTGACCCATATAAAGCCATGAGAAAAAGGTACTCTAAATTGCGATGACATGAAAACGGTAATATTCATTATTTTATATGAATTTGACCCTTTATTTTGAATAAAAAGAGAAAAATTTAAAATCTATATCAGGATTTATAGTGAAATTATTCTGCATAGGATAGTAAATCCACTGCTTACGTTGTACTTGTGGACTCGTTTTGCGGAATTAGAGATTGTCTGGTAGCCAGGCCGCCAACGAAAATTACGATTAGGGACCACCAGGTAGCCACTTGGGTAACCACAAAGTTTTGCGTTTCTGGCGCGGAAGTAGTGAGAAGAAAGCAGTCAGATATACGTGTTTTTGAAGCTGCTGTTTGGGTATCTTACTATGAGGCTGTAGATTTTGACCTAAATCAAAATAGGAGGTTTTGTTGCCAGTGGTAAACCCACTACCAATTCTTATATATTATGCCGCAGCCAGAGAAACGCAGGGCAAAGTGAACTCTGCCAGATCTCAAAAGCCCAGGAGAGTAGTGTGATTTGAGGGTGTCAATAAGAGCACACATTTTAATCATGTGAATGCGAGATATCAAAACTGTAGACCTGTGGAGATGAGAGTTGCAAGTTTTGGCTTTGCACCTAGAAAATTAGATGCTATTTGGTGCCCATGAAGTCATGTAAACTGCAGGTAGGTTTCTTTGATGCCTACCTGCAGTTTTGGTGTCAATTGTATTAAATCAAACTTAACAAAATTGAATGATTCCACAAAAGTTTCCATTCAGCAGGTGAATGTGGTGCTGCTTATTGATCTGCTTCAATATTTCTAGAATTTGCTGGATGATGGTTGTGGTATTAGGAGGTATTTGTCCTCTGGCTGAGTACCTATATTTGGTTACATGCATTGGAGATATTTAAATTATATGTATTCTTTTAACAGAGTGTTAATTGAATGTATCCTTCAAGTAGCTTAAGTCTCAGCATGGTGACTGCTACAGTCAAATGGTGGTTGTCTGCTATCTTAGCAATGATGATCTAACCAATGATTGATCATAGCAAGCAGTTGCAGTAAGGGTACTAGACTCTGACGGCACATATTATTTTTTCATGTATTTTTGAATTAGGTACTTGATAACATTTTTGACTGATTAATATGCTCAGCTAATGGACGCATGCTTGTATTACAGCACACACAACTTGTAGTCACTGCACATATACTTAACCTTTTGCTGTTTGGTACTAAGAGTATGCTATATGTAAGTCATTAGTCTCCAAATCACTGTAAATTTAATTACTTTCATAATTCCACTTTTTGAGAATATACTTTTTCACTCACTAAGACAGTTATTCGGGGAGCCATTTAAGGCCTCAGTTCATGCAAAAGTTAATTTCGCTTCAGGTAGCCATGTTGGTCGCATCAAGGGATGTGGGTAGCCAACCTGACATGTTCTTGACCTCTGTACACCCTAACGTTCAAATTATTCTTAAACAGCTACGAGGAAACAAACACATTTATAACCTTTTACTCAACATGAAGTATAAAGACATGCAGAACCCTTGGGAGAGTGCATGGGAAATTCAGTTTAGGGACATAGAGTGGGGATTAACTTACGATCTGAGTAGGCTGTCTACAATGTCCGTAGCGTATCAGGCAATCCAATATAAAATATTAACGCGAATAATTGTCACAAATAGAAGACTGTTTCAAATGGGGATAGTAGATTCGGCTGTGTGTGAGCATTGTAGTGAGATAGAAACCATTACACATAAATTCTGGAGATGCCCCCGAATTCAGATATTTTGGAAAGAAGTTACAGAATTCCTCCGAGCTTCAGCAATATACTCAGAGCTAGGGAACTCACTATGCAAAATGTAATATTGGGATATCAGTGCTCAAAACTGATAAATCATGTCTTACTTATAGGCAAATACATGATAGCAAAGAGAATGTTTCTGACCAAAGATATCTTGCTATTTAAACTAGTTGTTGACAAAGGATCGGAAAAATACATCTTAGGGAATCGTGGCAAAGAGCGTTTGTATCAGGATAAGTGGGGACAAATTGATGAACTTATTAGGCATGTGGAACTGTGAGAGGCTAAGCTGGAAGGCAGCATAATGAGAGGGGCAGCCTGGTGGATAATCATATCTGCGTTTATTGTTAACTGTGCCTGTACTCCGCGTTTCCTTGTGTGTGCTGAATGCTTTTGATAGGCACACGCGCCTAGCTGTGACCGAGATGAGATAAGAAGCCTGCCTTTGGGTTGCTGTTGGCGATTGTATCTTATTTGTTTGGATTGGTTGAACCGTATTGGCGATTGGGTTGGATTACGTTGACGATTTGATCGCAAACCACGTCACCTATGAACGACCCATTCCGGTTAGATGGCGTGAGGTCAAAGCTTGATGGTGTTACTAACCGTAATCTGTCTGAGGCGCGCAACGCCATTGATTTGAGCTGTGGCGTGAGCGCCACTGTCCGTGCACATGAGTTGGTCTACATGGGGATTGAAATCATGTTTTGTTAAATAAATCTGAAAAAAGCTTAAAAAAAAATTAAAACTTATATCACATAATGGGCTCACCGAGTTCTCTAAAATATGTCCCGGTATTTTTGATATCGATGACCTAAGGTCAGGTACGAAGCATGACCTCTCCATTGGTAATACATGGGAAATATGGTTTTTACTGAATAACTCAGTAACAGATGGTGATAGAGCGTTTATTTTAGCTTCATTAGACTCGCCTTGGCTTTGCGGTTCTAATGATATGCATTTTATATAATTTGACCCTGACCTGACCTCAGGTCAGGTCAAATCTTTGATTTGACCTAGCAAGGTCAAATCATATATCATTCGATTCGGCTTGCTGCGAGGATTCATATAGTTCAAGTCGTTTTGCTCTATCTTTACTTGTTCAGATGTAATGGCCGAAAAACTTAATTTACATGGTATCCCTATGACGGCATGTGACGGCATGTTTTTGACCTCTGGTGACCTTAAATGTGACCTGACAAAAAAATGGTTCGAATATTTTCGATGGAGAAGTGGATGGGCTACCCAACGCGCTTTACCGTTTTTTGCTACCTACCGTGGTTCTCGAGATCTTGGGGGGCGGGTACCCGCCCCCTCGTCAATCCGAAGGTGGCTCAGACCCCCGTCAATGCGCGTGATAATATATTGATTGTTGACAGTATGATGGAGCTATATGCCATGTAACTTGGTATTACACAATTAATTCAACCGGGCACCACCTGGGTTCTATTTAAGAGAAACGCTCGATTTGGCGTTATACAAGGATGGCAGTTAAGGCCAGAAGAAAGCAACTTCTCGTCATGTTAGAGCCTTATCTGAAAACTTGCCTCCAAAAAAATTAAGTCACTGAGCATGTGGACCGGCAACGATGTCGGCCCGTAGTGAAAGTAAGTAAGTAATTCAATTGGTTCCTAGTACTATATTCAAATATTTTCCTGCTACTGCTAATCAAGGTAGTGCATGGTCAGGTTACCGGGCCAGACCAGACCAAGAGCCTTTGTTTTACTCTCATTGTGTTTTTTTGCTGTGTGTCAAATTATTTATATCATGATCGTACCAGGTCATTTTGGGTCAATTCATTCACTTGAGGTGGGTCCCATCTTTGATTATTGGAAGGAGAATATATTGAAAAGAACAAGCCCTACACGTTTATCCATTTTAAAGTCAGCCTATCAACGAGGTCACTAGAGGTTACCAAAGGCTAAGCCTTAAAAAGTAATTGTGTCTTTAGTTTTTAAACCAGACAAGATACACCTTTCTTAGTGCCGACCACGATCATAGATTTTCATGATGTATAGCATGACCTTAACCCGCGCGCCCCACCGGGGGTCCGGCGCCACCTTCGCCCCACCGGGGGCCATCGATGGCCCCCCTCTAACTCCGAAAATATGGGCGTTAGCGCAAATCTGCAAAGTGCAATAGAAAGCTCGCGTGAATTCAGTAAGAAATTACTTCGCATGTTTTAGTGCTCAGGTCAATGGTTTGACCTCCAGAGGTCAAATTAGGTCAAGATCGGCTATTTTCACTCAAATATGCAATGATTAAGCCAACTGGGCATAACTCTTATGTCATTAGAGCTATTGAGGCCTGGTAAAGTACATTTGATAGCAAATTGCCAGTACTTTTCCGCTATGTGGAACGTAAAGACCTCCCGCCAGTGGTTTGACCGCCAGAGGTCACCTCGTGACCTAATATGACCTGAGGTCACGAAAGGTCAAAAAGTGACCTTGCCGTATATCAAATGAAAGCCAGTGACAAGACAAACACGATGGTGTTTGTTTCACCGCTCTAGCTCAATTAGGTCAAAAGTTATTGTCAAAATACTGTTTTTGACCTCTGGTGACCTTGGATGACCTTAGAAAAGTCAAAGGGCAAATATGACCCCTGGGATCCGTGAAAGGGTGTCCAAAAACGTTGTTCGGAGCAGTCTGAGTATTTGCAATCATTTTTGTGGCTTTTATATCATGAAATAGCTTTTCCCCATGCTTTTCCAATGGGAGAGGTCGCCTCGTGACCTGACCTCAGGGCACGAAATCGAAAAATCCCGGATATACACCTTGTAGACCCTGGAGGGGTTATGAAGTGTAGGAAGTTTCAAATCGATCGACTTTGAAATGTAGCTCTTACAGAGCTCTAAAGGTGAAGTGAGGTGACCTTGGTTGACCTCGTCTGGTGACCTGACCTTGGGTGACCCGGGGTAAAAAATTTCAGGGATGATGGGAAAATGATGCAGTGAGAGGTAGAGCCCTCAACCGCGGTGCTGCGCCTCGTCGTTTTTCTGCTATTCCGGAAAAACCTTAGGGGGGCCATCGATGCCCCCCCGGTGGGGCGAGGGTTAAAAGGTCAAACCGTAGGTCAATGCAACAATATCATTTGTTGCGAAGCTGCCACGCTTAATTCGTTTCGGTTAAAGTTAAGTGCACGCCGTGCTCCTGGGTTAAGTAAAAAGACAAGTGGAACGTGAAGATGCTATCTAAGTCCAGAAGAAGGCAAAAGCTATCTATGCTTAAGACAAATCTTACAGCTTGCAATAAAAAAATCAGCTCTGGCCCCGTAATTTCGGCCTGTCTGATGGCCAGCCAGTCATTAAGTGCAGGTCAACAAGGCTACTTTTATACATCATATTCAGCACACACGCCTACAAACAGATAAAGAACAAAATGCATATATGATTGAGAAGAAGAACCCACGTTGCCTGAGAATTGCTGCCGCAGGTTTCCCTGTGATGAGTCCCGTCCTGGCCGGCGGTGGAGGCATCAGCTGTGCCGGAGTAGGCCCGATGTATGGCTCCAGATTTTCGAGCTGCATCCGGCTGCAGCTCCCCAGGATGCCTCCCGGCGGAGCACCAAGCTCCTCGGGAGTGGGGATGGCCAGTGGGACGTCCTCCTCCTGAAAACGAAACAGAGAGTATCAGTTACCTGGAACGAGGTGTTGCAGTTGGCCCCGTTTTTCAGCAAACGATACAAGTCAGGAAATGTTTTTTTTATGGTTTCAACTATGCTGATCTGTAAGATCAAATCTAAGCTCAGAACTTTATCGAAAAAAGCACAGTTTAAAACCTAAACATGATTGGTTACCAATCCCATCAATCCAATGTCAAACTATATTTGCGAATATGCAAATACAAATACTGATGTGCAACTGCTTACCAATTGATACACAGTCAAAAGCAGAATACGCAAAAAACATCACAAACAATTCTACTCGCAAAAAACAGCAAGGCCTTTAAAGATCAATAGGTGGGCTACGCATCCATACTGGTGCGTTTAAACTGTGTCCAAATATAAGGGTGATTGAAGACAGTGTAGAACTCTGGATGGCTGAGACGTTCAGATTATGAAGGCGCCTTATTTTGGAGCTGGTATCGGTGGCCTTTTTCATACCAGAGCGGTGTGCGAGCCCGAAACTGTCTGTAATTTTTCGCACTGCCTCTTCCCCTCTAATCACTGTACTATTGGTTAGAGCATGCTCGTGGGAAGCCAATTCAAATTGCAGTGAAAGATGTATCAATCGATAGAAATAAAGTAGTTTTAGTTTAAACCCAGAAGTACATCATGCTTTTGGCTGCACATCCAATTGCCGTTAATAGATTTTGTTATTTAGTTTTGCTTAGCAACTGATCAATTACTGAGGGGTAATATGCTACTCCAAATTCTTTCCCGTGAAGACTTTGAAGGACGCATGCACAGAATTTCCCCATTGTTTGCTTGGATATTTCATGACAAGTGAACTGGTCGAGTCATAATATGAGTGCTTCAATGCACGAAATATATTCCAAATATCACGTCTAAAATGTGATTTGATTTAGAAGATGGTGTTTGATAACATGAATATACTCGTAAAACAAAAACTACCTTGTGACAATTCACAGATTGAACTTAGGTCAACTAGGCAAGTCAAGACCTAGCATAACTTTCAAATTGTGTTTCTCCTAACTAGATTTGTCCTTGTTCTAAAGTGATTGAAAATCAACACTTTTATAATGTAAATTTGTATGCCTTATTATAGTTACTTACCTCGAGGAAGTACGAGAAGTCGGGGACGAAATCCTCATCCAGCCAAGAGATCTTGGAGCCGGAAGAAAGTACAAACTTCCGTTCTCCCGAGGTGTCACCCTGAAAAAGGAATTAAAATTAAGACACACAAAATCCTATCAATGCAGCATTCCTTATAATTTGTGCATATCTGGTTGGGATGCTAATGCAATATGTGCCTGAAATGATGGCTTTCACGCCTGATTGAAAAGTGATTTTTCTCATAAAACAATATACTTAGAATTATATAAGAAATAAGATCAATGGTTATAATGGTTTAGTGATAATAGACTGCTTTCATGCCTGTGTGAAAAGTGGTTTTATTAATAAAATGGTATCTGTAAGCGCCCGTTTGCAGCCCTGTTGGCAAAGTATCAGTCGTATTGTTGAGAGCGCCGAGGACGGGATCAATGTGTACTGTCGGTTTGTACTCCTGCCGCTAGACGGCTGGCGGCCCGTGGTAAACTTGGGTCAGGCCACTGACGTCACGTGACGTGAGCCTAGTGCTGAGGTTTAATAATTGCTTAGCATTTGGAATAGGCGTGATTTGCTCTGTTTCGTAGAATATTCTAGATAGGCGGTTCTTGAGTCGTGAAAGGTCTGAGGCTTCAGTAGGAGGTGCGATGATTTCGATAGTGCGTATTGTGTGTAGGGACTTTGACTGACGTCATGCGAATTGCTGCGGGCGCTATGTGGCGACCTGGGTCGGCTGTCGAGGGGCGTTGGTCTTTTCGCTGACGGACGCTGTGGTGACAAGATGTGCGTAGAGCCTGGCTGGCCTCCGTAAGTAGTTTATGGCACGCTTATCAATGTGATTTGCTATGCGTGATATGCTTTGATATTGAGTTAAATCAGAAGTTTTCCATACGACATTTTCTGGGTTTTCGAGTTATCTTTATATATTTGTAACGACACGTTTAACTCGTAGGTCTCTGGCGGCCATGTGACTATTTGTGAGCCGTGATCCCGAGCCGGTGGGGTCCCGTGATGGAGCCAGATGTCGGTGTACGGCGAGATGTAGAAGCTGCGCGTTGCTGTCATCTATGGAAGCGCAACGAGTCGGTACGTTTAGATTGCAAAAGTGTTGTGTTTCGGATTAGCGCCTAGTAGGTAACGCCGCTCAATAATTGTGAAGTCATGCTTCAAGGTATTAGTATTATGGATATTTAGAGTTGGTCGTGGAACGGATTTATCGATAATTGTTATCTTTGGTTCGAACTGACGTTCCTGTGAGCATGGGGGCTTTTCCGAATTGTGATGCTAGTTTTCGTCCGCAGAAACGGAATAAAACCGTCTCGTAAGAAATGGTTTTCCAGTCTTCGAGCTGCCCTTTCGAGATCGGCGCGCGGCACTTTACAGTTTCGACTCGGCTTCTGCTGGGGCCAGTTTCGAGTGCTCTTCGGAGGCATGTTCGGCTTCGTCGTCTGAGGCCATGTCGTCGATGTCAGCGAGGACTTCAGATGGCTTCTGGTCCTGAAGGTGGAGCGGCGATTGGAGCAAACACTCAGTGAGAAGGTATGACGCAGTGAGCAGTGATTTTCGGCAGTGTTCGGTGCGAGCAGCGGTGAAGTATGCAGAGTTGGTTTTGCTCAGGTGATAATGGTGGTAATTCGGGTCAGCTGTGTGCTTCAGTGGTTAAGGTATCAGTGGTTACTGGTTACTATCAATGGTTACGGTTCGTGGTTCAATGAGTTAGGTTTACGGTTTGAGTCTGTTGGTTTGTGTGTTCTTCGGCCGTTAGCGGCGCAGTCCTAGTCCTTTGGTGGTTACGCACTTCGGCCGTTAGCGGCGCAGTCCTAGTCCTTTGGTGGTTACGCACTTCGGCCGTTAACGGCGCAGTCCTAGTCCTTTGGTGGTTATGCACTTCGGCCGTTAACGGCACAGTTCTGAGTCAGTTGGTGGGTATGCTGATCGGCCGTTAACGGCACAGTAGTCCTTCGGTGGTTAGGTTATTCGGCCGTTAACGGCACAGTTTGAGTCCTTCGATGGTTATGCACTTCGGCCGTAAACGGCACAGTTCTGCATCAGTTGGTGGGTATGCTGCTCGGCCGTTAACGGTACAGTTTGAGTCCTTCGGTGGTTATGCACTTCGGCCGTTAACGGCACAGTTTGAATCCTTCGGTGGTTAGGTTATTCGGCCGTTAACGGCACAGCTGCGTCCTTCGGTGGTTAGGTTCTTCGGCCGTTAACGGCACAGGTTTGAGTATGTTGGTGGTTAGGGATTTCGGTCGGTCGCGTTGCAGTTTTGAGTCCCTTGGTGGATAGGCTACTCGGTCGTTAGCGGTGCAGTTTTGAGTCAGTTGGGGGTACATTCCTTGGCCGTTAACGGCATTTTCTGTTTAAGCTTGTCGAAACGTTTTCGGAGTAATTTGTTAGTTCTTGAGTAAATCCCTGGTTGGAGATACTGGGTAAGTTATCTGTCGTAAGCGACTTAGTTTAAAATAAATAGCTATTTGGTGCTTACTAAGAGATTTTCATATCGTTTAGCCCATTGATTAGCTTTCCTCGTATGTGAAACGTTTAAGCTAGCGGTGCAGATTTGGTTATAGTTTTGCCTCGAGCCTTACCGTAGCCGGTAAGTTCGTATTTATTCGTATGTATATGCGATTCCAGTTTTGATTTGCCTCATCGGTAATAGGTCCCGGTATTTGATCCAGTTATCTGCGTATTGGGGCTTTAAATTACGGAGTCATTTTTCCGCTTGTGCAGGCCATAATTGTAGGATGTTTGATTTGAATGCTTACGTCCTGCAGCTACATTCCCATTGACTCAATTTTTCGTTTGGGTTTAGTGTTCAGCAGTCGTGTTCATGTTTACTGTTCCTGTGTAGGTTCCATAGCCTCAGGGGTTGGTATAGGCATGGCGTCTGTTTGCGGCTCAGTGGCTCCAGGGGCCACGGCTGGGCGGGAAGCTAAAATTCAGCTTTTGCTTGCCCAGTATAGAGCTGTAAAGGAAAGGTTCATAGTAAGAGAACAGGAAATCCGTTTAGAGGCAGAGCGGTCTAGGGCTGCCCTCCGACGCGAATATCTAGATTTGGAGTTGAGATTAACGGGCCTAGTGCAGTCGCCACCTTGCGGCGCTACAGATTGGCAGAAGGTTCACGTCAGGCAGAACCCCGACACCGGGATACGTTCTTATCCAGCCGTTCATGCTTATGCGAAGGATGAGAGTTCAAGCTGTGTGACAGGTAGCACCAGCGATTGTGAGTTAGTCAGCCATTCTGGAGGCACTTTGGGAGTTGAGATTTCCACTCCGTCAGATGGTGATTTTCAGAAGTTGTCGGATGGGAAAGGATTTTCAGTGGATGATCAAGGGTTACAAGCTGACTTCCAGCAAAGCGTTAGTTTCAATGACAAGGAGCAACTAGCATATGTGTCGATTCCTGAGCTAGAGAGTTTAGAGTCTGTAGAGAACCCGCCAAAGATGCTAACTAGGGTGGTTGTAGGTGCAGTTCACGACGGCTGCGGTTTGAAAGCACCGATGGGCGAGCTCAGGGAGCAGGTGTGGCATCTCCCGCACGATGTGGTCTCACAACCTGGTGGGAGAACACTAAGAGGGAGCGTCGATGGACGCTCATTTTCTCGCCACCACTGGAGTCACTCGCATTCTGTGGGTGGATGTTGGCACCGTTGGAGGTGGAAGTAGGTTCTCCTTGCCGAGTGGTGGCAAAAAGGGGCATGAAACCCTACAGCAGGTGGTTTGTTGCGTCTGGTGACGTGCTGGCGTCGCCACTTTGTGTGACGTCATGAGTGCGTATTTGGTCAGCATGTGTTCTGCGTCCGCTCATAATTGTCACTGCGCTGAGGCTGATAGCACACATATTATTTTTCAAGCTCGTATTTGTTAGTCAAGAGGGAAGGCAAACTTGGAAACTTCCTTGTCTGATTTGTTCGTGTTTGCAAACGGGCTTTTTTCGTGTATTGACCGCCCTGCGGACGGTCAATGGGGGAGTAAGCGCCCGTTTGCAGCCCTGTTGGCAAAGTATCAGTCGTATTGTTAAGAGCGCCGAGGACGGGATCAATGTGTACTGTCGGTTTGTACTCCTGCCACTAGACGGCTGGCGGCCCGTGGTAAACTTGGGTCAGGCCACTGACGTCACGTGACGTGAGCCTAGTGCTGAGGTTTAATAATTGCTTAGCATTTGGAATAGGCGTGATTTGCTCTGTTTCGTAGAATATTCTAGATAGGCGGTTCTTGAGTCGTGAAAGGTCTGAGGCTTCAGTAGGAGGTGCGATGATTTCGATAGTGCGTATTGTGTGTAGGGACTTTGACTGACGTCATGCGAATTGCTGCGGGCGCTATGTGGCGACCTGGGTCGGCTGTCGAGGGGCGTTGGTCTTTTCGCTGACGGACGCTGTGGTGACAAGATGTGCGTAGAGCCTGGCTGGCCTCCGTAAGTAGTTTATGGCACGCTTATCAATGTGATTTGCTATGCGTGATATGCTTTGATATTGAGTTAAATCAGAAATTTTCCATACGAAATTTTCTGGGTTTTCGAGTTATCTTTATATATTTGTAACGACACGTTTAACTCGTAGGTCTCTGGCGGCCATGTGACTATTTGTGAGCCGTGATCCCGAGCCGGTGGGTTCCCGTGATGGAGCCAGATGTCGGTGTACGGCGAGATGTAGAAGCTGCGCGTTGCTGTCATCTATGGAAGCGCAACGAGTCGGTACGTTTAGATTGCAAAAGTGTTGTGTTTCGGATTAGCGCCTAGTAGGTAACGCCGCTCAATAATTGTGAAGTCATGCTTCAAGGTATTAGTATTATGGATATTTAGAGTTGGTCGTGGAACGGATTTATCGATAATTGTGTTATCTTTGGTTCGAACTGACGTTCCTGTGAGCATGGGGGCTTTTCCGAATTGTGATGCTAGTTTTCGTCCGCAGAAACGGAATAAAACCGTCTCGTAAGAAATGGTTTTCCAGTCTTCGAGCTGCCCTTTCGAGATCGGCGCGCGGCACTTTACAGTATCGAATAGAAATAACTTTATTAAGCATTGCATCAATTGGTGTAATGCTTTTAGGGATACAATTTAGTGCATTTTTGCAAGATAAAATATTATTATATCTGAGCTGACCTCTGACCAGACGCTGGTTAGATCAAGCGTAGTTTAACTATTTTAACTCTTAGAAATACGATCTTATCATTTTAACCCGATACCTTTAACTTAGAAATTCACCGCCTGGGTGGTCTGGGGTCCGATTGGACCACCTTCAGACTGTTCAATGACTTAAAGTGGATTTTAGCGAAATATGCATCATAATAGATACTTTAAAGATGATGAATTTGGCAACCAATGGCCGAAAACTGGTGTATAGTTAGGCCTGTTCAACGATTTAAAACCTCATTATCAAACTTATGTAAGTTGTATTTGTTCTTCTAGAAAAAGACCACTAAAACAGGGTGTAACATGAATCTTAGAAGAACTAGATTAACACGAACCTCGGAGGTGGGCCCAGTTTTCCCTCCTCCTGGTTTTCCCAAAAACAGGGAAACGAAGCGACGCGGAGCAGGCCAACTTGCAGCAGCCCCCTTCCCTATCCTTACGGTATTCATCCCCGTTAAATTTCACGCATCTGACCATTTTTTAACACGCGCATTGACGAGGGTCTGAGCCACCTTCACTTTGACAAGGGGGCGGGTATCCGCCCCCCATAAGATCTCGAGAACCACGGTAGGTAGCGAAAAAGGGTAAAATGTGTTCGGTAGCCCGTCCACTTCTCCATCGATAATATTTGAACCATTTTTTGTCAGGTCACATTTAAGGTCACGAGAGGTAAAAACATGCCGTCATAGGGATAGCATGTAAATTAAGGTGTTCGGCCATTACATCTGAACAATAAAGATAGAGCAAAACGACTTAAACTATATGAATCCTCGCAGCAAGCCGAATCGAATGATAGATAATTTGACCTTGCTAGGTCAAATCAAGGATTTGACCTAACCTGAGGTCAGGTCAAAGTCCAATTATATAAAATGCATATCATTAGATCCGTAAAGACAAGAGAAGTCTAATCATTGTGCTGTATTGAGGTCTCTGGTGCTAGAGAGTGTGTTGCATTGAAGTCATTAGGGCTAGTGACTGTGTTGCAGTGAGGTTGCTGGTGCTCATGAGTGCCCTGCACTGAGGTTGGTGGTGCTAGTGACTGTATTGCATTGATGTTGGCATTGCTGGTGAGGGTGCTGCATTGAAGTCTATATTTCTAGTAGCTGTGCTCTAGTGAGGCCTTCGGTTCTAATGGATACACTACGTTCAGATCTCCAGGTCTGCTAACTGCTCCATGAAGATGTTGGCTGCTACTGAGTTTTGCTGAGAAATGAACAAGGATTTTTATCCGTCCCGTACGGAAAAAATTCAAACTTATAATTACAATAATAAAATTACAGGTTTATACCTTCCATTGCCTCCACACAAGTCATCTTACAAGATGAGTTCCAAGCAGTCTTATTTCGCGGTCATATCCATGTGAAAGGGAATGCGGCACCTTCAAAGTGGGGCTTGAACTGATGTAGTCATATGACACAGAATACCGGGAAAGAGCTTGATCCGTATTAAATTTGTGCCAAAAACGTTCCGTTCGCGGAGAACAAATGGTAAGAAGCCTCTGCCCACCTACTCCGTCCTCCCCGCAAGTCATAGCATGCTCGTTATGCGTCAAGAAAGTGACATCATGCTCAAATTCCGCTGCCTGTGCTGCACTGAAATATTAAAAACCCAAGTACTGAGAGTGGCTTCGGTGCTGTCGATTGGAAGTGTGTATAACTCACTTTATTTGCTAGTTTGAAGCGTGAAAGTTATCACATAACATCAAAAATGTAGACCATGAGGAATGGGTGGGTTAACGGATAACATCCAGTCTTTTACCGCACTTGTCCTGCTGCAAGCCCCGGCGGGATCTCTGAATAAGTCGATCTGATCCTCCAAATCCTTCCCAGCAGGGTGAGAGTTGGTGATTTCTCATGACTTTCGCAGTCCCAACGATTATTATCAACGATCAATGATATTACAACGATTGCGTCGTTAAATCCCAACGATTATTATCAGAAATGTAAAAGGAATTGAGAAATATATGTTTTTTTCCTGATTGTAAACTCTTTTAATTCACGGCTCATTTCTGTTCGTATGCATTACTTACGCATTTTAAATAGCTTCAATCTGACACAAATAGTTTACAACTAACAAGCCTATTTTATGTCACGCTAAATTGGAGAATTTGTATTACTGATAAAGGATAGTAAAATAAAACAGTGCATAGAAATTTTCAGCAGAAAAAATAAAATTTGGTTTCTACATAATAACTAGAGTGCAAAACTCTGCCATACTGGTACACATTATCTTTGATCAATTCTACAACTTTTCCCAATATTTTCAGGTCGGGTCATCCAAGGTCAGGTGACCAGTGCAGGTTATCACCTTATTACCGATTGCAGGTCATCAAGCGTTGCATTCATTGCAGGTTATCAGACTATCACAACGTTATCTCACCTCAAAAACTTACGATAGCATAAATAAGAATATCGTTAACACCCGCATTGGAGAGGGGTCTGGCACTAACGCGCACTGGAGAGGGGCGTGGTAGACCCCCTAAGATTTAAAAAAACTAAGAAATGTAGAAAAACGATATTTTGGAGGTGGGTGAGGGCTATAGTGATCTACGTCATGAACAATTGTCATTGACCTAGGTCAATATCTTTAAGGTCGAACGAGGTCATAAATGTCAAATCTTGACCATGCTGGGGACCGATTGCTAAATGCCGTGATTATGCGAAAAAATGGCGGGGATTAGCTAAAGGTGGACCAAGGTCATAGAGAGAAGGTCTCAAAGAGGCTTCCGTACGATTTTTTTGGGCCAAGGTCATTCAAGGTCATTGGCCTTTAACACGCGCATTGACGGGGGCGGGTACCCGCCCCCAGCTCGGGTTTTTCGGAGATAGTAGAAAAACGGCGGCGCGTAGCGCCGCCGTACTTGGTATACCTTTTCCCTCATCATTTTTACAACTTCTGTGAAAATTTTAAGGTTAGGTCATCTCAGGTCAGGTCACCAGTACAGGTCAAGTGACCCGACCTCAAAAAAGTTTAAGAGCACCATCTTTTCCACTAAATAAGGGCGAGCGTGGAATGCTTTGGATTGCGGTGTCAGCTGTTGTGGTCTACAGGGCGCGCTGGGACCAAAACCACCGCCGGATTCTAGCCCGGGTCTTATGGGGGAACTGGTCTGATATCTTGGTGAGTGGAGGAAGGGGTGGAACGATGTAAATTTGCCAGGCCAACATGAAAACGTGAGGAAACGTCCATATTTTATCAATTGTAATAACAATGTGTTTTTGTCACTGATCATATATTTTAGATTTTCAGCGGAGCAATGCGAAAAATGTGGATAGATGGGCTGATCTGGGAGCCAAAAATAGTGATTTTTCATATGTTTCCATTCAAATCGTGTACCATCTCCAATATAAAACAAATTTTATGTTTTTTCTTCTTCTTTATTTTCACATTTCAGCAAAACACAGCCTCGTTGCACTTCCTTCTTCGGATTAACAACATTGCATCACAGACACGGCATTCAGGTTTGTACTTCACCCACAGTGACAAAAATCACATCAAAGTCAAAAGACCAAACCGCACTTCAATCACAGAAAATCACATCTAAATCAAGAAATAAAACTGAGCCGATATCCTACAGCAGGACTTGAGCTTTCCGAGGACGCCGAGTCACTGGCTTCGTTTTCTTCGAAAAGACTCGTTTCAGTGCGGCTCGCTTTTTGTCATCTATTCTATAGTCAGGCAGCTTGGCCGACTGCCTGCTCTTGGTGGCTTTGCTGTTGGCAAGTCCTGAAACAGAGACGAAAGACAGTTAGGCAGTGGCGAGAAACACCAAAAGAATATTTTTTACAATTTTATATTTTTGTTCACGGCAATATTAGATAGCAGCATGCATTTTGTTTATCATCGAAATGAAATCATTTATCGGATAATAATATATTGATTGATGACAGTATGATGGAGCTACATGTCATGTAACTTGTTATTACACAACTAATTCAACCCGGCACCGCTTGGGTTCTTTTAGCACCCACCCCAGCTTCGGATAGGGCCAAACCGCAAACCCCCCTCATACTATAACCAAAACCGGATAGGATGTGGAGCAAATCAAAGCGGTACTGGAAACGCCTTACCATCTTCTACGTTCAAGCCGAGATTGAACCGTATTCGTTGACCCTGACTTCAAAGAAGGCTAACATGGGTCAAATTTTGAACTATTTAGAACATTGTTTATAACTCGAGCATCATTAGATCTAGAAAAAAGCCAACCAAATCAATGTGTTAAATTGCAGTGAAGGACTCGAATGATATACAATATGGCATTGAAAGACTAAATAGCTACCTTTACCTCATGGATAATTCAAATAATACACTGTCAAGATTATATGGCACTTCATTCTGGCCATAGGCTCATGGTCGTCACTGTGATGAGTGATAGGATGGGACGACAACTATGAAAACATCATCGTGTATGTCGCGTCACTGGCTTTTATGTGATACACAGCAAGGCCACTTCTTGACCTTTTGTGACCTCAGGTCAATTTAGGTCACAAGATGACCTCTGGAGGTCAAACCCCTGACAAGACATGATTGCATTTCATATAGCAGAACAAGTTATGGAATTTTCCTATGAAATGTAATTTACCAGATCTCAATAGCTCTAATGGCACAAGAGTTATGCCCAGTTTTCTCAAGCGTTGAATATTTGAGTGAAAATAGCCTATCGTGACCTAACTTGACCTCTGGAGGTCAAAAAAATTGACCTGAGCGCCTAAAAATTCGGAGTAAGTTCTTACTGAATTCACTCAAGCTATTTAATTTAGTTTGCAGATTGGCGCTAACTCTACTAAGGGGACCATTGATGGACCCAGGTGGGGCGAAGGTTGCGCCGGACCCCCGGTGGGGCGCGGGTTAAAGCATAGCCTTTGGTAGCCCCTAGTGACCTCGCTGATAGTCTAACAGCAGAATGGATAAAAGCGTAGGTCTTGTTATTTCCAACATATTTTTTATTTCAATAGTCAAAGATGGGCCCAACCCTGAGTCAAGGAATTTGCCCAAAGTGACCTGGTACGGTCATGATGTACAAAATTCGATTCCCAGCAAACATATAAATACAGTGAGAGTAAAGCGAAATATATTGGTGTAGCCTAGTAACCTGATTTGCAGTTCATTCTTTGTCACTGGGAAGCACTGTAATATAATGGTAGGGGCCAGTTTAAATACTCACTTACTACAAAGACTTACTTTCCGTACCGGCCGAGTTCGTACCTGGCCGACATGCACGGTGGCGAGGCTCCAGTTGCCGGCCTACTTTCTTAGTGGCAAGTTTACATCTAAAGTTATAACACAAATAGCCGTTGGTTTCTTAATAATAATAATAATTGTTGGGGTTTAACGACGCACCAACTGCCAGGGTCATACGGCGTCGCCAACTCTCACCCTGTTGGAAGGGATTTTGGGGATCAGATTAACTTATTCAGAGGCTCCGCCGGGACTTCAACCCGGGACCGGTGGCTTAGAAGACAAGGGTGCTATCCACTAAGCCACCTTACCCCCCGTTGGTTTCTTATGGACTTAACTACTATCCTTGCATAACACCATATCCGGTGTTTTCTTCAAATATCTTTTGCCGTGGCGCTGAGCGCACGCCTGATTTGTCTTAGTCAAAGTTAGGTGCACGTCGTGCAACATGGCTCAACCAAAAACACAAGTGGGAGATGAAGACACCATATTTGGTTCCGTACCGATACGAATTGAGTCCCGAAGAAAAAGAAAGCAAGAGATATCTGTACTATAGCCCAATCTTACAGCTTGCACTAAAAAATTCAGCCCTGGCCCCGTCATTTTGGCCTTTCTGATGGCTAGCCAATCATTAAGTGCAGGTCAGCAAGGCTACTTTTTTTACATCATATTCAGCACACACGCCTACAAACAGATAAAGAGCAAAAGGCATATATGATAAAGCATTAGAACCCACGTTGTCTGAGAATTGCTGCCGCAGGTTTCCCTGTGATGAGTCCCGTCCTGGCCGGTGGTGGAGGCATCAGCTGTGCCGGAGTAGGCCCAATGTAGGGCTCCAGATTTTCGAGCCTCATCCGGCTGCAGCTCCCCAGGATGCCTCCCGGCGTAGCACCAAGCTCCTCGGGAGTGGGGATGGCCAGTGGGACGTCCTCCTCCTGAAAACCAAACAGAGAGTATTAGTTACCTGGAAGGAGGTGTGGCAGTTGGCCCCGTTTTTCAGCAAACGATACAAATTAGGAAATGTTTTTATGGTTTCAACTATGCTGATCTGTAGGATCAAATCTAAACTCAGAACTTTATAGCAAAAAAGCACAGTTTAAAACCTAAACATGCTTGGTTACCAATCCCATTAACCCAATGTCAAACTATTTTTGCGAATATGCAAATACAAATACTGATGTTCAACTGTTAACCAATTGATACACAGTCAAAAGCAGAATACGCAAAATACATCACAAACAATTCTACTCGCAAAAAACAGCAAGGCCTTTAACCTTCGCCCGGGTGGGGGGGTCTTTTTAGACCCCCCTCGGGTTTTTCCGAAGTCACCAAAAAACGGCGGCGCGCAGCGCCGCAAAACTTGGTCTAGCTGTTCCTTCATCATTTTTACATCTTTCCTGAAAATTTTGGCTCAAGGTCATATCAGGTCAGGTCACCAGGCTAGGTGAAGTGACCTCACCTCAAAAAATACTTAGGACCGCATAACTAAAAGAAGGGTTAATCGATCAAGTTGAAACTCATACCACATATTGGGCCCACCAGGAGCTACAACATTTGTTCCGGGATTTTTGATATTGGTGACCTAAGGTCATGTGCAGAGCATGACCTCCCCATTGTCAATACATGGGGAAAATCACGAAATGAGCTTTTCTCAGTAAGTATGGATTGAATCAACTTCAAACATCGGTTGCGACTTGCTCTTAGCCCATTTCTGGAGCTGATCCCAAAATTTTTGACTTGTGACCTTTAAAAGGTCACCTTAGGTCAAATAAGCATTTTTGGTGTTTTTCTCTATAAATTTTGAATAAAATAAGATAGAGCTTTTATTTTGTCACCAAAGTGTTTGTATAGTCACTGGAAGTCAAATGATATACATCATGACTATACCAGGTCAAGTTGGGTCAGACCGTTGACCTGGGTCAGGTCAAATTCTTAAATTTGACCTGGCATAGCAATATCATATATCATTCGATTCGTATTGACGAGAGGATTGCAATGGTGCATAAACTATGGCTGTATCTTGTTTGGTTTGGAAGCTATTAGCGAAAAAGTAAACGCCCTTATGCATGGGTGGCTATGGGCATTCCCAAGAATATGCCCAATATCTGGTGACCTGTAGCTCCCTAGGCTTTGACCTGACACGAAAATGAATGCCACTGTAATGAAAGCGCATCTCAAGAGCTTTCGAATGGTGTTAGAAAAATGTTTCTAGCTATCATAGTTTCTGAGATATATGAGGTTTTCTTAGTACACCTCATATTAGCGATTTTGACCTATTTTGACCTCTGGTGACCTTGATATTGACCTGACAAGAAAAATGACCGAAGTATTTTCGATATCATTTTCGAAGAGCTTTCGATTGCCGTTTTGCGCTTTTTTCTAGCTCTCTTAGTTTTTGAGATCGTGGGGGGTCTTTTTTAGCCCCCCACCAGGGCGAAGGTGGCTCGTACCCGCCACCGGGGCAAGGGTTAAAGATCAATAGGTGGGCTACGCATCCATACTGGTGCGTTTGAACTGTGTCCAAAGATAAGGGAGGTTGAAGATGGTGCAGAACTTTGGATGGCTGAGGCGTTCAGATTATGAAGGCGCCTTATTTTGGAGCTGGTATCGGTGGCCTTTTTCATACCAGAGTGGTGTGCGAGCCCGAAACTCTCTGTAATTTTTCGCACTGCCTCTTCCCCTCTAATCACTGTACTATTGGTTAGAGCATACTCGTGGGAAGCCAATTAAAATCGCAGTGAGAGATGTATCTATCAATAGAAATAAAGTAGTTTTAGTTTAAACCCAGGAGTACATCGTGCTTCTTTGCTGCATATCCAGTTACCGTTAATAAATTTTGTTATTTAGTTTTGCTCAGCACCTGATCTATTACTGAGGGGTAATATGCTGCTCCAAATTCTTTCCCGTTAAGACTTTGAAGGACGCATGCACAGAATGTCCCTATTGTTCGCTTGGATATTTCATGACAAGTGAACTGGTCGAGTCATAATGTGAGTGCTTCAATAAACGAAATATATATCAAATATCACGTCTAAAGTGTGATTTGATTTAGAAGATAGTGTTTGATAACATGAATATACTGGTAGAATAAAAACCAAACATTTCACGGAAAGAATTTAGGTCAACTAGGCAAGTCAGGGCTTAGCGCAACTTCCAATTTGTGCTTCTTCTGAACTAACTTTGTCCTTGTTCTAAAGCCATTGAAAATCGACACCTCTATAATTTAAATGTGTATGCCTTATTATGGTTACTTACCGGGAGGAAGTACGAGAAGTCGGGGACGAAATCCTCATCCAGCCAAGAGATCTTGGAGCCGGAAGAAAGTACAAACTTCTGTTCTCCCGAGGTGTCACTCTGAAAAAGGAATTAAAAATAAGATACATTTAAAATCCTATCAATGCAGCATTGCTTATAATTTGTGCAAATCTGGTTGGGATGCTAATTCAATTTGTGCCTGAACTGATGGCTTTCACGCCTGTTTGAAAAGTGATCTTTCTCATAAACAATATACATACAATTATATAAGAAATTATATCAATGGGTACCCGAGGGGGGCGGTTACCCGCCCCCCCCCACCCTCGGGTTTTTCGGAGATGGCAGAAAAACGGCGGCGCGTTGCGCCACCGTACTTGGCATACCTTTTCCCTCATAATATTTACAACTTTTGTGAAAATTTTAAGGTTAGGTCATCTTAGGTCAGGTCACTAGTACAGGTCAAGTGACCCGACCTCAAAAAAAAGTTTAAGATAGCACAAGTCAGAGCAGGGTGAACTTATCCGATTGAAACTCATATCACATAATGGCCCCACCGAGTTCTCTACAATATGTTCCGGCATTTTTTATATCGATGACCTAAGGTCAGGTACGAGGCCTAACCTCTCCATTGCAAATACATGGGAAAAAATGTTTTTACGGAATAACTCAGTAACGGATGGTGATAGAGCATTTATTTTAGCTTCATTAGACTCGCCTGAGCTTTGCGATTCTAATGATATGCATTTCATATGATTTGACCCTGACCTGATCTCAGCTCAGGTCAAATCCTTGATTGGATCTAGCAAGGTCAAATTATATATCATTCGATTCGGCTTGCTGAGAGGATTCATATAGTTTAAGTCGTTTTGCTCTATCTTTACTTATTCAGATGTAATGGCCGAAAAACTGAATTTACATGTTATCCCTATGACGGCATGTTTTGACCTCTCGTGACCTTAAATGTGACCTGACAAAAATGGTTCAAATGTTTTCGATGGAGAAGTGGATGAGCAGCCCAACGCCGTTTACTGTTTTTCGCTACCTACCGTGGTTCTCGAGATCTTAGGGGGGCGGGTACCCGCCCCCCCCCGCCAATGCGAAGGTGGCTCAGACCCCCGTCAATGCGCGTGTTAAGCGTTGCATCAATGGGTATAATGTTTTTAGGGATACAATTTAGTGTATTTCTGCAGGATAAAATATTTCTATATCTGAGCTGACCTCTGACGCCAGACGCTGGTTAGATCAAGCGTAGTTTAACTACTTTAATTCTTAAAAATACGATCTTATCATTTCAACCTGATACCTTTAACTTAGAAATTCACCGCCGGGATGGTCTGGGGGTCCGATTGGCCACCTTCAGACTTTTCAACGACTTAAAGTGGATTTTCGCGAAATATGCATCACAATAAATACTTTTAGGATGATGAATTTGGCGACCAATGGCCGAAAACTGGTGTATAGTTAGGTCTGTTCAACGATTTAAAGCCTCATTATGAAACTTATGTAAGTTATATTTTTTTTATAAAAAGACCAACAAAACAGGCTGTAACATGAATCTTAGAAAAACTAGATTAACACGAACCCCGTAGGTGGGCCAAATTTTCCCTCCTCCTAGTTTTCCCAAAAAACAGGAAAACGAAGCAACGCGGAGCAGGCCAACTTACAGCAGCCCCCTTCCCTATCATTACAGTATTCCTACCCGTTAAATTTCACGCATCTGACCATTTTTTAACACGCGCATTGACGGGGGTCTGAGCCACCTTCGCTTTAACAGGGGCGTGGGTACCCACCCCCTAAGATCTCGAGAACCACGGTAGGTAGGGAAAAACGGTAAACGGCGTTGGGTAGCCCATCCACTTTTCCATCGAAAATATTTGAACCACTTTTTTGTCAGGTCAAATTTAAGGTCACGAGAGGTCAAAACATGCCGTCATAGGGATAACATGTAAATTAAGGTTTTCGGCCATTACATCTGAACAAGTAAGGATAGAGCAAAACGACTTAAACTATATGAATTCTCGCAGCAAAGCTAATCGAATGATATATAATTTGATCTTGCTAGGTCAAATCAAGGATTTGTTCTGACCTGAGGTCACGTCAAGGTCAAATTATATAGAATGCATATCATTAGAACCGTAAAGACAAGACAAGTCTAATGCAGCTTATATAAACGCTTTATCGCCCTTTGTTTCTGAGGTATTCAGTAAAAACCATTTTCCCATGTATTTCCAATGGAGAGGTCATGCCTCTTACCTGACCTTAGGTAATCGATATCAAAAATACCGGAAAATATTTTAGAGAACTCGGCGGGCCCCATTATGTGATATGAGTTTCATTCGGATAAGTTCACTCTGTTCCGACCTATCCTGTCTTAAACCCATTTTGAGGTAAGGTCACTTGACCTGTACTGGTGACCTGACCTGACCTAACCTTAAAGGTTTCACAGAAGTTATAAAAATGATGAGGAAGTAAAAATTTAGTAAAAAAAAGGAGTAAAAAATTGAAGTAGAATTAGAAAAATGAAAATAATAGTAAAATGGAAGTAAAAAATTTATAAAAATGATTTATATCTTTGTATTTTATTATTGCCGTTTACATATGTATTTTTGAATTTTTTTAGAGTTTTATTTTGTATATTCTTATCTTTTTATTCTTACCTTGTATTTACTTTTTGTCTTGACTTGTTTTTTAACATGTGCCATGTATGTAATTTTAGGGAATCTGGATGGTATTACTGACTTGAGCTTTTACTGGGGGCAAGCCCCTGTCGCCCATATGAGATGAATAAATAAATAAATAATAAAAAGGCATACCAAGTACGGTGGCGCTACGCGCCGCCGTTTTTCTGCTTTCTCCGAAAAACCCGAGGGGGGGCGGGTACCCGCCCCCGTCAATGCACGTGTAAAGTTAGGTCATGTCCGGTCAAAGAGCGATTCAATGCCAAGCAGCTCGAACTCAAACTTTAAAACGATACGTTTCCAACGCCGTGGTGTTGAAGGAACATCTCCCAGCCAATTAGTTTCATATGTTCACAATATTATAATTCATTATGGGCTACGAATGTGCTATCTCCGAGTTCCCATATTTTTCAACAAGTATGGGGTCAATACCAACTGATCTGCCGCTCCGGTAGCTCAGTTGGTAGAGCGTTGGGCGCCGGCCCGCTGCTCAGAGGCATGCAGTGGCAGTGCATGTCCAGGCTTGGGATCGGTTCCCCTGAGACGCCCCGGCGCTCAATAGTTAACCCGACGTACAGTTCGGCTGGCAACTGACTGGGGTGACCTGAGCGGGGCGGCCGTCCCTGTGCTTTGTGGGACGTTAAACTTTGGCTTCTAAATCAGCCCTTCATTGTGGGTGTTGCTCGTTCGGGTGGTGGGGCCGGTGTCTCTGTGACAAGTCCATTGATGACTTTAGTGAGACTCCGACTCCAGCAGTCGAACTGAGAACAACTTGGACAAAATTTATAGTAAAAGATGAAATGTTTCGTGTAAAACTCCGTGTAAATCTTTGGTTAAAGATAGAAAGCCTTGTCTTTAATAAATACAAGATAGATCAACTTGAAGAAAACCTCAAACAGTGTACTTCTACCCGTATCTTGATAATTAAAGTTGACATTTTGATGATCTGAGCTCTCAAAATCATGAGAGGTGACTTTAGCATACAGTGATCATTTTATCAATACTTCGCACGGAATTGAGAACAAATAGTCATTTTGCTTGCATTGTGTTTATATTGTCACGCTGAGTCGATTGATATGCAGCAGGACCAGGTGATACAGGTGAGTGTGCTGTACCTATTGAGGTCTATGAGGCCAATGAGTGTAGGTGTATGTGAGGTCTGAGGCAATTGATGTCTCTGGGGCTGGTGCGTGTACTATATTGAGATTTATTGGGCTGGTGAGTGTATAGAGGGCTTTGGGGCTAATGAATGTGCTGTATTGAGGTCTCTGGTGCTATTGAGTGTGTTGCATTGAAGTCATTAGGGCCAGTAACTATGTTGCAGTGAGGTTTCTGGTGCCCGTGAGTGCCCTGCACTGAGGTTGGTGGTGCTAGTGACTGTATTGCATTGATGTTGGCATTGCTGGTGAGGGTGCTGCATTGAAGTCTATATTTCTAGTAGCTGTGCTCCAGTGAGGCCTTCGGTTCTAATGGATACACTACGTTCAGATCTCCAGGTCTGCGGACTGCTCCATGAAGGTGTTGGCTGCTATTCAGTTTTGCTGAGAAATTAACAATGATTTTTATCCGTCTCGTACGGAAAAATTCAAATTTATATTTACAATAATAAAATTACAGGTATTTTAAAAATACCTTCCATTGCCTCCACACAAGTCATCTTGCTAGATGAGTTCCAAGCAGTCTTATTTCGTGGTCATATCCATGTGAAACGGAATGCAGCACCTTCAAAATGGGGCTTGACCTGATATAGGCATATGATACAGAATACCGGGAAACAGCTTGATCCGTATTGAATTTGTCCCAAAAACGTTCCGTTCGCGGAGAACAAAGGGAAAGAAGCCTCTGCCTACCTACTCCGTCCTCCCCGCAAGCAATAGCATGCTCGTCATGCGTCAAAAAAGTGAGATCATGCTCAAATTCCACTCCGTGTGCTGCACTGAAATATTAAAAACCGAAGTACTGAGAATGGCTTTGGTGCTGTCGATTGGAAATGTGTATAACTCACTTTAAGTTTAAAAATAACAATAAAATTGATAATAAAATGGAAGAAAAGTCAACTAACGCGGGGGGGCCCCCCAAATCCAACAAGAGGGTTAGACCACCGGAGGTGACGTCACGCCTCGCAGGATATAACACGGGAAAATAAAATGTCATTAAACTAGTCCGAATTTTTTGCAAAAAGAGGCCTAGAATCGAAAATACAATGCTGTATTCATTGTATTTGGGATATAACTTGGTTACCCTGTGTCTCTCACAAATTCGTAATCGGGAAGTGTCATTAGCAGCAGTTTAACATACGGCTTAATGGTAAAGGAATTGCTCCACGCCAGAGTGACGTCACTCGGGCGTGGAGGAATCCCTCTTGAACGTTGACCTTTAAGTAGACGTATCTTGTGTATAACTCACTTTATTTCCGCTAGTTTGAAGCGTTAAAGTTATCACATAACATCAAAAATGTACATAATAAGGAATGGGTGGCTTAACGGATAACATCCTCCAGTCTTTTAAGCCACTTGTCCTGGTTCAAGCCCCAGCGGGACCTCTGAATAAGTCGATCTGATCCTCCAAATCCTTCCCAACAGGGTGAGATTTGGTGATTTCTTATGACTTTGGGAGTCGGTGCGTCGTTAAATCCCAACGATTATTATCAGAAATGTAAAAGGAATTGGTGATGATATATGTTTTGAAATTCGTCGTTAAATCCCAACAATTATTATCAGAAATGTAAAAGGAATTGATAAATATATGTTTTGTTCCTGATTGTAATCTCTTTCAATTCAGGACTCATTTCTTTTCGTATGCATTAATTACGCATGTGAAACAGCTTCAATCTGACAACAGGTCGTTTACAACTAATAAGCCGATTTTATGTCACGCTAATTTGGAGAATATGTATTACTGATAGTGGATAGTAAAATAGAACAGTGCATACAAATTCTCAGCAGAAAAAATTGAATATATCTTTTCTACATAATAACTAGAGCGCAAAATTCCACCGTGCTGGTGCACATTATCTTTGATCAATTCTACAACTTTTCCCATATTTTTTTAAGTTCGGGTCACCCCAGGTCAGGTGACCAGTGCAGGTTATCACCTTAGTACCGATTGCAGGTCATCAAGCGTTGCATTCATTGCAGGTTATCAGGCCATCACAACGTTATCTCACCTCAAAAACTTAAGATAGCATAAGTAAGAATATGGTTAACACCCGCATTGGAGAGGGGTCTGGCACTAACGCGCACTGGAGAGGGGCCTGGTAGACCCCCTAAGATCTCAAAAACCAAGAAATGTAGAAAAACGATATTTTGGAGGTGGGTGAGGGCTATAGTGATCTACCTCATGAACAATTGTCATTGACCTAGGTCAATATCTTTAAGGGTCGAACGAGGTCATAAATGTCAAATCTTGGCCATGCTGGGGACCGATTGCTAAATGCCGTGATTAAAAAAAGCTAAAGGCGGACCAAGGTCATAGAGAGAAGGTCTCAAAGAGGCTTCCGTAAAATTTTTTGGGGTCAAGGTCATTCAAGGCCATTGGCCTTTAAGTTTACCATATGGTATACTACGTATAATTTACACTTTGACTAACACTATAGACACTGTTTGACGGGAAATAAGGATTGACCTTTCTCAATGGCCTTTGACCTTGAACTTTGATTTTATTGGGGTACCCTATCGATGACATAATATCATAATATATGTCAAACTGGGTAAAGCCATTTCACCGGAAGCACTGTGGTCAGTAACCTTCGAAGTGCAGATATGACCTTGACCTGTGACCTTTGATCTTGACCTTGACCTTCATGTGAGGTGACCTTGACATAAAATCCTGGTTATATGGCACTATGACGTCACCACTCAGTCTCCAATGCAAGCTAACTGGTCTGACCGCGCAATTACGGCGATCTCAAAATCCAGGTGTGGCTTTAAAAGGCCTACAAGTAAAAAAATTGGACCGATTTTAAAAAAAGTCTTCAACAATCGACGCGCTATTGAATTCTGTTCAATGTGGCAAAGTATCGTTTTTTGGCTACGGGCGGTCTTCGGCCACCTTGGAAAATTATGTGTGGGGCGGCCTCCGAGGCCCCCTCCAGTGTTCGTGTTAATCTATCCAATTGAAACTTATATCACTTAATGGGCCCACCAAGCACTATAAAATAAATTCTGGTATTTTTATATCGATAAACTTGGGCCAGCTACACATCATGACCTCTCCATTGGAAATGTATGGGGAAAGCAGGAACTTAATTGTCTATGTGTTGATGAGCTGTGAATACCTTCATACTCTTCAAATCGCAGTATCCTTGACTTTTCCATGTTTATGCTGCACTTATTTTTTACCTGTGACTTTTGAGAGGTGATCATGGCCTAATTTAGCAAGTTTTCAGACCTAGGCCAAACTATTTTGCAGGAAATCACGGTACTGCTTTTATTTCGATACCATTACGTTGTGATAGTATTTGCAAGCCGATTGATGTATATATCTGTTACGCTAGATCATGTTACCTTTAACTGATTCACCTTTAAAAGACCTTCGTTTAGTTCATTCTTATGTTTTGACCTAGTGTAGCCACATAATTAATCATTCTATTTGCTGTAACGAAAAGAAGCTAATGGTGCTAAAATGTATTCTAACTCAACTCTATCAGATGCTAGAGCCCAACAACTCTTCTCTTACATGTCACACTCTTTGATCTGCCATGAATCAATATTGACTCGTGCCGAAATATAAATGACATAGTTGATGCTCGAGTTTATATCGGCTATCCACCAGCCGTCACATTTTTTCGTTATCCCATTTAGATGCCGAATTTGAGAGGATGGGGGGTGTCGTAGTGTGTGAAAAACATTACCCTGTCAATGGAAAAGGTTGTTCAGAGGTCCACCGGGGTGAGTGTTAACATTTGAAATTATTTTAAAGCGATAGGCTACTTTCTACAAGTTTTATTTTGGTCCCATTTAGCGTACCCCAATTGATTACACCTGCAACTTTTCCACTCCTCGAAAAGTATGGAAAGCTGTAATTACAACATTATTTAGATACACTACAAAAATAAAGACAAACTTATGCTTTTTATGTATTTTCCATAATCATCACTAAAGGGAGTGTCCCTTTGAAAGGTGAAGTCACATGCTAAAACCTATAAGATATTTACAAGCTTACACTTAAGAACTATCAAAATGGCAAAAAAATCAACCCACAATGGAAAAAAACAGTGCAGCATCCAAAAAAAACTTATAAATAAGGGCAATAGGCCGAGGGTTCGTAAAGGAGATCAGGTAAAAACATAACTGTAAGCATACAAATTTCGTGGTAAAATACTATGAGCATTTCAAATGGAAGTAAGGCAGCTCCACACAATCCAAATTGAGCTTATTTAAAGTGTAGAATGCTATCAGAATGTGTGAAATATAGGTTAAGAAACTGACATTTTTCACCTACAATTATATTAGTTGCCACATTTCATCAGAAATACACATATTCCAGCTTCTAACTAAAAATTATAGACTTATCAATGCAAATTACGCTGAATGAGCCTTGTGGAAAATAGATGAAGGGGAACAGTGAAATCTGGTATGTTATGTCTAGACTATGCCTGTCAATGTAATACAATTACCTGCTCACATATTAATATATCCTGTCCAATAAATAAAATAAATAAAAACTTAACTTTTATTCTCAATAAAAACACAAAGAGTCATACTTTATATATAAAAAACCCATATAAAATTTAAAAAGTTATACCAAATGAAGTAAAAATCCGCAGAGATGATACTCGAAAAAATAAGAAGAGCATCGGGCCAATATGTCATGATGAAAACAATATTCCAAACGAAAGAAAGAAGATAAATAAAAGTAAAAACATAATTTCTACAAGGTATACAGAAACGTGCATGTACCCGTGAACCTCCTCCAAGGATGGGAGTATTTGAACAGGTCTTTCGATAGTGCAAGAAAACGACGGTGCCCTGCGCTATACCTAAACATTTCATTCTTGATCAATTGTGGAACTTTCTCCAAATTATCCATTTTGGTTCAACCAACGCCAAGTAGCAATAAAAAACATGCAAACGTACCTTGTTGGTGGGTTCCGAAGCCATCTTTCTGCTCTGAAGTTTCTTGACGTGGAATGCTTCAAACTTAAATACTTCAAATGTGCGGACAGAAACCTCACTAGACGAGCTCCAAGGCACAAGTAAGACCCTCTGTAGGCAGTTGAAATCGCCGCCGGCACCGTTCCCCCATGGTGTGTTTGCCCTGCGGGCTCCTTGTCCGGGGATTATCGCTCGGGGCAGGGTGGGGAGGGGGAGATGCAAGCGACTGTAGATTTTAGTGGAAAATTCCGTCTCTGTGATCGCCCTGGGCATGGCCCACGTGGTGACGTCTTGCCCAAAAAAATGTAAAATTCTTACGTTTTGCTTAAAAATCCCCTTTTATAAAGTAGTGTATACTATGCATACTCATGGTTTTGATAGTTTGTAAATAATGTCTTCGGGTACAGCATGATATCTACTAATAAGGCCTTTAAAGTGAGAATTCCTGGGTACCCCTCATTGAATTCGGATCTAATATATTGAAATATGTTTCTAATTTTTATTTACCAGTGTTTATTTTTAACGCTGACAAGCTGAGCATAAGTGTGTTTTCCCTTTTTCTATCTGTAAAAGAATGACACATAGTCGCACTCTACAGAAGCCTTATGGGTCGTTTCAACGGCCTTGTTCACTCAAAGCCAATCACGTAATTATATTTTAGAATAATTTAATGTTGGAAAACAAGATGGAAGGATCATAGATATGAGAAGCTATGGTGTTTGGCAAGCGGTCTACCGCAGGAGATGGCTTGCAAGTTGAGGGTCGCTAGTTTCTGGATAATTTCTAAAAGAAGTGTTCTTTCTGGGAACATGCAATTGGAATGGCCATGGCCTATTACCCTGCCGGCATACCCATCCACGTATATTGGTACAACACACACACATTGCACACACTACGCACACTAAAACCAGGGCCTGAAATACTCAGTGGGTCAGCGGCCACACAAGTGTACCCCCTGGGCAGGGCCCCTACATCTTCCGTCATACATATATTCCCAGGAGGAGAAAAGACACGAATGGACAATATGTTAAGAGCAGGTGAGATTAAAACAGCTATGGCACACTGGTCAGGTAACGCGCCGGGGCGCAGGAAGCAAGATAGTGGAGGGCGGGCAGCTCGCAGCCGCGAAACCGCGGCACATCAGGCCAGGGCGGGCTGACGTCAGGGGAAAAATAAATAAACAGGGCCGGAGAAGATACAAAAATAGGATAATGTAAAATAAATTTAAAGTCAGGAATTCTGCCAAGGCACAATATAGTTGCGAGACACGTGCTGAAAACAGACGGCAGCGCACGTCAGAACTCCGCCAGCCTCCAGCGATGCCAAGCAGCCGAATTACAAGAAATACAACCAGTCGGTCGCAGCCCAGCGAGGCAGCAACAACAGTACGTCAGCACAGAACCGCAAGCCAGCCAGACCCCAGGCGCGCTGCCACAGCAAGGGAGCCCCCGCCGCTAGATGGCCGGCCCCACGGGCAAGCGAGCAGGACCGTTCTGGTCATCCGTTGTCAAATGTATCACCCTAGAGGCCTGCAAAGCGACGACAGTCTCATTTAAATGAGCTCATAATCATTCGCAAAAAATCTGGTAATACTCTGATCAGACGCCCCCCCCTGGTGGTAGTGGGGAAAAGACTCAGTAAGCGCCGTTTCGGATGAGGATGCTTCCTTATCTTAGGGTATAAATAATTTCCCCTAAAAAGATATATGGTTTTCTAAGTTTTGCAAGAAGAGGGAAAATGACATTCATTGCTTATTGTATATCTCCATGCACATTGTGCGACATAATTTCGTTGTGTGACACAGATTGATCCAGGATTGCCGAAGGGGCCACCTTCCCGGGGGGGGCGCCATCCGGACCAAGGAGCGCCTTTTCTGACCGGCAAATCCTATCACGTGGGCGCAAAATTCTATTGGTGGGCGCCGATTCTTGCATCTTGGGGGAAGGAGGGTGGGAATGGACATTTCAGGAGGCGCCGAGGGTCGATGGGAGGGGCATGTGTCCCCCTTTGCCCCCTGGATCCGTCTAGATTCGTTCGTTCTTTAAGTTCGTTGCGTTGGATATGGAACGGACGCCCGGCTATCTCTGTTAGGCCGTCCGGCCGGACCCAGGCAGCGTGAGCGGTGGAGCACCCTGGCGATGGAAGCGTGGCAGAGGTCTCGTCAGTGCAGGAATGGGACTGAGCCGTCCCGGCGCTGTGAAATTTCGTATGTTGGTCAACTTATACAGCTGGAAGCTGGTGCAGATGAACAGTCAAGATGTAAGAAATGCGGTTGTAGGGCAATTGCTCTGTTGGGGAGGGGAGGGGATGTGTTGTAACGGAATGAGTTTATTATTCTGGACAGATGCCTATCAAAAATTTGCAGGGAAACACATTTAGACATGAAACTGAGCCAAAACTCAGGTCCAAGCATTTTACTTTTCCATATTTTGACATATATGGTCCTGCTACACATAACTGAATCCTACGTAATGAAAGGAATCAAACTAAGCAATTAAATGGGTTCTAACCCAGCCTAGTATTCTGAAAGACGATCTACTACCCTCGTCTTTTTTCACTTCCCCGTATAGGAGCCAACGTCGAGAGGAATTGCGACTGCCCCTACTTAGAACCGTTTCATACATATATTCCGTTTGATAAAAAGAATAACATATAACAAAACAGCACGCTGGGTGAGAAGCAAAATAGTAAAATAGCCCGCTCGGGTACCCGCCTCTTCAAGTTTTTGAAAATATAATAAAACGGTGGTGCGTAGCTCCACCTTACTTGGCACGTGTTTCTCTGATTATTTCTACAACTGAAAACAAAACATCAATATTTGGTCATTTTAGGTCAGATCAGCAGTGCTTGTCAAATGAGCTCACCTAAAAAAAAATTAAAGAAACCATATGTCTGAACAGGGTGAGACTACCC
Source organism: Lepas anatifera (assembly GCA_034440635.1). Taxonomy (NCBI): domain Eukaryota; kingdom Metazoa; phylum Arthropoda; class Thecostraca; family Lepadidae; genus Lepas; species Lepas anatifera. Next base: position 1,155,293 of record JAOTON010000131.1, on the reverse strand, counting down.
AATTAAAACTCATATCACACAATGTGCCCACCAAGTTCAACAAAAGATATTTCGTATTCTTTAACATTCATGATTTAAAGGTCAGGTACAAACCTTGACCTTTCCGTTGGAAACCCATTGGAAACATGGTTCCAACTGAATAACTTAGTACTAGATGGTGGTGGAGCATTTATTTTTCTGTCATTAGGTTTGTTTTATCCTTGCAGTTCTGGTGGTATATATTTTGATATAATTTGCCTTGACCTGACCTCAAATCAGGCTAAATATTATATTTAACCTAGTTTGGCGAGGAAAGGTCATCATCATTTAAATAATCTTGCTGCGAATATGCTTCTGGTCTCAATTGTGTTGCTCTATCTTTACTAGTTGAGATGTAATGACTGAAATTCTTCAACTACATGGTATCTCTTCGGTGGCGTGGTTTGACCTCTAGTGACCTTTAATATGGCCAGAAAAATAGTACGCATGATTCTATAGAGAATTGGATGGGCTAGCCAATGTCGTTTACTGTTTTTTTGCCATCCAGCATTGTTTTTTAGATCTTAGGGCGGGGTCGGCAACCGCTCCACTCCCTCGTCAAAGCGAAGTTGGCTGATATCCCTGTCAATGTGGGTGTTAAACTTGACAAATTTTGGTCCCGTGTAACGTCACGGCCAAACATTTATGGTCCGAACTCGGTTCTAGAGTAGAAGACGAGAAGCCACTTCAAACGTCTTTAAATATGTTCCGTGTCACGTCCGGCTCCGAGACCGTAAGGACCTCTGACCGGACCAACCCACCCCCCCCCATTCCAGGTGGTGGTGTATAAAAAGAGCCCAGGCAGTGCCGGGACAATATAACTATAACATCTAAACATCGGGAACCCTTCCACTTAAAATAATATGACGAATCAATGCCACAGCACTGTTGATTTTTACCGTGTACTTCCCAGCTCAATTTGGCAGACAACCAAAACCAAACAATGCATCTTATTGTTCATGTGGACAGCTAGAATAGCTGATGCAGGGTAATAGCGTGAGCCTATGCCCAGGTTTTATGGACCGGTTAACACTGTCAGTATTCATGGTGAATTTCGGAAGTGTAGAAGACGGCACTGCTTTAGTGCCATTTGGCCGGTTTAAGGGGGCACCACGAGTAGTGAGTCCCCTCTTGGCTCCCCCATGCCTGTTTCCTGCCTATGCTTGCATAAAAGCTTCTAAAATCATCTGTCAGAAGTGTTTGTATCAACTCCTGCGTGTCTTTGTGTCAAATGGGAAGCCCATGGAAAAAATTGGTTTCTCATATTCACTGCTCGAGCACCATCTTTTCCACTAAATAAGGGCGAGCGTGGAATGCTTTGGATTGCGGTGTCAGCTGTTGTGTTCTACAGGGCGCGCTGGGACCAAAACCACCGCCGGATTCTAGCCCGGGTTTTATGGGGGAACTGGTCTGATATCTTGGTGAGTGGAGGAAGGGGTGGAACGATGTAAATTTGCCAGGCCAACATGAAAACGTGAGGGAACGTCCATATTCTATCAATTGTAATAACAATGTGTTTTTGTCACTGATCATATATTTTATATTTTCAGCGGAGCAATGCGAAAAATGTGGATAGATGGGCTGATCTGGGAGCCAAAAATAGTGATTTTTCATATGTTTCCATTCAAATCGTGTACCATCTCCAATATAAAACAAGTTTTATGTTTTTTCTTCTTCTTTATTTTCACATTTCAGCAAAACACAGCCTCGTTGCACTTCCTTCTTCGGATTAACAACATTGCATCACAGACACGGCATTCAGTTTTGTACTTCACCCACAGTGACAAAAATCACATTAAAGTCAAAAGACCAAACCGCACTTAAATCACAGAAAATCACATCTAAATCAAGAGATAAAACTGAGCCGATATCCTACAGCAGGACTTGGGCTTTCCGAGGACGCCGAGTCACTGGCTTCGTTTTCTTCGAAAAGACTCGTTTCAGTGCGGCTCGCTTTTTGTCGTCTATTCTATAGTCAGGCAGCTTGGCCGACTGCCTGCTCTTGGTGACTTTGCTGTTGGCAAGTCCTGAAACAGAGACGAAAGACAGTTAGGTAGTGGCGAGAAACACCAAAAGAATATTTTTTTACAATTTTATATTTTTGTTCACGGCAATATTAGATAGCAGCATGCATTTTGTTCATCATCGAAATGGCATCATTTTTCGGATGATAATATATTGATTGTTGACAGTATGATGACTATATGCCATGTAACTTGGTATTACACAACTAATTCAACCGGGCACCACCTGGGTTCTATTTAAGAGAAACGCTCGATTTGGCTTTATACAAGGATGGCAGTTAAGGCCAGAAGAAAGCAACTTCTCGTCGTGTTAGAGCCTTATCTGAAAACCTGCCTCTTAAAATTTAAGTCACCGTGCATGTGGACCGGCAACGATGTCGGCCCATAGTGAAAATAAGTAAGTAATTCAACTGGTCTCTAGTACTATATTCAAATATTTTCCTGCGACTGCTCATCAAGGTAGTGCATGGTCAAGTTACCGGGCCAGACCAGGCCAAGAGCCTTTGCTTTACTCTCATTGTGTTTTTTTTGTTGTTGCTGGGTATGAAATTATTTATATCATGATCGTACCAGGTCATTTTGGGTCAATTCATTCACTTGAGGTGGGTTCCATCTTTGATTATTGGAAGGAGAATATATTGAAAAGAACAAGCCCTACACGTTTATCCATTTTGAAGTCAGCCTATCAACGAGTTCACTTGAGGTTACCATAGCCTAAGCTTTAAAAAGTAATTGTGTCCTTAGTTTTTAAACCAGACAAGATACACCTTTCTTAGTGCCGACCACGATCATAGATTTTCATGATGTATAGCATGACCTTAAAAGGTCAAACCGTAGGTCAATGCAACAATATTATTTGTTGCGAAGCTGCCACGCTTAATTCGTTTTGGTTAAAGTTAAGTGCACGCCGTGCTCCTGGGTCAAGTAAAAAGACAAGTGGGACGTGAAGATGCGATCTAAGTCCAGAAGAAGGCAAGAGCTATCTATACTTAAGACAAATCTTACAGCTAGCAATAAAAAAATCAGCTCTGGCCCCGTAATTTTGGCCTGTCTGATGGCCAGCCAGTCATTAAGTGCAGGTCAACAAGGCTACTTTTTACATCATATTCAGCACACACGCCTACAAACAGATAAAGAGCAAAATACATATATGATAGAGAAGAACCCACGTTGTCTGAGAATTGCTGCCGCAGGTTTCCCTGTGATGAGTCCCGTCCTGGCCGGCGGTGGAGGCATCAGCTGTGCCGGAGTAGGCCCGATGTATGGCTCCAGATTTTCGAGCCTCATCTGGCTGCAGCTCCCCAGGATGCCTCCCGGTGGAGCACCAAGCTCCTCGGGAGTGGGGATGGCCAGTGGGACGTCCTCCTCCTGAAAACGAAACAGAGGGTATTAGCTACCTGGAAGGAGGTGTGGCAGTTGGCCCCGTTTTTCAGCAAACGATACAAGTCAGGAAATATTTTTTTATGGTTTCAACTATGCTGATCTGTAAGATCAAATCTAAGCTCAGAACTTTATCGCAAAAAAACACAGTTTAAAACCTAAACATGATTGGTTACCAATCCCATCAATCCAATGTGAACTATTTTTGGGAATATGCAAATACAAATACTGATGGTCAACTGCCAACCAATTGATACACAGTCAAAAGCAGAATACGCAAAAAACATCACAAACAATTCTACTCGCAAAAAACAGCAAGGCCTTTAAAGATCAATAGGTGGGCTACGCATCCATACTGGTGCGTTTAAACTGTGTCCAAATATAAGGGTGATTGAAGATAGTGTAGAACTCTGGATGGCTGAGACGTTCAGATTATGAAGGTGCATTATTTTGGAGCTGGTATCGGTGGCCTTTTTCATACCAGAGCGGTGTGCGAGCCCAAAACTCTCTGTAATTTTTCGCACTGCCTCTTCCCCTCTAATCACTGTACTATTGGTTAGAGCATGCTCGTGGGAGGCCAATTCAAATTGCAGTGAAAGATGTATCAATCGATAGAAATAAAGTAGTTTTAGTTTAAACCCAGGAGTACATCATGCTTCTTTGCTGCATATCCAGTTACCGTTAATAAATTTTGTTATTTAGTTTTGCTTAGCAACTGATCTATTACTGAGGGGTAATATGCTCCTCCAAATTCTTTCCTGTGAATACTTTGAAGGACGCATGCACAGAATGTCCCTATTGTTTGCTTGGATATTTCATGACAAGTGAACTGGTCGAGTCATAATATGAGAGCTTCAATGCACGAAATATATTCCAAATATCACGTCTAAAATGTGATTTGATTTAGAAGATGGTGTTTGATAACATGAATATACTCGTAAAACAAAAACTACCTTGTGACAATTCACAGATTGAACTTAGGTCTACTAGGCAAGTCAAGACTTAGCACAACTTCCAAATTGTGTTTCTCCTAACTAGATTTGTCCTTGTTCTAAAGTGATTGAAAATCGACACTTTTATAATGTAAATTTGTATGCCTTATTATAGTTACTTACCTCGAGGAAGTACGAGAAGTCGGGGACGAAATCCTCATCCAGCCAAGAGATCTTGGAGCCGGACGAAAGTACAAACTTCCGTTCTCCCGAGGTGTCACCCTGAAAAAGGAATCAAAATTAAGACACATAAAATCCTATCAATGCAGCATTGCTTATAATTTGTGCATATCTGGTTGGGATGCTAATGCAATATGTGCCTGAACTGATGGCTTTCACGCCTGTTTGAAAAGTGATTTTTCTCATAAAACAATATACATAGAATTATATCAGAAATAAGATCAATGGTTATAATGGTTTCGGTGATAATAGACTGCTTTCACGCCTGTGTGAAAAGTGGTTTTATTAATAAAATGGTATCGAATAGAAATAACTTTATTAAGCGTTGCATCAATTGGGTGTAATGCTTTTAGGGATACAACTTAGTGCATTTTTGCAAGATAAAATATTATTATATCTGAGCTGACCTCTGACCAGACGCTGGTTAGATCAAGCGTAGTTTAACTACTTTAATTTTTAGAAATACGATCTTATCATTTTAACCCGTTACCTTTAACTTAGAAATTCACCACCTGGGTGGTCTGGGGTCCGATTGGACCACCTTCAGACTGTTCAATGACTTAAAGTGGATTTTAGCGAAATATGCATCATAATAGATACTTCTAAGATGATGAATTTGGCAACCAATGGCCGAAAACTGGTGTATAGTTAGGTCTGTTCAACGATTTAAAACCTCATTAGCAAACTTATGTAAGTTGTATTTGGTCTTCTAGAAAAAGACCACTAAAACAGGGTGTAACATGAATCTTAGAAGAACTAGATTAAAACGAACCCCGGAGGTGGGCCCAGTTCTCCCTCCTCCTGGTTTTCCCAAAAACAGGGAAACGAAGCGACGCGGAGCAGGCCAACTTGCAGCAGCCCCCTTCCCTATCCTTACGGTACTCATCCCCGTTAAATTTCACGCATCTGACCATTTTTTAACACGCGCATTGACGAGGGTCTGAGCCACCTTCGCTTTGACGGGGGGGGCGGGTACCCGCCCCCATAAGATCTCGAGAACCACGGTAGGTAGCGAAAAACGGTAAACGGCGTTCGGTGGCCCGTCCACTTCTCCATCAAAAATATTTGAACCATTTTTTGTCAGGTCACATTTAAGGTCACGAGAGGTCAAAACATGCCGTCTTAGGGATAACATGTAAATTAAGGTGTTCGGCCATTACATCTGAACAATAAAGATAGAGCAAAACGACTTAAACTATATGAATCCTCGCAGCAAGCCGAATCGAATGATAGATAATTTGACCTTGCTAGGTCAAATCAAGGATTTTACCTGACCTGAGGTCAGGTCAAAGTCCAATTATATAAAATGCATATCGTTAGATCCGTAAAGACAAGACAAGTCTAATGCAGCTAAAATAAACGCTCTATCACCCTTTGTTGCTGAGTTATTCAGTAAAAACCATTTTCCCATGTATTTCCAATGGAGAGGTCATGCCTCGTGCCTGACCTTAGGTCATCGATATCAAAAATACCTGAAAATATTTTAGAGAACTCGGTGGCCCCATTATGTGATATGAGTTACAATCGGATAAGTTCACTCTGTTTCGGCTTATCCTGTCTTAAACCTTTTTTGAGGTCAGGTCACTTGACCTGTACTGGTGACCTGACCTGAGATGACCTAACCTCAAAATTTTTACAGAAGTTGTAAAAATGATGAGGGAAAAGGGATGCCAAGTACGGCGGCGCTACGCGCCGCCCTTTTTCTGCTATCTCCGAAAAACCCGACGGGGGTACCCGCCCCCGTCAATGCGCGTGTTAAGTCAGGTTATGTCCGGTCAAAGAGCGATTCAATGCCAAGCAGCTCAAACTCCTAGAAAATTTGACCAGAAGCACTGTGGTGAGTAACCTTTGAAGTGCAGATATGTCCTTGACCTGTGACATTTGATGTTGACCTTGACTTTCATGTGAGGTGACCTTGACATAAAATCCCAGTTATATGGCGTTATGACGTCATCACTCAGTCTCCAATGCAAGCTAACTGGTCTGACCGCGCGAGTACGGCGATCTCAAAATGCAGGTCTGGCTTTAAAGGGGTCAATACCAACTGAGCTGCCGCCCCGGTAGCTCAGTTGGTAAAGCGTTGGGCGCCGGCCTGCTGCTCAGAGGCATGCAGTGGCAGTGCATGTCCAGGCTTGGGGTCGGTTCCCCTGAGACGCTCCGGCGCTCAAAAGTTTACCGGACTTACAGGTCGGCTGGCAACTGACTGGGGAGAGGGTGACCCGAGCGGGACGGCCGTCCTGGTGCTTTGTGGGACGTTAGACTTTGGCTTCTAAATCAGCCCTTCATTGCGGGTGTTGCTCGTTCGGGTGGTGGGGTCGGGGTCTCCGTGACAAGTCCATTGATGACTTTAGTGAGACTCCGACTCCAGTAGTCAAACTGAGAACAACTTGGACAAAATTTATACTAAAAAAGAAATGTTTCGTGTCTCCTTGCAAATTTATGGATAAAGATAGAAAGTCTTGTCCTTAATAAATACAAGATAGATCAACTTAAAAAAACCTCAAACAGCTTACTTATACCCGTATCTTGATAACTAAAGGTTGAGATTTCGATCATCTGAGCTCTCAAAATCATGAGAGGTGACTTTAGCATACAGTGATCATTTTATCAATACTTCGCACAGAATTGAGAACAAATAGTCATTTTGTTTGCATTGTGTTTATATTGTCACGCTGAGTCGATTGATATGCAGCAGGACCAGGTGATACAGCTGAGTGTGCTGTACCTATTGAGGTCTCTGAGGCCGATGAGTGTAGGTGTATGTGAGGTCTGAGGCAATTGATGTCTCTGGGGCTGGTGCGTGTACTATATTGAGATTAACCCATTAACGCCCGCACCTACTTCCAGCTTTCGGATTGGCGAAACAAATGTTTTCCTAAGTTTAGAATATGCCAAATAAGATGTTCCGAAAGTTTTAAACCGATACCACTTTTAGATTCTGAGATATGACGCCGGACAAAAATGACCCGCTGGGCGTTTGGGACATCGGCTGGCACGACGCGGCCGGCTCCCGGGCGGCGCAGTCACCGCACTCAGCGGCCCGTTGCGCATCGCTTTTACTGCAGTTTTATGAGGTGTTTTTATTTCCTCTTGTATATTGGCCATAGTAAAATTTTAAGACAGTTCTATTATCTCCAGGTTTAATCATAGACTACACCAATCGCATATTTGCAAATAGTATACAACGGTGGTTAACCTAGACTGATGATTTACAGGGGATAAACTGAAATTGTGAAAATCATAGTACTTTAAGAATGTTGTGGTATACTATAGCATAGAATATTAAGAATATAAGGTGAAAATCAAAGGTTTTGGGAAACCGTTTCTTTTGTCTCTATCCCCTTCTTCCTCCGTCTCCCAGAATTGGTGACTGCCGTTCGCTGTACTTTCAACGAATAATCGTAATATTCAGCAAACAGATGAAAAGTTTTGAAAACTCAATCCGTTATCTCCCCTTATGCGGTGTAAATTAGCCTGATTAATCTCCAAATTTCCAAATGGGTCCATTTCGATCTTTCCAACTTTTCTTCGGAACAAGCAGCGTGCTCCATAGTTGCATCAATGTGAACCTTCACATTTCTAGGCACGCCGCTGGGCATTGTAAGGCCGGTCAGCGCATCATCTTTCTCATCCTCATGACTAATATATTTTGTGATGGCATACTCATAATATGCACCTGATCCGCTCCGCTATCTTGCGCATTTAAAATAACTTATTTTGCTTCTTTTCTGCAAAATATTTGATTTGTGCCATTGCTAACAACTATGCTTTCGATATATTTATGTCTCCAAGTTTGGATATTTCTTCTCGATCCAGGAGGGGTTCTGGATGGTTTAACACTGGCAATACAATCCAAGCCCTAGACAAAGTCTGTGGGAAACCAAAAATCCAGGCGGGTCTTGACCCCTCCTCTTAACCCCCGGGATGCTCACTCATGGCAGTTTCACTTGACTAGAACCAAGCTGCAACAGTGCTAATTACGTTTTAGACAGAAGTTCTAGAACTTCCCATGCTTTCGCCCCTTTTAAAGTGCACCAGACGTTTTACACTGCATCATCTTGTCACAACAAACCAGCGCGGCGGCCGCGATAATTCTAAACTCATTTTGTTAGCTGGTCATTGACTTTCAATCCGTGGTGGAGCAAGGGGGCTAGGAAGGCTCAAGCCCCCGCCCCCCTCCCACCGAAATGTCAGTGTGCCTATTGTAAATACACAACTGAGTGCTGTTCCGAGGCAATAGCGGGGGAGGCTAGAGACCCCTAACCCCATACACCCAATGAAGTCCTCAATTCCCTCTCTACACACTATTCATCGAGGAGAAAGAAAAAGCTCTGCTAGTTTAACAGTGAAGTCATGCTAATATTTCGTCAAGTTTTCAAAACCCTGAAAACTATCTTTGATAACGCGTTCATAAAACACTGCAACCATCTTGCATGTTTTCGTTAAAAATATTTGATAATCATTCCAAAAATAAGACAGACCCTGAAAACGTTCGCAAGCATTTCGTAAACTCCAAAGTTTCCAAACGTATCGACATTGCAATAAAAATCCTCAGATTTGATGAAAAGTCTATAAACTGGCAACCCTGAATTCGCAGGACCCACAATACCTCCATTTCCTATAGGTAACATTATGCACCTAACCCACGAGACGGGACGACTGGACACATCCTTTTCCTCCTTTTCAGCGGCCCGAAGATGTCTGCAACGCCCAGTGGGTCATTTTTGTCCGCTTCATATTTGACGATGTCTCATGGCAAAGCCGTTCAAGAAAATCTTACTGTTTCTTCACCATCTGACTCCTTGTGGTCTTAGCTTGATGTCAATCATGCAAACTCTTTTCGGCTTTCCATATGCTATTGCGAGAAATAAAATTTGCAAAGCTATCTCACGTTGACCAAAACCTCGCAAAAATAAGTTCCACCAAAATCGTCCCATAAAGACCTAGGAGTTTCAAATTCATTTTAATAGCTTGTCTATGCACTGAAACACACATCCATATCATAAACTTGAAGATCACTTCACTGGTTCCGATTCTGCAGCCTGTCAAAGTCAGAGGACAAAAATGACCCGCTGGGCGTTAATGGGTTAATTGGGCTGGTGAGTGTATAGAGGTCTTTGGGGCTAATGTATGTGCTGTATTGTGGTCTCTGGTGCTTGTGAGTGTGTTGCATTGAAGTCATTAGGGCTAGTAACTACGTTGCAGTGAGGTTTCTGGCGCCCGTGAGTGCCCTGCACTGAGCTTGGTGGTGCTAGTGACTGTATTGCATTGATGTTGGCATTGCTGGTGAGGGTGCTGCATTGAAGTCTATATTTCTAGTAGCTGTGCTCCAGTGAGGACTTCAGTGCTAATGGATACACTACGTCCAGGTCTCCAGGTCTGCAGACTGCTCTATGAAGGTGTTGGCTGCTATTGAGTTTTGCTGAGAAATTAACAATGATTTTTTATCCGTTTCGTACGGAAAAATTTCAAATTTATATTAACAATAATAAAATTACAGGTTTATACCTTCCATTGCCTCCACACAAGTCATCTTGCTAGATGAGTTCCAAGCAGTCTTATTTCGTGGTCATATCCATGTGAAACGGAATGCAGCACCTTCAAAATGGAGCTTGAACTGATATAGTCATATGATACAGAATACCGGGAAACAGCTTGATCCGTATTGAATTTGTCCCATAAACGTTCCGTTCGCGGAGAACAAAGGGAAAGAAGCCTCTGCCTACCTATTCCGTCCTCCCCGCAAGTCATAGCCTGCTCGTCATGCGTCAAGAAAGTGAGATCATGCTCAAATTCCTCTACGTGTGCTGCACTGAAATATTAAAAACCGAAGTACTGAGAATAGCTTTGGTGCTGTCGATTGGAAGTGTGTATAACTCACTTTATTTGCTAGTTTGAAGCGTAAAAGTTATCACATAACATCAAAAATGTACATAATAAAGAATGGGTGGCTTAAAGGATAACATCTCAGTCTTTTAGTCTCTAAAGCGCTTTTATAACAAGGAAAATCCACGATGAACTTCATGCTAATTCCTTCAGAATTCTGTTTCAAACGTTTCGATTACCCAATCAAAACGCTGCATTCTACCTTATGCTAGCACAATTAAAGTTATCTTGAACAAAACCCTTCAAAATACTGCTATATCCTCAACGTGCTGCCAAGTCAGGCAGTCAGCTGGCTGTCATGTCCGAACCGTATCTATAGGAACTGTGATTTCTACAAGGTATACAGAAACGTGCATGTACCCGTGAACCTCCTCCAAGGATGGGAGTATTTGAACAGGTCTTTCGATAGTGCAAGAAAACGGCGGTGCCCTGCGCTATACCTAAACATTTCATTCTTGATCAATTGTGGAACTTTCTCCAAATTATCCATTTTGGTTCAACCAACACCAAGTAGCAATAAAAAACATGCAAACGTACCTTGTTGGTGGGTTCCGAAGCCATCTTTCTGCTCTGAAGTTTCTTGAAGTCGAATGCTTCAAACTTCAGTACTTCAAATGTGCGGACAGAAACCTCACTAGACGAGCTCCAAGGCACAAGTAAGACCCTCTGTACGCAGTTGAAATCGCCGCCGGCACCGTTCCCCCCATGGTGTGTTTGCCCTGCGGGCTCCTTGTCCGGGGATTATCGCTCGGGGCAGGGTGGGGAGGGGGAAATGCAAGCGACTGTAGATTTTAGTGGAAAATTCCGTCTCTGTGATCGCCCTGGGCAAGGCCCACGTGGTGACGTCTTGCCCAAAAAAATGTAAAATTCTTATGTTTTGCTTAAGAATCCCCTTTTATAAAGTAGTGTATACTATGCATACTCATGGTTTTGATAGTTTGTAAAGAATGTCTTCGGGTACAGCATGATATCTACTAATAAGGCCTTTAAAGTGAGAATTCCTGGGTACCCCTCATTGAAATTGGATCTAATATATTGAAATATGTTTCTAATTCTTATTTACCAGTGTTTATTTTCAACGTTGGCAAGCTGAGCATAAGTGTGTTTTCCCTCTTTCTATCTGTAAAAGAATGACACATAGTCGCACTCTACAAAAGCCTTATGGGTCGTTTCAACGGCCTTGTTCACTCAAAGCCAATCAGGTAATCATATTTTAGAATAATTTAATGTCTGAAAACAAGATGGAAGGATCATAGATATGAGAAGCTATGGTGTTTGGCAAGCGGTCTACCGCAGGAGATGGCTTGCAAGTTGAGGGTCGCTAGTTTCTGGATAATTTCTAAAAGAAGTGTTCTTTCTGGGAACATGCAATTGGAATGGCCATGGCCTATTACCCTGCCGTCATACCCATCCACGTATATTGGTACAACACACACACATTGCACACACTACGCACACTAAAACCAGGGCCTGAAATACTCAGTGGGTCAGCGGCCACACAAGTGTACCCCTGGGGCAGGGCCCCTACATCTTCCGTCATACATATATTCCCAGGAGGAGAAAAAGACACGAATGGACAATATGTTAAGAGCAGGTGAGATTAAAACAGCTATGGCACACTGGTCAGGTAACGCGCCGGGGCGCAGGAAGCAAGATAGTGGAGGGCGGGCAGCTCGCAGCCGCGAAACCGCGGCACACCAGGCCAGGGCGGGCTGACGTCAGGGGAAAAATAAATAAACAGGACCGGAGAAGATACAAAAATAGGATAATGTAAAATAAATTGAAAGTCAGGAATTCTCCCAAGGCACAATATAGTTGCGAGACACGTGCTGAAAACAGACGGCAGCGCACGTCAGAACTCCGCCAGCCTCCAGCGATACCAAGCAGCCGAATTACAAGAAATACAACCAGTCAGTCGCCGCCTAGCGAGGCAGCAACAACAGTACGTCAGCACAGAACCGCAAGTCAGCCAGGCCCCAGTAGCACTGCCACAGCAAGGGAGCCCCCGCCGCTGGATGGCTGGCCCCACGGGCAAGCGAGCAGGACCGTTCTGGTCATCTGTTGTCAAATAAATCGCCCTAGAGGCCTGCAAAGCGACGGCAGTCTCATTTAAATGAGCTCAGAATCATTCGCAAAAAATCGGGTAATACTCTGATCAGACGCCCCGCCCCCCTGGTGGTAGTGGGGAAAAGACTCGGTAAGCGCCGTTTCGAATGAGGATACTTCCTTATCTTAGGGTATAAATAATTTCCCCTTAAAAAAATATGGTTTTCTAAGTTTTGCAAGAAGAGGGAAAATGACATTCATTGCTTATTGTATATCTCCATGCACATTGTGCGACATAATTTCATTGTGTGACACAGATTGATCCAGGATTGCCGAAGGGGCCACCTTCCTGGGGGGGGGCGCCATCCGGACCAAGGAGCGCCTTTTTCTGACCGGCAAATCCTATCACGTGGGCATAAAATTCTATTGGTGGGCGCCGATTCTTGCATCTTGGGGGAAGGAGGGTGGGAATGTGACATTTCAGGAGGCGCCGAGGGTCGGTGTGAGGGGCACGTGTCCCGCTTTGCCCCCTGGATCCGTCTAGATTCGTTTGTTCTATAAGTTCGTTGCGTTGGATATGGAACAGACGCCCGGCTATCTCTAAGCGGCTGTCCGGCCGGACCCCAGGCAGCGTGAGCGGTGGAGCACCCTGGCGATGGAAGCGTGACAGAGGTCTCGTCAGTGCAGGAATGGGACTGAGCCCGCCCGGCGCTGTGAAGTGCTGTGTGTTGGTCAACTTATACAGCTGGAAGCTGGTGCAGATGGACAGTCAAGATGCGTAAGAAATGCGGTAGTGGGGCGATTGCTCTGTTGGGGAGGGAAGGTGATGTTTTGTAACGGAATGAGTTTATTATTCTAGACAGATACCTGTCAAAATATTTGCAGGAAAACACATTTAGACATGAAACTGAGCAAAAACTCAGGTCCAAGCATTTTACTTTTCCAAATTTTGGCATATATGGTCGTGCTACACATAACTGAATCCTGCGTAGTGAAAGGAACCAAATTAAGCCATTAAATGGGCTCTAACACAGCCTAGTATTCTGAACGACGATCCACCACCCTCGTCTTTTTTCACTTCCCCGTATAAGGGCCAAGGTCGAGGGGAAATGCGACTTCCCCTACTTAAAACCAATTCATACTTACATTCCGTTTGATAAGAATAATAACATATAACAAAACAGCACACTGGGTGAGAAGTAAAATAGTCAGCAAAACAGCCCGCTCGGGTACCCGCCTCTTCGAGTTTTTTTTGAAATATGATAAAACGGTGGTGCGTGGCTCCACCTTACTTGACACGTGTTTCTCTGATTATTTTTTATAAATTTTATTCAAGTTGTTCCTGGTAAGGCTGCTGGAGTCGGAGTCTCACTAAAATAATCAAGGGACTTGTCACGGAAACCCCGACCCCACCACCCGAACAAGCAACTCTCACAATGAAGGGTTAATTTAGAAGTCAACGTTTAACGTCCCACAAAGCACAGGGACGGCCGCCCCGCTCAGGTCACCCTCTCATCAGTCAGTTGCCAGCCGACCTGTACGTCGGGTAAACTTTTGAGCGCCGGAGCGTCTCAGGGAACTAATCCCAAGCCTGGACATGCACTGTCACTGCATGCTTCTGAGCAGCGGGCTTGAGCCCAACGCTCTACCAACTGAGCTACCGGGGCGGCGATTTCTACAACTGAAAACAAAATATCAAAATTTGGTCATTTTAGGTCAGATTAGCAGTGCTTGTCAAATGACCTCACCTCAAAAAAAAGAGTTAAAGATACAATACGTCTGAACAGGGTGAGCCTATCCAGTTAAATCTCATATCATATAATGCGCCCACCAAGTTCAACAAAATATATTTCATATTCTTTAACATTGATGATATAATGATCAGGTACAAAACTTGACATTTCCGTTGGAAACCCATTGGAAAAATGTTTCCAACTGAATAACTTAGTAATAGATGGTGGTGGAGCATTTATTTTTCCGTCATTAGCTTTGTCTTATCTTTGCAGTTCTAGTGCTATATATTTTGATATAATTTGACCTTGACCTGACCTCAGATCAGGCTGAATATTGTATCTAACCTAGTTTGACGAAACAAGGTCATCATCATTTAAATAATCTTGCTGCGAATATGCTTCTGGTCTCAATTGTGTTGCTCTACCTTTACTAGTTGAGATGTAATGACTGAAAACCTTCAACTACATGGTATCTCTTTGGTGGCGTGGTTTGACCTCTAGTGACCTTTAATATGGCCAGAAAAATACTCCACATGTTTCTATAGAGAATTGGGAGGGCTAGACAATGTCGTGTACTGTGGTTTGCCATCTAGCATTGATTTTTAGATCTTGGGGCGGGGTCGGCAACCGCTCCACTCCCTCGTCAAAGCAAAGTTGGCTGATATCCCTGTCAATGTGGGTGTTAAACTTGACAAATTTTGGTCTCGTGTAACGTCACGGCCAAACATTTATGGTCCGAACTCGGTTGTAGAGTAGAAGACGAGAAGCCACTTTAAGCGTCTTTAAATATTTTCCGTGTCACGTCCGGCCCCGAGACCGTAAGGACGTCTGACTGGACCAACCCACCCCCCCCATTCCAGGCGGTGGTGTATAAAAAGAGCCCAGGCAGTGCCGGGACAATGTAACTATAACATCTAAACATCGGGAACCCTCCCATTTAAAATAATATGACGAATCAATGCCACAGCAAATGTATTAACACTGTTGATTTCTACCGTGTACTTCCCAGCTCAATTTGGCAGACAACCAAAACTAAACATTGCATCTTATTGTTCATGTGGACAGCTAGAATAGCTGATGCAGGGTAATAGCGTGAGCCTATGCCCAGGTTTTATGGACCAGTTAACACTGTCAGTATTCATGGTGAATTTCGGAAGTGTAGAAGACGGCACTGCTTTAGTGCCATTTGGCCGGTTTAAGGGTCACCACGAGTAGTGAGACCCCTCTTGGCTCCCCCATGCCAGTTTCCTGCCTATGCTTGCATAATAAGCTTCTAAAATCATCTGCCAGAAGTGTTTGTATCATCTCATGCGTGTTTTTGTGTCAAATGGGAAGCCCATGGATAAAAAATTGGCTTCTCATATTCACTGCTCGAGCACCATCTTTTCCACTATGTAGGGGCAAGCGTGAAATGCTTTGGATTGCGGTGCCTGCTGTTGTTGTCTACAGGGCGCGCTGGGACCAAAACCACCGCCGGATTCTAGCCCGGGTTTTATGGGGGAGACTGGTCTGATATCTTGGTGAGTGGAGGAAGGGGGGGAACGATGTAAATTTGCCAGGCCAACATGAAAACGTGAGGGAAGGTCCATATTCTATCAATTGTAATAACAATGTGTTTTTGTCACTGATCATATATTTTAGATTTTCAGCGGAGCAATGTGAAAAATGTGGATAGATGGGCTGATTTGGGAGCCAAAAATAGTGATTTGTCATATGTTTCTATTCAAATCGTGTACCATTTCCAATATAAAACAAATTTTATGTTTTTTCTTCTTCTTTATTTTCACATTTCAGCAAAACACAGTCTCGTTGCACTTCCTTCTTCGGATTAACAACATTGCATCACAGACACGGCATTAAGGTTTGTACTTCACCCACAGTGACAAAAATCACATTAAAGTCAAAAGACCAAACCGCACTTAAATCACAGAAAATCACATCTAAATCAAGAAATAAAACAGAGCCGATGTCCTACGGCAGGACTTGAGCTTTCCGAGGACGCCGAGTCACCGGCTTCGTTTTTTTGGAAAATACTCGTTTCAGGGCGGCTCGCTTTTTGTCGTCTATTCTATAGTCAGGCAGCTTGGCCGACTGCCTGCTCTTGGTGGCTTTGCTGTTGACAAGTCCTGAAACAGAGACAAAAGACTGTTAGGCAGTGGCGAGAAACACCAAAGGAATATTTTTTTACAATTTTATATTTTTGTTCACGGCAATATTAGATAGCAGCATGCATTTTGTTCATCATCGAAATGAAATCATTTATCGGATAATAATATATTGATTGATGACAGTATGATGGAGCTACATGCCATGTAACTTGTTATTACACAACTAATTCAACCCGGCACCGCTTGGGTTCTTTTAGCACCCACCCCGGCCTGGGATAGGGCCACACCACAAACCCCCTCATACTATAACCAAAACCGGATAGCATGTGGAGCAAATCAAAGCGGGACTGGAAACGCCTTACCATCTTCTACGTTCAAGCAGAGATTGAACCGTATTCGTTGACCCTGACTTCAAAGTAGGCTAACATGGGTCAAATTTTGAACTATTTAGAACATTATTTATAATTCGAGCATCATTAGATCTAGAAAAAAACAACCAAATCAATGTGTTAAATTGGAGTGAAGGACTCGAATGATATGCAATATGACATTGAAAGATTAAATAGCTACCTTGGCCTCATGCAAAAGTCAAATAATACTCTGTCAAGATTAAATGGCACACCATTCTAGCCATAGGCTCATGTTCATCACTGTGATGTGTGATAAGATGAGACGACAACTATGAAAACGCCATAGTGTATCTCGCGTCACTGGCTTTCATGTAATATACAGCAAGGTCACTTTCTGGCGTTTTGTGACCTCAGGTCAATTTAGGTCAAGAGGTGACCTCTGGAGGTCAAACCCCTGACGGGATGTGATAACATTTCATATAGCAGAACAAATTATGGAATTTTCCTATGAAATGTAATTTACCGGATCTCAATAGCTCTAATGGCATAAGAGTTATGCCCAGTTTTCTTAACCGTTGACTATTTGAGTGAAAATAGCCTATCGTGACCTAACTTGAACTCTGGAGCTCAAAACATTGACGTGAGTGCCTAAACATGCAGAGTAAGTTCTTACTGATTTCAAGCAAGCTTTTTAATTTAGTTTGCAGATTGGCGCTAACTCCACTATTTCCGGAGTTAGAAGGGGACCATTGATGGACCCAGGTGGGGCGAAGGTTGCGCCGGACCCCCGGTGGGGGTGCGGGTTAAAAAATAGCCTTTGGTAGCCCCTAGTGACCTCGTTGATAGTCTAACAGCAGAATGAATGAAAACGTCGGTCTTAATATTTCCAACATATGTTTTATTCCAATAGTCAAAGATGGGCCCAACCCTGAGTCAAGAAATTTGCCCAAAGTGACCTGGTACGGTCATGATGTATATAATTCGACTCCCAGCAAATATACAAATACAATGAGAGTAAAGCGAAATATATTGGTCTAGCCTAGAAACCTGATTTTGCGGTTCATTCATTGTCACTGGGAAGCATTGTAATATAATGGTAGGGGCCAGTTTAAATACTCAATTGCTACAAAGACTTACTTTCCGTACCGGCCGAGTTCGTACCTGGCCGACATGCACGATGGCGAGGCTCCAGTTGCCGGCCTAATTTCTTAGTGGCAAATTTACATCTAAAGTTATAACACTAATAGCCGTTGCTTTCTTATGGACTAACTACTATCCTTTTATAACACCATATCCGGTGTTTTCTTCAAATATCTTTTGCCGTGGCGCCGAGCGCGCGCCTGATTTGTCTTAGTCAAAGTTAGGTGCACGTCGTGCTCCTGGTTCAACCAAAAACACAAGTGGGAGATGAAGACACCATATTTGGTTCCGCACAGATACGAACTGAGTCCAGCAGAAAAAGAAAGCAAGAGATATCTGTGCTATAGCCCAATCTTACAGCTTGCACTAAAAAATTCAGCTCTGGCCCCATCATTTTGGCCTTTCTGATGGCCAGCAAATCATTAACTGCAGGTCAGCAAGGCTACTTTTTTACATCATATTCAGCACACACGCCTACAAACAGATAAAGAGCAAAAGGCATATATGATAAAGCGGTAGAACCCACGTTGTCTGAGAATTGCTGCCGCAGGTTTCCCTGTGATGAGTCCCGTCCTGGCCGGCGGTGGAGGCATCAGCTGTGCCGGAGTAGGCCCGATGTATGGCTCCAGATTTTCGAGCTTCATCCGGCTGCAGCTCCCCAGGATGCCTCCCGGCGGAGCACCAAGCTCCTCGGGAGTGGGGATGGCCAGTGGGACGTCCTCCACCTGAAAACCAAACAGAGGGTATTAGTTACCTGGAAGGAGGTGTGGCAGTTAGCCCCGTTTTTCTGCAAACGATACAAGTCAGGAAATATTTTTTATGGTTTCAACTATGCTGATCTGTAGGATCAAACCTAAGCTCAGAACTTTATCGCAAAAAAGCACAGTTTAAAACCTAAACATGATTGGTTACCAATCCCATCAATCCAATGTTAACTATTTTTGCGAATCTGCAAATACAAATACTGATGTGCAACTGTTAACCAATTGATACACAGTCAAAAGCAGAATACGCAAAAAACATCACAAACAATTCTACTCGCAAAAAACAGCAAGGCCTTTAAAGATCAATAGGTGGGCTACGCATCCATACAGGTGCCTTTGAACTGTGTCCAAAGATAAGGGTGATTGAAGATGGCGTAGAACTCTGGATGGCTGAGACGTTCAGATTATGAAGGCGCATTATTTTGGAGCTGGTATCGGTGGCCTTTTTCATACCAGAGCGGTGTGCGAGCCCGAAACTCTCTGTAATTTTTGCACTGGCTCTTCCCCTCTAATCACTGTACTATTGGTTAGAGCATGCCCGTGGGAAGCCAATTCAAATCGCAGCGAAGAATTTATCAATTAAAGGAAATAAAGTAGTTTTAGTTTAAACCCAGAAGTACATCATGCTTTTGGCTGCACATACAATTGCCGTTAATAAATTTTGTTATTTAGTTTTGCTCAGCACCTGATCAAATACTGAGGGGTAATATGCTGCTCCAAATTCTTTCCCGTGAAGACTTTGAAGGACGCATACACAGAATGTCCCTATTGTTTGCTTGGATATCTCATGACAAGTGAACTGGACGAGTCATAATGTGAGGCATTCAATACACGAAATCTATCTCAAATATCGCGTCTAAAATGTGATTTGATTTAGAAGATGGTGTTTGATAACATTGATAAACTCGTAGAACAAAAACTACCTTGTGACAATTCACAGATTGAACTTAGGTCAGCTAGGCAAGTCAATGCTTAGCACAACTTCCAAATTGTGCTTTTCCTAACTAATTTTTTCATTGTTCTAAAGCCATTGAAAATCGACACTTTTATAATGTAAATTTGTATGCCTTATTATGGCTACTTACCTCGAGGAAGTACGAGAAGTCGGGGACGAAATCCTCATCCAGCCAAGAGATCTTGGAGCCGGAGGAAAGTACAAACTTCCGTTCTCCCGAGCTCTCACCCTGAAAAGGAATTAAATTAAGGTACATATAAAATCCTATCAATGCAGCATGACTAATAATTTGTGCAAAACTGGTTGGGAAGCTAATGCAATATGTGCCAGAACTGATGGCTTTCACGCCTGTTTGAAAAGTGATCTTTCTCATAAAACAATATACACAGAATTATATAAGAAATTAGATCAATGGGTATAATGGTTTCAGTGATAATATATTGTTTTCAAGCCTGTGTAAAAAGTGGTTTTATTCATAAAATGATATCGAATAGATCGAACTTTATTAAGGGTTGCATCAATGGGTATAATGCTTTTAGGGATACAATTGAGTGTTTTTATGCAGGATAAAATATTCTTATATCTGAGCTGACCTCTGACGCCAGACGCTAGTTAGATCAAGCGTGGTTTCTTTTTTCTTAAAAATACGGTCTTATCATTTCAACCCCATACCTTTGACTTAGAATTTCACCTCCTGGACGGTCTGGAGCCGATTGAACCACCTTCAGATTTTTCAATGACTTAAAGCGGATTTTAGCGAAATTTTCATCACAATAAATACTTCTAGGATGATGAATTTGGCAACCAATGGCCGAAAACTGGTGTATAGTAAGGCCTGTTCAACCATTTAAAGCGTCATTTTCAAACGTATGTAGGGTGTATTTGTTCTTCTAGAAAAAGACCAACAAAACAGGGGTGTAACATGAATCTTAGAAGAACTAGATTAACACGAACCCCGAAGGTGGGCCAAATTTTCCCTTTTCCTAGTTTTCCCAAAAAACAGGGAAACAAAGCGACGCGGAGCAGGCCAACTTACAGCATCCGTCTTCCCTATCCTTACAGCATTCATCCCGCTTAATTTCACGCATCTGACTATGTTTTAAGTCAGGTCATGTCCGGTCAAAGAGCAATTCAATGCTGAGCAGCTCAAACTCAAACTTTAAAACGATACGTTTCCATCGCCGTGGTGTTAAAGGAACATCTCTCAACCGATTAGTTTCATATTTTCAAAATATTTTAAGTCATTAGGGTCAAAAAATCTGCTATCCCAGAGTTCTCATATTTCTTAACAAGGATCGGGTCAATGTTTTCGTCTCCCCTTGCGAATCTATGGTTAAAAATAGAAAGTCTTTTTTAAGTAAATACGAGATAGATCAACTAAAAAAACCTCAAACAGTGTATTTCTACCCGGATCTTCATAATTAAAGTTGATATTTCAATCATCTGAGCTTTCAAAGTCATGAGAGGTGACATGAGCATACAGTGATCATTTTATCGGTACTTTACACGGAATTGAGAACAAATTGCCGTTTTGCTTGTATTTTGTTTATATTGTCACGCTGAATCGATTGATATGCAGCAGAACCGGGTGATACAGGTGATTGTGCTGTATTGAGGTCTTTGAGGATGGTGAGTGTACTACATTGATGTCTCTGGGGCTGGTGCGTGTGCTGTATTGATATTTATTGGGCTGGTGAGTGTACTGAGTTCTTTGGGGCTAATGAATGTGCTGTATTGGAGGTCTCTGGTGCTAGTGAGTGTGTTGCATGGAAGTCATTAGGGCTAGTGACTGTGTTGCAGTGAGGTTTCTGGTACTCGTGAGTGCCCTGCACTGAGCTTGGTGGTGCTAGTGACTGCATTGCATTGATGTTGGCATTGCTGGTGAGGGTGCTGCATTGAAGCCTATATTTCTAGTAGCTGTGCTCCAGTGAGGCCTTCAGTGCTAATGGATACACTATTTTCAGGTCTCCACGTCTGCGGACTGCTCCATGAAGGCGTTGGCTGCTATTAAGTTTTGCTGAAAAATGAACAATGGTTTTTAACGTCTCGTACGGAAAAATTTCAAATTTATATTTACAATAATACAATTACAGGTTTATACCTTCCATTGCCTCCACACAAGTCATTTTACTAGACGAGTTCCATGCACTAGGGCTGGGGCTTGAACTGATATAGTCATATGATACAGAATACCGAGAAACAGCTTGATCCGTATTGAATTTGTCCCAAAACGTTCCGTTCGCGGAGAACGAATCCACTGCCTACCGACCGCGTTCTCTCCGGATGTGATAGTATGCTCGTCATGCGTCAGGGAAGGGACATTTAAATTCTGTTGCGTGTGCTGCACTGAAATATTTAAAACTCAAGTACTCGAATGGCTTTGGTGCTGTCGATTGGAAGTGTGTATAGCTCACTTTATTTGCTAGTTTGAAGCGTGAAATTTATCACATTAAATAAAAAAATGTAGACAATAGGGAATAGGTGGCTTAGCGGATAGCATCCCAGTCTTATAAGCCACCGGTCTCGGGTTCAAGCCCTGGCGGGGTCTCTGAATAAGTCGATCTGATCCTCAAAATCCTTCCCAACAGAGTGAGAGTTAGTGATTTCTTATGACTTTTGCAGTTGGTGCGTCGTTAAATCCCAACAATTATTATCAGAAATGTAGAAGGAATTGATAAATATGTGTTTTGTTCCTTATGGTAACCTCTTTTGATTGACGATTAATTCCTTTTCGTATTCATTATTTGCGCATTTCAAACAGCTTCAATCTGGCACGAGGCATTTCTAACTAATAAGCGGATTTCGTGTCACGCTAATTTGGAGAACTAACAGAGGATAGTAAAATAAGACAGTGCATACACATTTTCAGCAGAAAAAGTCGTATATATTGTTTTCTACGTAAAAACTAGAACGCAAAACTCCACCGCACTGGTACATATTATCTTCATCTATTCTGCAACTTGTCCTAATATTTTCAGGTCAGGTCATCCCAGGTCAGGTCACCAGTGCAGGTTATCACCTTATCACCGATTGCAGATTGTCAAGCATTGCATTCATTGGAGGTTAATAGGCTATCACCTAGTTATCTCACCTAAAAAGCTTAAGATAGCATAAGTGAGAACATGGTTAGTCTATCCAATTGAATCTTACATCACTTAATGGGCCCACCAAGGGCTACAGAATATATTCCAGTATTTTTATACCGATGACCTTAGGCCAGCTACAGATCATGACCTCTCAATTGGAAATGCATTGAAAAAACAGGAATTTAACTTTATACGTGCTGATAGAGCTGAGAATACCTTCATGTTCTTCAAATTGCACTATCCTGGGCTTTTTCCATGTTCATGCTGCAATTATATTTTTACCTGTGACTTTTGAGAAGTAATCAGGAAATACTTTAGCAGACTTTTAGACCTGGGTCAATTATTTCGCAGAAAATGACGATAGACTTTTATTTCGATACTCTTCCCTTACATGTCACACTCTTAGATTTTTCATAAGCTGAGCGGAGCGGAAATATGAATGACATAGTTGATTCCCAATTTTCTATGAGCTATCCACCAGCCGTCAAATTTTTTTCGCTATCCCATGTAGGTGCCGAGTTTGAGAGGATGGGGGGAGTGTGGTGTGCGAGCAACATCCCCTGACCATGGCGGAGGCTGCTCAGAGGTCCACCGGGGTAAGTGTTAACATTTTCACTTATCTTAAAGCAATAGGCTACTCTCTACAAGTTTATTTTGGTCCCATTTATCGTACCCTAATTGATTTCACCTGCAGCTTTTCCGTTCCTCAACAACTATGGAAAGTTGTAACTACAACATTATTAGATACACCACAATTTGTAAAACAAACGTATGCTTAATCATTTATGTATTTATAATAATTGATAATAATAATAATTAATACTACATTGATTTATCACCAACGGGAGTGTCCCTCTGATAGGCGAAATCACATGTTAAGACATGTTAAGAAAACGAAGAGACGCAGAACAACGAAACTTACAGTATCTTAACCCGCGCCCCACCGGGGGTCCCGCGCCACCTTCGCCCCACCGGGGCCATCGATGGCCCTCCTCTAACTCCGAAAATATGGGGGTTAGCGAAAATCTGCAAAGTGCATTAGAAAGCTCGCGTGAATTTAGTAAGAAATTATTTTACATGTTTAAGCGCTCAGGTCAATGGTTTGAGCTCCAGAGGTTAAGAAAGATCATGATAGGCTATTTTCACTCAAATATGCAATGCTTAAGAAAACTGGGAATAACTCCTATGCCATTAGAGCTATTGAGATCTGGTTAAGTACATTTGATAGGAAATTGCCCGAAATTCTTCCGCTATGTGGAACGTAAGGACCTCCCGCAAGTGGTTTGACCTCCAGAGGTCACCTCGTGACCTAATATGACCTGAAGTCACGGAAGGTCAGAAAGTGACCTTACAGTATATGAAATGACAGCCAGTGACAAGACAAACACGATTGTGTTTGTTTCAGCGCTCTAGCTTAATTAGGTCAAAAGTTATTGTCAAAATACTGTTTTTGACCCCTGGTGACCTTGGATGACCTTGGAAAAGTCAAAGGGCAAATATGACCCCTGGGATCCGTGAAAGTGTGTCCAAAAATGCTGTTCTGAGCAGTCTGAGCATTTTAAATTATTTTTGTGGCTTTTAGATCATGAGACAGCTTTTTCCCCATGCTTTTCCAATGAGAGAGGTCGCCTCGTGACCTGACCTCAAATCACGAAATCGAAAAATCCCGGATATACACGTTGTAGAGCCTGGAAAGGTCATGAAGTGTAGCAAGTTTCAAATCGATCGAGTAAGAAATGTAGTTCTTATGGAGCTTCAAAGTTGAAGTGAGGTGATCTTGGTTGGCCTCGCCTGCTGACCTGACCTTGGGTGACCCAGGGTAAAAATTTTCAGGGATGGTGGAAAAATGATGAGGTGAGGGATAAAGTCCTCAACCGCGGTGCTGCGTTTCGTCGTTTTTCTGCTATCGCGAAAAAAACTTCAGGGGGGCCATCGATGGCCTCCGGTGGGGGCGAGGGTTATTCCTGATCAATTTTACACCTTTGATCAAATTTTTGAGTAAGGTCATGTCAGGTCAAGGGGCTATTCAAGGTCAAGTGACCCAACCGCAAAACCTAAAATCACGAGTTTGAAGCGGCACCCAGGGAACATAAGCAAATCGATCAGTTTGGAACTTCCACAGTATAATAAGGTCATTAGGTTCTACAAATCTGCCATCTCTGAATTTTTATATTTTTGACCTAAGGTGGGGTCAATTTTTTGGTCACCCTATTATAAGTCTATGGTGAAAAATTGAATGGGCTCGTTTTCAGGAAATACTGGATAAATAAAGCCGAGAATCCTCAAACCGTCTATTCTTACCACGATCTTGACCATAATATTGAGTTTTTGAGCATCTGACCTCTCAAAGTTCATGTCATGTCACGGAAGCATAGAGTTAATGTATTACCAATAAGGTCTCACTGAATTGAGATAATGCTCCTATTTTTCTTGCATTGTGCTTATATTGTCACGGGTAGTTGCTTGATATGCCGCATGGCCATACCAGGTCACTCTGTGACCCTGACCTAGCTCGAGGTCAGGTCATTTTCTCTATTTGACCTAGCACGGTCATATTATACATCACTCGATTCGCCGCGATAAAAGAAATCTAACGATGCATAAATATTTTCTCTTGCTCCCCTGAGGTCAGATCTAGAGAGAGAAACGTACAGTGCTCTGTTGTGAGCCTATGGAACCTTCTTTGACATATGCTCACTCGATATTGACCTATTATAAAAGTTCTTCGTATAAATTATCTTTCCTTGTCAAGAGCTTTCGAACGCCGTCCGTAATTTTCCTTAAGCTTTCGTGGGAAATGAGATACGGAGGGAGGGGGCAAAAAAACGCCCCCCGAGCGGGGCACGTCATGCCAGGGACTCCAGCGAGGCGAGTGTTAAGAACTAACAAAATGGCAAAACAAAATTGAGCCCAGACAATGTGGGGAAAAACACGGTGAAACATCCTAAAAGAGAGAAAATCAGCGAAATAAAGGACAATAGGCCGCGGGTTCGTGTAAAAGAGATCAGGTAAAAACATAAATGTAAGCATA
The DNA here is from genome assembly GCA_034440635.1 of Lepas anatifera. Taxonomy (NCBI): domain Eukaryota; kingdom Metazoa; phylum Arthropoda; class Thecostraca; family Lepadidae; genus Lepas; species Lepas anatifera. The sequence continues at coordinate 1,129,600 of JAOTON010000131.1, read as the reverse complement.
CAATTTTTTTGGTAAAATACTATGATAATTTCAAATGGAAGAAGACAGCTCCGCACAATCCACATTGAGCTTCTTCAAAATGTACAATGCTAACAGAATGTCTGGAATATAGGTTAAGAAACTGACATTTTTCAGCTACAATTATATCAATTGTCATATTTCATTAGAAACACACAAATACCAGCTTCTAACAAAAAACAATGGACCTATAAATGAAAATTCTGTTCAATAAGCCTTCGGGAGAATTAGATGAAGTGGAACAGTGAAAATTCGTGTGTTATGTCTAGCCTTTGCCTGTCCATGTAATAAAATTACTTGCTTATATATCTAGCTATTCTGTCCAATAAATCAAATCAATAAAAACGTAAGCCTTATTCTCGATAAAAAACAAAGAGTCATACTTTATAAATATAAAAGGACAAACCAAATTTAAAAAGACATACTAAATGAAGTAAAAACCCGCAGAAGTAATACTCTAAAAATTAGAAGAACATCTGGCGAATATGTCATTATGAAAAACAAATCCAAAAGAGAGAAAGAAGCTAAAAAACAGTATGAAATAATTTCTAAAAGGTAAGCAGAAGCATTCATAACCACGTGCATGTACCCGTGAACCTCCTCCAAGGATGGGGTATTTGAACAGGTTTTTCGATAGTGCCAGAAAACGACGGTGCCCTGCGATATACCTAAACATTTCATTCTTGATCAATTGTGGAACTTTTTCGAAATTATCAATTTTGGTTCAGCCAACGCCAAGTAGCAATAAAAAGGATCCAAACGTACCTTGTTGGTGGGTTCAGAAGCCATCTTTCAGCTCTTAAGTTTCTTGACGTCGAATACTTCAAACTTCAATACCTCAAATGTGCGGACAGAAACCTCACTAGACGAGCTCCAAGGCACAAGTAAGACTCTCTGCTCGCAGTTGAAATCGCCGCCGGCACCGTTCCCCCATGGTGTGTTTGCCCCGCGGGCTCCTTGTCCGGGGATTATCGCTCGGGGCAGGGTGGGGGAGGGGGAGATGCAAGCGAGTGTAGATGTTAGTGGAAAATTCCGTCTCTGTGATAGCTCTGGGCAAGACCCACTTGGTGAGGTCTTGCCCGAAAAATGTAAAATTATTGCGTTTTACTTAAAAAGATTCCCTTTTATAAAGCAGTGCATATTATGCATAAACATGGTTTTAAAAATTTGTAAATAATGTTTCTGGTTATCAGCATAATGTCCACTAATACGGACTTTCAATTGAACCTTCGTGGTTACCCCTGATTGATGTCGGATCGAAAGTCTTCAAATATATTTATAGCTTTACTTACCAGTGTTTCTTTTTAACGGCGACAAGCAGGGCATCAGTGTAGTTTTTCCTTTTTCTATCTATAAAAGTGTGACACTGAGGCTCACTTTACAAAGGCGTTATGGGTCGTTTGAACCACCTTATTCACTCGAAGCCAATAACGTAATTACATTTTCAAATAGTTTAATGTTTGGCAACCAGACTGACGGGTCATATTATATATATATATATATATATATATTATGTATATAATATTATGTATATATTATATTACATTATATATTATATTATGTATATATATATATATATATATATATATATATATATATATATATATATCTATGACCCGTCAGTCTGGTTGCCAAACATTAAATTATTTGAAAATGTAATTACGTTATTGGCTTCGAGTGAATAAGGTGGTTCAAACGACCCATAACGCCTTTGTAAAGTGAGCCTCAGCGTTGTTCTTTTGTAGATAGAAAAAGGAAAACCACACTGATACCCTGCATGTCGCCATTAAAAAGAAATTAAAGAAGGAGACCGAGAAGAAAGAAGACGAAACGAAGACCAGACTGAAACTATGCTACAGGAACACCATGGCATCGGGATATAAAGAAGACGAGCAAGTTCTGAGGGACATTTTTAAGAAGAACGTGACACCGGCAGACAACAACACAATCCAGCTTATCATCTATTATAAGAACAGGAGAACGTCAAACTTAAAAATGAAGAACAACATGCACCAAGAGACGATGCTGCAGAAGACCAATGTAGTCTACCACTGGACATGCCCTGATGAAGGTTGTAAACTTCAAAACAAGGCGGACTACATTGGTCACACTACAACAACGGTCTAAAGGCATTTGACCATGCACCTCCACGCACACCCACCCTCTAATCACACGCAGAACACCCACAACCGACAAATCACGCGGCAGGACCTGGTGGATAACGTTAAGATCATTGAACATGAGAGAGACCAGCGGAGATTGAAGATACTCGAGGCTGTGTTAATCCGGGACAAGTACCCTGCGCTCAACACCCAGCGTGATTATCTGGGGATTTTCACGCTCTGCAACACGCATACCTATGGTGCTGGCTGAGCGCGATTGGCTTAAGATTCGCCGGAAGAATGGAATGCCTCAAACGGTTTACGTGTGACACTATCTGTTTGTATAATCTGAGTGTTTCAAAATATGCACTTTAAACTTCTGTCCTTTAATTTTCACAATGTAATGTACTTTTATATGTTCATATGCTTGATAACGTTATTAAAATATAACGAAACCGGTCGCAATTATGAACCTTATTCCTTATGACTATCATAGGAGATCTGATAGCTAATGAAACCGATGCAGTTAAGTCAGTGGTACGTAATTTAGAGAAGGCACAAAAGAAGCTAATCAACGCTCGCAACGCAGTCTTGTTTCATCATACTTGCATATCTAACGGATTGCTACCTAAGTTTACTGATATATATATATATATATATATATATATATATATATATATATATATATATATGCCCAAATAGGAAGAAGCTGCAGGCCCTGGAATCTGTGTTCATCCGGGACCTGGCCCCGACCATCAACCGCCAAATGAACGAGGTCTTCACACTGTCGCTTTTTGATGGGCCCCCTCTAGGGCCCAGGCGGCGAAGAAAATTGTGATGAATACATGGGTGTGTGAATGTGATAAACTCACCGTTTATGAGAATGTAGAGTGTAGGTGTTTAAATAGATAATCTGCATGTTTTAAACGAAAAGCAAAAAAATCAAATATTATGCTAATTTTTAAAACATGCTGCAACATCTTTCTCACAATGGTGCCGTCTCATCACAACTGCATGAATTTGAAGCTTATTTTTGGTGTCCTTACTCTTAAAGAAATAACTCAGCATCGATATGAATCGAACAGAGTGGTAGATGTGTCCTATATTAATGAATGTTATACTAATTATATGTACCAAATGACATGCCTGAGGATGTTAATGTGATTAGCGAAACGTTGCAAAATGAATCATTTGGAAAACTATTGTTTGAGTACTCCTCGAAAGATGAAAGAAAGCTTATCAGAAGAATCGAGATTCTAAACCAAAAACTCGTCAATGCCAGATACGCCGTCATTTTCAATCAAGAATGCATCAACCAAAACCTGCTCCCAAACTACACTAATATATACACACACACATATATATATATATATATATATATATATATATATATATATATGGATATGTTCTAAAAGAAGAGGTATTTCCGGGAACATGCAATTGGAAGGGCTATGACCTATTACCCTGCTCTCCTTTTATATACGATTATTTTGTAAAAGGCCTTCAACTAATTTTGGTTTCGGAAATGCTTTGCAAAAGCTCCAGCAAGCAATATGTCGGACGAAGTCGAAATCGTTGACTTAGTTGCAGAAAACGGCAAATAATTACAAGTTTGAATATTTTCAAAACTGATACTTCTGCTTTTTGAGGTGCAGTCGATTACATTCGTATTGCCAGAAACTAGAAACTATTTTCGCATTTTTTCGTTGCATTGAAGCAATCCTTTTCTCCCTTGCTAACCCGGCACCGACTAGGTTCGTTCAATAAGCACCACTACTTGGGGAGGGGGAGGAGTTTTTTAATGGGCTCCTACGTTCTCGAGAACCGGAAGTGATAAGGAAATAACAATGGAGTGGTGTTGGAAGCTCCTTACCCTCTACTTTGGATCAGAAACTGAACAATCTCATTTAAGCCGTGATGTCACATTAGGCCAAAAAATTATCCAATTTAGCCCGATTTAGAAAATCCTTTATAACTCAGGGCAGCCCATTAGATCTAGGACAAAACAAATGAAATCAATTTTCTTAGTTTGACCTAAGGATTCAATTGATGTGTCGCATGACCTTATTAATTCACAATATAACATTGACCTTAAGTCAAGGTCAAATAATGACCTTCAAGGTATGTTGAACATCATTCAAATTCTTCGGTCATGTGCAACACTATTATAAAAAACATAAAACTGTGTCTTGTTTCGTCAAACGTTAAAGACATAAGCAGTTTCGAAAATCGCAACATTTTGTGAGCTCTAGTGACGACAGTATTGACCTGACCTCAAAAGAGATGACAGTACGCATGTTTTTATTTTAAAAACTTTTGAATCATAAGCTAACAAGGTGTTTTCTGGCCTTTTTCCCCGAGTTCTGGATGTGAAATAGATATAATAGACTGATATTATATGTTCGAACATTGAACAGAAGACGGTGCCTTAAATGTCAATGCAGCACAGCTTTGGAATCATGTTTTAAATTTAGATCAAGTCAGGCCCCTTCTTCAACCTCATTTTAGAAGCACAGAATCGCCGTACATGGGTTTATCAATGCTGTCATAACTCGTTCATTGACCTGACCAGATGTCAATTCTGGTCATCAGTTGTCAAATGTATCACCCTAGAGGCCTGCAAAGCGACGGCTGCCTCATCTAAATGAGCTCAAAATCATTTGCGAAAAATCGGATAGGACAGTGATCAGACACCCTCTCCCTGGCGGCAGTGGAATAAGATTTGGTAGGAGAGTTTTAAGATGAGGACACTTCCTTGTCTCAGGGGATAGATAGGATCCCCTGGGAATACATATAATTTTTAGCTCTGAGAGAAAAGGCGAAAATGAGTTTCCATGCCTATTATATACCTTCATGCACGTTGTGCGGTATAAGTTCGTTGCACGACATAAGTACGTCGCGTTGGATATGGAACAGACGCCCGGCTATCTCTGTGCAGGCCGTCCGGCCGGACCCCAGGCAGCCTGAGCGGTGGAGCACCCTAGCGATGGAAGTGTGGCAGAGGTTTCGTCAGTGCAGGAAGGAGACTGAGCCCGCCCTTCGCTGTGAAATTTCGTATGTTGGTCAACTTATACAGCTGGAAGTTGGTGCAGATGGACAGTCTAGATGTAAGAAATGTGGTTGTAGGGCAATTGTTCTGTTGGGGAGGGGAGAGGATGTGTTAGAAACTTAATGAGCTTGTTATTTTTCTCGGCAGATACCTATCAATATTTTTTTCAGTAAAACATAATCAGGCAACGACCTCAGACTTACCTCAGGCCCAGGAATTTTAATTTTCCACTTTTTGACATATCTTGTCATACTACACACAGCTGAGTCCGCTGCAATGAAAGGAATCATATCAAGCCAATAAATAAGCTCTAACACAGCCCAGTATTCTAAAAGACGATCTACCTTTTTTACCTTTTTTCACTACCGCGTATATGAACCAATGGCAAGAGTATTTACGACTCCATCTACCTAATACCGTTACACGCTTACTTTTAATAAAAAGTATAGGATATAGCAAAACAGTACGCTGACTAGGAAGCAAAAAAAGCCGGCAAACCTGGAGTTCCTGCCTCCTCGGTTTTTCAACAGAATTTTAACGGCGTTGCGTAGTGCCATTTTACGTGACAGGCCTTTTTCTGATTATTTATACAACTGAAAACAACATATGAAGTCTTGATCATTGTACGAGCCATGACCTCTCTAGTGGAAATACATGAGAAAAATGGTTCAAACTAAATAACTTAGTATTAGATGGTGGTAGAGAATTTATTTTGGCGTCATTAGGTTTGTCTTACCCTTGCAGTTCTCATGCTATGTATTTTTATTTGATTTTACCTTGCCCTGACCTCAGGTCAGGCTAACTCTTATGTTTAACCCGATTTGACAAAAAGGTCATATTATTAATAATTCAAATCGTCTTGCTGCAAAGATTCTAATGGTCTTAATTGTGCTGCTCTATCTTTACTAGTTTAGATAATGACTGAAAACCTTCAGCTTCATGGTATCCCTTTGGTGATGTGGTTTGCCTCTAGTGAACTTAAAGATGACCCGAAGAACAGTCCATATGTTTTCTATAGCGAATTGGATGGGCTAGACAATATCACTTACTGTTGTTTTTGCTATCTAGCGTGGTTTTTAGATCTTAGGGCGAAATTGGAAACCACACCACTCCCTCTTCAAAGCGAAGCTGGTTGATGCCCCTGTCAATTTGCGCGTAAAATTTGGCAGATTTTGGTCCAGTGTAACGTCACGGCCCAACATTTATGCTCCAAACTCGGTTCTAGAGTAGAAGACGAGAAGCCGCTTCAAGCGTCTTTAAATATTTTCCGTGTCACGTCCGGCTCCGAGACCGTAAGGACCTCTGACCGGACCAACCCCCCCCACCCTCCCCCCCATCCCAGGCGGTGGTGTATAAAAAGAGCCCAGGCAGTGACGGGACAAGGTAACTATAACATCTACACATCGGGGACAGTAAATATAGCATAACTTATCAATGCAACAGAAAATGTATTAACACTGTCAGTTTCTACCGTGCACTTCCCAGCTCAATTTGGCAGACAACCAAAACTAAACAATATCTAATTGTTCATGTAGACAGCTAGAATGGCTGATGAAGGTTATGTGCAGGTTTTATGGGCCAGTTAACACCGTCAGTATTCATCGGAGGGTTGGCACTGCCCACTTCCATAAACCTTACCATAAACCATTCATTTTCTATTTCTACACATACAACCGAATATGAACACTCACGATTGGTACAAATGCCACAAAATGGTGGCATGAATCTAGGTACCTCTCGTGTGTACATTATGTTGTGAGTATGATCACAGCGGCACCAAGCCCACCCAGCCCCACCCGCCGCTCCCGAGCCATTAGTAAAGGAAAACCAGTCGTCCGCATGTCCTCAAAAATTTGATTGCATAGTAAATCGCTTTGAATCGAATATGAATTGTTGATATGCTTTTGCAACTCGGAAATTGATTTCAGAACTCGATTCGCATCCATTCATAAATAAGTCCATTTTTTGTGTGGGGAGAGAGACATCACATCAATATTTAAATGAGAAAGAGTTCTAAACAGCTTAAGTCTGGCCTCAGTGTGAAGTCTGCAGTAAAGGGTAAAATGCTTAACAGTTTCTTCTGCTTCGCCGCAATGGCGCATGGGGGTTTCGGTCTTTAGCATTGTAAACAGGTAGGTGCTTAAATCTGCTGTACCTAGTCGTAGCTTAGTGTGAAGAACATTCCCTATTTTGGTCCCATACGAAAAAAATTTAGGGGAGGTGTTGCGTTAAATTGTTTGGCTAATTCGATTTTGAAATATTTGCACGTAGGTTCATTTTTTACATAATCTGGTAGCATATTCCATCGTCTGGTCGTAGCGGGAACAAAATATCTTTGGTACATTGAGGTGTGGTTTTGAGGAAGAGATACTTCCCATTGCCTGTTTTTTTAGTGTTTTTTTAATGGATAAAACCCATCCGGGTTTCTTGATAAATCATTTTCTAGATGCCCCTGAGTAAAAATGTCGTCTTTTTTTGCTATTCATTTCACTTTTAAAGCTAATAAGCCTTGTTATGTATAGAATATGCCAAAGTTTTTCAAAGAAGATGCCAAAGAAGATGCCAAAAGACATTATTTACAAATTATCAGAACCATGTAAATGGACGATATGCAACGCGTTATAAAAGGTGATTTTTTCTAAGTAAGGCGCAGGAACACATTCTCCCAAACAAGACCTCACCACGTGGACCTGGCTGAAAGCCATCCCAGAGACGGAATTTTCCACTAGCATCTACGGTCGCTTGCATCCCCTTCCCCACCCTGCCCGGAGCGATAATCCCCGGACAAGGAGCCCGCGGGGCAAGCCCACCATGGGGGAACGGTGCCGGCGGCGATTTCAACTGCGTACAGAGAGTCTCACTTGTGCCTTGGAGCTACATCTATTTTACCATGGTTCATTGAACGAAATTTTCATTTCTAAGTCCATTCCAAGTGGCAATGAACATAATAATAGCTGAAAAATGTCAGTTCCGTAACCTAGATTCCAGACATTCTGAAAACATTCTACACATCTTACTCTCACTTTTTACTTCTTATACCTTCTTAGAAGTGTGATATTGGCATTCCAATCATATACCGTAAAACTTAGAACTTCACCTCCTGGACAGTCCATGGATCCAATTGAACCCGCTTGAGATGTTGTCAATGACCTTGGGCCAATTTCAGTGAAATTTACAACAAATTGAATGATTCTAGGATAATTAATTTCGAAACATGAGACGGAAAACTAATGTTGGTTGAAGCCTGTTTAACGAATTAAGACGTCATTTTCAAAGTCATTTAGAGTGTTTTGGTTCTAGAGTGTATTTATCCTACCGGAGTTTAACCCGCACCCACTGGCGGTCCGGCGCCACCTTCGCCCCACCGGGGGCATTGATGACCCCCTCTAACTGGAAAGATAAGGGGGTTAGCGCAAATCACCAAAGTCCCTTAGAAAAATCGCATGAATTTCGTAAGAAATTACTTCGCATGTTTAAGCGCTCAGGTCAATGGTTTGACCTTCAGAGGTCAAGTTACGACACGATAGGCTATTTTGACTCAAATATGCAATGCTTAGGAAAACTGGGCATAACTTGTATGCTATTAGAACTATTGGGACCTGGTAAAGTAAAGTTGATAGGAATATGCCAGACCTTTTTCCACTCTGTGGTACGTAATGGCTTCACGCCAGTGGTCTAAAACGCGCATTGACCGGGGCGGGTACCCCCCCAGGTTTTTCGAAAACAAAGCAGAAAACCGGCGGCGCTACGCGCCGCTGGACTTTGCCTACCTTTTCTAGCATCATTTTTACAACTTTTGTCAAAATTTTAAGGTTAGTTCATCCCAGGTCAGGGCACCAGTACAGGTCAAGTGAACTGACCTCGAAAAAAGTTTAAAAAAGCATAAGTCGGGACAGGGTGAACTTATCCCATTGAAATTCATATCCAATAATGCGCCAACCGAGTTCTCTAAAATATGGTCCGGTATTTTTGATATCAATGACCTAAGCTCAGGTACGAGCCATGAACTCTTCAGGCAGATACATGGGAAAATTATTTTAACTGAATAACTTAGTAATGGATGGTGAAAAAGCGTTTATTTTAACTGCATTATAATTTCTTTGTCTTTACAGCTCTAATGATATGCATTTTATCTAATTTGACCTTGAACTGACCTTAGGTCAAGTCAAATCATTGATTTGACCTAGCAAGGCCATATTATATATCATTTGAATAGTCTTGCTGGGAATTTTCATATAGGTAAGGTTATTTTGCTCTATCCTTACTTATTCAGGTGCAAAACTGAAAAACCTTCATTTACATGTAATCCCTATGACGGCATATTTTGACCTCTATTGACCTTAAATATGACCCGACAAAAAATTGTTGAAATATTTTTTATGGAGAATTAGATGGGCTACCCAACGCCGTTTACTGCTTTTTGCTACCTAGTTTTTAAGGTCTTAGGGGGGGCGAATACCTACCCCCGGTCAAAGCGAAGGTGGCTAAGACCCCCGTCAATGCGTGGGTTAACCTCCAGAGGTCACCTCGTGACCTAATATGACTTGAGGTCACGAAAGTTCAGAAAGTGACCTTGCCGTATCAAATGAAAGCCAGTGATGAGACATACACGATGATATTTGATTCTGCGCTCTGTCTTAATTAGGTCAAAAGTTATTGCCAAAATACTTTTTTGACCCCTGATGACTTTGCATGACCTCGGAGAAGTTAAAAATGAAATATAGGCCTTGGAATCCGTAAAGGAGTGTCCTAGTGCAGGCTGAGCATTTGAAATCATTTTTGTGATTTTTAAATCATAAGACAGCTTCTCTCCATGCTTTTTCAAGGGAAGAGGGTCATCTCGTGACCTGATTTTAGGTCACGAAATAGAAAAATCCCAGATATTTACCTTGTAGACCCTGGAGGGGTCATAAAGTTTAGGAAATTCAAATGGATCGACTGAGAAATTTAACTCTTATAGGGCTCAAAAGTTAAAGTGAGGTGACATTGGTTGACCTCGCCTGGTGACCTACCTTGGGTGACCCGGGAACAAATTTCAGTGATGGTGGGACAATGATGGGGTGAGAGATAAAGCCCTCAACCGCGGCGCTGCGCCGCGTCGTTCTTCTGCTATCTCGAAAACCCTGGGGGCCATCGACTCCCTCCGGTGGGGCGAGGGTTAATGAGTATGGTGCTGATGAGTGTGCTGCATCAATTTCTCTGGTGCTAGTGAGGATGCTGCATTGAGGTCATTAATGCTGGTGATTTTACTTTATTGATGTCCCTTGGGCAACGAGTGTGCAGTATTCAGGTCATTGGTGCTGGTGAGTGTGCTGCACTGAGGTTTGTGGTGCTAGTGAGTGTGCCGCATTCAATTACCTGGTGTTAGCGGCTGTGCTATACTGAGGTCTCCGGTGTTAGTGAGTGAGATTCAGGTCTCTGGTGCTAGTGACTATGTCCCATTGACGTTGGCAGTGCTGGTGAGTGCACGGCGTTGAAGTATTAACTTCTGATATAGCTACTGGCACAGCTCTGCACTGCAGTGACGTCTTTGGTGCTGATGGATATACTTCACTCAGGTCCCCAGGGCTGCGGATTGCCGCATTGAGGTTTTGACCGCTATTGAGTTTTGCTCGGAAATAAACAATGACTTATTGAACCGTCTCGTACCGGAAAATTTCAAATTGTTACTATGAATAGTACAATTTGAGACTTATATTTTACATTGTCTAAATGAAAGTCATTTTACTTGACAATTCCCAAGGATTTTTTACCGTGGTCATGTTCCATGCAAAAGAGAATGTGATACCGCCTCAACACGCGCATTGACGGGGAGGGGTGTGTACCCACCTCTCCCGCGTTTTTGGGCACAGCATAAAAACGGCGACGCTAGCACCGCCGTACTTGATTTATCTCAGGTCAGGGTCTTAGTCCCCAGGGTCAGGGTCAGGTCCCCAGTACAGGTCAAGTGACCTGATTAAAAAGATTAAGATAGCCTAAGTCAGAACAGGGTGAACTTATCCAATTGAAACTAATATCACATAATGAACCCACCGCGCTCTCTAAAATATGTTCCAGTATTTTCTACATTGATGACCTAAGATCAGGTACGAGCCATGTCTTCATTGAAAATTGCATGGGAAAATGGTTGTAACTGAATACCTGAGTAATGGATGATAATAGCGCGTTTTCTAAGTTCATTAGATTTGATTGTTCTTTGCAGTTCTAATAATATGTATTTTGACCTAATTTTAAATTAACATGCGCACCGCTAGAGGGGCGAAATTCGCCTCCTTCTGGGTTTCCCCTGATAACTCAAAAACGAAGAAAGGCAGAACAACGAAACTTATAGTACCTTATTTCTCATCAATTTTATACATCTGATCAAATTTTTGAGTTAAGGTCATGTCATGTCAAGGAGATAGAATAAGCTCGTTTTAGATAAATACTGGATAGATGAAGCTGAAAATCCTTAAACCGTCTATTCTTACTACGATCTTGACCATAAAGTTGAGTTAAAGCCCCGATTTTGCTTTCACTGTGCTTATATTGTCACGGGGAGTCGATTGATATGCAACATGACTACCAACAGGTCACTCTGTGACCCTGACCTAGCTCGAGTTCAGGTCATTTGCACTATTTGACCTATCAAAATCATATTATACATCATTCGATTTGCCGCGATGAGAGAAATCCAATGATGCATAAAGTTTTGTTCTAGCTCCCCGTAGGGCAGATCAAGAGAGAGAAACGTACACTGCTCTGTTGTATGCCAATGGAACTTCTTTGACCTGTGCTGACCTCAATATTGACCTGACATAAAGATTTTTCCTTTAAAATATATTTGTATTGTCAAGAGCTTTCGAACTCTATCCGTAAATTTCTTTTAGCTTCCATGGGGAATGAGATATGGAAGGGGGGCGAAAAACACCCCCAGCGGGGCGCGTTATGCCAGGGACCCCAGCGGGGCGCACGTTAACCTGACCTCAGGTTCAGAAATTTTCCATATTTTATCTGATTCGACCCAGCAAAGTCATATTATAAATGATTAGATTCAGATTGTTGCGAAGGTTTCAATTATCTAAATTGTTTTGCTCTATCTCTACTTGTTGACCCTTGCCCCACCAGGGCCATCGATGGCGCCATCTAAGGATTTTTTCGGGGTAGTAGAAAAACGACAAGACGCAGGACCGTGGTTGAGGGCTCTATCTCTCACCCCATCATTTTCTCACTATCCCTAATTTTTTTACCCCGGTTCACCCAAGGCCAGGTCACCAGGTGAGGTCAACCAAGGTCACCTCACTTCCAATTTTGAGCTCCATAAGAGTTACATTTCTTATTCGATCAATTTGAAACTTCCTGCACTTCATGACCCTGCCAGGATCTATAAGGTGTATATCCAGGATTTTTTTGATTTCGTGATCTGAGGTCAGGTCACGAGGTGACCCTCTCCCATCAAAAAAGCATGGAAAAAACTGTCTTATGATCTAAAAAAACAAAAACGATTGCAAATGTTCTGCTTGCTCAGAAAAACGTTTTTGGGCACCCTTTTACGGATCCCAGGGCTCATATTATCCCTTTGAGCTCTCCAAGTTCATCCAAGCCCACTTGGGGTCAACAACAGTATTTTTGCAATAACTTTTGACCTAAGTAAGCTAGAGCGCTGAATCAAACACCACTGTGTATGTCTTATCACTAGCTTTCAATTGATATAGACAAGGTCAATTTTTGACCTTTGGTAACCTCAGGTCATATGGGGTCACGAGGTGACCTCTGGAGGTCAAACCACTGGTGGGAGGTTATTACGTACCACATAGCGGAAAAAGGTCTGGCATTTTCCTATCCAATGTTGTTTACCAGATCACAATAGCCCTAATGGCATAAGAGTTATGCCCAGTTTTCTAAAGCATTGCATATTTGAGTGAAAATAGCCTAGCGTGGCCTAACCTGACCTCTGGAAGTCAAACCATTGACCTGAGCGCTTAAACATGTGAATTAATTTCTTACTGAATTCACGCGAGCTTTCTAATGCACTTTGCAGATTTGCGCAAACCCCCATATTTTCGGAGTTAGAGGAGGGGGCGATCGATGGCCCCCGGTGGAGCGAAGGTGGCGCCGGACCTCCGGTGGGGCACGGGTTAACATGTAATGCCTGAAAACCTTCATTTACATGTTATCCCTTTGACGGTATGCCTTCACCTCTAGTGACCTTAAATGCGAGCTGACAAAGAATGTTTCAAATATTTTTGATAGAAAAGTAGATGGGCTACCCACCGCCACTTACGGTTTTTCGATATCTAGCGTGGTTCTCGAGATTATTGGGGGTGGGCGGCGGGAAAGCAAAGGTGGCTCTGTGAAAGTGCGAGCTAAAAATGGAATTTGAAACAAGATAATCATATAATAGAGCTTGCCGAGAAACCACTTGATCTGTATTCCATTTGTTCCAAAAAACTTTCCCTTTGCAAAAAAGTAAATTCCATCACCAACCGACCCATCCTCCCCGGATGTGACGTCATGCTCACCGTGCGTTAGGAAGTGAAACGATGCTCAAGTACCGCCGCGTGAGCTGCACGGAAATATTTCAAAGAAACTTGCTAAGCATTGCTTTGGTGCTGTCGATCACGAATGGGTGTAGCTTAGTTTTTCTAGTTTGAAACGTGAAAGATACTACAATAGAAAACATGCATATACTTTATACATATCGCTTTTTCCCGATGGGAACTCCTTTTCGCTAACAATTAATTTGTATTCGTATTCATTACTGATGCATTTGAAACAGGCTAAATCTGGCAAAATATGTTGCCAACTAATAAGCTCATTTGATGGCACGCTGACTTGGAGACTTTGTATTGCGAACAGAGGAAAGTGATATAAAACAATACAGAGGCATTTTAAGCAGAAATCGGGCCAAAAATTTATTTCTTAAATATATCGTCCCTCGAAACACCACAGGGAAGAATTGCGCTTACTTGTCGCTTTCCTTTTAGCATTTGACATGTCTTAAAGTGATGGGCTACTCTCTATATGTTTTATTTTTTCCTATACATCGTACCCCACTTGGTTACACCTGCCACTTTTCCACTGCTCGAAAAGGATGAAAAGTCAGAATTAAAAACACACCATGATAATAAAAACAACATTAGCTATTACAGCATCTGGAAAATCGGTTAAAACATGAACCTGTGCAGCTGAAATTAGATTAATGGCAACCTATAATCAGAAATATGCATACGCTAACTTTAATAAAACAAATGACCTTAGAAATGACAATTTAGTTAAATGAACCTTGGGAAGAACAACAACAACAACAACAAGGAAAAACAACAAAACGCAGCCAAGATGTAAGCGAGTTATGCAGAAATATGCAGAGCGACACGCATGTAAACGTGAACCCTCCTCCAAGGCTGGAAGACGTTTGAACGGGGTTTTTGACTGTGCCAGAAAACGACCGTGGCTGGCACTATATTTTTCTCAAAATATTAACATTGGTTTACTTAAAGCCAATGAGCATTAGCATCATGCCAACTTACCTTGTTGGCGAGTTCCAAAGACATGTTGTTCTGCTCAGAAGTCTCTTGACGTCCAATACTGCAAACACATTTTCGTGGAAGAAACCTCGCTGGACGAGCTCCAAGACACAAGTGAAGTCCTCTGCACCCAGTTGAAATCGCCGCCGGTGCCGGTCCCCCATGGTGTTTTCGCCCCGCGGGCTCCTTATCAGAGGCTTATCGCTAGGGCCAGGGTGGGCAGGGGGGATGCACACAACTGTAGAAGTTAATGGAGAATTCCTGCTCTGTGATCACCCTGGGGAAGGCTCATGTGATGAGGTATTGTCACAGACAGTGACAAGTCCCCGCTCGTTCTTTAGAATGCCACCTTTTAAAAATGGTATGTATCGTGCGTGTAAATGTATCTCAGAATTTGACAATAATTTGTTATATTATCAGCACGATATCTACTGGTATGGCCTTTGAAGTGGGACTGTCTAGCTACCTCACGTAAAAATTGGATAGGATTTTTTTTGAAGATTTATATAGCTATTCAATTACCAATGCATGCACCCTCACGCCGACAAGCTAAGCACCAGTAAGTTTTCCCCGGTTTCTATTTATAAAAGAGAAACACTTAGACTCACCGCACACGCAGCTTATGAATTACGGACGCAGCGTATTTATGGATGCAACACGCAACTACCGGCCCTATTCACAGTTAAAAGCCAACCACGTAAGAGGTTTTTTTAATAATTCCAGTAATATGACTGTGTGGATGGAAACCAAGTGGGCATCTGATATGGAAAATAGGAAACAAATATCGACGAATGTTTTATGCTGCGGGCCCTTAAGAAGGTGACAATTTTATTTCCTGTGTGACATTGACATTGACATCAGCTCGAATATATGTTATAACTTTCACGCCCCGGTTGAGCAGTGTTTGAACACCCCCCTCGGGTTTCCTGGCTGCAGGAAAAAAACAGCGGCACAAAGCGCCGCTGTACTTGGCACGCGTTAACCTTGACTTATTCCGCAACTTTCGCCAAAATATTTTGTTTTAAATACATAAATTGGGCTGTATTTGTGTATATGTAGCTGATAATACCTTCATATTCTCTAAATCGTAGTATCCTGGGCCCCTTCCCAGGTTCAAGCTGCATTTTTTTACCTGTAGCCTCTGAGAGGTGATCGGGGGTTCGTTAAGCAGTTTTTAGACTTATATCAATAACTTTGCAAGAAATGACGATACAGCTTTTATTTTGATACATTGCGCCTGGATTGCTATTGCAGGTATATATTAAAAGCATGCAAAACATGTAGTTCCCTACTCGACGCTAAAACAATCTTTGAATATTTAGTTCCTTCAATCGTTTGCTACTGTATCTCTGTGCATGTCTTATGTGGTGTGAATCAGTTTAAGAGAATACAGAAAGTGATTAACTTTTTGTGCTCATGTTGTGACGGGAAGAAGAAGGCATGATCATGTTTCTGATGCAGTTTGATGCCTGGGATGGCTTACAGCAGAACAGCTTGTACATTACTACGCCGTCTGAAGTACAGAGAGGGTAATTTTCCCGCGCTAACCCCTGGCCCTACAGTCAAGGCTGGGTGCACGTCGAGGCGGTCTCCACGGATGTAGCACACGCAGTTCCTCCCTGCGAGCCTTCCCCCCATCCGCACTGAGACGGGCCGGCGACGGCTCTGTTATCGCGGCGTCCCTTGGCTGAACGCCTGTGGAATGCAGGCGGGAACAGAGCACCTTAGAGTAAAGTTGAGAGTGGTGCAGGTCAAAGATACAGGGCTACTAATGCTGTACCAGTTTAATTGCGACTTTTTTGTTGTTATTTACGATGTAAATGTCGAATTGCAGAGTAAGGCGATGTTTTCTAACTTTACTTTTATACGTGTGCGAGGCTGGGTATAAGATTGTGTAGTTTGCGGTACGGTGATACGTGCTTTTATCCCATTTACCACTTTTTGTCTTTTATGTATTGACATGAAACAGTGAAAAGCCCTGAACGTGGAATTCTTTCAAATGCATTACGATTAAGATTACACTGATATAACAGGCCACTGTTTTTGCACTCGGCACCAGCATCGCCAGTACCCCACAACTCCTGAAATATTCAGTCAGTAATCGAATTGATAAGACTATATAACAGGATAAATCCTCTTCAAGGTATGTTGCACTATTTCGGAGGTATAAGCTTTCCCTTAGCACTGTGGCCGGGCCGGACTGTGTTGGTCAAATCAGAAATTCTATACGCACGTAGGGAGAGGCCTCACGGGAGCTGCTCGCTGGCTCGGTGAGAATGTTTGTGACTCAGACGGATAGTTCATCGATTTGAGAACCCTTGATGTGTGGCCTGCGGTGCATGGCAGAAGATGGCTTGCATATTGAAGGGTGGCTGGTCTGAGCAGATCTTCAAAAATTGAAATGTCTGTGGGAATATTCAATTTGAAGGGATATGTTCCAACTTCCTCCTGGCTGATTATGCACGATTGCTTTTTATAAAATAAAGGCTCTCCAAGCAAGTAGCTTCGACCAGTTTTGATTTAGAAATGTTTTTTCAATAGCGTGGGCAAGTAAGAGTTCAAGAATGCCCAATTTTGTTGACTTAGTTGGAGAATATATTGAAGACCCAGAAGCTCAAATATTTCTATAATACTAAAGTGCAATCAATCCCCCCTTGCTAGCAAAATCTAAAACCTATTCTTCTCATTCTGTGCGCTGAGGAAAACCACTATTTCTCTCTTTTGGTCGATTTAGCACGGTAAACCTGCTTTTCTTTGGTACAAATGGGCTCCGTGGGGAAAAAGTAAGTAAGAGTAAGTAAGCTCTTCCTAGTGCACTCAGCACCAAGCTCACTTTCGCAGTGCCAGTGCTAGCTAGTGTGCAGCATTGATGTCGTTGGTGCTAGTGACTATTCTGCATTGCAGCTGCTGACGAGTTGGTCGCTTTTGAGGTTTCTGGGTTCTTTTTGAATAGTAATTTCTGGTGTATAGGCCAGGTGCAATTAAGATTGTTCCCTTACGCGACCTGTTGTTTTCATGTGCTGCCAACAACCATATGGTTCCAAGGCGCACACAATATTTGCAGGTAAGGAAGAGGGTTTTGACAGTGGAAGCAATTTGGAAGATAATTCTCGACTTTCGGGTGGCCCAAACTACATAGGAAGAATGTGCCAAAATGTTCTTATTTCACTGTTATTTGTGCCTTGGGAGGAAGGGGAAAATTATAAATGAGTGGGCTCCACGGCACAGTACAGGGGCACCGATGGTGCTTTAGTGGGGAAGCATCCGCCGCTCTCTCCCTGGATCCAAAGGTGATGCAATAGCATGGGTGGAGATCCTGGGCGAGGTCAGCACCCCTGGATTTTGGGTCCCCCATTGGCCTGGTATAGGGGCTTGTATTGTCGTGCCAGCGTTAGCCTATCCAGGTACCCCTCCCCCTGGACCGAGAAGAGATCTCCAGCCTTGTAAAATAGCATGGTTCCATACTTAAGACGGATTATTTGGAACTGCTGAGAATATAAGATTTTTAGTTGCTCTTCTGTCCATGATCGCCGGCAGTGTTCATAGAATTTCAGTGCAATGAATGCGCGATGGACGGAGAGTTCCTTGTTACAACTACATATGCTGCTGAACCCAGGAGCAGCCTTGATTGGGACTTCCCGTTTCTGATCCAATACCCCTACGGCGTACCACCTCGAGTTGAGGCTATAGACCAAAAGCGTACGGTGTGGTAGGCTGTGCCGCATTTCATCAGTGTCGTGCGGAACACAGGGGCCTGCGCCAGGTAAGTACGCCACGCTGAGCTTATTGACTTCGAGTATCCAGCATGGGTTGGAGATACTATGCATGCATCATCTGAAAGTGCCCAAGGCACGCATTCCCCCTAGTTTTTTTCAGAACCTGTTCTACCCTATTAGCCTCAAAGGTAGGTATGTCGAGTCTCCTCCGCCATTGCCTCGGAGCAGCCCCCAGTACTTATTAACTATAGAAACTCTTTAAATTTCGGAGGGGGCGGGAGGGGGCTTGTGCCCCCTAGTCAGTGACGGTGGAACACCCTAATTTAAAGGGGGGCACTGTGGGCTTTTCAACCCATTTCTTTCCAGTCAACCCCGTAAGTTTCATTGATTTCATTGGTTCATTTCATTGTGGCTCATTTCATTCATTGTGGTTCGTTTTATTGTAGTTCATTTCACTGGTTCCATCTAGTTCAAAAGTCATCCAACTCAACCGAACCCTCAAATTTTCGACCGATCTCTATTCTCACAACAATAGCCAAAATCACAGAACATGGCGTTTATGAGCAGCTCTCTCACTATTTTACAAGTCATCACCTGTTCTCGCCATCCCAGCATGGTTTTAGACCTCATCATTCAACCGAAACTGCGCTCTTAACAGTGACTGATAGTGTTTTCTCAGCAATTGACCGCCGGGACATTACTTTGCTATGCCTTCTAGACTGTTCTAAAGGGGTTTGATCTAGCACCCCATGACAAATTGATCCAGAAACTGAAAATATACGGGGTTGTCACACCATGGTTCGAAAATTATTTGAAAAATCAGTACCAACAAGTTATCATCCAAAATCCTGCAGGGACACCACCATCGGATCATCAGCATGTCGACTGAGTCCTCTCTCGGCCACTCCTCAATCCTATGGGAACATTCCAAGGTTCGGCCCTCGGGCCCCTGTTATTTTCCATATACGTCAACGACATCTCTCTATGCGTAAATCACGCCAAAATAGTTCAATACGCAGATGATACCCAAATTTTCGTTTCGGGACCACCCAGTAATCTAGGAAATATTGTTTGCTCTGTAGAAAACGATCTGTCACTATTATCGAACTGGTTTAGCCAAAACGACATGAAAATTAATAGCTCTAAAACACAGTTCATAATTGTAGGCTCTCAGCAAAATATTCGTAACATTCGTCACCCAACAATCAACTTTATGGACTCAGTCATAGAGGTGTCTAAGACTGCCAAGAACCTCGGTGTTGTTTCCGATCGATGTATGTCCTTTACTAGTCATGTAGATGATGTTATTAGGCGCTGCACCGGAACACTACGCGGACTCGGGCACGTCACTGCATTCTTGAAAGGACCATCATAGCATTGGTGGAGGGCCTAGTACTGTCTGTGGTACGTTATTGCTTAACACGCGCATTGACGGGGGGCGGGTACCCGCCCCCCTCGGGTTTTTCGAAGACAGTAGAAAAACGGCGGCGCGTAGCGCCGCCGTACTTGGCATACCTTTTTCCTCATCATTTTTACAACTTCTGTGAAAATTTTAAGGTTAGGTCATCTCAGGTCAGGTCACCAGTACAGGTCAAGTGACCCGACCTCAAAAAAAGTTTAAGATAGCATAAGTCGGAGCAGGGTGAACTTATCCGATTGAAACTCATATCACATAATGGCCCCACCGAGTTCTCTAAAATATGTTCCGGTATTTTTGATATCGATGACCTAAGGTCAGGTACGAGGCATGACCTCTCCGTTGGAAATACATAGGAAAAAGGTTTTTACGGAATAACTCAGTAGCGGATAGTGATAGAGCATTTATTTTAGCTGCATTAGACTCGCCTGGGCTTTGCAGTCTTAATGATATGCATTTTATATAATTTGACCCTGACCTGACCTCAGGTCAGGTCAAATCCTTGATTTGACCTAGCAAGGTCAAATTATATATCATTCGATTCGGCTTGCTAAGAGGATTCATACAGTTCAAGTCGTTTTGCTCTATCTTTACTTGTTCAGATGTAATGGCCGAAAAACTGAATTTACATGTTATCCCTATGACGGGCATGTTTTGACCTCTCGTGACCTTAAATGTGACCTGACAAAAAAATGGTTCAAATGTTTTCGATGGAGAAGTGGATGGGCAGCCCAACGCCGTTTACCGTTTTTCGCTACCTACCGTGGTTCTCGAGATCTTAGGGGGGCGGGTACCCGCCCCCGTCAATGCGAAGGTGGCTCAGACCCCCGTCAATGCGCGTGTTAAGAGTATATGGTGCTTGTACGATTACTCAGATGCAGCGGTTACAGAAACTGATATCGTTGACATAGTTGGGGAAAACGGCAAAGAACCAGAAGCTTGAATATTTTCAAAGCTGATACTTTTGCCCTTTGAGATGCAAGCAATGCCATCCGTAGTACCAGAACCTGGAAACTATTTTTGCATTCTTGTCGTTTATTTGATGAAGATCATTTTCTCCTTTGCTATCCCGGAACCACCTGGGCTCTTCTCGTACACACCACCACTTGGTAAGGGGAGGAGTCTTTGACGGGACAACCACGATCTCGAGAACCGGAGGTGATAAGGAAATGCAAATGAAGCAGCGTCGGAAGTGCCTTACGTTCTCCTATTTTGGATAACAAATTGAGCAATGTCATTTAACCCATGAGGTCACAGTAGGCCAAAACATTTCCAGCTTATACCCATTTAGAAAATACTTTAAAACTCAAGGCAATCCATGATACCTAGAACAAAACAAAGGGAATCAATGTGTTTACCCTGATCCAAGAATTCAAATGATATGTTGCACGTTCTTATAAACTCACATTATGACTTTGACCTTAAGTCAAGGTTAAATAATGACCTTTAAGGTATTTTGAACATCATTTGAATACTCCGGTCATGTGCAATGCTATGATAACAAACATAAGATTGTGTCCTGTTTCGTCAAAAGTAGACCTAACAAATTTTGAACACTGTGACATTTTGTGAGCTCTGGTGACCATAGTATTGACCTGACCTAAGAATAGATGACAGGATGTATACTTATATTTCAAAAGTTTCAAATCATAAGCTGACAAGGTATTTTTGGCCTTTTCCCCGAGTCCTGGATGTGAAATAGATATAATAGGCTTATATTACATACTTGGAAATTAAACAGAAGACGGTGCGTTAAGGCGGGCACAGTAGTGGAGTGGTCAGCTAATCTGGCTTCCATTCAGCCGACCCGGGTTCAAGGCCCGGCGGCTTCCCTGAACAGGGAGCAAGCTGGCTCCCGAGAAACCCTTCCAACAGAGAGAGTTGGCGACGCCATATGATCCTGGTAGTTGGTGCGTCGATAAGCCCCAAAAATTATCATTACGGTGTCTTAGATATCAATGCAGCACAGCCAATACCCTATCAACTTTTGAATCATGTTTTACATGTAGATCTAGTCAGTCCCGTTTTTCAACCTCATTTCAGAAGAACATAATCTCCTTATATGGGTTTATCAATGCTGTCATAACTCGTTCATTGTCCTGACCAGATGTCAATTCTGGTCATCCGTTGTCAAATGTATTACTCTAGAGACCTGCAAAGCGAAGGTCGTCTCATTTACTTGGCTCAGAATCATTCGCGAAAATTCTGGTAGGACTATGATCAGACACTCTTTCCCTGGCGGTAGTGAGACAAGACTCGGTAAGGGAGTTTTCAGATGAGGACACTTCCTTGTCTCAGGGGATAGATAGGATCCCCTGGGAATACGTATAATTTTTAGCTCTGAGAGAAAAGGCGAAAATGAGTTTCCATGCCTATTATATACCTCCATGCACATTGTGCGATATAAGATCGTTGTGCGACATAAGTACGTCGCGTTGGATATGGAACGGACGCCCGGCTATCTCTAAGCGGCTGTCCGGTCGGACCCCAGGCAGCGTGAGCGGTGGAGCACCCTGGCGATGGAAGTGTGACAGAGGTCTCGTCAGCGCAGGAATGGGACTGAGCCCGCACGGCGCTGTGAAGTGCTGTATGTTGGTCAACTTTCGCAGTTTGAAGCTGATGCAGATAGACAGACAATATTTCGCTCAAATTTAGTAGTGGGGTGATTGCTGTGTTGGGAGGGGAGAGCACGGGCTGTAACTGAAAGAGCTTGTTATTATTCTCGACAGATACCTATCAATATTTTGTTCAGTAAAACGCAATCAGCCAAAGACCTGAGCCGGACCTCAGGTCCAGGAATTTTACTTTTCCACATTTTGGCATATATGAGCTTTATTATAATTCACAGCAGACACTTTAGCAAACTTGACACCATTTTCACAACATAAACACGTGGTATGATTTTCATAATTTTGAATATGGTCCACCAGAGGCATCTGAACTCTCAGACGGAGCGCCACCATTTTGAGCAAGCAATGGCACCACTTCTTGGTATGACCCGAGTTACCTGAACAGTCAATATCCCAATAATGGAAACCGTCTGTTAGGGATCTAGCACATCACTTTTTTAAAGTTATGCCTTCAGTTTCGGAGTTTTCTTAGCGACGGGTTTTTTCTTTGGCGCCTTCTTCACCTCCTTTGTGGGGGTCTCTACACCTGCAGCCTTCATGCTTATAATATACATAACTGAATCCGCCACAATGAAAGGAATCAAATCAAGTCAATAAATCGCACAGCCTAGTATCCTGAAGGACTAGCTACCTCTCTCGCGTTATTTTTCACTACCTCGTATAAGAGCCAAAGTCGAGGGGAGTTAAGGCACCCCTCCCCCCTCCTCCCACCACCCTGAATTGACATTGGTGCTATCACTTCCAACGGCGGCAAGGGTTTTTCCACGCCTCACTCTTCCATCCAGTCCACCAGACGGTTGGCAATCTGTTTCGCTGCTGAAGCCATTGTTGTGGCCGGCTCTGGTGTGCAGTGGAACAGGTATGAGCCACCAGGTTCCTCGGTCACACCGATGTGCTCTACGTATCGGCGTTAAGAAAAACCCGTGTGATGTCCTTCCCATCATTGAAATACAAACAAAACACATTTATTTCCAACACATATTGCGCTGCTTTCTCCATAAACCTGTTCAGTCAATGGGGTTCTAAAAAGCCCCACCTACTTTCCAGGGAGGCCGGGGAACCGTTTGCTACCGGAAAACGCAAATTTCTAGATTTCAGAGAATTGACAAGCGTGCCGATGAGTGAAATAATGTTGAAAATCAGTTTAAAAAATTAACTCACAGGATATCAAGCTCAGACCTATATATTCAGACCACCTTAACCCTCGCCCCACCGGGGGGCCATCGATGGCCCCCTAAGGTTTTTCCGGGATAGCAGAAAAACGCCGAGGCGCAGCACCGCGGTTGAGGGCTCTACCTCTCACTGCATCATTTTCCCATCATCCCTGAAATTTTTTACCCCGGGTCACCCAAGGTCAGGTCACCAGACGAGGTCAACCAAGGTCACCTCACTTCACCTTTAGAGCTCTGTAAGAGCTACATTTCGAAGTCGATCAATTTGAAACTTCGTACACTTCATGACCCCTCCAGGGTCTACAAGGTGTATATCCGGGATTTTTCGATTTCGTGCCCTGAGGTCAGGTCACGAGGCGACCTCTCCCATTGGAAAAGCATGGGGAAAAGCTATTTCATGATATAAAAGCCACAAAAATGATTGCAAATACTCAGACTGCTCAGAACATTGTTTTTGGACACCCTTTCACGGATACCAGGGGTCATATTTGCCCTTTGACTTTTCCAAGGTCATGCAAGGTCACCAGAGGTCAAAAACAGTATTTTGACAATAACTTTTGACCTAATTGCACTAGAGCGGTGAAACAAACACCATCGTGTTTGTCTTGTCACTGGCTTTCATTTGATATACAGCAAGGTCACTTTTTGACCTTTCGTGACCTCAGGTCATATTAGGTCACGAGGTGACCTCTGGCGGTCAAACCACTGGCGGGAGGTCTTTACGTTCCACATAGCGGAAAAAGTACTGGCAATTTGCTATCAAATGTACTTTACCAGGCCTCAATAGCTCTAATGACATAAGAGTTATGCCCAGTTGGCTTAATCATTGCATATTTGAGTGAAAATAGCCGATCTTGACCTAATTTGGCCTCTGGAGGTCAAACCATTGACCTGAGCACTAAAACATGCGAAGTAATTTCTTACTGAATTCACGCGAGCTTTCTATTGCACTTTGCAGATTTGCGCTAACGCCCATATTTTCGGAGTTAGAGGGGGGGCTATCGATGGCCCCCGGTGGGGGCGAAGGTGGCGCCGGACCCCCGGTGGGGCGCGGGTTAATCGAACGGTGGCAGCAGTTCGCCTGCGCTTAAGACCGCGTGGTGACGTAACAGCGTCATATAATCGGGTTATACGTCAAAGTAATCTCATTTGAAGGTTGCAGGTAAAAACTCACAGGTCAAGATCATAGACCCCAGTATTCTGGTCAGAGGACATTATTCAGTATGAGGTATGTTGTGCGATGACTTCATAGTTAAGGCTACTCAATGTCCAGGTCAAGGTCGCAGGTCAAGATTAAAAGTCTTTTTCAGATTCAAACCCACATTTCCTGATCAACGGCTGCTAAAGGGCCAGTGCATTATTGTGCATTATTGGCAATATATAAATTGCTACGATCATAGGTCAGTGACCTTGAATGACCTTGACCTCAAACTTTTCGAAAACATTGCTGTGAACCCTTCCTTTATGACCGTTTGCCGTTGTTTGCCGTTGGTGTATTCATGTTTTTTTACCATAGTCAGCATGTTCTAACAAGTCTCCAGCATGCCCCAGATTTGGCATTTAGGACTTCGTATGACCTTGAAGATATTGACTTAGTTCAATAAAACATAGCTTAAGTATAGATCACCATCGCCCCACACACCCCCACACCGGTGTTTTTCTAAAGATCTTGTTTTTTCAGATTTTAGGGAGAAGTGCACTTTAGAACCCCCTCCACTGCACGTTGACCCAGACCTCTCTCCAGTGCGCGTGTTAACTGGATTGTGCCCGGTCTCTCGCCCTCCAACCTTCATGGCATCTATTGCAGCCCTTTTTTGCACCTCTGCTACTACATTATAATCCATCAACACAAAATTCGCAAAGGCTGCAGTGGCACGAAGAGACACACCGTAACGGCTGCTACCCATTGTCGTCTGATCCATATTGATTGTGTTTCTCGCATAACTTCATAGTTAATCGCTCAGGAAATCGCTCTGAGGCAGACATGGTGAATGTATTCACCCTCTTCTGCGAGTGATGACGTGGTTTCCATTTCCCAGTCGGTGTTTGTGTCGCTGTTGGATGATCACCCAGCAGTTTATTCGAAAATATTTTTCCCTTCAGATCACTATGCCAGTTTCTGTCGCTTCAGCCTGCCGCTTATTTTCCTTCTTTACTATTGATCAATATTGACAGACAACGTGTGCTTTGTCACCAGAGCTGATGCAGTCACAATCAGAACAGCGCATAATATCACATTGATTTGCAGTGACATCGAGTATGGATGTATGTATGTATTCACATCGGCAGGTCCTTCCGCACACAGTGGGTTATTCTTAGACCTTTGTCAATAACATAGTCAAATGCCAGTGCTCCAGCACATCGTCACGAACTGAACATAAGAACTACATGACCGAACATGATATGAGAGTTACTAAATTAAAATAGAAGTGAAAAATATGATACTATGTATCTACGAACACTCAATTTATCCAATCACCCCGCATAGCGTGCCTGATATAATTTTTGAAGACACAATATTTTGTTACCCGGAGATTTCCGAAAAGTACACAAATATTGTTGCAAAGCGATGAGACACAATAAACAAAGATAAACAAAGCTACGTTTCCCATAATGTGTTCTCGGCTTTGAGAGTGCCAATTGTTCCGATTGTCTTGTCTCTCGATTCAAAACATCACGGTTAAAACAAAAATTAGATGCAAGGGACAAAGGGCAACCTGTCTTTATCAACTTATAAGGCCTACACATGAAATACAAATTAAAGTAAATTAATAAAAAAATATTAAGTCTCTTCCATGTATCATATATAACATGCCAAAATATTCAATAAAACGCTGGGCATTGAGCCATCCCAGCTCTTCAACGGTCGTGCTTCCTTCGACGTGATATCATTCTCGCCGCAAAGTTAAAAATGTCTGCATCTTGTTCTTTGATTCAGAACTTGTGCTTCCATAGACCTGAATGCAGTACCTAACATGTAAAAATACAAGTGAGTCAATACCACTAGTGAGTGCTTCATTGGGCAGAACATGTCTGGCTTTATACAAAGCAATAAGTATACCAAAATAGGGATCCGATATACACTTGACATGATGAGAACAAGAAAGATTGCGATCCCTAAGTACCCTAAATTTTTGATTACATTTTTACTTCAAATTTCCTCGTTCATAAGCTTAATTTGTCCATGTTGTGATATGTATTTTCTCTACCTTTGTTCGCCACACAGGGGAAATTCCGTCTTGCTGGCATTGGCCATCATTCCGTTTTTTTTAAACCATGTGGTCATCACTTCAAGAATTTCTTCCAAACAAGTTTTCACTTCAGGCGTACGACCACGTGGACCAGTGATTCCTAGCTGTATGTCGTCTGCGTACCCCATACGACTAACTCGACAGCCATTACAATGTGATGGGATGTGGCACGTCAGATCATTACCCGCAATATTTGCGAGTACCGGGCCCAAACATGTGACCTGAAAAGTAGCCATGTTGATAGGGAGGAGTTCCGACACTTTATCCCCAATTTGGACTCGTTACACATGTCAGCTAAGATAGCTCCGAAACAGTCTGGCGCGCGACTCGGTCGGGTCAGGTCGCCTGCCACCGAGCTCCCGTGGTTCGAATGGCTAGCTGAGTGCAGAGAGCCCTGCTCCTGGGTAGTGACACTGATTGACTCATGCATGTTATGCAGTGACATCGTTGTGAAGCAGTGTTGCGGCTCGCGAAGGTTCACAGGTGATCTAGCCGAATTCAGTGCGCGTAAAGTGAACTAGTGCTATTGACTGCGCATGATAGTTCCGGCTTCCAAGCTCCAAAGAATCTGTGTGACGTCATGAGCGGTGCTGAGAGTGGCGACGACACAGCCTTTTCGGATTGCCTGGCAGGTGGTGGAGAAACTCCTTTGGTATCAAAAAGGATACGCCAATTGTCTGTGCTGGAAATGCAATCCCGCAGACAGGATTCCAGGCAGCCAAAGCGTCCGGCCCGTTCGCCCTTGAACGCCACGTCACCCGACCCAGCCGCGGCCGCGGCCGGTCAGAGCGGCGAGAGGGGCGTGGCCTCCGCCCCGCCTCAGGGTGTGCAGCTCGACCCGAGCACGCTCCGTGCGCTGAAGGACATGATGGACGAGGCGTGTGCAGCTAGTAGCACTAAAGTTATCGCAGTGTTTGAAGCAAAGTTTGAAAGTATCGAGCGCAGACTGGGTATTTTAGAAAGTGAGCTTCACGAGAAGGATATCAAGATTCAGAACCTTGAAGCCCAGCTCCGGCAGAACGTAGAGTTAAACAGCAATCTTCAGGAACAGCTAGAAAATCTCGACAAAAATGGAAGACTGGAATCACTGATCCTTACCTGTGCTGACTTCAAACAGCGCCCCTTCAACGAAAATTTGGAACAGCGGGTAGTTGATGTGCTTAACAGGCGAATAACGGACTTGCAGTTGACCTCTCAAGATATCACCATCGCTCACAGACTCGAGAGTGACGAGAAGGTCATATGTAAGTTCGTGCGCAGACAGCTTCGAGACCGTGTGTTTAAAAGACCGATTCAACCTGGCTCACAACTCGACACCTGGTGGTCGACCCGAGCGAAGCCTGGCCCCGCTCTATATCAACGAGAGTCTGACAAATCACAATAAGCATATCTTCAACCAGCTTCTTCAGGCACGCCGCCCCAGCAACGGCAGCCTCGTCGCCTCCGTTTTCACACGGCGGGGTGTAGTCTTCTGTCGCGTGGAGAAGGGTGGCAGCAACGTCAGGGTTCCGGACCAGGAGACTTTGTTGAAGATTCTGGGTGGGCGGCGTTTTTCGTTGCCACCTCGCGACCGGCGCCGCCCTCAGCAGGGCCCTCTCTCTCGGTCCGCGCCGGGCCCTCCGGCATCTTCTGGTGCTCAGGCTGCTCCGCCTGAGCTGGAGCTCCGTCGTCGCCCTTGGAAGGTTCCCGATCGTCGACATGCTGAAGACTCTCCGAAGTCACCGCCTGGCGCCACCCACGGTGGTGACTCTCAGGCCGCGTCACTCAACCAAGAACTCCGTCCCGGTGCAACCCCGTGCGGCCGATAGAGGAGTGTGCGGAGAGTGTATCACGGACCTGAGCCGAGATCGGTTGCGGAGATTGAGTGACTGGTGAGAGCAGAAATCCTTCATGGAAGTGACTTCAGAAAAGGTATCGTGCAGGCTTTGTGCCAGCTTCAGCGTAAATTTGTTTTTCTTGCTTAATTTGTCCTTATTTAGCACCGTCTCAATTCTCACCAAGTATTTCACCACATGTTCAGCCTCAAGGTTTGTTCACTCTGGAACAACACTCGAACTGCAATCAGAAGTATATGTGCGTGTATGAATGTTTTGTTTATAAAATAATACGAACAATGTTCCAAGGAAATTTGAAAGTTTTCAACAAATTGCTACTGCTTCACAATCGAGCTTTCATTCCCTCGTAAATACTGATGGAGAGGCTTATAATTTTTAAATTCACTGTCTATTTTCTCCTTGATTTTAATTCCTAATTGCGTTGAACAGCTTTCAAATGTCTCACGAATCGGGTAAAACCGAAGTCAGCTGTTAAGCTATCCATGCTCGCATCAGCGATTGGCGGAAAAAACTCGTTTCCGATGTCATCTTTATTAGAGTTCGTATGTTGTATCGCTTTGCTACAGTGTTGCCCCATGAATAGTCTCGAATGCATTCACGTTTATACGTCCGTCACGCACCTTACAATTTGGTAAAAAGATAAAACGACCTGCTAAGACTGTTTGAAGACTGCTAAGGCTGCTGATTTTCACCAGTATCCATTAACTCAGCTCATCGGAAGTTTGAGCCGCTGAAACGTTGTAGCTGATGTTTCTGTATAGATTGTGAGTTGCCCGGGAGCGGGGCGAGTGCTTGGCTTTGCGTCCTCAGGACGGTTCCGAGTTCGCGTTCTTTTTGGGTGGGGTTAGGGGGAAGAGGGAGGGAAGGAGGTGGGCCTGCAGTTCATACCTGCGTGGGAGGTCGTGTGCAGTTGGGGGGGGGCAGGACAAGAAGCCGGAGAGAGTCGCGGTTCGGTTTTGCCTATTTATGTGGTTTCTGCTGCGGTTCTCACGCAATGCAAAAAAGCAAAACATCGTTTTTGGCGACATATTTTAGATATTTTCGTATCAAACCAGGTAATATTAATTATCACTTTTTCTTGACCCGGATATGGTACATGAGAAGTCTCCCATAAATCACATCTCGGTTGTATCATTTAATGCCAGAGGTTTGAGAGATCGAGTAAAACGCAGGGCATTATTTCGTCACATCCGTATCAATTATAAAAATAGCATTGTCATCTTGCAAGAGACTCATTCTAGACCAGAGCAAGAGCGTATTTGGAGACATGAGTGGTCTGGTAACGAATTCTTTTCCCATGGTACCCAGACAGGTCAAGCTGGTGTAGCTGTACTACTCCCGTGCGACTATACGTTTCAAACTCGTCAAATTGCTTCCGATGATGAAGGTCGGATTCTGTGCTTGCAACTTTCTGCCGAGCCCGATCCGTTTATTATCATAGGAGTATACGCACCATCTACGGATGATTTAAATGTAAAATGCAAATTTCTTGATGATCTGAGGGAATTACTTTTGTGCTTTGCAAATGCCAATACTTTTCTAGGTGGTGATTTCAATATTAAGCTTAAGTCTTTGGATTCAGACAATCCCAACCACAGGAACACAAGAGCGTGTATTAAGTTAAACGACTTAGTAGAAGAATTTTGTTTGGAGGATTCTTGGCGATATAAGCACCCCTCTACCAGGCGGTATTCTTGGCGAAGATGCAATCCCCTCCAACAGTCTCGAATCGACTACATCTTCGCCAGCAGAAATTTTATTTGTAATAATACCGTTACAGCAAAAATCGATCCCGGAATCCTGAGTGATCACAGTTTCGCAGTAATTGATGTCAATATTGGTAATGAAAAACGGGGACCAGGTATTTGGAGATTCAATAACTCACTCCTCAGTGATTCAGAACATGTCGAAAGTGTTCGGAGCGAGATTAGGGCGGCTAAGCAAAAGGCAGGAGCGTACACAGGGATCAGTTACCACGGTATTTTGGTCGAGATGCTTTTAAGTAATGTTCGAACTCTCACAATTAAGCGTAGCAAGCGAATTGCACATGAACAACGGAAAGAGGAAAATGAATTGTACAATAGACTTAACGAATTGGAAGAAATAGTTTCAAATGCACCGCAATCTCACCACATTTCAGAATATCTTACTGTGCGGAATAGTTTAAATGATTTGAAAGAAAAGCGAGGAATTGCAGCGATAACCAGATCTCAAGCCACTTGGACGGAGTTTGGAGAAAAACCTACCGCTTATTTCTTAAAATACGCTCAGAATCGAGCCGCACAAAAACTTATATCGACGATTGAGACCTGTGATGGAAAATATGTCCGTGGCAGCAAGCAAATACTGCAACAATGTGTGCTCCATTTCAAGTCTTTGTACACTTCGAAAAGAATACAACACCCCAACTTTCAAGCCTTCGCTCTTGAGGACGATGATCCTCGTCTTTCCGAAGCTGATACATTATTATGTGAGGGTCCCATTACATTAGAAGAGGGTAGGTACGCCGTAACTCAAATGGCCAGAAATAAGACGGCGGGGATTTCAGGTTTTACTGCAGAGTTCTTTGATTTCTTCTGGGTTGATATTGGTCAGATCATTGTTGACTACGCTAATAGTGCGAAACAAGAAAACCAGCTTTTTATATCACATCGACGTGGAGTGCTTACGCTCATTCCTAAAAAAGGAAATCAGCTCAAGCTACAAAATAAAAGACCGATATGTCTTTTAGACGTAATTTATAAATTGATCGCGAAGGTCATGGCATTGAGATTGTGTCTTGTCATCGATAAAATAGTTCATAAAAACCAGTCTGGTTCAATCAAGGGTCGTTACATAGGGGAAAATCTTCGTCTCATAAGTGATGTTATTGAGTATTGCCACCTAGATAACCTGCCAGGCGTTCTCGTTGCAGTTGATTATAGAAACGCTTTTGATTCTCTTGAGCATGATTTCATGATGTTTGCGCTAGAGTCTTTCAATTTTGGCCCCGAATTTTTGGCTTGGATTCGAATGCTGTATAGCGGAGCCCTTCTGACTGTAAGTAACAATGGCTACACCACTGAGTGGTTTCCGTGTACCCGGGGCACATTCCAGGGTTCACCGTTATCAAGTATGATCTTTAATATCGCAGTTGAGCTGCTTGCTATTAAGATTCGAAAGTCAGCCAGAATTAAAGGTATTAAAATAAATAATTTGGAAGTCAAAATAAGCCAATACTGCGATGATACGACTTTGTTTCTGGCAGATGCTCTGTCAGTGCGTAACGCAATTGATATGATTAATGAGTTCAAAGAAATTTCTGGTCTAGAGATAAACTTACATAAAACTAGTTTGATGTGGCTAGGGTCACTATGTCATTGCTCGGATTCAGTAGCTGGTATAACAGCCCTGACCAAAATAAAGATATTGGGAGTCTGGTTTAGTGCCCTCAGCAAATGTCATGATGATAACGTTCTTCCTGTAATAGGCAGAATCAAAAACATAACAAATATGTGGTCTCAGCGTAGCCTCTCAATTAAAGGTAGGATTGTGGCTTCCAAGTCACTTCTTGTGTCACAGATAGTTTATGTATTATCCTGCAGTTCTGTCACGCGATCAGATTTATGTCAAATACAAAGCTTGATTATGCAATTAATTTGGCGCGGTAGACCTCCAAAAGTGGCCCAGGAAGTCCTGTTTCAAGATATTGAGCGGGGTGGTCTAAAGGCTGTGGATGTAGCAAAATTCTGTTCGGCCTTAAGAATGACTTGGATCAAAAGAATAGTCAAAAGTACCGAAGGAGATTGGAGAAAGCTTCTTGAATCCAGACTTGCTGGATTCAAGCTGGATGATCTCTTGCGTGTGAGGAATTCGAAGTTATTTTTGGATAAGCTGAAAGTTCCAACATTTTACAAGGACTTGATCAAAGATTTCCAACAACTTAATCGTGCAGCTCTTAATGATAGTGAAGACATACGCAAACAATCACTTTGGAATAATGATGATATTACAGTTAACAAGAAGCCTATCTTTTTCAAAGAGTTATATTCAGCCGGTGTGAAAATTATCGATCACATAATAGACAGCAACGGAAACATGCTAGGATTGGGAGAAATAAAGCGAAAATTTCCTCAGCTTAGGACACATTTTCTAACACTACTGCGATTGAGGTCTGCTATTCCTTCAGCTTGGAAAACCAAGTTGCGCCAATACCCACGAAGTGAAAATATCAACCTTGATGATGAAATTTTATTTATAGGTAGAGGTGATAAAAGAATAGCACTCAGACACTGTAGGGCTGCCCATTTCTATTCCAAACAAATAACATTTCGCGTACCAACAGCTGTAAATAAATGGGAGTCCATTGGCTTCAGGCATCATAACTGGAGACGGGTGTTTGAGATTCCCTATAGATGCTTCGTGTCCACCAAACTGCAATCCCTGCATTATCGAATTATCAATCGTTACATTCCTACCAGAAAATTCTTATCCATCCGTGGGGTTGTAGGAAGCCCACTGTGTCGAAAATGTTACCGTGTTGACGATCTAAAACATTTTTTCTATGATTGTGATAGCACGAAACCAATTTGGGATACCATTTTACCGCAACTGAAGCGTATCTTTAACCTGCGCGACCAGATTCTGAGCTGCGAAACCGTTCTATTAGGACTTCCCGGCGCACCACCCGTGGTTAACTTGATAATTCTCCTCACAAAGCAACATATCGTAACGAATAAACTAAGACAGGAAGGTGCCTCAGACCCAAACCTAGATGTTCTGAGGGATGAAAGAAAGAAATTTTGCTATTCCGAAGGTATTGTCGCCAAAAACAAAAACAAAATCCATGAGCATTGTGAAAAATGGAAATCGTTATGGAGTACATATGTTCCCATGCGCCAGCCACTCTGTCCGGACTTCAGAAGCGATGCTCGAGGGAGGGGAAGGGAACAAGGTGGGACGGGGGGAGGGACGAGTGTGACGCAGTTGTTATTATAACAAGTGTTTGTATGTGTGTATTATGATGTTTGACAGGTAAATACAGGGCTTCGGCCGTCACCGGAAAAAAAGATAGCTCCGAAACCAGCCCGCATGGATTTGTAAAAACTCTAATTTAGTCAGAAGTGAACCATGGTCAATTACATCAAAGAAAGCACTCAAGTCAATCAGGGCTAGTAAAGTCACTTCTGAGCGGTCCATCCCTTTTAAAATTGCATCGGTAATTTTTTAAACAGCAGTGGCTGTTGAGCGCCCAGATCCAAAGCCATGCTGATCGTCACCCAAAACGTGCTGCTGGTCGAGGTATTGACTAGGCTGGAGAAGTACCAATTTATCAACAATTTTGCAAATCGTAGGAATATTTGTAACCGGCCTGAAATTTGCCCCAACCGACGCATCTCCTTTCTTGTGAAATGGCACCACTATAGCCTCCTTCCACTTCGATAGCACGGATTCTGAAACAAAACTTTTGTTGATGATTCTAAGCAAATGTCGTCCTGAAATGGGGAAGGCTAATTTGAAAAATTGTTACCGGTATATCATCCTTGATGGGTGAAATTTTGTTGGGCACGGAGAACAAGATTTTTCGGAGTTCTTCGATGGTAACCGGTGAGATTATATACTGCCTGCTTTAACCCGCGACAGTCGAGTATTGAGTGACTGGTGTCCGGAGTGCCTGAATTCAGATTTGTCTTTGTTTCTCGTATTTTGGCCTACAGATGTGAACTGATTGTTTAGATCATTTGGTGTCAGGTTCGATGGTTGGGATACTGCTCCATGTTTTGAGGCAGTAATGGGCCGCAAATTTTGGTAAAGGTCAGATGAAGAAGAATTTGGAATTTTTTGGCAGATATCGTTTCGACAGTCTCTCCGTATGGCTCGTTTGGTAAGAATGTTTAATTTTTGATAAAACTGATTGCCGTTTTCTTAAGCCTCCCTGCACTGAGCCATCAGACCTAAGGTATCTTCCGACACTGGCGGATGCACAGAATCAAACACGCTGTAACGACGAGGTGGAGCATGCCTATCCAAAATGTCCAGTACAACGGATGAGATAGCTTTTTAATTCTGTTTCTATGCTCTGTGCTTCGGCTGGGTCAGAATCACTGTTCCATGCAGTGTTGTTCACTTTTCTCCATAACATTTGCGTTATTTTTTCGATACGTCCTGACGATAGATTGAAGAGAGGTAATCCATATATTTTGTATATATATGGCAGGTAATATATAGTAGGCTATATATTCATATAGCAGGTAATCGGTAATCCTCGTCCTTACCTTTAATCTTCCTTGGGGCTGTGACCGTATGCGTCTATGGCAGCAGCGACCCCTCCAGGTAGAAATTCACCTCCTTCATCCTCACCTTTCCTCATCCTTACCGTCTTCTTCCATGTTTATTTTTTAATCGCCTCAAGCTTATCACGACGAAACTTTAAAGCCACCTCAATTGAGTGAAAGTGTGTGTGGTATATGAATGAATGAATGAATGAATGAATGAATGAATGCATTGAGGTTTTAAAAAGGGATTGAGCAGAGGTCGGAAAAGTGTCTACATGTCGCCACCTAAATTTCAAACCCAGTTTGTTCAACCGATAGCGTTGTGCTTTGGCACCAAAAGGGGACTATTTCCCAGACCCTATAAATTTTTTAAAATCTTGCATTGTGTATTTGCAAATTGAGCGTCAACTTTACAGCTGAGTTGTGCACAATCTAGCCTATTTGTCACCGACTTTATCTACTTTTGTCACCAATATTGCTGGCGAGTTGGCAGACCTTTCGACCTCTGGGACTCACTTTTAACCACACCTATTCAAATTTGTTCTGATACGTCCCTCACCATATCGGCTACTTAGTACCGTGTCATGCTTACCTTCCGTTTTTTTAAGAAGAATGGCATAGATGCCATTCCATTCCATTTCAGGAAAACAACCCGCTGGGTGTAACGTTCGCTCGGAACAAACGCCTCTCTGGGTAAAATAAATTCAGAGAGACTACTTAAAACTCCACTGGTTTTGGAAGCCCCTCCTTTATGGATATCAGGAATGGAAAATGACGTAAGACGTATAGTTTTTTTGCGAGAGCAACACTGTGAAAATTAACTAGAAATATACTGGAAACAAAATTTAATTTTTGGACCGTTTGGGATGCTCATGAGGGGAAGTTCTAGTAATCTTAATTCCTGAAGTACTGACTTTTTGGGAAAATTTTCTGATTAAATCATTTTCATCGAGATGTTTAAGCTGATCTATTATTTTGTGGATTTATATCCAATGGTTTTGGTGGTTAGTATGACGCAAGAGAGTAAAAGTAAAATAATTGAAGTTTCAAACTTGCGTTGCGTTTGAACTACAATAAAGCTTTCTGTTACGAATTGGAGGCTGTTGTAATGTTTCAATCCTATTACTGAGGTTTAGGATGACAGTTTATGTATATTTTGATTAATTTTGGCCATAGGCGGTTCCAGAAGCTCAAAATAGGGGGTTTACAATGTTATCCATCCGAACTTTTCCAAAGTAAATAGACTGCGTACAGAATGTTCGGGAAGGGTAAACATAACCATGCATTGATCCCATATATGTAATATATGATGATAAGAAGCCATAAGCGTGCTCAGGTACCGTAATTAAGGGAGTTCACAGACACTCAAGTTCATTTTAATGTTGTGTGTGCATTGAATGGGGCGAATCATTTTAACTGTGCATTTAGTTCTAACACTAAATGAGATTTGGGATGACAGTTGATGTGTATTTCGATACAGTTTTGGCCATAGGCGGTTCCAGGAGCTCACAATGGGAGGTTTGCAATGTTATCCATTCGAACTCTTCCAAAGTGAATAAGCTAATGATGTGCATTTTGACCTCATCTTACCTTGACCTGGCCGAGGTCAAGTCAAATCCTATATTTGACTTCATTCGACAAAGGAAGGTCATACTTTTTATCAATCAAATCGGCTCGCATGCTAGATTTAAATTGTAGGAGGATTCTAAGGGTTTCAACTGTGTTGCCCTTTTCTTACTAGTTCAGATGTAATGACTGAAAACTTTCATCTACATGGTATCCCTATGGTGGCATGGCTTGACCTCTACTGAACTTAAAAGTGACCGGACAAAAAATAGCACAATTGTATTTTATAGCGTATTGGATTGGCTAGAAAATATGTTTACTGTATTTTGTTATCTAGCGTGGATTTTTTATCTTAGGGGAGGGACAGGTATCCAAAGCGAAGGTGGTCCAGACCCCGTCAATGCGCGTGTTTAATTTTGCACATTTTGGCCCACTGTGACGTCACGGCGCATTATGTATGGTCCAAACTCGGCTCTAGAGAAGAAGACGGGAAGGTGCTTCCAGCGTCTTTCAATTTTTTACGTATCACTTCCGGTTCCTAAGACAGTAAGGACGTTTGATGAGACCCACCCCTTCATCCCCCATCCCAGGCGATGGTGTTTACTAAAAGAGCCCAGCGCTGCTGAAAGAAGGTAAATATATCATTGTCCCATTGGGAACTCTCCCAATTAAAAGAATATGACGCATCAATGGCACAGGAACTTTATTTCCACTGCTGGTTTCTAATGTGTACTTTCCAGCTCAATTTGGCATATAGTATAGCCAAATCTATACAAAGCGCCTAATCCTTCATGTGGACAGCTAGAAAACCTGAAGAAAGGTAATAGCATGGAGCTATGTCCAGGTTTTATGGACCTGTTAACACTGTCAGTATTCATGGTGCATTTCCTAAATGTAGAGTAAATCACTGTTTTAGTGCAATTTGGCCGATTTAAAGAGGCACCACGAGAAATGATACTCCTCTTGACTCCCCCATGGATCACGGTTCCTCAATTCCCTCTCCGTTTTCCTGCCTATGCTTGCATAATAAGCTTCTAAAGTCATCTGTCAGAACCATTTGTATCATCACGTGCGTGTCTCTGTGCCAAATCGGTAGCCCATGGATAAAACATTGGTTTCTCATATTAACTGCACGGGCACCATCTTTTCCACTCAATAACGGCGGGCTTGGAATGCTTTAAATGACGCTGCTTGCTGCTGTGGTCTACAGTGCGCGCTGGGATCAAAACCACCGCCGGATTCTAGCCCGGGTTTTATCGGGGGGGGACTGGTCTGATATCTTGGTGAGTGGAGGAAGGGGCGGAACGATATGAACTTGCTGCGAAAAATGGGGCGTGAATGTACGTGCATATTCCATCAATTGTAGCAACAATGCATTTTTGTCACTGTTTATATATTTTAAAGGTTTCAGGAGAGCAATACGGAAAAGGTGGATAGACCAGCTGATCTAGGAGAGAGACAAAAAAGCGAATTTTGCATATATGACCATTTCATTTCCTGTACGATTTCTAACATAAAACACAAAAATCATGGTTTTTTCTTTTTTTACTTTCACATAGCAGAAAAACAGCCTCCTAGCACTTATTTTTTCTGGTGAAGAACACGACATCCCAGATATGTCGTTCATGTTTTTACTTCACCCACGGTGACAAAAATTACATTAAGGTCAAAAGATCAAAACGCACTTAAATCACAGAAAATCACATCTAAATCAAGAAATAAAACTGAGCTGATATCCTACAGCAGGACTTGGGTTTTCCCGAGGACGCCGAGTCACCGGCTTCGTTTTTTGGAAAATACTCGTTTCAGGGCAGCTCGCTTTTTGTCGTCTATTCTATAGTCAGGCAGCTTGGCCGACTGCCTGCTCTTGGTGGCTTTGCTGTTGACAAGTCCTGAAACAGAGACGAAAGACTGTTAGGTAGTGGTGAGACACACCAATAGAAATTTGATCGTTTTTTGGACAAGGTCACATATTTTTGTTCCCGGCAATATCAAATAAGCAGCATGCATTTTGTTCATCATCGAAATGAAATCGTTTTTCGGATAGTAGTATATTGTTTGTTGACAGTATGATGGAGCATTATACCAGGTAATTCAATCAAGCATTAATCCAACCCAGCACCGCCAGGCTTCTTTTCCCACCCACCCCCGTCTGGGAAATGGTACAAAAGGCTCCCCCTCCCTACGATCTTCGGACCCGGATGCGATATGGAACACATTGAAATGGCACTGGAAGCGCCTTACCATCTTTTTCTTTCAAGCCGAAGTCGAACCATATCCGTTGACTCTGACTTCAAAGAAGGCTAACAGGGGTCAAATTTTGAACAATGTAGCAAATTATTTATAACTCAAGCGCCATTAGATCTAGAAAAAAATAAATGCATCAATGTGTCCAATTTGAACCAAGGACTCGAATGATATGCAACGTGACATTAAGATATTAACCCTCGCACCGGTGGGGGGGTGAGAGCCTCCTCGAGCTTTTCCGCTGTACTTGGCACATATTATTGATCAATTCCGCAACTATCCCCCAAATTTTAAGCTTGTTTCATCTCGGGTCAGGCCACTAGTGCAGGTCAAATGGCATCACCTCCAAAAATGTTTAAGGTGACATAGGTGAGAAATGGGTGAATCTATCGGATTGAAACTTGTACATACCACATAACGGACCTACCGAGCGCTACAACATATATTCTGGGATTTGTCATATCGATGACTTAAGGTCAAGTAAGGACCATAACCTCTCCATTGGAAATACATGGGAAAAACAGAAATTGGGCTGTATTTGTGTAGATACAGCTTAGAATACCTACATATTCTCCCAAATCCTAGTATCCTGTGCCCCATTCTAGGTTCATGTTCATGTGACTGACTGGTGAAAGGGTGACCTGAGCGGGGCGGCAGTCCCTGTGTTTTGCGGGATGTTAAACTTTGGCTTCTAAATTAACCCTTCACTAAGAGAGTGGCTCGATCGGGCGGTGGGGTCGGGGTCTCCGTGACAAGTTCCTTGATGACTTTAATGAGACTCAGACTCCAGCAACCGTACTGGGAAAAAACATGGACAAAATTTATTTAAAAACTGCAATGTTTGGTCTGTGACCTCTGACAGGTCATCTGGGGCTCCTTAAGAAGTTTTCAGACTTAGGATAATAACTTTACATGAAATGATGATACAGATTTTATTTTGGTATCATTACGTTTGGATTGCTATTGCAAGCTGATTGATATGCATATTGACTATGCTGGGTTAAAAAGTAACCTTGAAATGACTTGAAGTCGGGACATTTTGGTATTTTGGCGGCCTAGTAGGATTATATTGTACATCGTTCAATATGCCGTAACGAGTGGAAGCGAATGGTTCATGAATTTGTATGAGCTATTTCCAGCGTTCACTTTTTCGCTATCCCGCAGAGGGGCCAAGTTCGAAGGGGTGTTCAAACACCCCCACTAGGCGAAGGTGACTCGGAGCCCCGCCGGGGTGCGCGTTAAATCGTGCCTTGACCTCATGCAAAAGTCAAATAACAATCAGTGAGGATAATATGGCACATCATTTCAGCCATTGGTTTAAGGTGGTCACTGTCATAATAATTTATTGCGCTTTCTTATCTCCTTCAAAGGTTATAAACACGAACATTTTCAAAAACGTGACTCTTTGTTAACTGGCTATTGACCTGCCTTCTCAGTGAACGATAACATGCAAGAAAATTATCAGAAAACATTTTAGGAACCAATATCGATCCCAGGAGGGGAATCAATAGTAAATGGATTCAGGTAAAAAATCAAGCTATCAAGTACTTTCTTTTTCGTGATTCTTTTTCATCTCGCTGCCTAGTTTTCTCATAGCCATTGACTGGCCAATTTTTTATGAGTTTCTTATTTAACCCTGAAAAACTTTAATCCACTAATACCAACTTTAGAGTACCCAAGTTTCTCTCGAATGTTACTAATTCTACTATTCTTTTCGGGAGAGACTTGGGGAAATACTCAGTAAACAACTTTAGAATAAATGGAGCGGGGAGTGGTGCGACCTTCAATTAAGATATTAACATACATGTCCCAAATTTACAACTGGAAAATTTGTAGTTTGGTCGCATGAGTACGGAAGGGCACTCCTGCCTACCTTTTAAATGGGTAGTGGGCTAAAAAAAAATAAAAAAGTTTGAAAACAAAATTTGGAGAAAAATTGAAAATGAATTAAGCTATGATCCGAAACTGGAACTAGAATAGCCAATAACCCTCAACGAGCTTGTACAAGCATTGAACAACATAAAAGGAAGGTCTCCAGGTGTAAACGGCTTTACAGCACCTTTCTTCAAACAATTCTGGACGTTCCTAGGCCCTTCCTTTTAAGGATCCTTAACAACAACATAACGCAAAGGTAACACATGTAATTCATTTCGAGAAGGCATAGTTACATTAATTCCAAAGCCAGGCCAAGACGGACAATCTCTGAAGGGATGGAGACCTATATCTTTGTTAAATACTGACTTCAAAATTATTTCTGCCGCCATTGCAAACAGGCTCATGGAAAGAGCGTCATGGAAAC
This sequence comes from Lepas anatifera, assembly GCA_034440635.1. NCBI lineage: Eukaryota > Metazoa > Arthropoda > Thecostraca > Lepadidae > Lepas > Lepas anatifera. Next base: position 1,088,538 of record JAOTON010000131.1, on the reverse strand, counting down.
ATTTAGCTCGTCAACTTAGTCAGCATACATTAAAGGCAGATACCTAGAGGAAAACACGAGGATTGTTTATGACGTTATTGATTATCTAAACAAGGAAAAACAATGTGGACCTATCCTAGCGGCGGACTTTGAGGCAGCGTTCGAGTCTGTTTCCTGGACCTTCTTAACACGCGCATTGACGGGGCGGGTACCCGCCCCCTCGGGTTTTTTCGGAAATAGCAGAAAAACGGCGGCGCGCAGCGCCGCCGTACTTGGTATACCTTTTTCCTCATCATTTTTGCAACTTCTGTGAAAATTTTAAGGATAGGTCATTTTAGGTCAGGTCACCAGTACAGGTCAAGTAAACCGACCTCAAAAAGTTTAAGATAGCATAAGTCGGAGCAGGGTGAACTTATCCAATTGAAACTTATATCACATAATGGGCTCACCGAGTTCTCTAAAATATGTTCCGGTATTTTTGATATTGATGACCTAAGGTCAGGTACGAAGCATGACCTCTCCATTGGTAATACATGGGAAATATGGTTTTTACTGAATAACTCAGTAACAGATGGTGATAGAGCGCTTATTTTAGCTTCGTTAGACTCACCTTGGCTTTGCGGTTCTAATGATGTGCATTTTATATAATTTGACCCTGACCTGACCTCAGGTCAAGTCAAATCTTTGATTTGACCTAGCAAGGTCAAATGATATATCATTCGATTCGGCTTGCTGCGAGGATTCATAGGGTTCAAGTCGTTTTGCTCTATCTTTACTTGTTCAGATGTAATGGCCGAAAAACGTAATTTACATGTTATCCCTATGACGGCATGTGACGGCATGTTTTTGACCTCTGGTGACCTTACATATGACCTGACAAAAAAATGGTTCAAATACTTTCGATGGAGAAGCGGTTGGGCTACCCAACGCCGTTTACCGTTTTTTGCTACCTACCGTGGTTCTCGAGATCTTAGGGGTGGGTACCCGCCCCCCTCGTCAATCCGAAGGTGGCTTAGACCCCCGTCAATGCGCGTGTTAAAGCAAAGCTTAGTTTCCTATAACTTTGAACCACCATTTAGATCGGTGATTAAATTATTTTATCTTAATTCAGGAAATTTCTGTCGAATTTTGCTTGAAGGATATTTAGGAGAGAAAATTTATTTAAGTCAGTTTAATTTTTATCAGACAGGGATTTTTAATTAATTTTTTTCAGATTTTTAATTTATCAGACAGGGTGACCCAGCCGGTGGATATTTGTTTAATTTAGTGGTTGAACCACTCGCCTCTCAACTAAAAACGTCAACACAACTCACTGAAATCCGACTTGGAACAGGAGCGGAGGTTCGCGTCTCCCAATACGCCGATGATTTAATAACTTATGTCAAAGCAGACGAAAGTTCGTTAAGAGCGGCTGTTGGTGAATTAACAAGCTTCTCAAATTCTTCTAACCTGAAGCAAAACATAAGCAAAAAAGTCTACCCATCGGACCAACGAGTGCAACGCTAAACGATGCTTCGGGTATTACATTCGTCAACGAATTGAAGATTTTAGGCCTAACATTAAACAAAACAAATAGTTTAATAACGGATAATAATTTGACAGATAAAATTGAGCCCATTTGACGGAAATCACGCAGTGAAAAAACGAAATTTAACACTGATAGGAAAGTTTACCGTTATAAAATCCTTGTTATTGTCTAAATTAGTTCATATTTTCATCTCACTCCCAACACCATCCTAAAAACCATAAAGGAGCTGGAAAAACTATCCATGACTTTCTTTGGAATAATAGAAGTGATCCAGTGAAACGTGCCAAATTGACGCAAAAAGCAATGTATGATGGCCTACACGTTACAGACCTAGCTCTTTTATCAAGAGCTTAAAAATAGGATGGATAAAACGTTTGTATACCTAAAAACAGGAATGGGCGTTTCTTATAAAGCGTAACTTTCCACCTGTGCTGCAATTACTTACCTACGGTAAGCTAAAACTGAAGAAAATAGCGAAAACGCTGCAAAATTAATTTTGGTCGGAAGTATTATTCGCGTGGGCGGAATTTTTCCGACTTTACGAACCTCCAGATGAAGAAATATTGACTAGTAAACTATGGTTCTCTAATTTTACTAAGTTTAAAACCACTATTGTCAAAAATGGGATGAAAAGGGTTTCCGATTTATTGGCGACCTCATAAACAATGATACAGCGAGGCCTTACACGCAAGCCGAACTACAAAGAATTTATAACATACCAATGACTTTTTTCTGCTACCAATCATTAATTGGAGGACTGCCAATTAACGTGCAACAATGCACGACCAGCCTGAAATTCCCTCAACCAGCCTTGCCCTACAAAATTGCACTCATCAGTAAAAATGTAAAAACTAACAAGTTAGCCTATCAAGAATTTATTACTGATTTAAAAACAAAGTACAACCCCTCTCAACAACAATGGATAAGCAGATAGAAGCACGATGGAATAGAATCGCCCCATGTAGGAAGTATAAACACAATGCAGACAATAACAAAAACACTTATTTGCAATCCTTCCATTATAAAGTAATATCCCGCATAATAGCAACTAATAGATACCTTCACTAAATGTGGAGATCTGAAACAGCGTTATGTACCTTTTTTACTGATTCAATTGAAACCTCGGAACACTTGTTCTGGTCGTGCCCAAAAACTCAAAACTATATTCAAAATATAAAAAAGGAGCTATTCGAACAATACAACGTCATGTATCGCTTTCAGAAGTCAGATTGGTTCCTTTTTTGCCTCGAATACTGCAAAAAAATGGAAGCGCTATTAGCAACTGTCGCAAAATTGAGCATATTTAAAGCCCGTCTAAAAAAACAACAACCAGCCGTGGCACATTTTATTAATTACTTACGACTTGAAGCCGACAAGGAAGAACTAATTGCAAGGAATTGAGACAGAAACTCTGAATTCAACAAAAAAATGGGGACAGATGGGCAGACGAGTCCTCTCTAACAGGCAGATTTAGACTTCAGCCGGATATATTAACAATTCTTAAAAAGATGAATGAAGTAATCCAATGAAATATTCTGTCGAATTGCTAGAGAGAAACCCACACAAGGCATCCTTATAGATCAATATACACAGAACAGATGGACACACACACACACACACACACACACACACACACACACACACACACACACACACACACACACACACACACACACACACACACACACACACACACACACACACACACACACACACACACACACACACACACACACACACACACACACACACACACACACGCACACGCACACGCACACACACACACACACACACACACACACACACACACACACACACACACATACAAGCAGACCCCTACTTACGCACACTAACACCCATACACCCACACCCACACACTCACAACACACTTTAAAATAAAAACTACGCGCGATTTCTCTGAGCTGATGTAAGGATTTCTCATTTTAATGTGGTGTGATGTATTGTGAATACCCCAAGTGAACCTACAAAAGTATTACGAGTTCAGTGTTCTTTAAACATATATGTTATATATATATATATATATATATATATATGTGAAAAGGCAAATATACTCCCGGCGGACGCCGTGGCGACCATGAAAAAGCATGCAAATTTGTACTTATTTGTATTTATTTGTATTTATTCACTTAGATCAGCAACAGGTATCTGGCCCAATTACAGCTGAAGTCATAAAAATTCAAGGGCTTTAGAATGATGTTTAGAAACTTGATATAACTCTTCTAGAAGCTGAGTCACGCTCGTATTGCTTTGTTGGGAAAATAAGAAAGATAGGATCTTTTGGGAGTAACTTCCTTTTTGACCTCTCCCTTGATCTGGACCTACTCCAGGCAACAGGTAGGACGCAATGGCATCTCGATAGCACAGATATTCAAATGATATGCGACATGGCCTTGTCAAGGCACGCTGTGACATCGACCTCACGTGTGACTTTTTAGTTCATGCTAGATGACGCAAGAAGTCTAGGATCCTGCTCGTAACTACAAAAACTTGTTCCTCTAGCTTTTTTCGTCTAACACGCGCATTGACAGGGGTCTGAGCCACCTTCGCTTTGACGGGGGTATCGGATACCTGTCTCCCCCTTCGATCTCGAGAACTACGTTAGATAGCTAAGACCGGTAAACGGCGTTGGGCAGCCCATCTACTTCTCTATCGAAAATATTTGAACCATTTTTCAGGTCACATGCAAAGGTCAAGAGGGATAATATGTAAATGAGGGTTTTCGGTCATTTCATCTGAACAAGTAAAGATAGAGCAAAATAATCTAAACCATTGGAATCCTGGCAGCAAGTCACATCGGATGACAGATATATTATGGCCTTATTAGGTAAAATTAGGTCAAATATGGCATTAGACCTTACCTTAGGCCAGGTCAAGTCAAATTAGGTCAAAATTCATATGATTAGAATTGCAAAAACAAGGCCAATCTAATTAAGTTAAAATAAACGCTCTATCATTGAAAGTTACTAAGTTGTTTAGTTAAAACCATTTTCCCATGTATTTCCAATGTTGAGGTCATGGCTCGTACTGGACGTAAGGCCATTGATATAAAAAAATACCGGAATGCATATCTAGAGAACTCTTTGGGCCCATTATGTGATATGAGTTTCAATCGAAAAAGTTCACACTGTTCTGACGTATGCTATCTTAATCTTTTTTGTCAGGTCACTTGACCTGTACTGGTGACGTGACCTGAGATGACCTAACTTTAAGATTATGACGAAAGTTTTAAAAATGATCAGAAAAAAGTTTAGCAACCAAGGCGGCGCTACACGTCGCTGTTTTTATGCTATATCCGAAATAACCCGAGGGGGGCGGGTACCGCTACACGCCGCCGTCTTCACGCTGTTTCTAAAAAAACCCGAGGGAGGTACACCGCCCCCCCGTCGATGCGCATGTTAAAAGTTGTGGACAAAACCCTTTTATAAAGCATAGTCTTTGTTACCCCCTAGTGACTTCTTGTTGAAAGACCAACCTCACAATAGATGAAAGCGCAGGGCTTGTTCTTTCCAATATATTTTTATTTCAATGAAAAAAATTCAACCCAAGCGACCTGGTACGGTAATAATGTACATAATTCGACTCCCAGCGAAAATACAAATACAATGAGTGTAAAGCGAAGGATCTTGGTCAGGTCTGGTAACCTGAACTTGCACTGCCTTGACTGAACAATAGCTGCAAAGTATTTGAATATAATACTAGGTGCCAGTTTAAACATTGACTTACTTTCCCTACGGACCGATGTTGAACCCAGCCAACTTCCACGGTGTCAGGACTTATTTTTTACAGGAAAGTTTGCCGATTAAGTTACAATACAAATTTTTGTTGCTTTCTTCTGGACTAAGTGTCATCCATTTGTAGCACTAAACCGAGCGTTCTCTTTAAATCGCATTCGTTGTGGTGCTTAACATGTGCCTGATACGTTTTAATCAAAGCCAAGTGCACACCGTGCTCCTGGGTTAAAGGGATTGTGGCACCTTTGTCGAATCTAGGAATTTAGTGTAATTAGGTATATTTAAGCCAAAAATCATAGAAATGTCGATTATTTCACTGAACGATTTACAATAAGCTCAATATTTTGATACAAAAATGTTCCTCTAAGGTTCCTGCAAATGTAATGCAATTTCACAGGCAAAAACATGCAATTCCCTGTGCATTGCGTCATGATCTGGCAACTACTTCCATATTCAATTGGCTTCAATTGGCTGACAACTCACCGTGACATTTGGCCGGCGGTGGAGTCATTAGCTCCGCCGGGGAGGGCCCGATATAGGGCTCTAGGGCCTCCAGCCTCATCCGGCTGGTGTGCCCCAGTACACCCCCGGCGAAGCACCTAGCTCCTCGGGAGTGGGGATGCCCTCTGGGAAGCCCTCCTCCTGAAGACCGAACAGTCCATGTTAGTTACCGAGAAGGAGGTGTGGCAGCTGAACCGTTTTTCAGGAAACGATACAACTTGAGAAATATTTTATGGGTTAAAATATTTCATCTGTGGGATCAAACTTAAGTCTAGAACTTGTATTCAGAAAAAATACCTAGTTTAAAATTTAAACAAGAGTTATTACAAATCCCATAAACCCGTTGTCAATAAATGTATGCGAATATGTCGTTAAAAATACTTAGGTGCAGCTTCTATCCTATTGCTACCTATTCAAAGGCCGAAAAAATAAGCTTTTACGCACCAAACAACAAGGGCTTCTAACGATGAAGAGATGGCTACACATATACAAAGGCGCGTTTGAACTGTGTCCAAAGGTAGAAGAAGTTGAGAACGGTGCAGAGCTCTGGATGGCCGATCTGTTCAGATTTTGAGGGCAGCATACTTTTGGAGCAAATACCAGTATTATTTGTTGTACCATAGCGTTGTGCTAGCCCGAACCTCTCTCAATTTTGGGGACACTGACTCTTCCCCTCTAATTACTGTACGTTTGGTTCTAACATCCTTGCGGCAAACCACTTAAAAAAATGGAATATGTTTGAATTGAAAGCAATCAAGTAGCTTTAGTTTGATTCGAGAAGTAAATAATTTTTTACATGCAGATCGCCGTTAACATATTTTGTTAACTCGCGCACCGACGGGGGTCTGAGCCACCTTCCCTTTGACGGAGGTACCCGCCCCCCCTCCCTAAGATCTCAAGAACCACGCTAGGTAGCGAGAAACTGTAAACGGCGTTAGGTAGCCCATCTGCTTCTCCATCGAAAATATCTCAACCTTTTTTCAGGTCATATTTAAGGTCACTAGAGGTAAAAAATTCCGCCATAGGGTTAACATTTAAATGAAGGTTTTCGGTCATAACATCTGACCAAACCACTTAACATAACATATAGAGCAAAACCACTTAAAACTATATCAGTCCTCGCAGCAAGCCGAATCTAATGATATACATAACATGACCTTGCTAGGGCAAATAAAGGCTTTTACCTGACCTGAGGTCAGGTCCAGGTCAAATTAGATAAAATGTATATCATTAGAACTGCAAAGACAAGGCAAATCTAATTCATTTAAAATAAGCGCTCTATCACCATCTAGTCTAGACGTCTAGAACTTTTATTGAGAAAAATACCTAGTTTAAAAGTTAAACAAGAGTTATTACAAATCCCATAAACCTGTTGTCAATAAATGTATGCGAATATGTCGTTAAAAATACTCAGGTGCAGCTTCTATCCCATTGCTACCTATTCAAAGGCCGAAAAAAATCAGCTTTTACGCACCAAACAAAAGGGCTTCTAACGATGAAGAGATGGCTACACATATACAAAGGTGCGTTTTAACTGTGTCCAAAGGTAGAAGAAGTTGAGAATGGTGCAGAACTCTGGATGGCTGGGATGCTCGGATTGTGAGGGAAGCATGCTTTTAGAGCGGATACCAGTGGCATTTGTTGTACCAGAGCGGTGTCCTAGCCCGAACCCCTCTGAAATTTGGTGCACTGACTGTTCCCCTCTAATTACTGTACTGCTGGTCCCAACACCCTTGTGTTAGACCACTTCAAATTGCAATGAAATATGTATCACTAGATAACAATGAATTAAATGTAGACTGAACCCAGAAGCGAACAATGATTTTGTTTGGAGATCAAATTACCGTTAATAGACTGTTATTTTTTCCGTACCGGACCATTTACTGGGGGTGAGGAGGGGAGGGGGGTTAAATGTCACTCGAAACTCTGTCCCGTGAAGGCTTTGAATGGTATTTACACAGAGTATTCGTATTGTTTACTTGAAGATCTCAGGTCAAGTGAACTTTTCGGGACATAATGTCAGTACATGATAGCGCCATATAAACATAAAAACAAAGGTCTAGAGTGTGCTTGGATTGGGAAAAATGTATTCGATTACATAAGATTACAAAAAACTACTTTCTGACATTTCACAAAACGAACTTCGGTAAACTGGCTACGTGAAGGCTGAGCAAAACTACCAAATACTACTCCTGAACTCATTCGGCCCCCGGACCAAGGCCATTAAAAGGGCTTCCTTCATAACGTTAATGTCTTATTATGGTTGCTTACCTCGAGGAAGCACGAGAAGTCGGGGACGAAATCCTCATCCAGCCAAAAGATTTTGGAGCCGGAAGAAAGTACAAACTCCCGTGTTCCACAGCTGTCACCCTGAAATAGGAATTATAACTTAAGATACATATAAAATTATATCAACGCAGCGTGGCTAGGAATTTTACATGACTTGTCCCGAATGTAATACAATTCTTGTCAGAACGGATGGCTTTCACACCTGTCTGAAGAATTATTTTAGAAATAAAATAATATCCATAGAATCATATAAGACATTACACGAAGGGACATAATTTCAGTGATCATGTGTGACATGTTAGTTTTCATACCTGTTTGAAAAATGGTTTCTTGACAAAATATATCAAATTAATAGAAAAACATTCAAAATTTCACCAATGGGTACAATTTTTGCAAGGATAGAATATAGTTTTCCTTTTGGCAGAGTTAGATATCCTTATATCTAAATAATCAAACGCACTAGAGAGGGGTCCCAGAGGCCTCCCACCTATTTTCCAAGGTAGTCGGAGAACCATTCGTAGCCGAAAAACGATACTTGGCCACGTTTAACATAATTTAATAGCCCGTTGATTGGTAAAATATTTTTGAATATCAGTGAAAACTATTTTAATTTATAGCCTTTCAAAGCCATAACTGCATTTTGAGATCGCTGCAATCGCACGGTCGAACCAGTTCACTTGCATTGGAGACTGAGTGGTGACATCATAACGTCATATAATCGGGATGATATGTCAAGGTTACCTCAAATAATAATCAAGGTCAAGTTCAAAGGTCACATTTCAAGGCCATATCCTTACTTTCAAGGTCACTGACCTCAGTGCCTCCGGTGAAATTGCGTTACCTGGTCTGATTTATATTATGTTATAACGTCATAATTAAGATACCTCAATGCAGAAGTAATGATAAAATTTAAGGTTAAAGGTCATTAGGAAAGGTTAAACCCCATTTCCCGCCAAACAGTTGCTATAGTGCTAGTCATATTTTACATTATAAGAAGTATATCACATTGTGACCTTATAGGTAAATGACCTTGAATGCCCTTGACTCCAAAACTGTAAAGAAGTTTCTTTGTGACGTTACCTCTATGATCTTTGCCCGTCTTTAGAATATTCCCGCCTTTGTCTCTCATAATCACGGCATTTTACACTCGGTTCCAAGCATGGCCAGGACTGGACCTTTATGACTTCGTTTGACCTTGAAGATGTTGACCAAGGTCAATAAAAACTGGTAACGATATAGTTCACTATAGCCTCCACTCACCCCCGAAATTGTGTTTTTCTACGCCTTTTTGTTATTGAGATCTTTGGGGCCTACCAGGCCCCCCCCCCACCCAGTGCGTGTTAGTGCCCGACCCCTCTCCAGTACGCGTGTAACCTTTGACGGAAGACTTTGCTTCTATCATGCGTGGATTAAGGACTGAGCTTCTTAGAAGTGCGATATTGGCATTCCAATCCTATACCGTAAAACTTAAAATTTCACCTCCTGGACAGTCCAGGGGTCCAATTGAACCCCCTTCAGATATTGTCAATAACCTTGGGCCGATTTTAGTGAAATTTACATCAAACTGAGTCATTCTAGGATAATGTATTTTGAAACATGTGACAGGAAAATCAATGTAGGCTGAAGCCTGTTTAACGAATCAAGACGTCATTTTCAAAGTCATTTAGAGTTTTTGGTTCTAGAGTGTATCTATCCTACCGGAGTTTAACCCGTACCCCACGGGGGTCCGACGCCACCTTCGCCCCACGAGGAGGGCATCGATGACCCCCTCTAACTGGAAAAATAAGGGGGTTAGCGCAAATCTGCAAAGTCCCTTAGAAAAATCGCGTGAATTCCATAAGAAATTCCTTGTGTGTTTAAGCGCTCAGGTCAATGTTTTGACCTCCAGAGGTCAATTTAGGTCACGATAGGCTATTTTCACTCAAATATGCAATGCTTAAGAAAACTGGGCATAACTTGTATGCTATTAGAGCTATTCATACCTGGTAAAGTAAAGTTGATAGGAATATGCCAGACCTTTTTCCGCTCTGTGGTAGGTAATGACTTCCCGCCAGTGGTTTAACACGCACATTGACGGGGGGTGGTGGGTACCCACCCCCTCGGGTTTTTCAGAGATAGCATAAAAGCGGCAGTGCGTAGCGCCGCCGTACTTAGCATACCTTTTTCTTATTATTTTTACAACTTTTGTCAAAATTTTAAGGTTAGGTCATCTCAGGTCAGGTCATCAGTACAGGTCAAGTGAACTGACCCACCTCCAGTCAAAGCGAAGGTGGCTAAGACCCCCGTCAATGCGCATGTTAACCTCCAGAGGTCACCTCGTGACGTCATACGACTTCAGGTCAGGTCACCAGTACAGGTCAAGTGAACTGGCTTCAAAAAAGTTTAAGACAGCATAAGTCGGAACAGGGTGAACTTATTCCATCGAGACTCATATCACATAATGGGCCAAGTGAGTTCTCTAAAATATATTCTGATATTTTTGATATCGATGACCTAAGGTCAGATACGAGGCATGACCTCTCCATTGGAAATACATTGGAAAAATGGTTTTAAATGAATAACTTAGTAAGGGATGGTGATAGAGCGTTTATTTTATCTGCATTATATTTGCTTCGTCGTTGCGGTTCTAATGATATGAATTTTGACCAATTTGATCTTGACCTGACCTCATGTCAGGTCAAATCCTTGATTTGACCTAGCAAGTTCATATTATATATCATTGGATGCGAGAATTGATATAGTGTAGATTATTTTGCTCTATCTTTACTTGTTCAGATGTAACAACCGAAAAACCTTCATTTACATGTTATCCCTATGACGGCATGTTTTGACCTCTGGTGACATTAAATGTGACCTGACAAAAAAAGATTCACTTGTTTCCGATGGAGAAGTAGATGGGCTACCCAACACCGTTTACCGCTTTTTGCTACATAGCGTGGTTTTCGAGATATTAGGGGGCGAGTACCCGCCTCCCGTCAAAGCGAAGGTGGCTCAAACGTCCGTCAATGCGCGTGTTAACCTCCAGAGGTCTCCTCGCGACCTAATATGACCTGAGGTCACGAAAGTTCAGAAAGTGACCTTGCCGTATCAAATGAAAGCCAGAGATAAGAAATACACGATGCTGTTTGATTCAGAGCTCTATCTTAATTAGGTCAAAAGTTGTTGCCAAAATACTGTTTTTGACTCCCTGATGACTTTGAATGACATCGGAGAAGTTAAAAGGAAATTTAGCTCTTGGGATCCGTATAAGGGTCTCCAAGAACGCTTTTTTGAGCAAGCTGAGCATTTGCAATCGTTTTTGTGACTTTTAAATCATGAGACATCTTTTCGCAATGCTTTTTCAAGGCGAGAGCTCACCTCGTGACCTGATCTTAGGTCACGAAATCGAAAAATCCCAGATGTACACTTTGTAGACCCTGGAGCGGTCATAAAGTGTAGGAAGTTTCAAATGGATCAACTGAGAAATGTAGCTCTTATAGAGTTCAAAAGTTAAAGTGAGGTGACATTGGTTGACCTCGCCTGGTGACCTACCTTGGGTGACCCGGGAACAAATTTCAGTGATGGTGGGACAATGATGGGGTGAGAGATAAAGCCCTCAACCGCGGCGCTGCGCCGCGTCGTTCTTCTGCTATCTCGAAAAACCTGGGGGGCCATCGATTCCCTCCGGTGGGGCGAGGGTTAATGAATATGGTGCTGATGAGTGTGCTTGCATCAATTTCTCTGGTGCTAGTGAGGTATGCTGCATTGAGGTCATTAATGCTGGTGATTTTACTGTATTGGTGTCCCTTGGGCAACTAGTATGCAGTATTCAGGTCATTGGTGCTGGTGAGTGTGCTGCACTGAGGTTTGTGGTGCTAGTGAGTGTGCCGCATTCAATTACCTGGTGTTAGCGGCTGTGCAATACTGAGGACTCCGGTGTTAGTGAGTGAGATTCAGGTCTCTGGTGCTAGTGAGTGCGCCGTATGCAGGTCTCTGGTGCTAGTGACTATGTCCCATTGACGTTGCCAGTGCTGGTGAGTGCACGGCGTTGAAGTGTTGACTTCTGGTAGAGCTACTGGCACAGCTCTGCACTGCAGTGACGTCTTTTGATGCTGATAGATATACTTCACTCAGGTCTCCAGGGCTGCTGATTGCTGCATTGAGGTTTTGACCGCTATTGAGTTTTGCTTAGAAATAAACAAGGACTTATTGAACCGTCTCGTACTGGAAACTTTCAAATTGTTACTATCAATAGTACAATTAGGGACTTATATCTTAGATTGCCTGAATGAAAGTCTTTTTACTTGACAATTCCCAAGGATTTTTTACCGTGGTCATGTTCCATGCAAAACGGAATGTGACACCGGCTTAACACGCGCATTGACGTGGAGAGGTGTGTACCCACCTCTCTCGAGCTATTGGGGAAAGCATAAAAACGGTGGTGCGTAGCGCCGCCGTACTTCGTTTATCTCTTCTCTGATTATTCTAACAACTTTTTTTAAAGGCTAACAACGCGCATTGACGGGGGTCTGAGCCACCTTCGCCTTGACGGAGGGGCGGGTACCCGCCCCCCTAAGATCTCGAAACCCGCGCTAGGTAGCAAAAAACGGTAAACGTCGTTGGATAGACCATCCACTTCTCCATCGAAAATATTTTGACCATTTTTTTGTCAGGTCACATTGAAGGTCACTGGAGGTCAAAACATGCCGTAATAGGGATAACATGTAAATCAAGTTTTTCGGCCATTTCACCTGAACAAGTAAAAATAGAGCAAAACGATTTAAAATAAATCAATCCTCGCAACATGCCGGATCGAATTATATATAATATGACCTTGCTAGGTCAAATCAAGGATTTTACCTGACCTGAGGTCAGGTCAAGGTCAAATTGGGTAAAATTCATATCATTAGAACTGTAATGACGAGGCAATCATTTAAAATAAGTATTCAATTCATTGTTATTAAAAAAGTTCCATGTATTTCAATGAGAGGTCAAGGACACCACCAGGCATCGATAAAAAAACCAACATATTTAGGAACTGTAAGGCCATTATATGAAAGATTCATCGGGAAAGACCCGCTCCGACTTATGCTATTTAATTTTTGGTCGGGTCACTGACCGTGCGGTGTAATTGTAATTGTAATGTAATACTTCTAGGACATCCACAGTTTGGTCGTGGCTATTAGGTCCAGAGTCATTAAAACAGCAAGATGAGGTAAAAACACAACTAATAATTAAAATACTAAAAAAACAAAAGTCAAAGCAATACATCAAACACCCACACCGAACGGCACCAGCAGAACCACACTCGACCCACCAGCATCACGTCACGTTACATTGCCAAGCATATAGCGGCGCACGCCCGCGGAACCGCTTGGTCCAGCCCCAGATCAAAGGGAATACTATTATAGAGAATGGGGCTCGGCTCTCGAATCTGCGTTTCCCGGTCTCTGTGCTTGATCTAGGGACATACAACATCAGATCCTGACGAGTGGCACGTTCGCGTCTAGACGAGTTTGTCCGCAACATTGGTACTAAAGATTCTGGCTCATCGTAAGCTAAAACTTTGTGAGTCAGGGTTGCAAGACTAAAATCAGCCATCTGTTCAGCTGAGAGCCAGCCCAACCTCTCTCGCAGATCAGACACGTGATCAAACTTCCTGCGACCAAAAATTACACGAGCTCCAAAATTTAGTATTTTTTGAATTTTGAACATATTCCTTTTGACCCACTTCCGTATAAAGAGAAGCAGTACCTGACCCGCGAGAGAATTAGGGCTGTTACAAGAGTCGTGATGATGCCATCAGGTAAATAATGCCGCACATGTGACAGGCCGGTCAGCACACCCATGCACTGGCGGGTGAGAAGAGCGACATGCGCATCCCAGGTCAATGAGCGGTCGAAGATGACTCCTAAATTTTTCACCTCTGAACATGGTTCCAAAGATTGGCCACAGAAGGATACTTTAAATTGTGGAAGATAGCGGAGGTTTTGACGAGTTCCAAAGGCAATGAGCTGAGTTTTAGTTGCATTAACTTTAAGGGCATTAGCATTAAACCAGTGATTGAGAGAAGCAAGACAGGTTTCCATACGAGATATAAGTGCCGGCATGTCGCTCCTCTCGCCACACACAAGCACCTGGGTGTCGTCCGCATATTGGACAACTGCTGCCTCATCCGCGAACTGTCCCAGGTCGTTCGCGAACACGGTGAACAGCAGAGGGCCTAAGGCCGATCCCTGGAACACACCCATCGTGTTAGCGAGTGGTGGTGATGTTTGTCCCCGCAATAAAACACTTTGAGTGTGACCATGTAAGTAAGCATAAAACCATGAAGTGTCAATTCCGTACAACTGCAGCTTTTGTAAAAGGATCTGATGGTCAATAATGTCAAAGCATTTCGACAAATCAATGAGGCACAGCAAAGATAACCTCCCACTGTCGGCGGATGAGAGGATCTTGTCGGAGATTGTGTGCAGCGCGATTTCTGTCGAGTGACGAGGACGGAAACCGTGCTGGGAAGGAGAGATGAGGTGATTGGATGAAAGGTAGTGATACAGCTGGCGCTGCACCGCTTGTTCGGTAATCTTCATCAATACAGGGATGATACTAATGGGTCGAAAATTTGATGGGTTCGAGGGATCTCCGGACTTATAAATGGGGTGAATGAGAGAATGTTTCCAAGAATGAGGAATATCGGAATTCATGAGACAGGTGTTGATGATGTGAAGGAGGAGGTTTCCGACAGCGGGGAAGCTTACCTTAATATCACGTATGCTTATTGCATCGCTCCCTCTAGCAGCTGAGCTCTTCATGCTAAAAATGATGGAGTGCAGCATGTTCAACGTGATTGGTGAAATGCTAAAAGCGCAGGCACCGACGCGGGGCAAGCGACAGGGGACAGAGGGTAGCGGGCCAGCTCTTGCTATTTCTGCAGCAATTTTGGGTCCAACATCGACAAAGAAACTATTTAACTCGCTACTAGTCAAGTCAGGTAAAATACAATTACTACTTTTCTTGCTTTCGATAACGTTACGGATGTTTTTGAAGATGGTGCCTGGGCCCTGCTCGGATATCCTGCGCCCAATATCATTTCGGGTGTCTCTCCGAATCGCTGAGCGAACCGAGCGCTTTAGGTTGTTATAGGTCGCGGACCCCCGCTCACCAGCCGCCCGAGCACGGCGACAGCGGGCCATGAGCTCCTTTGTCTCCTGAGACACAGGGGGAGCGGTGGGATTGCGGATGGTTATGAATTTTAGTGGAGCGTAATGATCGAGAATAGGTAAGAACTTATCTACAAATGCGTTCCACTTGTCCCCAACTGAAACAGCGTGATAAACACCATCCCAGTGAGCATGATACAGATCGGTAAGAAACGTCTGTGTGTCAAAGTGTTTCAAACAGCGGGTCTGGACTTTCGACGGCGTACGCCGTGGTCTGGAGAATTTAACAGAAAATTTGACAAGGTCATGGGGGCTAAAATCACATTTAGACACTTGACAACCAGCGACAGAATCTCGATTTTGTACAATACAGACATCCAGAAGGGAACCAGTGGCAAAAGTTGCTGATTGCACAAGCTGGTAGAGCGTGTAGTTGTTTAGAAAGTCCTCCAGATGTCTACGAGGAAGATCAGAAACATCCTTCAACAAATCACAGTTGAGATCTCCGGCAATTATAATTGACACATTTGGATGATTTATAATTATTCTCTGGTACTGCACCTCTAGATCGGAAAAATCGGCCTGCAACGCACCTGAAGTGTATCGAGGAGGACGATACACGGAGCAGAGTATGAGCTGACGGCCCCGGTCCATCTTCAGCATAGCCCATGCAGTCTCCAACTTACTCCCCGGAGTGGACGGCGCCTCTGGATTGATAAGTGACGCTGTGAGGCTGTTCCTGGTGACGATGGCGACGCCCCCATAGCCCCGTCCGTCAGGGCGGTCAACGCGGTGGATGGTGTAGTCTGGGAGGACCAGAAGTCGATTCGGCGTGTTGGTCTTCAGCCACGTCTCGGAAAGCATCAACGCCTCGAAGTTACCACGATGAAGAAGATGAGAGAGCTCCAAAAGTTTCGGCTTCAAAGACTGCACGTTCAGTGCACCGACGCGAATGTAGGCGTTGTCCCTCACCGCTCACCGTCTTCTGTGCCCACCGGCTGCGCGTTTTCCCCTTCGCTGTGCTCGCCGCCCTCCGCTTTGCCCGCACTCCCTCCGCGCCGACTCACTACTGAAGCCGGGCGAGAGGTCAGACCGGCGGCCCGCCAGGTGACCCAGGCCCGCCCCAGGCGCCGTGACGTCATCGGTCGCACTACTGGAAACTTTCCAGCGCCGGAGGGCATGCGCCCTGTTAGACGGACGAGGGAGAGGCTGGTTAGCGACGTTGCGAGAAAGGTCCACGTCGCGTCGGGGTCGTTGGAGAATAAAGTTGACCGAGTCCCATGGTTGGCAGATGAGTACGAGAATACGGACCACCGCAAGAATGGCAATGTAGCAATGCAGATCACGATGCATCACGTCGATGGCACTGGGCACGTCACTATGTAGATGACCGGTTGCAGCTTCCGGTGACGGTGGAAAGCACAGCTGGTGTCGACAGTATCACATACACACCGGAATTTCAAACTCACAGCATACACGCCCCGAATTCACGCAAAACTAGCTGGTTTGGAAAGGCAGGGGGAGGTGGGAGGTGGAGCAGCGCTCGCAGCCGCACCCGCACGGGACAGCGCGCTCAGCTGAACTGAACTGGTGACCTGACCTGAGATGACCAAACCTTAA
This sequence comes from Lepas anatifera, assembly GCA_034440635.1. Taxonomy (NCBI): domain Eukaryota; kingdom Metazoa; phylum Arthropoda; class Thecostraca; family Lepadidae; genus Lepas; species Lepas anatifera. Next base: position 1,071,730 of record JAOTON010000131.1, on the reverse strand, counting down.
AATTTTGACAAAAGTTTTAGAAATGATGAGGAAAAAGGTATGCCAAGTACGGCGGCGCGTAGCGCCGCCGTCTTTACGTTTTCTTCGAAAAATCCGAGGGGGTGGGTACCCTCCCCGTCGATGGGCGTGTTAAGGCTGAGTAATCTCAGATCAGGTCACCAGTACAGGTCAAGTGACCTGACTTAAAAAAGGTTAAGATGGCCTAAGTCAGAACAGGGTGAACTTATCCTATTGAAACTAATATCACATCATGATCCCACCGATTTCTCTAAAATATGTTCCAGTGTTTTTTTACATCGATGACCTAAGATCAGGTAGGAGCCACGACATCTTCATTAGAAATTACATGGGAAAATGTTTGTAACTGAATAACTGAGTAATGGATGATAATAACGCGTTTTTTAAGTTCATTAGATTTGATTTTTCTTTGCAGTTCTAATCATATGTATTTTGACCTGATTTGACCTTAACTTAACGTCAGGTTAGGTAATTTTCTATATTTGACCTGATTTGACCCAGCAAAGCCTTATTTGTGTGAAAACTCGGAGACCTCCTGCGGTAAATCGTGAAACTGCGTATAACTATAAGCGAGCGGACTGGGATAGCCTCAGACGAAGTTTAGAGTTGACCCCTTGGAACATGTTAGAGGATATGGAACTGGACCATGCTGTAGATACGTTTTATGATCTCCTGAACGCCGCTGTCCGTGATCACGTGCCCACAATCGTGCTGCGACGCGGTTGCCCTCATGGTTTGATGGTGAGCTCAAACGAGCACTCAGTGAAAAGGAAGCCGCTTTTAGACGTAAGAAGCGTAATGTAAACCCTCATTCAGAGATGGACTTTCGTGAAAAACGTAGAAATTTCAGGAACATGACATGCTCCAAATACTTCAAATATCTAAAGGGTATGATAGGTGACTTTGAAAGCAATCCTAAACGTTTTTGGAGTTACCTCAAATGTGTACGTGGAACTAAAGGCTCTCTTTCTGTGATGTTGGACGGCAACACTGAGGTTCATGGCGATGTAGAGCGGGCAAATCTCCTGAATCCAAGCGTTGGCTAGGAAATTCACTGAGCCTCATGTACAAGTGTATCCTTCTCCTCCGGTTTTTGACCTGCCACTTCTGAATCGTTTTGTGGTGACTGAAGGAGATGTTCGCCGCGCACTCACATCGTTACAGGCTCACAAAGCCGGTGGGCCGGATAACATTAGTGCGCGTGTTATTAAAGAATGTAGTGAACAATTGGTAACTCCCTTGGTCATCTTGTTCAACATGAGTGTTCAGCGGGGAGCTTTTCCGGGAAGGTGGGCGGAAGCGAACATCGTTCCTGTGCACAAAAAGGGCTCTAAAAACTCGCTTCAAATTACCGCTCTATCTCACTCACCCCACTGTTCGGCAAGATTCTGGAGCGCTGTGTATGTGACGTACTAATCTCTCATGTTCAACCGGTCCTGGCCCCAAACCAACACGGCTTTGTCCCACGCCGCTCTTGTGATACAAATTTAGCTTGTCTTCTAAAAACGGCGTGGGAGGCGATCTCATCTGGTCATCAAACAGACGTTATATACACCGACTACTCCTCGGCGTTCCAGAGTGTCAACCACAAATTACTGCTTCATAAGTTACAAAACTCCTATCAAATCTCAGGTGCCGCCCTCAATTGGCTCTCTTCTTACCTCACAAATCGAAAGCAACGCGTAGTTGTTAATGGAAAATTTTCTGAGTGGACACCTGTGTGCTCTGGAACGCCGGAGGGTGGAATTATCTCACCGATCCTGTTCGCTCCCTTCATCAATGATCTTTCGGACAAAATTAAAACGAACTGTCTTCTTTTCGCCGACGACGTAAAATTGTATCATAAAATTGTGACTCCTGAGGACTCAGAGCTACTTCAAGCTGACCTGACACGTTTGGCTAATTGGTCTCATCTTTGGAAGCTGCAGCTTAATCCGTCCAAATGCAAATCATTTACAATTTCTCTGAAGAAGAAACCGATGCTGAACATCTACAAAATTCAAAACGACGCCCTAGAAAAAGTATCTTTCATTCGGGACCTTGGCATTTGGCTGGATTCCAAATTAACATTCGCAGAACATATAGATAAAATCGTAAGTCGAGCAAACAGGATGTTAGGTGCGATGATTCGGTCGCTCCAGACTGACCATCCGGTGGGAGGAGTGAGAGCGAGCTCGAAATTGAAACCCAAGCCAATTTTGACGGCATTTTTTTCCAATGTTCGTTCAATTCTTGAGTTTGGATGTATTATTTAGGGTGGGTCTGCCAAAACGCATCTGGAAAGACTGGAAAAAATTCAGTATAAATTTCTTATCTGGCTAGCATCCGTTTCTACTCAACCCTCCGTAAATCTAGGATACGATGAACTTCTGGCCCATTTCAAAATCCCAAGTCTAGCCAAGAGAAGACTGCAATATGACATTACTTTTGTACACAAAATTCTAACGGCCCAGATCGATTCCGCCTTTCTGCTTGGTAGCTTCCCGCTCCACGTGCCAGCAAGAAGAACACGTGCAATGGCAGGCACTTTGCTGAGCGTACCACTGTACACAAAGGAGACTGTGAGGCGGGGTGTGTACTGTCGGCTGCCCAAAGCTTTTAATGATTTTATGCTTGCCTGTCCATTTTCTGACCCATTTAGATTATCATCAGGTCAGTTCAAATCTCAAGTTCGGAAATATTTTAGGCAGTAGGAACGCACCATTTATTTTATTTCATTGTATTTTATTGTTGCCCTTTACATATGTATTGTTTAATGTTTTTAGAGTTTTATTTTGTATATTTTTATCTTTTTATTCTTACCTTGTACTTACTTTTTGTCTTGACTTGTTTTTAACATGTGCCATGTATGTAATTTTAGGGAATCTGGATGGTATAACTGACTTGAGCTTTTACTGGGGGCAAGCCCCTGTCGCTCATATGAGATGAATAAATAAATAAATGAATAAATATTATGTATGATAAGATTCAGATTGCTTCAAGGGTTGCAATTATCTAAATTGTTTTGCTCTATCTCTACTTGTTAACTTGTAATGTCTGAAAACATTCATTTACATGTTATCCCTATGACGGCATGCCTTCACCTCTACTGACCTTAAATGTGAGCTGACAAAAAATGTTTTAAATATTTTTGATCGAAACGTAGATGGGCTACCCACCGCCGCTTACTGTTTTACGATATCTAGCGTGCTTCTCGAGATTATTGGGGGTGGGCGGCGGGAAAGCAATGGTGGCTCTGCGAGCTGAAAATGGAATTTTAAATAAGATAATCATATGATAGAGCATGTCAAGAAACCACTTGATCTGTATTTCATTTGTTCCAAAAAAATCTTTCCGTTCGCAAAAGAAAGTAAAAATCCATCGCCAACCGACCCATCCTCCCCGGATGTGACGGCATGCTCACCGTGCGTTAGGAAGTGAAACGATGCTCAAGTACCGCTGCGTGAGCTGCGCGGAAATATTTCAAAGAAACGTGCTAAGCATTGCTTTGGTGCTGTCGATCACGAATGGGTGTAGCTGAGTTTTTCTAGTTTGAAACGTGAAAGATACTGCAATAGAAAAATACAAATAGTTTATACATATCGTTTTTTTCCCGATGTAAACTCATTTTAGTTAACAATTCATTTGTATTCGTATTCATTACTGATGCATTTGAAACAGACTAAATCTGGCAAAATATGTTGCCAACTAATAAGCTCATTTGATGTCACGTTAACTTGGAGACTTTGTATTGCGAACAGAGGAAAGTGATATAAAACAATACAGAGGCATTTTAAGCAGAAATCAGGCCAAAGTAATTATTTCTTAAATATATTGTCCATCAAACCATCACAGGGAAGAATTGTGCCTACGTGTCCCTTTCCTTTTAGCATTTGACATGTATTAAAGTGTTGGGCTACTCTCTATATGTTTTATTTTTGTCCTATACATCGTACCCCACTTGGTTAAACCTGTCACTTTTCCACTGCTCGAAAAGTATGAAAAGTCAGAATTAAAAACACACCATGATAATAAGAACAACATTAGGTTATTGGAATATCTGGAAAATCGGTTAATAATATGAACCTTTGCAGTTACAATTATATTAATTGCTATCTATTATCAGAAACATGCATACGCTAACTTTAATAAAACAGATGACCTTAGAAATGGCAATTTAGTTGAGTGAACCTTGCGAAGAACAGACAATGTGGAACCTGATAGACTGGTGTGTAATGTCCATACAATTTATCTAATAAATTTACCTTTTTATGTATCTATCTTCCTTGTTCAATAAACTAAATAAATAAAACTTAAGTTTCATTCTGGACAAAAATACCAAGAGTATACGTTAAAAATATATTATTGCGTAGCAAATATAAAAGGCACATTCCAAATGAAATGGAAATCCAACGCAACAATACACTGGGAAATCAAAGAAGAAAAATGGACCTTTTCGCCATCATAAATCAATAATTTGACAGAAAAGGAGCAGCCTAAATAAAACAACAAAATGCAGCCAGGATTTATACAGGTTATGCAAAAATATGCAGCATCATGCCTGTCAGCGTGAACCCTCCTCAAAGGCTGGAGGATGTTTGAACGGGGTTTTTGACTGTGCCAGAAAACGACGGAAGCTGGCACTATATTTTTCTCAAAATATTAACATTGGTTCAGTCAACGCCAATCAGCATGAATAGCATGCCAACGTACCTTGTTGGCGAGTTCCAAAGACATTTTGTTCTGCTCAGAAGTCTCTTGACGTCCAATACTGCAAACACATTTTCGTGGAAGAAACCTCGCTGGACGAGCTCCAAGACACAAGTGAAGTCCTCTGCACCCAGTTGAAGTCGCCGCCGGTGCCGGTCCCCCCATGGCATGTTCGCCCCGCGGGCTCCTTATCGGAGGCTTATCGCTAGGGCCAGGGTGGGCAGGGGGATGCACACAACTGTAGAAGTTAATGGAGAATTCCTGCTCTGTGATCACCCTGGGGAAGGCTCATGTGGTGAGGTACTGTCACAGACAGTGAAAAGTTCCCGCTAGTTCTTTAGAATGCCACCTTTTAAACATGGTGTGTATCGTGCGTGTAAATGTATCTCAGAATTTGACAATAATTTGTTCTATTATCAGCACGATATCTACTAGCATGACCTTTAAAGTGAGAGTGCCTAGCTACCTCATGTTAAAATGGATAGGATATTTTGGAAGATTTGTATAGCTATTCAATTACCAATGCATGCACCCTCACGCCGACAAGCTAAGCATCAGTAAGTTTTCCCCGGTTTCTATCTATAAAAGAGAAACACTTAGACTCACCCCACACGCAAGTTATGGATTATGGACACAGCTTAATTATGGACACAACACGCAACTACCAAACCCTATTCACAGTTCAAAGCCAACCACGTAAGACGTTTTTGAATAATTCCAGTAATATAACTGTGTGGATGGAAGCCAAGCGGGCATCTGATATGGAAAATAGGAAAACAAATATCGACGAATCTTTTATGCAGTAGGCTCCTCAAGAAGGTGACAATTTTATTTCCTGTATGACATTGACATTGACATCAGCCCGAATATATGTTATAACTTTCACCCTCTGGTTGAGCAGTGTTTGAACACCCCCTCGGGTTTCCTGGCTGCAGGAAAAAAACAGCGGCACAAAGCGCCGCTGTGCTTGGCACGCGTTAACCTTGACTTATTCCGCAACTTTCGCCAAAATATTTTGTTTTAAATACATAAATTGGGCTGTGTTTGTGTAGATGCAGCTGATGATACCTTCATATTCTCTAAATCGTAGTATCCTGGGCCCCTTCCCAGGTTTATGCTGCATTTGCAGGTTCATGCACGGAGAAAACTGCTTTTCTCGGGGTACAAATGGTCTCCGTTGGCGAAAAAGTAAGTAAGAGTAAGTAAGATATTTCTAGTGCGCTCAGCGCCAAGCTCACTTTCGCAGTGTCAGTGGCTAGCTAGTGTGCTGCATTGAGGTCGTTGGTCCTAGTGACTATTCTGCATTGAAGCTGCTGGCGAGTTGGTCGCTTTTGAGGTTTCTGGGTTCCTTTTGAATAGTAATTCTGGTGTATAGGCCAGGTGCAATTAAGATTATTCCCTTACTCAACCTGTTGTTTTCATGTGCTGCCAAAAACCATATGGGTCCAAGGCGTACACAATATTTGCAGATAAGGAAGAGGGTTTTGACAGTGGAAGCAATTTGAAAGATAATTCTCGCGTTTCGGGTGGCCCAAACTACATAGGAAGAATGTGTCAAAATGTTCCTATTTCATTTTTATTTGTGCCCTGGGAGGAAGGGGAAAATTATAAATGAGTGGGCTCCACGGTACAGTACAGGGGCATCGATGGTGCTTTAGTGGGGAAGCATCTGCCGCCCTCTCCCTGGATCCAAAGGTGATGCAATAGCATGGGTGGAGATCCTGGGCGAGGTCAGCACCCCTGGATTTTGGGTCCCCCATTGGCCTGGTATAGGGGCTTGTATTGTCGTGCCAGCGTTAGCCTATCCAGGTACCCCTCCCCTGGACCGAGAAGAGATCTCCAGCCTTGTAAAATAGCATGGTTCAATACTTTAGGATCGGCTTATTTGGAACTGCTGAGAATATAATATATTTTCGTTGCTCTTCTCTCTATGATCACCGGTAGTGTTCACAGAATTTCAGTGCGATGAATGCGCAATAGACGGAGAGTCTTGTTTCAACTACATATGCTGCTGAACCCAGGAGCGGCCTTGATTGGGATTTGGGTACCACCTCGAATTGAGGCTATAGACCACAAGGTTACGGTGTGGTATGCTGTGCCGCATTTCATCAGTGTCGTGCGGAACACAGGGGCCTGCGCCAGGTAAGTACGCCATGCTGGGCTTAGGGGAGACCGGGGCTGGCTGCATCACGGGTTGAATGCATCAGGGGCTGTAACTAAAAAAATATTCACTAGATAACAGTTTAAGCGGGCCCACTAGAACCGCGCACGCGCAATGTCTTCCCGGAGAAGAAACCAGCGAAGGCGGTCGGCCGATACCAGGTGAAGAGGCAAAAACTCATTTTTTTTGGGTGAAAGTATTTTTTTAGTCTGTTACATTACGTTTTAAATGAAATACAAGATAACTTGCACGCTGGTCATAAGCCTGGCAGGTTAAAGCGTGTTTCTCCAGTCTTCAATTGAGGCAAAGATTTTTGGCGGGACATCTTGGCTTGTGCAATATTAGGCGCCACGATTGATTCAGGGCAGGGACGGGGCAAGACGAATCATTTTTCGCGGGGCAGGTTGAAACATTGTTGCAGCCTACCCCGGCGCTTAGTTTTGTTTATGGGAAATTGAATAGTCATAAGGATGTGTTATTGCAATAATTATTTGCATGGGCGTTGAAAGTGGGGGAGGAAAGCGTCACTTTCGAGAAGCAGGTGCTATATCTGTCACCAATGTGACTCAGACTCTGAGTAGGTAAGCTCGGAAGGGTATCCGATGGGAAACGTGCCTACCAAGGAAAAGTGCCTCCACTGAATGGGAAACGTGCCTACCAATAAAGCGAATCTGACGTTGTATTGTATTTCTGTGCACTAATTCGTCACGATGCAAGCTGCCCCGGGGACTGATGCAACTTACCCCAGCATGGGGGCAGTTTGCATCAGGTGCAGAGCTTATTTCAAAAGTGCATTGTGGTAAAATGTATTTGTTTTTTGGAAAAGATTAACCGTCGTTTGTTGGGGAAAAGAACTATATTTTGAATGGTAGTATCCAATTTTCGATAGATCTTGTGGATTATAAGCTACGGAGGGAAAAGTGAAAAATGATTCAAACCAGGCACGGTCTCCCTTATTTACTTCCGAGTCTCCAGCATGGGTTGGAGATGCCATGCATGCATCATCTGAAAGCGCCCAAGGCACGCGTTCCCCTAGTTTTGTCAGAACCTGCTCTACCCTATTAGCTTCAAAGGCAGGTGTGTCGAGTCTTCTCCGCCATTGCCTTAGAGCAGCCTCCAGTACTTATTAACTATAGAAACTCTTTAAAGTTCGGAGGGGGGCGGGAGGGGGCTTGGGCCCCTAGTCAGTGACGGTGGAACGTCCTAATTTAAAGGGGGACACCGTGGGCATTTTCAACCCATTTTTTCCAGTCAACGCCATACGGTTCATTGATGTCATTGGTTCATTTTGTTGAAATACTATGCTATAGGGCTAACATGTTAAATGCCAAATTATTCTCACACTTCCATTGGAAAGAACAGCTACATTTTTAATCAATGAAGCCGGCAAGCCTCTATACACTATCAAATATCACAGACACTTTGAGGTGTAGCGTGAGGCTTAATCAATTGGTACTAGGGACGGAAATGACGGTAAGGGGCATGTTAAATATGAATCCAGTGAATTTATCTGGAAGAAATGTGACACATATTTTACTTTGCTTTCGTATGCTCAAAATATATTTCCATCTTTGGTGCAGTTACTACTGACCAGTTTCTTTCTACCGAAGTCTGATCACCCAGCGTAGGAACCGTACCAGGGTCCCCTTGCTACCAGCCCCGCTGGAACCCTTCTCCGGAAGTAAGGACGTCCCGCCGTGCCGCCGTACCGCCACCAGACCTCCTCCGTGTCTGTGCGCCGCCCAGCGGGTATAGAAAACGGCCGGGGGTCGCTCCGCTAATGACGGTGTCGTTGACCAGGCGCCTTGTGAGGTGTTTTCTCAGTGATTATCCTTTCCGTGGGTGGCTCTCTAATCCCTCTGTGGGCCGGCTCCCCCCACAGGTGTCCCGGATTAACTGTTGTCGATCACCCAGCGGTTCACTTCATAAGCCCGGCTCTCTGCTAAGCTAGTTAAGCTGGGACGTCCAGAGGGATTTAAAAGTCTGATTTAAATTTGTTCCGTCTATAATTGTCTGCCTCTTAATACCTGTTAAGGTATCTGTCATTTAATACCCAGACCCCTGTGGGCTACCTCCTTCTCACAATTGTCCTGGATAACTTCTGTCGATGGCGCTGGCTTGTCAAGGGACCACTTCTCAGCAACGTAGCTGGCGAGCCTGTGTATATCCGTGGGAAAAAATTATACGCATTCAATCGAGTTGACATCTGCACTGTTGCTTATTAATAAAACAATTAGTTATTAGTTATTCGTTGCTTATTATTAAAAAGATATATGTATATGAAAAACCAGAAGTATACCTTACAATAAATAAAGGTTTTTTAGAGAGGTTTCTATTATCCGTTTTACCGGCCTTGTATTTTTGTCGTGTTTGCTGTTGTCCAGAATTTGTCTGTGAGTCTAAGAGCTAGAGCACGATACTATTTTGAGAGATAATGTGTTCTGCTTAAAAAACAACGAAATTGAATAATTACAAGCTAAGAAGTGCACTTTCAAGAATTCGCTTTTGTTTCAGTTTCCTTTTTAAGGATATATTTCTTTTTCGTCAAGAAGCTTTAATGATATTAAAATGTATTGAGCAGGCTGGGCTGCGCAAAAACAAAACAAAAATTTAAAAACGTAGTGAAAAGTGAAAGAATATCGATAAAAAGTGAAAAGAAAAACGACTAGGTCTATATATTTATATTGTTTGTTTTCTTTATGATTGCTTACGAGTGTGGCGCAACTGTTATAATGATTACTGGAGTGGTAAGCGGCGGTGTAGGGCGGCTTACATCCCACACCAAACGCCGAGCAGCAGCCTTCCCTCGGGCATCGACAGGCGTGACGAGACCGGCCGTCTTCCACTACGAAGGGGAAAACACCATGGAATAATTCAATGAAAGAAAACGACGGGATAGAACGTAAGAAGTGATGTATGTAAATACCTAGTTCAAGCCGGTGTACATGCGTGCCATATTGACACCAAAGAACAATGTTAAAACTGTCCTTGGGCTGGGAGCCTCAAGAGAAGGGCCTCTCCCAGGCTGACCCCTCCCCTACTTTTCAAATAGTTCCCTCGCTCCTGGTTTTACAACACAATTTCTTTATTTTGACTGCCTGGACATATTTTGAGAAAAAGGTCATTTGTTTTTCCTTTTTACCGGTGCATCGATTTGGATTTCGAATGTATTTAACGCTGCACTTCGGATTTTCAATCTTCAAAGTCTTTCGCGATTCCTGGTTGGCGGACTGGAAGCTTCTTCCATTTCCAGGGACAAACATGGAGTGCAATGTTGATCGCGTAAATTCATAGATAAGTACGCGTCAAAATATTGTGTATATTTATATTTCCCAAAACAACAAAACACGAGGTGAGACCGGACATCAGTTCCTGACTCGACGAGCTGGCATTGATCCTAAAGGCCAATTCACACGTGGCAGAATCTGCCGACAGAATCTGCCAATATCGTGCTGTAGACAATCTCTTCACGTGCTGATGAAAATTCGACTGGCCGAGGTGTGAATTAACCATTACGCCACGATCTCTAGTGACCAATGAACACTCATCCCGAACAACAGTTGTGAAAGCTGTCTTTTGATCTGAACACTCATGGGTGCTGACAAAGTGATCGGCAAAGCCAGGCACCGATGATGTATGCCTTAAACAAGACCCGGAACATCTAATCTAATCATAACTTCACGCGTGCTACACGGGTTAGAAATGCACAACCACTCAGTGGCAAGGCAGCGGGCAAGCAACGGAAGCGATTTATATGTGTTAGGATGTTTTGTAGTGTTTTAAGTACCATTTCATCAGTTATCAGCGTGATATACGCCAATTCATGATGAAAAACTAGGTGATACACTCTTTATTATTTTCAGATGAGCCGACCATTTACGTGACCAAGTGTGCAGAAAGTATGCTGGCTGTCACAAACTCAATGTTACGTATGCTTCCTTTTGTCACACGAGGCTGGAAATTGTAATCGTATGCTCGTATGCTGTTTCCATTATTCTGAATATCCTTTATCTGTGTCTTCCTTTTTGGCGGCATACATGGTTCAAACGCCATACCATTACAGCATGAAAGTATGAATGCTGAGTGTTCAGTTCTGAGTGTTCGGAGTCGTCTAGGCTTCCGCCGGGGATTTATTTTACACGCTCGGGCACGGGAAGCTAAAACATCGGATGCAGCAACAAGAATGCACGTCAGATAACCTTACACTAGTGCTCAATTCCCTGAAGAACGGAGCGCAGGTCGCACCGGTGCGAGGTGACGGCAGCTGATTAGTTCTCTGAATGTTTAAGTTTAAGATAAGGCTTGGTTAAGCATGGACAGCCTCAGATTGGTGGCAACAAAAAAAGAGCCCATGAAGCAATATTTTGTTTATCGTGCAGAAGGGTTATTACCTTAATTTCAGGGATAAGTTATTTATTAGATCAAGGTGTTCTAGAATACTTTACATTTTTAGCTCCACAAGCTCCCTTATGGACCTGGCAAACGCATCATTAAATTAGCTACCATTAAATGTATGGCGAGCTTTGGACCGCATTTCAGCTTTGGACTGCTTGTAACGGAAATTGGGGCTGAGACGTTGTCACTGGTAAAATAATAAAACCTGCTGATTTTTTTCATTGTGTGATTGTTATTATTTGAAGTGGCACAATTATGAGTGGGTCCTCCCGCCCGGCCTCTCGCTTCATTTCTATGCGGAAAATGACGACACCATTTCGTTTCGTCATATACCTTCATCTCAATGCCTCCCTTCCAACTGAAAGAACGTTTTAAAGTTTATTTTTGTTTATTTCCACATGCATATAAAACACAGCCTTGGTTTCAATTTATTAGCATGACCAATACAGTATCACCACAAAATCGCATTGAGGTAAAAAAGATAAAACAACACTCACAATGGCTGCACCACAAAAAACACAAACAATAGTCCAAATGCTCACAATGTCTCAAACCTGCAAACACAATCACAATCACCAGTTCACTTTTGGGAGGAGCGGGCTGGAGCTGCCTCAGTTACCGCTAGTGGGTAACGCTCGGGGCTCATTCTGCACACTTGCGCTATGCGCCGCCGGGGGAATAACAATTTTGGTTTACAGCCCTGAGGGGGCTGCGCGGGAGCTTGGTTGGAGCTGCTCCCCTGGGGAAGGCCTGGCTTCGTCAGGGGAGCAGCCCGCTTCTTCTTCCGGGAGAACACCCGCCGCAGGGCTGCCCGCTTGTTGGCGTCTATGTCGTACTCTGGTAGCTTCTCCGGAGTCGCCTTCCTGGTGAGGTTCTCGTTGAAGTCTGCTGGAACAGAGACGAGAGACGGTCAGTCACTGGCATGAAACATCAATAGCAAATCGGTGGTGTTTGGAAAAGAGCAGATATCCCTGTTCACGGTAATATGCATTTGGTTCAAGATGCAAATATGCTAGATATTTTGCTCGTAACTACTACTCTACCATCCGAAGCAGATCACTCGACTAATAATGATTAAATAATTTCCGGCAGTATAATATAGCAATATTGCAGCTTATTTGCCAAGACAATATTAAAAAATAATGTACATAACATTCGACCCGCGTCACACCGGGGCCATCGATGGCCCCTACTCTAACTCCGAAAATAAGAGGGTTAGCTAAAGTCTGCAAAGTACATGGGAAAGCTCGTGTGAATTCACTATGTTTTACCTAGATATTTAAGCGTTCAGGTGAATAGTTTGACCTCCAGAGGTCAAGCTGTGTCGCGATACGCTATTTCCACTAAAATATGCAATGCTCAAGAACCCTGGGCATAGCTCTTATGCCATTAGAGCTATTGAGGTCCGGTAAATAAATTTGATAGAAAAAAGCAGGGCTTTCTCCGCTATGCTAAACTTAACTCGCACTCCACCGGGGGTCTGGCGCCCCCTTCGCCCCACGGGGGCCATCGATGGCCCCCCTTAACTCCGATAATAAAGGGGTTAGCACAAATCTGCACAGTTCACAAGAAAGCTTGCGTGAATTCAGTACGAAATTACTCGCTTGTTCAAGCACTCAGGTCAAGTTATGTCACGATAGGTTATTTCCCTCAAATATGCAATGCGTAAGAAAACTGGACATAACTCTTATACTATTAGAGCTATTGAGATCTGATAAAGTGTATTTGATAGGAAAATACCATATTTTTTCCGCTTTGTGGAACGTAATAATCTCCTGCCAGTGTTTTGGCCTCCAGAGGTCACCTCGCGACCTAATATGACCTGAGGTCACGAAAGGTCAGAAGGTGACCTTGTTGTATATCAAATGAAAGCCAGTGACGAGACATACACGATGATGTTTGATTCAGCAATTCAGCTTAATTAACTGAAAAGTTATTTTCAAAATGCTGTTTTTGACCCTGGTGACCTTGCCTAACCTCTGAGAGATTAAAGGGCAAATATGGCTCCTGGGATCCATGAAAAGATATCAAAGAACGCTTTTCTGAGCTAGCCGAGCATTTGCAATCGTTTTGTAACTTTTAGATCATAAGAAAGCTTTCCCCCATCCTTCTCCAAGGGGAGCGTTCACATCATGACCTGACCTCAGGTCACGAAATCGAAAAATCCCAGATATAAATATTGTAGACCCTGAAGGAGTCATGAAGTGTAGGACGTTTCAAATCGCTCGATTAAGAAATGTAGCTCTTATAGAGCTCAAAAGTTAAAGTGAGGTGACCTTGGTTGACCTCGCTTGGTGACCTGACCTTGGGTGACTCGGGATAAAATATTTCAGGGATAGTGGAAAAGTGATGGGTTGAGAGAGAGAGGCCCTCAACGGCAGTGCTGCGTCTCGCCGTTTTTTACTATCTCGAAAAACCTTACGGGGGCTATCGATGACCTCCGGTGGTGCGAGGGTTAATGACCTCCCGACATTGGCTTGACCCCAGAGGGCGCCTCTTGACCTAACATAACTTAACCCGCACCGGGGTAGCGCCACCGCCCCAGGGGCATCGATGGCCCCCCTAACTCCGAAAATATGGGCGTTAGGCAAATCTGCGAAGTGCACTAGAAAGCTCGCGTGAATTCAGGAAGAAATACTTCACATGTTTTAGTGCTCAGGTCAATGGTTTGACCTCCAGAGGTCAAATTGGGTCAAGATCGGCTATTTTCACTCAAATATGCAATGCTTAAGAAAACTGGACATAACTTTATGCTATTAGAGCTATTGAGGTCTGGTAAAGTACATTTGATAGAAATTGCCAGTGCTTTTCCGCTATGTGAAACGTAAAGACCTCCCGCCAGTGGTTTGACTCCAGAGGTCACCCGTGACCTAATATGACCTGAGGTCACGAAAGGTCAGAAAGTAACTTGCGTATATCAAATGAAAGCCAGTGACAGACTAACACGATGGTGTTTATTTCAGCGCTCTAGCTTAATCAGCTTGTCAAAAGTTATTGTCAAAATACTGTTTTGACCCGGTGACCTAGGATGACCTTGGAAGGTCAAAGGAAAATATGGCCCCTGGAATCCGTGAAAGGGTGTCCAAGAACGCTTTTCTGATCAAGCTGAGCATTTTCAATCGTTTTGTGACTTTTAGATCATAAGACAGCTTTTCCCATGCTTTTCAATGGGAGAGGTCACCTCGTGACCTGACCTCAAGGCACGAAATCGAAAAATCCGGATATACACCTTGTAGACCCTAAGGGGTCATGAAGTGTAGGAAGTTTCAAATCGATGACTTGAAATGTAGCTCTTACAGAGCTCTAAAGTTGAAGTAAGGTGACCTTGGTTGACCTCGTCTGGTGACCTACCTTGGGTGACCCGGGGTAAAAATTTCGGGGTGGTGGGAAAATGATTGGGTGAGAGGTAGAGCCCTCAACCGCGGTGCTGCGCCTCATCGTTTTCTGCTATCGGAAAACCTAGGGGCCAGGGTTTTCGCTCTTGTACATATTCAATTTCACCCAGTGGTTAAATTTGTTATCTCTTTTACTTTGGATAAGGGTATTAACAAAAAGTAGGAAGGACGTGGGGGCGCGGCGCGTTTCGCTATCGAAAACAGGGGGCCATCGATGGCCCCCGGTGGGGCGAGGTTAAGATAATGGAAGGTCAGAAAGTGGCATTGCCGTATATCAAATGAGAGCCAGTGACAAGACATACACGATGACGCTTAATTCAGCGCTCTAGTTTGATTAGGTCAAACAATATCGTCAAAATACTGCTTTTTATCCCTGTTGACCTGTGATGACTTCAGATAAGTAAAATGGCAAATATAGTACCAGGAATCCGTGAAAGGACGGCTAAGAATGCCTTTCTGAGAAATTTTATCATCTGCAATCTTATTTGTGACTTTTAGATCATAAGACTTTTACCCATGTTGTTCTCTATGGGAGAGGTCACCTCGTGACCTGACCTCGGTCATGAAATAGAAGAATCTGGGATGATAAACACTTTGGAGACCCTGGAGAGGCCATCAAGTGTAGAAAGTTTTAAATTGATCGGCGAAGAATTATAGCTATGGTAGAGCTCAATCTTGAAGTGAGGTGACCTTGTTTGACCGTGCTTGGTGACCTGAGCTAGTGTTGCCCGCGGTGCGTAGTGGCACCTTAAGTGCGTTGCTGCGCCTCGTCATTTTTCTGCTATTCTGAAAAAAGCCTTAGGGGCCATCGATAGCGCGGTGGGAAGAGGGGTGCTATCCAAAATATGTTATATATTTTCTTCTTAATTATTTCTTAATAATAACAGAATCAATGTTTACATACAAAGTTTGTTTTTAAGCAGCGTTTTAGTTCATTCTTAGGTGAACACATATCATTTGCACTTTTGCACCCATTTTAGGTCTTTTCGGGTGTATTTATGCTCATTTTACTTCAATGGTGTCACCGCAAGGATCTGTCGAAGGCCTCAAATTATGCATATTTTTAAGATTATTAAGTAAAATTACTTTCAGGCAGTTTTAAGTAAAGGCAGTTTTGCCTTTCCGGATGGTTTTGGGTGAGCTTTAGCTTTTGATCTAGGGCTGACATTTTCTTTTTTTAGAATTTGCAGAAGTTTTTGGTTGTATTCTCTAGGTTTTCCTTAATTTACACCTGCCGCCATTTACGCGACATTTTTACCATCTTTGGCCCTTGCCGTTTCCCTTGATACAGATTGAGCTATAGCACGAATAGCTGTTGCTTTCTTCTGGGCTTAACTAAATATATTGTATAACACCAAATCAAGGGTTTCCTTTAAGCCCTCCTTTGTCGTGGTGCCGAACGCGCGCTTGATTTGTCTTTGTCAAAGACAATGCGTGTACACAAGGCTGCTGTCTTCCATCATACACCCTACACACCCAAAACAAAGAACGATAAAAAATATATGAGAAAAAAAGCAGAGCCCACCTGGTCTGGTACATTTAGCGGCCGGTAGTTCTTCGCGGTTTCCCGACTTCGGTGGTGGTCTATTTGGTTGTCCCAGGGCGGGTCCGATGTACGGCTCCAGAGCCTCCAGCCGCATCCTGCTGGTGTGCCCCAGGATGCTCTTGGGGCGAGCTCTGAACTCCTCGGGAGTGAAGATGGCGTCCGCCACTTCTCCCTCCTGAAGACGGAACACTCTTTGTTAACTAGATGATTGTTTTGCAGTTTTTGCAGCTAACATACATGTTTAGAAATATTTTTCATACAGTTTTTTATCTATTTCGTATCGTGTATTGAGCAGAATACATAGTTTAATCCAAGTCCAGCCGGGGGCCGTCGATGGCCTCCCTAAGGTTTTTTCGGAATAACAGAAAAACCTCGAGGTGCATCACCACGGTTGAGGGGCCTACCTCTCACCCAATCATTTTTCCACCATCCCTAAAATTTTTTTGTACGCAGGGTCTTCTTAGGCCAGGTCACCAGATGAGGTCAAGTAAGGTGATCTCCTTCCAATTGTGAGCTCGAATGTGGGTACATTTCTAAGTCGATTAATTTGAAACTTGTTCAGGTTATATTTCGAGGTCAAGCCACATAAAGTTCAAGTTCAAGGTCAAATGTCAATTGGTGAAATGTCATTGACGCTAGTGTTCCAGTCAGAAGGCATTATCCTGTATGACATATGTCATGCTATGACCTAATAGCTGAGAATATTCAAGGTCATAGTCACAGGTCAAGTCCACAGGTCTTTTACAGGATCAAAAGTTTAAGATCAAACCCTGATCTCCAACCCAAAGGCTGTTATAGTGCCAGTTACACTGCACATTATTGGGAATATGCCATATTGTTACGTTATAGGCCATTTGCCTTAAATGACTGACTCAAAATTTTAGAAAAAGCTCTATTGTACATTCGCTCTATGGCCTTAGGCCGGCTTTGGTGCATTCCCATTTTTTCTTCAAAACCATGGCATTTCCCAATAGGACTTCAACAGGGCCTACATTCTACTTTTACGGCCCCGTTTGTTCCTGAAGAAATTGTCCTAGGTCAATTAAAATTTGTCATAAGGTAGATCACCATCGCCCCCCCCACACTCCCCAACGGATGTTTTTCTATGCCTCCTTATTTCTGATATTCTAGGGGGGCACTTTAGGACCTCCGTCCACTGCGCGTTGACGTCAGTACTTTATGAATTGCTGATGTTAATAGGCTTTTTCATTTAGTTTCGCTCAGCTACTGATGAATTACTTAGAGCTAGTATGTTGCGCTGAACTTTTTTAATAATGCCTTTGAAGGAGAATACACTAAATGTTGATTCGGAACATGATAATTTATAACATAAAGATATACCAAAAAACATTGTATCATTTCACATATTAACCAAAGTACACTAGCTAGGTCAAGGCTAACCACAACTACCAAAAATGGCTTCGGAAGACATTTGGCCTCTTCACTTGAGCCAATAAAGGGCATCCTTTATAGTTCTAATGTTTTATTAGTACTCACCTCGAGGAAGCGGGAGAAGTCGGGAATGAAATCCTCATCCCGCCAAGAGATCTTGGAGCCGGAAGAAAGAATAAACTCCCGTGTTCCATGGCTGTCAGCCTGAAAAAGGAATTCCCATTAAAGCACAGTTAAAATCCTATCAACGCTGCATGTCTAGGAATCTTCTGTGTTTCGAAAATACGCCCGCGAGGTCGAGCGATAATTTCTGCCCAAAATGATGGTCTTCACGCCTGTGGAAAAAATGATTTGACATAAAATAAGATCGATAGTATCAGGGCCGTCGCTACCATGCGGGCCATGGTGGTTATGACCTCCATGTAATTTGTGGAGGCCTCCCTCATCTGACTCAGGAGGTCTCCTTTGATACTTAGAAACTGGAATGGCCCTTTAAGTAAGAGTCTTGGTTCCCTTTGATTCCCTCCTTATTGGTTTAAGCAGGAAATCTGCCAGCTATTGCAAATTTTGGGATCAGGGAAATAACTAGGTCACAATAATTAACTATGTTTCACACTTTTTTAAAATTGTTTGTGCTGATATCTTTTGAACAAAACAAAATGCAACACAAAATGTGACATCATGGTGACGAGCACTGCCACACCCTGCACTGCAGGGGTTAAACCCCTGCGCTCAGGGTTTCAAATTATATGCGACATTAGAGGTCGGAAATGTGTCAAGTTCCACCAACAGAATTTCAGTCCAAACTTGCGTAACCAATAATACTGAGCCTTGGCACAAAGGGGATATTATTTTCCAGACCCTCTGACTCCTTAAAATTGTTTAGTGTATTGGTAGACTGAGCGTCAATTTCTGACGCTGGGGAGTAACATATTGTGACATACATAGTGACACATACATATTGCCTATTTCTGCACCGACTTGATCTACCTTTTCACCAAGATTATTGGCGAGTTGGAATATTTTTCTACCTCTGTGCAGCACGACCTAGCCCCTTGATTATTTTACCACAACCCAAAGTCAAATCCTTATTTGAGCATCCACATTCATGTCGTATAACATTAAACTCCATGGATCAAGGTCAAAACATTGATGCCTTTGGCTTTCTTTTTAGCTCGAATGGTTCCCAAGTCAGGAATGGCTTCCTAAATTGGCCTGAGTTTAACCAATTTTTACCACTCGAAATTTCATAAAGAGAAAGGATAGGGTTTGGGCTCGGCTTGACATTAGAAGCTGGCAAGGTGCTTTCCGATGCTGTGCACCGTCCAGATTTTTTCCATAACTCCTTCGGGCCCCTGAGATCAGGGCCGTAGCCAAGGGCTGGGGCGGCTAGGGCTGTCGCCCCCCTGAGGGCCCGGAGGGCCCCCTGAGGATACGGGGTGCGCGAAGCGCGGCCCGCTTGCGTTAGGCTCTGGGGCCAAATGTGGGACTTCATACCAGATAGAGCCCTCTTAATCCATCTCAAGCGCTCTATTCTATGGCAAGCCGGTTTTTTTGCCCATCAAAACCGTTTGTAAAAGGTTCCCTTTGGACCACTGGTGGCCAGGGCCCCTATCCAAAGAAGGGGCCATTTTGGTCAGCTGGGCCCTCTTCAATCGACAAAGCCACGATGGCCAGCGGGACTATTTGGATAGCAGGGCCCAGGGTGACTCGAAGGCTCTCAGAACCCGGTCTATAGCCGCCAGGAACCTATCTGACTAGCTGGGTCCTCTTTCAGTGAAGAGGCTGTGTGGCTAGTAGATAGTGGAGCCTGAGGTAAAAGACAGGCCTCTAGTCACCTCCACCTTGTACTCCTCGCCTGATGACGTTTTAAGACCGACACGTTGTATTTACCTCATCCCACGCTTTTTCCTTTTTATCTTGACTTAGCCTTTTTTGGCGTTTTAGGGTTTAGTTGTCCTAGTTTCTTGACTTTGGGTTTTTAGGCTGCAAGTCTTCTAGCGATTTTACTGTCATCTGTTTTATCATATTTTTTAGGGTCCTAGGTCATTCCAACAACACTGCGGTTTATGGCACCCTTTCTACAGCAAGCCGTCCGAGAACTTATGACAAATGACTTGTCATGGCCATATCTTAGGGACTCTTTGGTTTAAAGCGACCCTCTTTAGATTAATTGACGCAAAAACTGCTCGAAACGTTTTTTCCGATATTTTGGGAGTTCTTCTGGAGGAACTTCAGGGTCCCTTGACCTAATTTGACCTTGACCTGACCTCAGGAGAAGTCAAATCCTTGATTTGACATGTTTTGACCTACTAAGATCATATTATATATCATAAGTTTTGGCTTTCTGCGAGGACTGCAATTGTCTAAATTGTTTTTCTCTATCTTTACTTGCTCAGATGTAATGACAGAAAACCATCATTTTCATGTTATCCCTATTATGGCATGCCTTGACGTCTACTGACCTAAAATGTGACCTGACAAGAAAATGGTTCAATTATGTTCTATAGAGAATTGAACGGGCTACCCAACGCCATTACCGTTTTTCGCTCTCTAGCGTGGTTCTGGAGATCTTAGGGGAGCCGGGTGCCCCCTGTCAAAGCGGAGGTGTCTCAGACGCCCGTCAATGCGCGTGTTAACGTGAGCTGAAAAGGGAATGATATAGTTGCCTCATGAATTTGTATGGGCTATCCTCCAGAGCTCGCTTTAGTTCGCTATCCCAAATAGGAGCAGAGTTCGAGGGGTTTTTGGACCCCCATCAGGGCGAAGGTGGCTCGGAGGCCCACCGAGGTGGGTGTTAGGTTTTCCCGCCCCAGGCGCAGATAAACTTTATAAGTCACCAAGCACAGTAGGGGGCATGGTGTTAGTCTATTCCTAATTCGAAAACTTCCGAACCAATTTACTCCTTTCAAATTTCAATCAATAGCACCATCCAAAAGGACCCCGAACTATTAAATTTTAATTATTTCATGTGAATAACGATGTCGTAATTCAATCAAATGTATATAAATTTTCCTACTGCCGGTTTACTCTGCCTTGTTTAGATGCTTGAGGCTGGGTTACACTTTCGATCACCTGGAATCAGAGCCAATTGACTTAAAAGTGTTGTAATTTGGTTCTGATCAAGTATTAACATAAGTTATGTCATAACATGAACTTTAATTCGAAACTACCTCGGCTCTTTTCATACACACTACTGCATGGTAGGAGGGTCCAATAGGACCCCCGTGCTGCAATTTTGGGAACCGAAAGCGACAAGGAAAAATGGAAAATACGCTGGAAGCGCCTTATCGTCTTCTACTATGGAGTTGAGTTTGAACCATATCCATTGACTCGTGAAGTCTTAGTAGACCAGAATGGGTCAAATTTAGACCCAATTTGGAAACTCCCTTACAGCTTGGGAGCCATTAAACCTAGAACGAAACAAAACGCACCAATGTGTTCCACTTTATCTAAGAATTTAAACGGTATGCAGCATGACCTTGTGAGGTTAACGGGAATGTGGCACGCTGGTCGAATCCTGGAATTTAGTGTAATTAGACGTACTTTTAGCCGAAAATAATGAAACCACTCATGATTTGTCTGAAAAAATGTACAATAAGCTCAATATTTTGATTTTTAAAATACTCCTCTAGGAAAAGAAATAAATATCTGCCTGTGGATGATGTCATGATCTGGCAACCACTACCATACTCGAAACGCTTCAAGGGCTTCGATTGGCTGATGCTCATCGTGACGTCAGCATATGTCGTCACACCAGCAGCTCACAACAATGGCCTGGCGAGAGGTACATGAGAGGTACATTTCGGGTAGGTTTTAGCTTTTTCTACGGAAACATCGAGTTCCAAGACAAATGATATATAGAGTACCGGGTTTTCCGACTTGCTTTACAACTTGACTATCTCAGTTAAAAGTCACGTTATAAAGGTGCCACATTCCCTTTAAAGGGAACATAACACATGTATAAATGGATTTACTCTGAGATAGCTATGTGATAGATCGTGTCGAGAACCGACTTATAATTTTATTTATCGCAGAACTCACCGTTCGTGGGGAAAAATGGGCAAAATTCACCCCCTAACGACCCCGTCCTCCACGGCTACGAGGCATTCTAAGGAAAGCGATATCATGCTCAAAGCCCCGCTGCACGTGTGGCGTGGACATTGTTTGTTTGGGCATCGGCGGTGCCCAAATGCTAAACATGACTTTGGTACTGTCGGTAATAAATGCTTATACCTGAAGAAAAGGCAATTGCCCCAAACGGAAAAGCCGGGGCAAAACTATGTTTTGCCCCCACTTTAAGCAAGATTTTGGTGCTTCAACTCTAACTCAAACAGAATTAGTGAAGTTCAGTGTAAATATTGGGGCTTGGAAGGAAAAAAGTATCTGAGTCCATATTTTACCCCGTGCCGTTTTTTGCTTTCATCTGCAGTGCCCAAAATCCTACCGAAAAGGCATATTGTAACGCAATGTTTCACTGCGCGACGTTTTTGCTTTCGACTTTGGTTTGCCCCTCCCAAACCACCCGGCTAGATCCGCCACTGCTTATACCTTGCTTTATTGACTAGTTTGAAACAGGACATATGGTTTGCTATACCAAAAAAATTGTCAAAAATAATAAATAGCACTTTATTCCTAATGGTAATATATTTCAGGTAAAACGGTTCATTTGTATATGTTTTCATTTTGGGCGCAAATCAAACAGGTTCAATCTGGCTTAAAGTGTTTTCAGCGCATACGCATATTTGATGTAACGCTAATTTGGAGACCATTTATTGCTCACAGAGGAATTACAAAATGAATATTTACTAAAATATATATTGCGTTTTGATTCGTCTCCTCACAATAGTTCGAAAAAACACTACCACAAACACTTCTGGTATGAAATTCGATAATATTTCATTCTCGGAATGTCTTCGGATCGATATTAATAAATGATCATTAAAATGATAATCATATGATCATCATATGATCATATTATGATCATAAATGATCATATTAAATGATCACAATCATTTCATTTGTGATCACATCACATCATCATTTTATTTATATAAATCTGAAGACGTTCAAAGAAAGAAATATTATCAAATTTCATATCATAAGTCTTTGTTTTAGCGTTTTTTAACTATTATGAGGAGGTCAAGCAAAACAGAATATCTCTGGACGAACTCTCTAATATAATTACATTTCGGTCATATCAGGTCCGTTCACCCGGCCAGGGCAAGTAGCCTCGTCTCCAAAACTGTTTCAAGTAGCAACAGTTAAAATGAATTTATAACTGTGATATAAACTCATATAATATAAAAGAACCCAAAGTACCACAAACTGCACTGTCGGGATTTTTGCATCAATGAACTAGGTCCAGGTACGAGTCATCATGACCTCTGCATTGGAGATGCACAAGGAAAATGAAAATTGGCTGGCAAGTATCTTTATTTATGTGGAGCCGGTTAAAAACATCTTATTCTTACAATCCTACTATCTTAAGACACTCCCCAGGCTCACGTGGTACGTTTGGACCTGTGACCTCTGCGAGGTCATCTAAGACTACTTCAACAGGTTTTCAGATTTGGATGAATAACTTTGCAGGAAATGGTATGTAGTTTTCAGTTTGATACCAACACGTTTGACTTGACATTGTCAGTCGGCTGATCTGCGTATTGACTATGGAGATATCGTGTTGCTAACGAATTGAAATAAGGCGAAAGCCAAGTAGTATCTGTGATAAGTTAATTTTTATTTTCTTGAAACAAAAATCAAAGATGATTTGCCAAGCCATCCTGATGAATATTTTCAAACCAAGCCATGTCGAAGCCAAGCACAATAGACATCATGCCGACTTACCTTGTTGGCAAGATCCGAAGTCATCTTACTGCTCAGAAGTATCTTAACGTCCAATGCTTCAAACACCTCTCCGTGGAAGAAACCTCACTGGACGAGCTCCAAGGCACAAGTGAGACTCTCTACACGCCGTTGACATTCCCGCTTTTGCCGGTACCTCATGGTGTTTTCGCCCCGCGGGCTCCTTGTCAAGGGATTATCGCTCGGGGCAGGGTGGAGAGGGGAAATGCGCACGACTGTAGAGGTTAGTTGAAAATTGCGTCTCTGTAATTGCATTGGGGAAGGTTCCATGACGGGCCTTGTCAGAGACAGTGACAAGTTTCCCGCTCGATCTTTACAATGCCTTATTCTAACTTAGTAATAACTTATAACAGAACAATAACTTATTCGGTTATCAGCATGATATCTAATAATATGGCTATGAACGCGAGACTTCCTAGCTAACCTTTATTGAACTTGAATTATTTTTTTGAAGATACATTTAATTATTGTGTTACCAGTGTACCTTGTTTACGCCGACAAGCTAAGCACCAGTATGTTCCGCGTTTTTATCTATAAAACTGAGACACTTGGCTCACTTCTCAGGCAACATATGGATCATTCTAAGGGTCATACTCAAAGTTCAAAGTCAACCAAATAAGTAAAATTTCAAATAAAACCAGTAAAACATATGGTGAGGGCAAAAGTCAAGCGGGCACCTGATGTCGAAAATTCAAAAGTAAAACTATAATGGAGACAGGTTTCATGCGTTGGACCCTAAAGAAGATGTTTTTTATTCTATGCATAACATTTGCAACGCTAAATGTGCTCCCTGGTCCAAAAAGCTAAAGTTGCAATGAAATGCGCATATGACTCATAAGTTGGGAAATATTGTATCTAAAGAGACAGTAAGGTTACTCTTTTTTAGCTTACGCTATGGGCTTGCTTAATGCTGAATTTCTACAAAAACAAAGTTCATAGTACGGCTTGAAATTGACAGCAGAATAAACACTTTGAGATGACAATTTTTTAGGGTAGCAGTATATCTGCCTACGATTCTGAGTTGCTTGCCGAAGTGGCTCGGTATAAATCAAACAGCGCCTGTGATAATTTCAGTGTTCTTATTTTGTCTTGTCTTATCACCCGTCATCTACGGTTTGTTTGCGAAAAAGTGCAGAATCCACAAATTGGCAGTGCCTTGCTTGAACTGTCATCATGGCTTGCACGTGCCTCACATAGCGTTGCTCGAACCTGTATCGTGTAGACAGTACATGGGTGCAGGTTTTGCTCGCTGCTGTCTATGATCGTTCATTAATTAATGGTTCTGGAAATACACACTTCGGTTTAAATTAAATTTGGAGTCGATCCTACACTGATCGACTGAGCCGCGTGGAACATAAGTTTTTAGTGTGGCTCAATGCGCACAGTCACCAGCGATCCCAATCACTGGCCTACACAGACCTGTTGAGGCACTTTGGCCTTGTTTCAGTAAGGGCTAGGCGACAGCAACACGATCTCATGTTCATCCAAAATATTTTTAAAGGACGAATCTTATCTTCATCTCTTCTCGGGTCCTTCCACTTGCATGTTCCGACTCGTGTCACCCGTCAGCAACCGCGGACCCTGCTAAGTATACCTTATGCAAGGGTTG
This sequence comes from Lepas anatifera, assembly GCA_034440635.1. NCBI lineage: Eukaryota > Metazoa > Arthropoda > Thecostraca > Lepadidae > Lepas > Lepas anatifera. Next base: position 1,046,660 of record JAOTON010000131.1, on the reverse strand, counting down.
GCACTGTTAAGGAATGTATATTTACGAGGCTTCAGAAGCAGCTGAACATGTTTTTACGCATGTGGCCGGCCGCAGATATATTTTCAGATACCTGGCAATCGTTCCGCGGAAAAGTGAAAACCTATGTTGCCTCGTTGTAGTTGTGTACGAGCCAGTGATTGCATCTTATGTGGTGGGTGGTTTTATGGATATTTTATCGCTCTTTATCGAGTTCGTATCGCTTTTATTATTTTAATTTTTGTATGTGCTGCCACAATAGGTTTTCCTATTTTTATGTGGTCACCTTGTGCCTCTTTGGGCATTTTATTTACGTTTTGTGGCATCTTTACTCTTATGTTGTACATGTTTAATCTTTTATTGCTTGTACTTTGCCTTTTATTGGGGTCATCCCGTTGGCAATGATACAGATAAATAAATAAAACAAATAAATGTCCCGCAATTTGTTGCGTAGTTTTTTGTTGTAGGAAATTATTGGTGAGCAAAGTTATTGAAACGGCCCAGCATTGCGTGTGTCATTTGACCCTGCGCCCTATGGTGACGTTCTTGAGTCGCTAAAATCAATAGTATTTTAACAATAGGCAAACAACTGAAATTTAGGACCATATTCCTCAACCCGGAGAAACTGTTTCTGGTGACGTTAAATTGGACTTGCCCAAGTTATTTGATATTCATCGTATAGAAAACATTTAAAACAACAGCTCATTGTAACGCTTACGCCATAACATCTGCTAGGGATATCTTGTCACATATTTGAATTCCCCCAAAATATATATGTTCATTATTGAAGGGACGTGAACGTGCGCACGTTAGACATGGGTCTAGTGCTGACCGGCGAAGTCCAGTTATTTTGCTGCCGCAAGTCTTCATACCAAACTGCAGTCTAATCACGACAGCTGTTTCTGAGATATCGAAAAGCACGTGCTCACGCAGCGTAGGAACTCAAATGTAACCAATGCCATCTTGTTCTCAGATCAGTCCGAATAGATGGGTTAACTTCTTTACGATTGGAGTCATAGTCTCTGAATTCCAGTGCGGGTGCGAAATCTCTTCATCCCTTTCTCGTACACTTGTGCGCAAGCGTTTCGGCTTAGGATGAAATTGACCTTTACCTCTCAACCCACAAAATTTGTCCTCCCTGTACACCAAGTTGGGGGCCTATTGAGATAAGCAAAATCCGAGTTATGACGTAATAAGTGACGGAAATTTGATTATTTTAAATACCCCTACTTCTGCAAGTGGCACAAGTTTTGTCGGTACCCCACCCACCTCTGAAGTATGTTGTTTTCGTGTAATTGCACTCAAAAGGCTAAAACATGGTAAAAACCCCTTCAAAGTATGTTGTACCCTTTATAAGCTTTTAGTTAGCGTGGCGGTCTGGATCGGGCCGGGCCGGGCCGTGCCGTGTTGCTCATATGTGAAATTAAATTAATATGTAGGGAGACACCTTGTGGGCGCTGCGGGTCCGCTCGGTGATAATGTGTGCCTGTCAGACTGGAGGTAATTGCTGTGGGAATTTCTGATGTGATGGGCTGTGATTTATCATCCAGCCACTGTATCATGCATGATCATGTTGCAAAAAGGCTTGCCAATTAAATCGCTTAAACCACATTTGGTTTTTTTCATGTCTTGCAATAGCGTGGGCAAGTAAGAGGCCAGAAAAACGATATTGCTGATGTGGTTGGAAACAATGTCCAAGGACCAGAAAGTTCAAATATTTTCAAACTAATAGAATCATATATTCAAAACCCTTGAGGTGAAATCAATTCCCTCCGTAGTATTGAGGCCAACAACCTATTCTTCTCATTCTGTGTGTTAGGGATAATTACTTTATCCCTTGCTAGGCCCTTCTAGCACGTGGAATGTCCCTATCTCGGGGTAAAAATGGTCTCTGTTGGGGAAAAAGTGATTAAAAGCTGCCTTTTGCACTGAGCGCCAAACTCACTTTCGCCAAGTGCTATTGAATAGCTGGTGTGGTGCGTCGAGGTCCTTGGTGCTAGCGGCTATTCTGCATTGAGGTCGCTGTCCATTTGGTCGCTTTTGAGATTTGCAGTTTTCCTCTTGAATAGTCACTTCTGGCGTACAAACCAGATGAAATGAAAAGGAGAAGAGGACTGAAGTTTACACCCGCCCCGGTGGGCGTCCAAGCCACCTTGTGCCATGGTGGGAGGGAGTTCAAACACCCCCTCAAACTCGGCTCCTATGCGAGATAGCTAAAAAACGCGGACTGGTGGATAGGTTGTAAAAATTAATGAGAAAACAGCCCCGGCATTGGCCTATCAATTGTACTTTACCAAAACGGAATAGCTCAAATGGCATAGGAGTTATGCCCAGTTTTCCTAACCATTAGGCACATGTTTTAGTGGAAATAACCTATTGTGACCCAACTTAGCTCTGGAGGTCAAACCATTGACCTCAACGCTTAAACATGTGAAATAAAACCATGCTGAACTTATGTGATCCTTAAATACACTTTGCAGATTTACGCTTACCCCCATATTTTCAGCGTTAGTGGGGTATCGATGCCCCCTCTAACTCTGCTCGCGGAGCGAAGGTGGCGTCGGATCCCCGGTGGGGCGCGGTTTAAAATATCCAACCAAAACTAGGTAACACTGATTTCGATAATCCTGCTATGATACCCAGGTATGGGGAATGACCACGGACCGATGAAATGGGGTAATGACGTCGGGAGGACTGGGAACCGCTGCTCTAGACCAAAGGTTTCGGTTGGGTAGTACTGTGCCGTGTTTCCTCAGTGCCGTGCGGAACACAGGTGCCTGCACTACGCCACGCTGAGCTCATCGACTGAGATTTTCACGAGATCATGAGATTCGAGATTCATCATGGATGGGCCCATCATCTAAAAGCGTCCAAAACATGCGTTTTCCTTAGTTTTGTCAGAGCCTGGTCTACGCTGCCGGTTTCAAAGGTATATAAATTTCGGGTGCTGCACCGAGGAACATGATTGTACGTAGGAAAACCGTTAATTGGCCTATCTCTTTGGATCCTGGATGCAAAATACAGTAAAAACAAAGCGATTATGTTTTTGGCACATCATTTCCTTCCACTGCAACTTCCACAGATGTGTCTACAATAAAATAGAAACACAACTCCAGCCTAAGATCCACCGCTGAAAGCAGCCCCCGAAAGAAGGGGTTTCACTCAAGCGAAGGCCCTTTTAACTTGCCCACCCCATCCTAAAGTCCGTGGCGGTGTCAGTGCGCAAATCTGGCAATGTACTCCAGTTTAGAGGAAACTGGGTTTAAAAATTTGATCTGACAGCTTTGTATGCTCATGTTAGCTTTCAGATAACATAACAGTTAGCTTATACATAAACTCCAGAGAACCTAAGCACCGGAAAAACCTATATATTATGCGCAAGGACAGATTATTAGCCGACTGTTTTGAAGGGGTGGCTAGATTACCCATATTGTGAGAATATTCCAAATGAAGTCGGCCGGTTGGCCTATAGGTTTAGGAGAGGGGGAGCGTGCCTACTGCCCAAGGCCCTCTGGCTTTCATTTGCCAAGTCCTTTCTCATCACCTCCCACTCCCCAACCCAGCGATAACTCGGTGACCCCGGAAAGCTGGTATGTCATCTAACCAAATATATGGATATAAACTTTATCAGGTCATGACAGATGTTGGGGAGGTCTGCTCTGTTTGTTCAGCAGGGTGTAGTCTCCCTTACGAATAACAGATAGCGTGAGAGGCGACCTCCTACAATTTGAAATGTGTGACGAAGCGTAGAATACGTAGGGGAAAGAGGCCACGGGACCTGGCTATCCTGTCCCGATTTTCATCCAAAATGTTCTCGATGTTAGCCAAATTGGAAATAACTCGTAAATGTATGTAACCAGCCTGTACCGTGAGTGACAATGATCCCAGGCCAGCGAGCAGTTTCCTTTCAGCAGCAGGTTGAACATTGGCTGGGCCCTTGTGTGTGTGTGTGTGTGTGTGTGTGTGTGTGTGTGTGTGTGTGTGTGTGTGTGTGTGTGTGTGTGTGTGTGTGTGTGTGTGTGTGTGTGTGTGTGTGTGTGTGTGTGTGTGTGTGTGTGTGTGTGTGTGTGTGTGTGTGTGTGTGTGTGTGTGTGTGTGTGTGTATATGTATATGAGGTCTCCATAAGATATGGCTTTTCAGCCCTCAATACAAGGACACACACACATAGGAACACACTTGAAACCACACAATACTTTACAGAACATGACCGCTGTAGATAACAATTTTAAAGAAATGCCTAGTTCATTTTAGCCTTTCCTCTTTCCTAAATGCCCACCATACATATATAGCTCTCTCTCATCCCACTGTTCCATGTTTCTACCCTCTGAAGCGAAAACTATCTTGCTTGCTCCTTCGCACCTTGGTAGTTCTAGCATATCACAGTTAGTCCCGGTGTGCTCCGGCTAAGATTTCGGGATGTGTGTGTGTGTGTGTGTGTGTGTGTGTGTGTGTGTGTGTGTGTGTGTGTGTGTGTGTGTGTGTGTGTGTGTGTGTGTGTGTGTGTGTGTGTGTGTGTGTGTGTGTGTGTGTGTGTGTGTGTGTGTGTGTGTGTGACGAAGCTTATGAAGCATAGCGTTATCAAAAGTATGATGGACAGTGTCAAAATATGTTTAGTTTCCTTTCAAAAAATTTTCGTGTGCAATGCTTCAGATGCCAAGTTTCCTTAGATCACTTTGATGTAGAACTTCTCCCCACCCCGGTGACAGTCCGATCCCCTTTGTCCCATTTCAAGGTGGGGGGGGGAGTTGTAGGCTATGAACACTCCTCGATCTCCGCTGCAATTATGACAGATAAACAAGTTTAGACGGTGGTAGAAAGTTAGTGTGAGGAACATGTTTAGACTATTTGATATTTTTCCTGTGCACTTCCAACGGAGAAATCATGACTCGCACCTGACCCTAGGTCATGGATATGAAAGAAACCGCTACTACAACTTGTGATACTCTTTGGGTCAACTATGAAATTCGACTTCCAGACCAGTATATCGAATTCATTTCCTTTTCTAGTTTTGGGAGGCAAGTTCACTTTACCTGGCGTCAACCTGAGAAAAACCAGGCCGAAAATTTGGGGTAAGTTTGTGCAAATGTTTAATGATAATGTAAGCCAGGCACAGCACTGCAGCATACAGCCAATCCGGGAGAGGACGATTAAAAGTAACCTCTCCCCACTGCACAATGGACCCAATCTAGGATCCAGCACGCACAAATTCATTTTGGTCACTTTTTTCAATTAACCCAAAATATACTAAAATGAGAGGTAATTGTGCAAATGCTTCTTGTTTGACATTTATTTTGGGCTATGGTGTCGCAGGTAGCACATATACCGCCCTGAACATAGGTTTTGAGTGAAAGACGGAATGTTTGACTAGATCTGCCAGATATCATACTGCAAAAGAATGATGAAATAATAAGTAGTCAGGGTTAAAATCGGAAATATCCATCGATTGCAGCTAACAATGTGAAGCCTATACAATACATCTTATGCAAAAGAATGCGCTTTGTACTGTCTTATGGAAAATTATAATAAATGTTTTACCAATGTCAGGTCTGTAGAAAATGAAATATGACTTCCTCAAAACATGGACAGAAACTAAAAGTCCTACGAGATCCGACGGTGATTTTGGTATCAACTTATTCTCCTATGATTTCTCTATCGGGAATGGGAACACTTAACCCTCGCCCCACCGGGGGCCATCGATGGCTCCCCCCTTAGGTTTTTCCAAGATATCAGAAAAACGAAGAGGTGCAGCACCGCGGTTGAGGGCTCTACCTCTCACCCAATCATTTTCCCACCATCCCCGAAATTTTTTACCCCGGGTCACCCAAGGTCAGGTCACCAGACGAGGTCAACCAAGGTCACCTCACTTCAACTTCAGAGCTCTGTAAGAGCTACATTTCGAAGTCGATCGATCTGAAACTTCCTACACTTTATGGCCCCTCCAGGGTCTACAAGGTGTATGTCCGGGATTTTTCAATTTCGTGCCCTGAGGTCAGGTCACGAGGTGACCTCTCCCATTGAAAAAGCATGGGGAAAAGCTGTCTTATGATCTAAAAGTCACAAAAGCGATTTAAAATGCTCAGCTTGATCAGAAAAGCGTTCTTGGACACCCTTTCACGGATTCCAGGGCCATATTTGCCTTTTGACCTCTCCAAGGTCATCCAAGGTCACCAGGGGTCAAAAACAGTATTTTGACAATAACTTTTGACCTAAATAAGCTAGAGCGTTGAAACAACCACCATCGTGTTTGTCTCGTCACTGGCTTTCATTTAATATACAGCAAGGTCATTTCCTGACCTTTCGTGACCTCAGGTCATCTTAGGTCACGAGGTGACCTCTGGAGGTCAAACCACTGGAGGGAGGTCTTAACGTTTGACATAGCGGAAAAAGGACTGACAATTTCCTATCAAATGTACTTTACCAGACCTCAATAGCACTAATGGCATAGGAGTTATGCCCAGTTTGCTTAAGCATTGCATATTTGAGTGAAAATAGCCGATCTGGACCTAATTTGACCTCTGGAGGTCAAACCATTGACCTGAGCACTAAAACATGTGAAGTAATTTCTTACTGAATTCACGCGAGCTTTCTATTGCACTTTGCAGATTTAAGCTAACGCTCATATTTTCGGATTTAGAGGGGAGGCCATCGATGCCCCCCGGTGGGGCGAAGGTGGCGCTGGACCCCCGGTGGGGCGCGGGTTAACTGCGCAAACCTGCGCAATTTTCGATTATCGCACTTTTTAATTGACACCACGGCGCTCCGCTGCGGTGGTGGCACCCCGACACTGGACATACGGATCCTATGTTTTGATATATAACTGTTTGTGAATAAGGGACTTCATATTGTCTTTGCCAGAGCGCATTCCAGACACGACCCTCCACGGCTCCAAATCTCGGGTAAACCTATTGAATGCACCAATAGCTTCAAATTCTTGGGCGTCACCCTAGATTCCCGATTGAGTTTCAATGAGCATATCACCAAAGTCGTCTCTAGCTGTCAAAAGCGAGTCAACATTCTCCGCATGCTCGGCGGCACAGAGTATGGTGGGGATCGAAAGACCCTGCTTATGCTCTACAAGTCCCTGATTCGGTCCATTCTCGAGTATAATTCGTTCGTTTTTGACTCGACGAACAAGACCAATAAACTAAAGCTAGAGCGAGTTCAAAATGCCAGTATCCGGGCAGCCACAGGCGCGCTCAGAGAATCCCCCATCACCAGCCTGCTAACTGATAGCGGGCTATGCCCGCTGCAGACAAGACGCGACGCCCAGCTTATTTCTTACTACATTAAGGTCCAATCCACCGAAAACCACCCGGCAAAACAATGTTTTGCCCATCCCAGACGAGCAAATAAAGCCACTCTACAGAAGTGGCTCCCATTTAAGCACAGAGTAGCGAAAACCCTGGAAAGCCTCAATCTTGCACTGCCAGCAACAATAGGCAAACCTCCACTCTCCCGCTTCTGGACTCGGAAAGAGCCCAAAGTGGAATTTCTTTTCACTTCCAAAACGGACTTCTCAGAGGAAGAAGTCTCCCAGAAATTCCTAGAGTTCCGATCGTGTAACGCGGACAAGACTTTTATATTTACAGACGGCTCCAAAATAGGCGAAAAAGTAGGCCTCGGCATCTGGGGGCAAAATATTTGCCTACAGAAAAGACTTCCGGACAACTGCTCCATCTTCACAGCCGAGGCTGTTGCCATCCCTAAATGCATTAGCAATAATCAGAACCCAAAATATCAACTCAGCCGTCATCTGTTCAGACTCTAAATCTGTCCTGCAGGCCGTCAGTAACGTAGTCAACCCCAGCCACCACGTTATAGCAGATATTCAGAAAGGTATCGATGATACCCCTGACGTCTCTTTTCTTTGGATCCCGGGCCACTGCAAAATTCAAGGAAATGAAAAGGCCGATGAGCAGGCAAAAAAGTCCCTAGAACTTAGAGAGATCGCACCCTTAATGTGGTCTGGAGATGATAGCAAAGCTCTCCTCCAGGACAGTATCCGGAAGCAAATTCAAAATAACTGGACAACAAACCACAGCGCCCATCTATTCCATATTAAGCCTAACATCGGCTACTGGCCCAGTTCCAACCAAAAGAGTCGCCGGCGCGAGGTTATTCTAACCAGACTCAGAAATGGACACACAAAATTAAATGCCTATTGGAACGCGGGTACCTGTGGTACCTGCGACGCAATGGAGAATCCCTGTCACATTCTCATCGATTGTCCCCAGCACAATACCCATCGGCAACCCATGCTAGATTACTGCCGAATCCAAAACATCCCTGTAGACCTAAAAACTCTGCTCGGTAACGACCATCCTGAGCTACTCGAAAAAGTCTTTACATTTCTAAAGGACTCTGGGCTAGAGAAGTTTCTATAAATCACCCCCTCCCAGTATAGATGATGGAGGGTGCATGGTGCACCCCCAAAGTAGGACTTGTCTATTTTCCAATCATAGATGATCCACTGCAAATTTAAGCAATAGTTGTTTAACCTTTAAATTGTTCATCGTAGGCTAAGGATAGGTTATGTTAGGCTAGCTTTGAAATCAGGTTAGGTTAAATACAGGATGTTTCATAATGAATGATATTTTTGAATTGGTCATAATTCGGCTATAAACATGTTGTTGTGGTATGATTTACATATCAATCGAAAGCGAATTTTGGGACATTTACGATTTTTCGTATTTTGATAGCTGTTTTTTTCATTTTTACTAGTTCAAAACAGTCTTAAAAATGAGTAGAAAATACTGTCTATTCTGCCTTCATAAAAAATTTTAGTAGAAATCACGCGCGTATCATGTGACAAGTATCACGCCAATGGCACCGCAAACATTATATCGTCACTGTGGTACATCACGGTCCACACGCGCATTGCCTCTGGAAATCAATTATAAAAATCACACCTCTCAAGCTTAGGAAAGCTTGGGTCCAAGCAAGCAATCCCAAATTGGTTCATGTCCCTTGTTCTGTGGTGAACAGTGAGATATTTTGCTCTGTGCACGCCGCATCCAGTCATTGATATGGAAGGTAAGCCAATGAGCCATATGGAGCTTGAGCCGAAAGCTTTAAACTTGTAATGTTACTAAGACTTGTGCGTTTGATGTGCATGCTCACGTGCGATTCTTGTGTGGTAAAGCCTTTTTAGAGTGTTGCCAGTTCCGTGTTCTCAAGTATTTTCGGGCATATATCATGTTTCTTGCATCATTTTCTGAGTACATTTATGACGGGGGAAAATATTTGATTTAAGTGGAACATGTTGATAGGAAAATGTCCTACAATCTACCATTAAAATGAGCGTTTTGTGGACGGATTTGAAGGATTTCTAGTAGTTTACTGAACATTTAAAAATATCATTCTTTCTGAAACACCCTGTACGAGCATTTTCGATGAACGCAAAATAGACAGTATTTTCAACTCATTTTTAGGACTATTTTTGAAGTAGAAAAATATCAAAACAGCTATCAAAATATGAATAATCGTAAATGTCCCAAAATTTACTTTCGATTGATATGTAAATCATACCACAACAATCTATTTACAACTGCATTACGATCAATTCAAAAATATCATTATTTTTGAAACAACACTGTAGGTTAAATTTCTTCACCGCAGTGATACCTTTCACTGCGGCTCTATGCTAACCACACTCATACTCTTACTAACAATCTAACTATCCTCTCACACTTCTTTTCCTCTGCGCGGCGGCTGCCCAGCCGGAGAGGGGAGCTGCAACCTCACCTCCGGGTTGCAGGGTAAATTCGCGGCACCCTGGCCAGGTGTTTAGCGCACTTTCTAAAATATGAAAATTATTGATTTAACGGAGGATTTCGAGTAACGTAGATAAGCGGACATCAGTAGCTGACACACAAAATTCTAAATACTAAATTCCAAATTCTAAATTTAAGGTCTTCAACCACAGAAATAACCTTCGCACTCTGCGGGTCTAAACTTATTAAAAGACCTCCCCTTGGCATGGCTATGCCATTGCCACGACCGTCCATTCGCAAGCTAAAACATCTTGCAACCCATTACTTGAAGTAACTCCCTTTGCTTTAACAGACTAACGTAGCTTGCCCTCACACAGAATTCTAAAATTCTCCCACGCACTCCTTTAGAGGCGGGCAAGGGTGCTATGCACAGAACGCCTAATAAAAAAGCCATTGATTGATTGATTGAGGGACTTCATATATGTGTCTTCAAGCTTATAACAATTTCAAATATTCTAAATACAGGTAAAATCCTACAAAAACTTGTTTTTAGGTATGTTTTGGAATTGGATCATGAAGTATAGACATATGAATTCGGTGCCAAACAAAAGTCCTGCGGCCGTAGATGGAAATTATATTATGATATATTATATTTGATATGAAGTGACCCTCTAATCAGCACTAAGAGCGCCTCGTCCCGACTCAAGACCAGGAGCAGGAACTGAGCGCTGTTGCTGGCAGAGGCACGTGCTCTCCTAGCCGAGTTTCGCCGACAGCGAAGGCCGACAGCGACGCAAATCGACGGGCAATAGACGACAGCAGCAACAGCAGCAACAGCAGCAGTGAGGACAGCAGCAGTAGCGAGGATGAAAGCCTACTCTGAGCGCAGATCCCATCTCATCGAAGGATATATGGTTATCCAAAAATGTATTTCCACCTTAAGTAAATATTTGTCTTTGGCTGGAAATTATCATAAAAATGACTTGCCGTGTCTCACAGCTTGATTTCGGGTTTAAGCACATAAGCAGGTCACCATTTGTATTCTTCACTAGACTGCGCTCGCGTTTTCAAAACAAAAATGTTCCATTCGGTTCACTTTGGGTCTACTTTGATAGACTAAGAAATTTTTTCTTTCCAGCTTTTTGCTTTAGAAAGCCGTTGTAAGGATACAGGCAATAACAGATCCATGGGCGGGGCTTGTGGGTCTTAAGCCTTCCGAAATGTTTGAGCCCCTTTAGTAAATGAATAACCGGAAACTGTTTAGGTGCTGGTGGGGCAAGCTCTCACCCCTAGTCCCCCAGCGCCAAAATAAAGCCCTGGATCCGCCACTGGATAAATGGGTATGATTGATGTTTTAGTTTTATAAGATACCTATCGATCGTCACTTCCCCCAAAGTGTTGAAATTCGATTAATTTGGGGTGCATTCTGATCGATATTTTTAATTTAATAACAACTTCTCTTTTTGCTCTTTTTCAAATCCTATTGCAGGGACGCAGATTCTCGCATCCTTTTTGGGGAAGAAGTAGAGGAGTGGGTGGGAGGCTAAATTTCTGGACGCACCATCTACCATTCAGGAGGGCGCCGAGAGTAGATCGCGGAAGGTACGTGCCCCACTTGACTCCCTTTGGATCCGACTATGGAAGCATTAAAAATTCAAAAATTTACTTAGCTACGCGTATAATCAAGTTTTAACTATATTCTCAACATTTTTATCCACCAACTGTCATTAAGCAGCGGCTACGAATTTTGTCGTGCCAGGTAGTAAATCGGACCCATTGTGCACTGTGGCGAGGCAGTTAAGCGATACAGCTATCTTTCACTTTTTGTATATTGAAATGGTTGTACTCAATACTATTTTCAGCTAAAACGCTATACAAATCCTGGTCTCAGATATGGTTAATACAAAACCCTTCTTGGTGATACGTTTGACCATTTTGCAATAGAAAAACATTTTTAAAGTGAAACATTCGTGAACAAATTGTTATCGTGTAGAAATGCACGATTTTCCGAACTTCATATAAATTGCATCTCAGGCCAGTTTTGTGTTCTCAGAGACAAGTATTATCAGATGAAAGATTATATTTACCAGACTTATCAGCTGTATATCAGGGGTGCTTCAACCACAGTTATTCTTCCGTTGTCTACTCTCCGAGCTATGGGAAAGTACATATCGTCCAGAAAATAAAGAGCAGTGCCTATCAGTGGTAAAGGAAAGCAGCCGCAAGTGACTCAACAGAAAAGTTGCAAATACAAAATTTAGCCTAAAGGCAAGCACTACACTTTTACTATTACATAACATCGAATTTTACCCCTAAACCTAATGAGAAGATTCAGATACATCGGTCTAAGAAAACAAAAGGTACAACTTCAAGAAAGTCAATATAAGTAAGGTAGTAAAACGTCCCTTCAAGACACTTAAAATTACAGATTCATCCTTATGGAGCACATTGCCGATATAGCTGTACCTTGCTAAAGCTTAAAACAGTAGGCACCACCGACAAAAGTCTATCATACATGTCACGACTTAAGACAATACATAGTGTCCTACATTAAGACACCTGACAGATTGCCTCGTTCTGGCAGTTGGTCAAGGCGTTTATCTCAGCTTTGTCACCATAATCATCCGCACACTTCTCCATTAGCGTTCTACTACGCCTATTTCAAGTATCTTAGATCCCAAACGTAAGATGAGACTACCAAGACGCTAAGGTTATAACTCTATCTATGGTAATTGTATACCCAGGCATTTCAGCAGTTCGTAGGTTTTTTTCACTCAATGTGAAAAACCTGTTACAAAAACATTGTATAGTACTTACCAGCCCTTTTCTTCCAGGAGGCTCTCTTTGGCTCCTGGAGAGCCGGTGACTTCGGCACGTGTGCGATACGCCGCCGCGGGCCGCGCAGGTCGCGGTAGTGGCCATGGACTGGGGCCAGCGGTGGAACATTGAGAACACTCGGTGGGGACTTAATGGTATTCTTGGAGTGAAGCAAAGCAGTTTGGAACGGCTTGGCGTTCCCCTTAGTCTGTCCATCGAGTGGAGAAGGAGTCGATGCCTTGAATTTTGGAATCATTTTGGTGGATGGCGTGACGTTCCTGACTTGATGGAGAGACGCTATGAATGGTATGTGTTCGTTATCATGTTTGACGATAAGAGGGGCCGTCGTTGGGCATGTGGGCGACACATCTTCGGCTACGTCGGGGAGAATGGGCTCCTTGGTTTCTTGGGTAAGCGGTATGGGCCGCGGAACAGTGGGTTCTGGCTTTCTGGGAGGGTTCCCAGTTGGAGGCTCTGGCTGCCGACATCCCTCCTCAGCAGATGTAGCAGGTGTTTGGGAACAGAGGGCCATCGACATCTTCTCCGGGTCCTTCGGAGGACTGTGCTGCGGGCAGCGTCGGTGTTGCTGTCGGGACCTCTGCATGTTGAACGTTTTCTTTGTTCCTCGAACTCTCCGCAAAGATGCCTGGAAGAAAATGAGACGTATTTTGAGAAAAATACGTTCGAATCACGCTAAGCTTCCAGATTTTACAGTGTTGTGACAGCTGAAAGTCGAATCAACAGGCCCACAGTTCATATTGTACCAGAAACTGCACAGGTGTTGTGTTTGAATAGACAATTTATTTTTTACAATTAATGTGCAGTAAACCTTGAATATAACTCTTATACAACAGCCATGTTCTATGTTGCAACCAAAAACGGAAAAACCAAGATTTACGGGATGAGCGGCACTTGACTACCAAGCTGTTATTTAAGAGTTTTCTGCGAGTAAAGAAATTTCCACGTAAAATATTGATAAGGAGATATGTGCACGAAGACATACCAACCAGACCGTTTTGGGAAAGTTTTTTACAAAAGGCAGCAAATACGAGAACATGTGAGGGAAAAAGCTTTAACACGCGCCCCGCTAGGGGGCGAAATTCGCCCCCTACTGTTTTTCCCAGATAGCTCAAAAACGAAGAGACGCAGAATAACGAAACTTACGGTACCTTATTGCTGATCAATCTTACACATCTGACCAAATTTTTTAGTTAAGGTCATGTCAGGTCAAGGAGCTATTCAGGGTCAAGTGATCCAACCTCAAAACCTAAAATTACGAGTTTGAAGCAGCGTCCAGGGAACATTAGCAAACTGATCAGTTTGAAACTTCCACAATATGATTAGGCCATTAGGGTCTACAAATCTGCTATCTCGGAATTTCGATATTGGTGACCTAAGGTGGAGTCAATTTTCTGGTCACCCCATTATAAGTCTATGGTGAAAAATAGAATGGACTCGTTTTCAGGAAATACTGGATAGATAAGGCTGAAAATCCTCAAACTGTCCATTCTTACCATGATCTTGACCACAAAGTTGACTTTTTGAGCATTTGACCTCTCAAAGGTCATATCAGGTCACGGGAGCAGAGTGAGAAATTGAGATAAAGCTCCCATTTTGCTTGCATTGTGTTTATATTGTCACGGGAAGTCGATTGATATGCAACATGACCATACCAGGTCACTCTGTCACCCTGACCTAGTTCGAGGTCAGGTCATTTTGACTATTTGACCTAGCCAGGTCATATTATACATCATTCGATTTGCCGCGATGAGAGAAATCTAATGATGCATACAGATTTGCTCTAACTCCCCTGAGGGCAGATCTAGAGAGGGAAACGTACACTGCTCTGTTGTAAGCCTATGGAGCATTCTTTGACCTATGCTGACCTCAATATTGACCTGACATAAAAATTCTTCTTATAAATTCTCTTCGCCTTGTCAAGAGCTTTCGAACAGCTCCCGTAATTTTCCTTTAGCTTTCGTAAGGAACGAGATACAGAGGGGGCGAAAAACGCCCTCCAGCGGGGCGCGTCATGCAAGGGACCCCAGCGGGGCGCGTGTTAAAGTTTCCAGAGGAAGCATTTCATTTTGGGCTTGATTAGTGATTATTATAAATTCGTGTTTTTTACGCAAAATGTATCGTATCCAAGCGTGCACTCCTATTTCTAAATCTGACTGTACTAGCTTATCGTCTAACGCGGTAAACTTGCATAATGTACCACGATTAATGGCAATTTTTCAACGAAAAAAATGTTCCGCCGAGCGAGCCTGAGTTTGCACCGGAATGTCATACACCCGGAGCAACAGCTAGATCTGGGGCTGGGGCAGCCGCCTCTGCAGACCTGGAATACCTCTCCAAACCATGAATACCCGGCTCTGGATCCAACGCAGAAAATCCTGAACTCAGTTTTAGGGGTCTACCAATCCATGTTTGCAAGACGATTTTGTCCGGCTTAATGCCAAAAGTGTATGTTCGACATGTAATTGTACGTCTCGGTCCTTTCACGGTACGCCTTTATATATATATATATATATATATATATATATATATATATATATATATATATATATATATATATATATATATATATATATATATATATATATATTTGTAAGCTACAAGCAAAGTTTAGATCCAAAGATGTTGAGCAAAATCGAATATAGTAAAAAGGAACTCTCGAGGTGTCTGCCAAACTAAGTTTCTAAGTCTATTTTATCCGCTCTAATGCTGAAAATTTGTTACATCAAATCTTAGCACCCTATCATACTGCACGATTGGCGTTATGAATTACTTTTGTGAGCCAAGTGCAGGTCCGTGCAATTTGTGATCCAGCACAATGAAGTAGAATCAGAGAAATAATGAAGAAGGACCTGGTTTACGTTACATATCCTCTACTCAAAACGACGTTTTGGGGGGACTAATGATGTGACAAACCGTTTTAGAAGCCTTTCATGTGTTGGTAGAGATTTTGGGATCAAATTAAGCCTTGGACAGGAACCTTCTCTGGATTTGAACCCAGACCGGTTGCGCGCGAGGCTGGTACTACCACACTAACGACCGTACCTTTCACACGAACGGTGGATGCATTTTGTGGTAACTTTACATCCATTAATAAAGCCACATGATTAAAACATACAATGAATGGGTTTTTCATTAATTGTTTGGAAACTTTCGCAAGTTTGGCTTCTGAGATCGAAGTCGCAAGTGACCTCGGCCTTCACGTTATAAAACATATGACGGGAATCACTCCGTTTAGCAGGAAAGCAGCTTAGACGAGTGAACACAGCGCCGACTAGGCAGTGAGGCGGCGACAGGGCTCCCCAGCGGTGGCGATAAGACGACCTTGACCTTGACCTGTGACTTTGAACTTGACATTGAGTAACCTTTGATGCGAATGCTTGGCATGAAACACGTCATATTGAGTAATGTCACCTGACTGTACATTGGGGTCAATAGCCTTGAACATGCTAGTAGGACCTTTTGACCTTGACCTTCATATTGGGTGATCTTCACATATGATCTAGATTGTATGGTGTTATTGCGTCGCCGCTCAGTCTATGACCATGACTCCATGATCAAGATGTGACCCGGATCGGCCTGCCGATGGATTCATCAAGTGAAATTTTCCCAGCATTATAGCACGGCCCGTGCTTGTGCTGAGAAAATAACACTTGATGAACTCGGCGACTCCAAAATGTATCCTGATCGGCGATCCAATCCATATCCCATTTTGAGCATGGAAACTAAGTCAAGTGCAGGCAAACTGGTACGACTGCGCGATTGTGGTGATTTCAAAATAAAGGTTTGATTCTGAAAGCTTATCAGCACAAAAATGAAAATTATATCCCTAATCGACGCACTCATAAATGGTTTCACTCAACGACAATCGGTGTTTTTTCTGCTGCAAATGGCTCCACTGACATCTTAAAAAATAGGCGGGAGACAGTTTGGCACCCCTGCTCCGCTGTGCGTGTTAAATCGCAATTTCACTCATATAAAACAAATATTTTACTTTGCAAATATATAAGACTATTCCATGAGACAACTCACCACATTGCCACCCGTCATTACACCAGCAGAGCCCACACGTCTTCCACGCCGCTGGACACCCCACTGAGGCAGGTCGCAGCGGGACGCTGAAGCACGAGGTGCGGTCACGTGGAGCTTTGACCTTGGGTCAGGCCAGAAGGGCGGCGACAAGACGCCATTTCTGGGGAGAAGCGCAGGTGGGCGACACCCTGCACATACAGAATGTCACACACCGAGCCGAGAGCGCGTTCTGACCTACTGCACCACACAGAACCCCGTACCAATCCTGTTTCTTACCACTGTTTTCGTTTGTTTTTTTCTGAGTAAGGAAATCAATAAATATTTATCCATTTATTCGTTCATCATATTCATATCATATTGTAATGTGCTTTGAGGTGAGGTCACTTGACCTGCACTGGTGACCTGACCCGAGATGGCCAAATCTTAAAATTTTTGGAGAAAGTTGCGGAATTGTAAAGTTGGAGAAAGTTGAGTGAATTGTAAACATGTTGCGTAGCTAATTAAAACAATGGTAGGCTAAAAACGTAGAGGTTTCACGAATACAATCCACTTATGGAAAATACTCCATGCTAGGTCAGCTCACTGGATCGTTGCGTCATTCCAAAGCCCGCTAAATTAAAATATGTTATTCTACCATGAGATACTCTGAACCCGCTCAGTGGAAAGTGGTCTTTCTTCAACACGCAGTGGAGGGGGAAGGGGTCCTTAATTGTTTCCCCCCAATGAGATCTCAGAAACCAAGTTGGTAGACAAACACGCGTTGGGGGATGTGTAGGGGGCGATGATGATTTATCTACCTTATATAAAATGTATGCATGCATAAATATGTATCTGAAGTTATCTTATGCATATCCTTATAAGGATATGCTTGCTGAAGGGCGACATCCTGAGGCGAGTTTTTTCGTATTTTTAATGTCCTCTGTTCACAATGGCGGATCTAGAGTGATAAATGGGGGAAATATTTCCCAGGATAGTGAAAAAGATTTCAAAATAATTGGAAAAGCCGGGTGGTTTGGGGGCAACTTCTTTTTATCTCCCTGGATCTGCGCTTCCATGACTTTTACCGGGAAGTAGCAGACAACATCTGCCCCGAGGAATGCCGCTGTCTGTATAGGGGCAAAAAAAGTTGAACGAGCTCGCCGCGGACAGTGAACATGCAGCTAACAATGGGAAATGCCGAAACACAAGGGCACGCTGTCAAGGTCAATTTTTCAACTCAGTTTTATTCTGTATGCATCGCCATTTTAAGGGCGTTCAAGGGGCATTTGGTGTTCGTTATAGGCATCTGAAGCCCGCAATGGGCGAACCCATGGTCCTAGGTAGTGGGGGGGGGCACTGCGTTTCCTTGCCCCCACCCCACTAGATATATCCCTAAATTAAGGCAGCAAAATTAGTTTGGTACACATATATCTATACCGAATTAAATTGAATACGTTTGTTTGTAACCCAACTCCATTTATATGCTATGCTATAAGGGTAACATGTTACATGTCTCTATGTTCTCACACTTCCACTGGAAAGAACAAAGTGTTTAACTAATGAAACCAGCAAGACTATATACACTTTATCGTAATTCCAATTCACTTGAGGTGTAGAGTGGGGCCTAATCTATAGGTAATACGTAAGAAAGTGATGGTAGGGGGCATGTTGAACATAAAACCAGTGAGTGTGTTATGAAAAAAATACGATACATATCTTACTTTGCTTTCGTCTGATCAAAATATATTTTCATCCTTTGTGCAGTTACTGCTGGCCAGTTTCTTTCTACCGAAGTCTGATCACCCAGACTATGGACCCTTCCAGGCTCCCCTAGCAACCAGCCCCGCTGGAACCCTTCCCCGACAGTTAGGACGTCCCGCCGTGCCGCCGTACCGCCATCAGACCTCCCCCTTGTCTGTGCGCCGCCCACCGGGTATTGAAAACGTCCAGGGGTCGCTCCGCTAATGACGGTGTCGTTGACAAGGCGCCTTGTGAGGTGTTTGCCCGGTGATTATCCGCCCCGTGGGTGACACTCTAATCCCTCTGTGGGCCGCCTCCCCTACAGGTGTCCCGGATTAACTTGTCGATGGCGCCGGCCACTTCGAGGTTGACTTCAGGAACCTGGCTCGCTGCTAAGCTGGTTAAGCTGGAAGTCCAGTGGGAACTTCTGATTGAAATGTGTTCTGTTGATAACTGTATGTCTGCAAATACCTCTTCAGGTATATGTCACTTGATACCTAGACCTCTGTGGGCAGCCTGCCCTCACAGGTGTCCCGGATTAACTTTTGTCGGTGGCGCTGGCCTGTCAGGGGACCACTTCTCAGCAGCTTATCTGGCGAGCCTGGGTATATCCGTGTTAAAAATTATACCTATTCAATCGAGTTGACATCTGCACTGTTGCTGATTATCAAAAGCAATTAGGACATATACTTGTGAAAGACAAAAAGCATATATTACAATGAACACATATTTGGTCCAGAGAGGTTCATCTTGAGTCCGTTTTACCGGCCTTCTCTTTGTTGTTGTCGTTGCCGTTGTCCAGGGTTTTTCTGCGAGCCTGAAAACTAGTGCACAAGACAATTTTGAGAGATGATACACCCTGCCCCAAAACAATAAAATGGCTCGACTACAAGCTAAATGATAAAAACGAAAACGTGAAAAGGGAAGGAAAAAGCATAGTTAAGAAACTGAAAGAGCATGATTAAAAGTGACAAACGATAAATTCTAAATATTTTTCAATATTATCTTGCTGCTTTTTTCTTTTTTGATGGCTGTGTACGAGTGTAGTGCAACTGTTATAATCATTACGTTTAAGTCAACGCCGACTTGTATTGATGAATAGACCATCGCTGCTCAGTTTCAGGATACTTTGGCCATTTCGTGAGGCGCTGAGGGGTGGGGGGGGGTAAGTGCTCCCTTCTTTTGCCATAGAGTGTTGTGGGAATGACCTAGGACCCTAAAAAGATGATACAGATGACAGTAAAAGCGCTAAAAGACTGGCAGCCTAAAACCCCAAAGTCCAGAAACTAAAACGTCTAAACCCTAAAAAGCCCAAAAGGCTACGTCAAGGTAAAGATAAGAAGAAAAAAGCGTGGGATGAGGTAAATACAACGGGGATTTGGACGCATGGCGAGGACTCTCTAGACTCTTACTTCGATTTTATCAATTCGTTTCATACCAGCATAAAATTCACCATCGAGCACACCGGCACGTCTGGTTCCATCCCTTTTTTGGATACTCTCATCACGGTTTCCACGTCCGGGGCATACACAACTGAACTTTTCTTCAAACCGATGGCAGCTCCAATCATCCTCCCTTTTGACTCGGCTCAACCCTGCTCGCTCAAAAAATCTGTCATCCGATCTCAGTTTCTTCGGGCACTTCGTAGATCCTCACCCGGAAGCCCTCGTAAGAGGAGCCTCAAAAAGATTTTCGACCTCTTCTCAAAAAATGGGTACCCGAACCATCTCCTAAAAAAGCTGCAGGTCGAAGCTCTAAATCCACGCCCCAGGCCACAAAATCGGGGTAATGATGCGCCTCTTGTTTTACCTTTCGTTGACGACGCTCTCGGTGACCGGGTCAAGCGGATCGTTCGAAATTCTGGCCTTCCCATGCGGGTGGCGTGGAGAAGCGGCACATCCCTGAAGGATCTTTTGGTCAGATCCGCGCTGGAACCAGTGCAGTGCCCTGGGGGAGGCCGTTTCTGCCACGCCTGTCATGCAGGTATCCATGGGAAATGTCATGCCAAAAATGTAATTTATAGGATAGATTGTAAGCTTTGCGAACCAGGCAGGTCATTTTATATCGGTGAGAGCCAGAGGGCCGTTAGACTAAGATTTAATGAACACTTAGGTGATGCTAGAAATAAGAGGCAGGAAACACCTTTCGGCCAACACAGATTAACCATGCATCCGAATGATGAGCTGACAGCAGACAACTTGAGCATCAAAATTCTAAAATACGCCAGTGATGGCCCAAACAGAAAAATCGCAGAATCATTCCTCATTCGGCGCTACAGACCTACTCTCAACACGCAAACATCTTCCTGGCCACTCTTGCGGTAAATTCGACATACGGGGACATTTTTTCAGACGCATGCTCAGACATAACACACCATACACATTGTTCCATTTCACCTTCGGCAAGAGGGTATTGGGACTGCCGACACTTTTTGTTTCGACCAAAAGTTTACCTTAGGCCTCCAGTCACTCGGTATATGGAAAAAGGTTACCTCAGGCCTCTAGCCACCTCCATCTTTCACCCCTCGCCTGACGACGGTCCAAGACTGAAACGTTGTATTTACCTCATCCCACGCTTTTTTCTTCTTATCTTTACCTTGACGTAGCCTTTTTGGGCTTTTTAGGGTTTAGACGTTTTAGTTTCTGGACTTTGGGGTTTTAGGCTGCCAGTCTTTTAGCGCTTTTACTGTCATCTGTATCATCTTTTTAGGGTCCTAGGTCATTCCCACAACACTCTGCGGTTTATGGCACCCTATCTTCAGCAGGCCTTCCGAGAACTTATTCTTTTGCCATCCTGGATCCTCCTATGCCGATCCCCTGAGACCAGCAATCCCTGAGACCAACAATAGGGGAGGGGCGAACCATCATTCGGGGCTCCTCTGAGATCCTTTTTCGGTAGTCCCTGAGACCAACACTGGGTAGCCCCTGAGATCAAATCTCAGGGCTTCTGAGACCGTTGCTCGGGGAGGTGGGCGCCGTGGACTAGCACTCGGGGCACCCTGAGACCAACACTCACCCCTTACCGGTCTGAATGTGAAATTTTGTGGGGTTTTAGGGCGCTTCGGTAACTTGGTAATTTTGCTGGAGATAACCAGTGCTGATTTTCGGCCCCACGAGATCGTTAGGGGAACTTCTAGCACCTTAAGTTCTAGCCGCCCCGGTAGCTCAGTTAGGAGAGCGTTGGGCTCCGGTCACACTGCTCAGAAACATGCAGTGGCAGTGGATGTCCAGGCTTGGGATCATTTCCCCTGAGACGCTCCGGCGCTCAGTAGTTTACCCGACGTAGGTCGGCTGCCAACTGACTGGTGAGAGGGTGACCTGAGCTGGGCGGCCGATCCTGTGCTTTCTGGGACGTTAAAATTTGGTTTCTAAGCTGGAACTCAACATTTATTTATTGATCATCATAAAAAACCAGTCCAATGACCATCTCACATAAACATGCATCTCATCTTATCATCATTGTCATCGTATCTCAACATACACCATCTCATATATGCATATATATATGTTACAGGGAAAGTGCGAAATCCGGGAGCTCGCGAACTCCCTGGGGATTTCGCGAAATCACTGACTAGCCAGTGACTTCGCGAAATCCCTAGAGAGTTCGCGATATCACTGGCCGACCAGGGATTTTGCAAACTCCCTAGGGATTTCGCGAACTCACTGAAGCTTCAGTGATTTCGCGAACTACCTGAGTGCTTTTCAGGGATCTCGCAAAATCCCTAGCATGCCAATATGTCACATAGCTTAAATCCGAAGAATTATCCTTTAGTGATCTGATTCTACACTCCCCGTTCATGTTTTCTCTTTCTACGATGTATTTTGCTTGACTTTATGCCGGCCTGATATTTATTTTTTTAAATTGATTTACATCCTCAGCTCTACCACACATTGGGTCCTTGTGCCCGCTGACGAATTATTCGAGTCACTAGCCTTCCTCGAGGTGCATGGTTTATGCAAAATGACCCGTAGGTGGGGAGGGGGGGGCTCAAAACTAACTAGAGATGGCACTACTTTACTTTTTGTCATTATCATCTGTAATGAATATCTTGATTCCTTAACAAAGCAAACTCCTGATGGGAAGTATTATGCCGTAAGAAACGGACGTAGAACTGGTGTACTTTCCCAAAGGTCTATTTTAGCTATGTCTATGTTGGAATGTACTACGGACGTCCACAATTTTCCCAATAACGAGATTTTGATACAAGAGGAAGTGCCGGCCTTGAAACCGCTCTCGGTGTAACCGCTCCTCTCATCGTTTGACCATTGCCAAGGCTTCCAGAAATTTTATTGTCGATTCCGGGGGGCTAGCAAATGCACTTCAAGCTTAAGTGCTCCAGCGACGGTCATGAAAATAGGCAATGCGATAGCACATGGGAAATATGCGTAACAATTGTTTTATTGCATGTCCTGTTTATGTTGACAACTATAGTTGTCGGCTTATGTTCAGCTATAGCTGAAACTGTATAACGCTTCTGATATACTGATAACTGAAAACAGAGATATGGTCTGTGTTAAATTGCAGAATAATTATTTAGTTGTTGCAGCTCTGAAAATGTATTCAAGTATAGCCGAGCCGTACTTGTAAAGATTGGCGAAAGTTTTGGAATACATTAATGAACTTAATACAAAAAATATAGCATTATTGTATTTTCCTTACCTAGATTGTAATACGAAATGGCCATCAGATAAGAAGCATTCCTCTTTTGCGTAGTAATGAGGGTTGTGATATGATACTGATCTCTCTGCAGATGCTGGATAAGTAAGTTGGAAAGAAGCGCTTCAGATATTAGTCTCTAACGGTACTCACAGTTGGTGCACCTGACCGACTTCGTACCGAGTACGTGCATTGCCGGGGCGGGGGTTGGCTAACCATTCCCCTTGGGTTTTTCGCAAAGTCTTGAGAACGGTTACGCGCAGCGCCGATGTGCCCAGTATAGCTTTTCTGAAGCTTTTTACAACTACTGTCAAAATTCTCGGTTCAGGTCAGGACATCAGTGCCGGTCAAGTGACCTCATCTAAAAAACAACATGAGCAAGGAACAGCTTACTTTATCAATCTAAAATTCATGTTGAATAACGGGCCCAACGAGTACACAAAATGTATTTTTTTAGGATTTCTGAAGTCGATGACTAAAGGTCAGTTATGAGTCATGATGTCACCGCTGGCAAAGTATGGGTAAAATGGTTTACACATCATAATTTTGTTGGGAACGGAGCTAAATTTTATATTTTGGCATCATTGCGGTTGTCTTGTTTCTGCAGTTCTAATGAAATGCATTCTGACCCAATTCGATATTGACCTGATCCAAGGTCAGGTGAAATCTTAGCTTTGACCTAGAATAGTCACATTATTTATCATTCGACGCCGCTCGCAGAAAAGCTTCAGATAGTGAATCCTTATATATTATATCTCTTCTTCATCAGATGGTAGGACTGAAGAACTGTATTTCACTTATACCACCATTTCCATATTGTGAAATTTTTGGCTTCCAATGCCCTCAGATTTTACCCGACAAAATAATGTATAGAGCACTTTCTTTAAGGCTTAAGTTGTGCCACTCAACGCCATTTAATTTTTTCGCTAACTAGCGTAGTTGTTAGATTTTGGCGGGGGGGGCGTAACCCACACCCTCGTCAGGGCGAAGGTGGCTCAGACCCCTGGCATTGCGTGTAAAAATTGCATCCCGCGAAACTAGTTTCAGACCCATACCAAACGTTTTCGACTGTGATGATTTTGAGCCATCAAGAGGCATAGTTATAAGAGACGTTGCAATCGATCTCGGTGAGCGGCACCTCATCGACACCACCAGCCAAAAGAGACGTGATGAGTTTGCCGAAATGTGAGCGTCGGGCGCATTCATTTTCGGATGACGTAGCCTGCTCAAAAGTAAGTGCATTGCGCCATTGCCGAGCATTTATACCATTTTTCAGTAGTGCAAATATTTCTGCCATTTCTTGAACTGTGCTATACCCAGATTTATTCTAGTGATCAAGCCGTGGATTTCGTACAATTTTCTTTATCGTATCCATAGATAAAACTACATAATAATGCAACCTACATAAAATACCGTAACATTATTATGTGATGCAGATTTGATATAAAATAACCGTAGCGTCACATAATCATGAAATGTGGCGATAGTGTAGACCACCTTTTATTGAATCCTTGGGTAGTTATGCTGACTCAATGCACTGAATATGTATAGTACTAAATATACAAATCTGTCATAGGCGGACCCAGGACTGCTGATCAGAGGGCGGAGGTGCATCTTCCCGGGGGGGCCACCCGGACCAGGGGAGCACCACTTTTGACCGGAAAGCCTATCAGGTGGGCGCAAAATCCTATGGGTGGGCGCCGATTTTCGCATCCCATGGGATGGGGGATGGAAAACGTTTCAGGGTGGCGCCGTGACCATTTCAGGGGGCGCCGAAGATCGATGGGGGGGCACCTTCCCCCTTTGTCCCCCTATATCCGCGTATAAAATATATCATGAATATAAAATAACCGAGTAACAAATCACAGTGAAGGCGAAGGTGTATTCTGTGGGTGGAGTGTATGGGAAACAAAATTTCAGGAGTGGACCGGGGCGTTTTGGAACCGCCAGAGGCCAGTGTGGAGGCGCCGAATGCTGGATTGGTTCCGGAGGAAGGGCGTGGGGGGAGGGCGTACTTACCTTCTTTCTCTCCCGCGATCCACATTTGCAATCAGAAGCAAATTAAATTTTACAATGACTATACGCACTCTTATATTTTGAGGGGGCCTTGTACCCTCCCCTCCTTGGTATCCGACACTGCACAGGGGCGAATATTACGATTTAGCCTGGATTTCTTTAATACCTCTACTTCTGTTTATACCTCCAAAATTAACACTTGTGCCTTTCTAGCTTGCTCTGAAATGACAGAGAGCTGAATTTTCTCATTTTATGATGCATTTCATCACAAAATGCTGAACAGGGGCGGCTCTACGACTATCCAAAAAGGAGGTATATTTAGGATTGCCTGTTGTTATCATGTACGTTTTACGCCCCATTTAGGCCTTATACAAAATTGGCATTGGCTAACTGGCTTATAGGCGTTCCTGATCTCGGGGAGGGAGTGGGATTTAATGTTCGATTACATTCTAAAATATAATTTTAGTCCCGAGCTTTAAGTATTTTTCCTGGTGGTGTGCTTCATACCCACTCCCTTCCCTCCAAAGTGATTTCCTAGAAACGATTTAATTGATTTTGATACTTTTTCCTCCTATAAGGCACTAGGGAAAACAGATAATAGCTCGTGTCGTCCCAGCCAAACATAGTTATAACAGACCATTAAGAACACGTTGTGAATGTGATTTTGGATTTAAATCACAATAGAGCGTACAGTGCAGAGCGCAAAGCAAGGTTTTTAATGACAGAATGCGGCGAAAGCTCACTGTGACATCACCAGAGTTTACGGTTAACATTTTGCACATATTCCATTAGAACCGTGGCTCATATATAAAAAAGCATCCAAACACACAGCGTAGCAACAAGGTAGGCAAATAAAGGCAGAAGAGATACAGCAACACAGCTGAAGAGAAGCAGCTACAGCAACACATGATTTTTTTCTAACCTACTACCCATTTATAAGGTAGGCAGGAGTGCCCTTCCGTACCCAAGCGACCAAACTACAAATTTTCCAGTTGTAGATTTGGGACAGGTATGTTAAGATCTTATTTGAAGGTCGCACCACTCCCCGCTCCATTTATTCTTTGCTTTACAAATGAAAACAAAAGTTGTTTACTGAGTGTTTCCCCAAGTCTCTCTCGAAAAGAATAGAAGAGCTAGTAAAATTCGAGAGAAACCTGGGTACTCTAAAGTTAGTATTAGTGGATTAAAGTTTTTCAGGGCTAAATAAGAAACGCATAAAATGAAAAAAACTGGTCAGTCAAAGGCTATGAGAAAACTAGGCAGCGAGATGAAAAAGAATCACAAAAAGAAAGTACTTCATAGCTTGATTTTTTACCTGAATCCATTTACCTGAATCCTTGATGAATAAAATGAAGGACCCTTTATAATTTATGTAAACATCAATTCAAAATATCAAATTCTGAAAAAGGCTGCCCGAAAGACCCCCAAAAATCACGGGCCCTTTTAAATTGACTCAGCTGTTTCGAAATATTGTAGAACGCGTGGCTTACATGTGCCTGATGGGACACCTTAGACCAATTTATCTTCAGTCAACATTTCTGGACGTTCACGTGCATCGAATATGGCCACACTGTTGAGGGCTGCCTGGAACTCGATGTCATTCGGTTATCAAACCGATTGCATCTATTCCAATTACACTGCGGCCTTCCAAAGCGTAAATCATTATTTTAGCCATCAAAATTGAAAATTCGTTTACAATTTTTGGCCCAGGTCTAAATTGGCTCTCCTCATATTTACCAAACATACATCAGCGAGTCCTCGTTAACACGCGCAGTGGAAGGGAGATACTTAAGTGTCCCCCTCTCCCACCTATTTTCCGAGGTGGCCAGAGAACCGTTCGCCGCCAGAAAACGAAATCTAGAACCATTTGAGAGGACTTGTGGGCGCGTTGATTGGTGGAATTTTTGTTGAAAAGAGGCAACACTTGTATTACATATAGGCTTTCAAAGTCAGATCTATATTTTGAGACCGTCGCAACCAAGTGATCGTACCAGTTCCACCTGCGCTGTAGACCGAGTGGTGATGTAATAACGTCATATAATCAGGTTATATGTCAAGGTCAAGTTCAAAGGTGACATGTTTAGGTTATTGACCCCAGTATTCTCGTCAGATGTCATTATACAGTATGACGCTTGCTATGCTAAAATGTATAGTTGTGGCTACTCGATGTCTAATTCAAGGTCATAGGTCAAGTTCAAAGGTCTTTTCAAGGTCAAACCATCATTCTCCGCCCAAAGGCTGCTATAGTGCTAGTTATATTGTACATTGTTGGGGATACGTCATATTGTTGTGCCCTAGGTCATTGACCTTGGATAACTCCGACCTCAAAATTTCAGAGAACATTGTGTGGTACCTTCCCTCTATGAACGTAATCCGCTTTTGGTGTATTCTCGGCTTTCCTCCGTATAATCACGGCATATCCCAATAGGTCCCCAGCACGGCCCATATTTGACCTGTACAACCTCGTTTAACCTTGAAGGTATTTACCTTGGTCAATAAAACTCGGTCAGAAAGTAGATCACTATCGCTCCCCCCCTGCAACCGCCAGCGGGCGCTCTCTGCTACTATTTGCTGTATATGTGAACGACTTACCGGCCAGGTGCGGACGCAGACCCCAGTTTGGGGAGGGGCAAACCCATGTCTGCCTCTCCTTCTGGGGAGGTGGGGAGCGTGCAATTTGGGTGCTCGACAGACCTAGTATAAGCTACCTCTCCAAGTGCATGATCACTCTCTTGGGGGGGGGTGGGAGCGAATATTTCAAAAATTCATTCGGCCTTTGGGGACTAAAATATAGTTTGCCTCCCCCTCCAGCGCTTTGGGGGGCCATGGCTGGAATGCCCCCCCCTGCGTCCGCCAATGTTGCCGGCTGAGATTTCCTCCTCTCAATGCCTCATGTTCGCTAAAGATGCTGAGATTTATCGCCAGGTCACATGCAAAGCCAATGCAGCCCGGCTTCAAAGTAATGTTGACAGAGTAGCTCGACGGTCCAAAACCTGGCAGCTAAATTCAAATCCGGACAAATCCAAACGTTTCGACATGAGGCTTACCACCAAACCAATCGTTAAAACTTATGCTGTTGAAAGCATAGCACTGGAACGAGTCGAAAGTATCTGGGATTTGGGTGCCATCTTAGGAACAAAACTCACGTTGGTTCCTCTGGTCAAAAGGGTGCTAAACAAGCCAATATAACTCTCGGATACTTGATTAGATCCTTTCGAAAAAATATAGCGATGGAGAATATCTCGTCTACTCAGCTGTTCTCGTGACTAATTACGCTCATGTTCACTCGATACTCGAGGATTGCAGTGTCATCTGGGGTGGAGCAGCTGCTGTTCATCTAACATGGATTGACATAGTACAGCACAAGTGCCTTTTATGGCTGAATGCACATTCTCGCGAACAATCTAGACCATGCTGCTGCTATTGAATAACCCATTTGTGTACCTGGATCATTATTGTACTCTGGCCTTTGGTACACTTCAATATTACGTTATTATCATCTCGAAGAGCTCAACATGATTTGATTTTGATCGGGAATATTCTTAGATGTAGAACAGACTCATCATGTTTACTCATTGTACATATTGATATTTCCCATTTGTTCCGTTTTTTCATTGATATTTCCCATTGTACATACTTGCCAGAGCAACAAGACTACTAGTGTTATTCTACTATCCTTATTATAAGAGTACTATAGTGTGTAAATTGCCATTAGATCAAGGGATGTCCCCAGCGGTTTGGAAGAGAGCTAATATAGTCCCTGTATTTAAAAAGGGAGCCAAAACGTCGGCAGCGAACTACCGGAGTGTGTCATTGCTACCTCTGCTCACTAAGGGTTTGGAACGTGTTGTGCACACCTCTCTGCTTGCCCACGTTCAGCCTGTTTTATCTGAAGAACAACATGGTTTTATGCCGCACCGATCATGCACATCTAACTTGGCGACTATGCCTCATACGGCCTGGAGCGACATATCCGATGGCTCCCAGACGGACGTGGTTTACACTGATTACAATTCGGCATTCCAAACAGTTAACCATGGATTACTCTTCATAAGCTAAAAAGTTCGTTCCATGTTACAGATAAAGCTCTAGCCTGGTGTGAATCGTATCTGTCTGGGAGTTCACAGCGGGTTGTTGTGAATGGCCAAAGCTCATCCTGGGTGCCTGTACCATCAGGAACTCCAGAAGGCAGCATTTTATCACCTTTACTCTTTGCCTAATATATATGAACGACTTACCAAGCTCCATACAAGTGCATAGCGTGATATTTGCGGATAACGTTAATATTTATCATCGTGTTGACACTAATAATGATGCTTGTAACATCCAGGAGAGCCTGGATTCCTCGTCTCAGTGGTCACGGACATGGAAGCTGTCTCTAAATCCATACAAATGCAAGGTCTTGACTTTGACGCTGCGCCGCATTCCGGTTCTTAAAACTTATTTTGTTGACGGCGTAGCAATCGAAAGAGTGACAGCAATGAGGGATCCCGGCGTTCATCTGGATGAGAAGCTTACTTTTGAAAATCACGTAGATAATATTGTTTCAGGAGCAAATAGGACATTAGGAATGTTAACTCGATCTTCCCAAGCAGGTAGAAATGACAGAACATTGGACCATCGTGACGGTGAAGCTGTGATCTCGGCATACTATGCAAATGTCAGATCAGTTATGGAATACTGCAGCGTTGTCTGGGGTGGAGCAGCCACCTGTCATCTCAAGCGTCTGGAAAAAGTACAGCACAAATTTGTCATGTGGCTCTGTTTTCGCTGTCACATACCCGATTTGCCTCTAGATTACCCCAATTTGTCTCAACATTTTGGCATAGCAACAATCGAAACTCGACTAAAGCAGCACGACATCATGTTCATTAGAAACATTCTTACAAATTGCATCGATTCTTCGTTTCTTCTCCAAAGCTTTCCCCTGGCTGTTCGACCTCGGACATTTCGCTGCAGAGTCTTACTATACGTACCATATGCTCAGCCCCCTCCAACAGCAAGCGCAGACCACTGGATGTGACGTCACACATCGTAGCATAAAACATGAAAAAATTAAATGATTTAATATCAAAATTTTGCAGAAGGAGGCCCAGAGTTGAAAATAAAATGCCTATACATTGCATTTTGGATAAACTTGATTACCGTGAATTCTCACAAATTTGCAAGCGGAAAGTGCCATTAGCAGCAGTTTAACACACGGCTCAATGGTGAAGGAATTCCTCCACGCCCGTGTGACGTCACTCGGGCGTGGAGGAATCCCTCTTGAACGTACCTTTAAGTAAAGGTATCTTGCCAGATGCTCGGGTGAATACGATCAAGTCGAGTTTTTTGTCAGAGCTCGGAAACTGTGCAATATTTTTTAGATAACTTTCATGAAGTTGATATTTGGAATTCCTCCATTGGGCAGTATAAACAGAAAGTGATAAAATTCCTTACACCTCCAAGAACATAATTTGATGGTTTCAGTGCAGTGATTATTGAATTTTTATGTTTTTAGCTATATTCTATACTCTTACATTTTAAGAGGTTTTTTTACTTTATGCGACTTTATATCGTAACCAGGGGGTGGACATGAGATACTTCTCTAGAATTCTGGGGGTTTGAAGGTTTAATTTCTGGTCCTGACAGTTTTTTGGCAGCAAAATTTAATATGTAATTCAAATGGGACTATTTGCAGGGGTTTGGGGCACGGGCCAGTGGGAAAATTTAAGTGGTGCTTAAGGGTATCCTTTTTATTTTTGGTATGTAAAATTGGTCAGGCTATCTTCTGGGTGCAGTTTTTAGTCCCTGACATGCTTTTATAATAAGGAAAAGCATCAATGAATTTCATGCTAATTCCTTCAGAATTATGTTTCGAACGTTTCACTGAACCAATCAAAATGCAGTATTTTACCTTTTGCTACAAGAATCAAAGGTATCTTGAACAGAACCCTCCAAAACACTACCATATCCTCAACATGCTGCCAAATCAGGCAGTCAGCTGGCTGTCATGTCCGAACCGTATCTATAGGAACCGTGATCGTAACAATGTTTTTAGGCTCTTTTAGCCTTTTAGTATTTGATTAAATTATCTGCTAGTCATACCATGGAATAGATACGGTAGAATTCCGAACCTGGAACGGAATCCTCGTCGATTTCTGGAATGCTTTTGTGGTGCTCATTGAAAAGAATTTGGGAAATAGCCAAGAACATTAAAATATAGACGGCAGTAAAATATTCAACAAAAAACAGGCCTTTAAGCGTGCTTTGCTTCAACCGAGAGGAAGAAGCTACTATTGAGGGATTATTTATCCAATATAAATATAAATAATGGTGTAATGGTCATAGAATATGAAAAGAAAATGAGCGTGAGCCAGGATTCGAACCAGGAACACTAGGATTGCTAGACAAGCATCCTGCCAACTGCGCTACTGCGCAATGAAATTACGATCATGAAGATGAAAAACGCTGGGCGTAGAATCCGATCCCGAGACCTTTCGGTCACAAAGCAAGCGCTTAACCCACTGCGCTATTGGTGCGAGATGGCGACCATGCTTAAAACAGGAGATAATACAAGTTGAGCTGCCGTATGACATTCCGATTTGTCTTGAGTTTTTCTCTGAGTTTTTAGATATTGCATGCTTAAAATGTATTTTAGCGCACACAACACAAATTGGGCTTTCCGAAATGCACGGTCGTTTTCTTGTGCAAGCCACGGTTTATAAGTTATGGCGCATCAAACTCATCGGCCACCACATCTTCCATAGACTTTGCAGTAGTCCTCACCGAGCTTTACTTACCGAAGGATTTTTCACGTTCTAGATTGGCACATAGGAGCGGCGAAGGTTTGCATTGAGGTCTCCATTCTCTATTCCATCGTATCTCTATTCCATGGTCATATCTTGGGAATTGTACCTATCAATGTGTGTGTATATTGCACCTGTATGTTTTTATTTTATATCCGATGACTTCATCTTTAAGCGGGCCTCTGGCCCGTTCGTGATACAATGAATAAACTGAAACTGATTCAATGCACGGGTCAAATGTGTCATATGCACGGGTGAACAGTATAAATGATGGGCTGTTTATCAGGCTGCCTATAGTCACGAATATGTGTTTTAACAGTTGGTTGTAAACAGATGTGTTTCATGGCACGTTCAGCTTATTAAGAGCGAGCGTTATTGCATACATCATCTCATTACAGCCTTTAAGTGCGCACCAGTCTACCTAGTATAGTGTCACGTAGATGGTTTTAGTATCTTCTTATAGTCACGAGCTTCATCTTCACTTGTACTAGGAAACTATTTTGTCCTTTTTGCTGAGTGTTTTGCATAATTGTATGCGCTTCTGATGTGGGTAGCCCAGGATTATCGTATTTTGACGTTAGAGTGTTATATGACTTGCATATACATGGGCTCTGTCTTGTAGAGAATACATGAATAAACGAAATGAACAGGTATTTAAATGGAACGCACGCCGAAAAAATTAATTTAAATGTTGACAAGGTATGAGTTGGACCAGACGGTATTTTATATGCCCGGCCGCAAACCACTACAGGTACTGGGCGGTTTCATAATCCAATGGAAATTTTCAATGGAAATCATGTTTTTTTGGGTACATGGCATAGCGCCGACATTCTTCAATATTTATGTACTCCAAAATTTAGTATTTGTGTTGTGGTGTGAGTAGGAAAATATATCAAAAGGCTAACAAAATATGTTAAACAATATTACCACACAAATAGTATTGCTCAAAATGCCTTAAACTCCCGAAATTAAACACAATGGATATTAAAAATGAAATCACTATCGACCCGTCAGTCAGGCGTGCGACCCCGCAAAATCTACAGAAAAACTGCTGACAGCAGGATACCTACATTTCTCCACATTTTTCGTAGGACCACAAGTTGCCGCCGCCAATTAACATTGGTCTTAGTACAGAAGTGTGCGCTGGCTATGAATCCGAAACTGGATTTGTGGCGTAGTGAGGTCTTCACTGTTAATTTCTAGAATATTTCCTAAAATAATAGCCCCTGTGCTAATAATTGAAGGTTGCTAATATATCGTTCATGAAATGCATGACATTGTGCTAATTTGTTCCCCTCTTGCTCCTTTATCTTTGCATTTTAACTGATGACGCATATAAGAATTTGTGACAAACATCGATAGGTGATGTATTCACAACACACTTTTTTCTATACTGTTTGTCTCTCGATGAAAACACCCAGTGCACAGCTTGACACTGGGTGCTGAACCAGATACATATTTACTGCCCGTACTACAA
Organism: Lepas anatifera; assembly: GCA_034440635.1. Classification (NCBI taxonomy): domain Eukaryota; kingdom Metazoa; phylum Arthropoda; class Thecostraca; family Lepadidae; genus Lepas; species Lepas anatifera. Next base: position 1,013,426 of record JAOTON010000131.1, on the reverse strand, counting down.
CGACGTGTTTGTATATTTAGGATGATGATGAGGTGAGAGCGACTGAAGATGAGAGCATGAATGAATTTAACTCCCTATAACATTGCAAGATAGGGGCGCGGTAATGGAGTGGTCAGCGCAGCTGACCTGGGTTCAAGGCCCGGCGGCTTCCCTGAACCAGGAGCAAACTGGCTCTCGAGAAACCCTTCCAACACGGAAAAAGTTGGTGACGCCTTATGGACCTAGCAGTTGGAACATCGGTAAGCCCCCAAAAATTTATTACATTGCAAAAGGGTTTATATTATGCCACTTGGCTGCCTCAACCGACATAAGTAACGCGGGAGAGAAAATTTAACGATAAATGTCGTACCAATATAAACCTTAAACACAAAATATGCTAATTTGAGAAGAAAAAAACAAGTGATTTTGAGTTTTATGATATAAATATTATCCAGAAAGCTACAGGGTGTTTCATAAAGAATGATATTTTTAATTGATCATAATGCGGTTATGAATAGGTTGTTGTGGTATGATTTACATATCAAGCAAAAGGGAATTTAGGAATTTTCATATTTTGATAACTGTTTTGATATTTCTACTAGTTAAAAGCAGTCTTAAAAATGAGTTGAAAAATACTGTGTAGCTTGCCTTCATCGAAAATGTTCGCAGAGATCACGCGCGTATAAAGTGACAAGTATCACGCGATTGACACTGCAAACATTACATCTTCACTGCGATACATCACAGTCCACACACGCATTGTCTCTGGAAATTAATTCTAAAAAACACACCTCTCAAGCTTAGGAAATCTCGGGTCAAAGCAAGCAATCCTCAATTGGTCCATGTACCTTGTTCTGTGGTGAACAGTGGGGTCTTTCGCGCTGTGTCCGTCGCATCCAGTCATTCATATGGAAGGTAAGCCAATGAGCCGTATGGAGCTTGAGCCAAAAACTTTAAACTAGTAATGTTACTGAAACTTGTGCCTTTGATGTGCATATTCACGTGCCATTTTGTGTGCTAAAGCCTTTTTAGAGTGCTGCCAGTTCAGCTTTCTTAAATATAAGCGGGCATGTATTATATTTCTAGCATTTGTCAGAGTACATTTAAGACGGGAGAAATATTTGATGCAAATGAAACATGTTTCTAGAAAAATGTCCTACAATTTACCATTTAAATGAGTGTTTTGTGGGCGAATTCGAATTATTTTTAGTCCTTTACTGAACATTTCAAAAATATTATTCTCTCTGAAACACCCTGTAGAATAAGTGTAGGCTAAATTGAAATATTCATCACCGTGCACAGGTTACCATGACCATTTGTGTACTTTGCTAGTAAACTAGTTTCTTTTTCCAACTTTAATTTGCTAACATATTTGGAGAAACTTTAAGGAGACATATCTACAATCAAGCCGTAGGTATTACAGAGCTCAAAATTTAAGATGCATCAAACTATAATCCGTATAGCTTCTAACGTATTATGTATCACTAAATAGAAGTAATCGAAAACAGCATGAGCATTAGGCGTACGCCTACCCACAGCGGCAATAGTGTCATCAAAGTGAAACAGTATCTCCGGACATAACAGCTCTCCGTGTAGCCTGTAGGGACGTCGTTATCAGTGCGGCCGGCCACCTGCCGCCATTTTGTGCACCCATGGGGTGACGCTCCAAAGATGGGAGCTGACTACGAACCGCCATTGGTGGACGAGGCGCGTTGCCGATGGTGGAAAGGGGCAAAGGGAGCCGCTAGGTTGTTTCCGTGAGGTCTGGGCAAACCTCCATCAGTTGCTCTTTGAGAGCTGTCGAGGAAAGTTTGTATTTGTATTTTGTATTTATTTAATTCATTGCCCACGGGATGACCCCAATAAAAGGCAAAGTAGAGGAGATAAAACAATGGTACATCGGTATAGAGGGCAATCGACATTATATACACAAGATAAGAGCACAAACACTGTACAACCGGAGTAAAATACCCAATAGGGCACACGCGTATACAACGCTAAAATGATAAGCGTGAAGAGTAAAAACATTAATGCGACAAACCTCTGAGAGTCATAAAACACAGTCCGTAAAACACAGTCCCAAACCATGGCTACAAAGCAGCGACGTAGGCCTTGACTTTTGCACGAAATGTTTCATAATTATCGGCAAATATGTCTGCAGCAGGGCACATATGTAAGAATGTATTCAGTTGCCTCGGAAGTCGCGTAAAAAGACCCTCTTTTGTCGTGCCAACCCTTGCATATGGCACACGCAGCATTGTTCTTTCTTGCTGACGGGTGGCACGAGATGGTACGTGTAAGTAAAATGACTCAAGAAGAGAGGGAGAACAAATGCGACCCCTAAAAATGTTCCGGATAAAAATGAGATCATGCTGCTTTCGCCTAGCGTCTACCGATACAAGTTTAAAGTGTCTCAGTAAGTCTCTATAGGCTAGTGATTGTGATCGCTGGCGACTGTGCATGTTGAGCCATATCAAAATGTGTGCTCTATGCGGCTCAGGCGGTCGGTATGCGATGCAGCAGCGCCAGTCCACGCAACACTGCAAAACCCATGTTGGAACGCACATACGCGCAATATGAGGTTAAAACCGATGAAACATTAAGATATCCTCTCGGGTTGGCCTTCTGAAAAGATCGAATGAGAACACCAAGCGCGCGGTTAAACTTTTTTACAGTTTGATCGATGTGCACCTTGAAGGTTAATTTTGTGTCCAGGGTTATGCCTAAATCACGAATATGTTCCACATGCTCTAGCACAGTGTTTTCGATAGTATAATTTGTTACCAGTGGCTTAGTTTTCAGAGTCATCCGAAAAGATTTACACTTGGCAGCGTTCAGTTTCAGTTTCCAAGTTTTTGACCACTGACAGAGATATAGTAGATCCTGTTGAAGAGCAAAGGCGTCTGCTTGGTGTTCAATGTTCTTATAAATTTTTGCGTCGTCAGCAAACATAAGAACCCGAGAGGATATTCCGGCTGGCAGGTCGTTTATGTACAATGCAAAGCACAGGGCTGAGATGACCCCACCTTCAGGTGTTCCTGACTCTAGCTGACACCACTCTGAGCACTTGCCATTCACTGTAACCCGTTGTTTTCTGTTATAAAGGTAGGACGAAAACCAATTTAGAGTTGAGCCAGAAAGGTGGTATGAATTTTTCAATTTGTGGATTAGAAGAGAGTGGTCGACAGATTGGAATGCGGCCGAAAAGTCTGTATAGATACAATCTGTTTGAAGATTTTCCTCGATAGAACTCCAGGCTGTGCTCAGAAGTGATGCCAGATTAGTCGCACATGACCTGCCAGTTACAAATCCGTGTTGCTCTGGTGAAATGACTGGTCTTACATGAGAAAGTAGACTTAAATATGCGACTTTTTCAAGTACTTTTCCAAACAACGGAATCAATGATACTGAGCGGTAGCAGTTGGGGTCTTTCACATCCCCCTTTTTAAAAATGGGAACAACGTTAGCTCTTTTCCACACATCAGGGAAAACACCCTGCTGAAGTGACAGTTTACAGATTTTCGTCATCGGAATGGACAGAGCTTCACTGCACTCACGAATAATCCGAGCACTAATTCCATCCGGGCCACATGCTTTGCTAACAGGAATACTTTCCAATATTGGCTTCACAAGATCCAAATTACATTCTATATGATTAAGTGGTGGTAAGTCATACAGTGGAGCATCAGGGAGCAGAGTGATGTCGGATTTGGTGAACTTTGCTGCGAACGCCTTATTTAGAACATTCGCTTTTTCTTGGTCGTCGCTTATTTGTATCCCATCAGCTACTAGAGTTGATAAGCTTCTATTTCCGCATCTGGCTGTTTTAAGAAATGACCAGAAGCGCTTTGGGTTCGCAGAAAAGTCATCCGTAAGTCTTATAAGGTATTGACTATACTTGGTGTTCGCAGAATTTTTAAACTCTCTCCTTTTATCTCGGAAGCTATGAGCAGTTTCGTCACAATGGTTTCTTTGCATTCTTCTGAATGCTGCTTCTTTCTCTCTGAGTAAGTTCCTGAGTTCGCGATCAAACCATGGCGGAAATTTTCGCTTCACCTCTACGACGGGTATGCAATCACGAATCGCTGCGTGTAAACAATCGTAAAGCAAATCAACGGCGTCATTAACAGGCATATTGTCGAGGATATTCCATGGTATAAGTCTAAGTACAGTACGTAATCTTTCAAAATCAGCTTCTTTGTAGTTGAAGGCAGTATTGCGAGACGTTAGAGCAGCGGGTGACTTTACATGTCTGATAGTACACCGCACTCCTTTATGGTCAGAATCGAAAATACCGTCACTGACATCAACCTCGGTTACATTGCGGCGGTTGGACAAAATCAGATCAAGCGTGCTAGCATCGCGCGTAGGGCGCCACACATATTGCCTGAAACCGAGCAGTTCACTGAATCAATAAAATTCACTGCACGCTGGGATGTACGAGTGATGTTTGACTTTGCCCATCCGGAGACGTCACGGTTCCATCGAATCTCTGGAATGTTAAAATCTCCAGTGACCACCACACAGCGATCCGGATGACGGTGAACGATCGTCTGTAGTGCCGCCATCGCGTGGTTTAACGCTCCGTCGTCCGCGGGGGGCAGTAGGCGACACCTAAGAAGATTTTGGGTGTTGTGTTGAGCTCCACAACCAGCAGTTCTGCTTCAGCTGGTTCCAGATCCTGTCGTCTCACAGGGGAGAATCTTGACTGGACGGCACATGCAACTCCCCCGCCGTGGGTGGGTCTGTCCCGTCGAAACCAAGTGTGGCTTGACAGTCCGACCTGCAGCTCAGCATCTCCCACGTCCTCTGTCAGCCACGTTTCGGTAACGGCAAAAATGTCCTGCTTCGCAAGTTCCGGCGCTTGTGCACGCATAACACAGAGCTTGTTGCGAATACTTCGGACATTCTGGTGCAAAATCCGAATGATGCCTGCTTGATTGTTCGAAAAAGTTGTGTCAGTTCCAGTCCTAGTCGTGGTGTGTTCGGGTCCGGGATTGAGCTCGATATCTCCCGCCAGCAGAACAGGTGGGCTGTAAACTAAGCGGCCGAGCTGGAATGTGGGTATACCGTTTGCGCTATAAACAACTCTGCTCTTGAAACAGCGTATTTTGATGTCAGGGACTCTCAGGGATCCAGTGACCGGTGCTTGGTGATTAACCGGCGTTTCAATGGTGTTGACCACTCCCGGGATTCCCAAGCCAGGAGGTGACCGCAGCGAAGCCCCGCCGGCAGCGGTGCACCAAGTGTTGTGAGAGAGCTGTGAACGGGACGATTGAGTGGGAAGATATATCGAGATCGTTGGTATTCGGAGACCGGGAGAAACACCAATATGCGTGTAGTTCTGAGGCATACCAGTCAGGTAAGTTCACTTCTTACATTCAAATTATTGCTTGCCTCGTGCATAGAAAGTTGTATATGAGGCTAAGCGAGATCTTAAACATATTAACAAATAACTTCTTATCAAAATTAAACATTTTATACAATTTGCATGATACAATTTTCGTCACCGCCATTATTCATTCGTTTCACTTCGTCACCATCAAACTTGTGACTGCATCTCATGGCCAATAGTCTGCAGTTAGCTTTGAAGGAGCCTTTCGCCACGGCGCCATAGTGATAATTGTATTGCATGTATTGTGTCATTGCGTCCGTGACATGCTGTGGTAAACATTGTTGTGTGTGCTCGGTTTTCTATTAAGATTTCAAAACGTGCTCTGATAGGACAAAACATGTTATATTATTATCATTTCATTAGCATTTGAAATATTCTAATGATGCCTCTGTAATCTTTATGCCACTTTTGGTTCAGATGGTCCTTGTGAACAAGTAAATACCATAAAATACCGGTAATGTTTATTTGGCCTCAGTTGATGCGAAAAGGGCTAACTAAAACATAACATGAAAGCCATCACGTCCTGATATTTTGAAGATCTTTCGAATATTCCTGGACCATGAGCTTTATATTGCCTTTTAACCCGCGCCCCACGGGGTCCGGCGCCACCTTCGCCCCACCGGGAGGGCCATCGATGGCCCCCTCTAACTCGAAAATATGGGCGTTAGCGCAAATCTGCAAAGTGCAATAGAAAGCTCGCGTGAATTCAGTAAGAAATTACTTCGCATGTTTTAGTGCTCAGGTCAATGGTTTGACCTCCAGAGGTCAAATTAGGTCAAGATCGGCTATTTTCACTCAAATATGCAATGATTAAGCAAACTGGGCATAACTCTTATGTCATTAGAGCTATTGAAGCCTGGTAAAGTACATTTGATAGCAAATTGCCAGTACTTTTTCCGCTATGTGGAACGTAAAGACCTCCCGCCAGTGGTTTGACCGCCAGAGGTCACCTCGTGACCTAATATGACCTGAGGTCACGAAAGGTCAAAAAGTGACCTTGCCGTATATCAAATGAAAGCCAGTGACAAGACAAACACGATGGTGTTTGTTTCACCGCTCTAGCTCAATTAGGTCAAAAGTTATTGTAGAAATACTGTTTTGACCTCTGGTGACCTGGATGACCTTGGAAAAGTCAAAGGGCAAATATGACCCTGGGATCCGTGAAAGGGTGTCCAAAAACGTTGTTCTGAGCAGTCTGAGTATTTGCAATCATTTTTGTGGCTTTATATCATGAAATAGCTTTTCCCCATGCTTTCCAATGGGAGAGGTCGCCTCTTGACCTGACCTCAGGGCACGAAATCGAAAAATCCCGGATATACACCTTGTAGACCCTGGAGGGTCATGAAGTGTAGGAAGTTTCAAATCGATCGACTTTGAAATGTAGCTCTTACAGAGCCTAAAGGTGAAGTGAGGTGACCTTGGTTGACCTCGTCTGGTGACCTGACCTTGAGTGACCCGGGGTAAAAATTTCAGGGATGATGGGAAAATGATGCAGTGAGAGGTAGAGCCCTCAACCGCGGTGCTGCGCCTCGTCGTTCTTCTGCTATCCCGGAAAAACCTTAGGGGGCCATCGATGGCCCTCGGTGGGGCGAGGGTTAATCACACCCAATCACGTCGAAATAAAGCCTGTCATGCAAGACATTTTGTACGAGGACACACTAATCAGACTGGTTTTCAAACTTCTGGCCGTTTACCTACTGAGGTATAAATTTTTGGTATTATAAGTGCTAGAGTAATTCCAGCACTATCAAAAAGAGCTGAACTATTTTGTTCGCAATTTTCTATCCGCTTTGGCTTGTTTGCCGCCGTTACCTCCATGGTGATGTGCAAAAAATGAATGAAGTTGTACTAGCTTTCCACTCAATGACCTTCCCTAGCCATCTCAGGTTTTAGTCAGAGAGGGTCAAATAATACCCCCCTTACCATGATAGGTTATGTTAATTGTTCAATTAATTGTTTTGAAATTAACTCAATTCAATTAATTGTTCAAAATTTTACGCCAACGGTCACCTTGGTCCACCAGGTTGTTTCTGCAGAAACATGTGCTATGCCATAAAATGATAAACTCTTCAGAAAATGATCACACCAAGAATTGGTAATAAGACATTCTCATGAAAACGCGTTCAAATACATAATGACTGATCTTGGTTATTGTTTATCATCGTTAACCGGTTACATAAAAAATATTCCTCCAAAAGCTTGAAGATACCGTCCCGAGACCGATCTGGTGGTTATCAAGGAAACACAATGGCTCCCATAGTGTTTAAATGTGCCACATTGCAAAGCAGAGATCGTGGGGGCCACCCCCGCCCTGGTGAGACGAAGTTCGCGCCAGCTAATGGCTAAGAACGTTGTAATTGATCATATTCTAAATGGTTAAGGCTAGTTATGTAGTACGCAGTGTTAAATAATATGAAGAGTAATGTGCATCTGCCTTATGAGATTCAAAACCCACTGAACTATTCAAAGAATGGGGTGGCCCATCAAAGCAAATGTGGGCTCACGCTTCAGTAATTTGTTCGACAGAAATATCGATAGTGAGTTTGTGAACCTTATCCTAGACCTGACTTAATTTTCAGGAGCCGAAGCTCCCGGAAGGCATCGACATCGATGAGGTCCTGAGGGCAGTTCGCTGCCACGAGATCAAGTTCGATCTGCTCGATGTCGAATGTAAGTGCAAGTCATATAAATAATTCAACAGCCGGGTTTTTTTAGTTTGCTGTATCTTAACGTCCACCTTTTCAGGTTTGAACCGCTAAATGCTTCGATTAGTAAAACACAATCATATTGTAAAGTATTCAGTTAATGCATTTGAGTGTTTTCGGAACAGGGCCCTGGTTATGAATGTGTCGGTGATTATAAGTTTCATTAAATATAACTGAATATTCAATGTTGATTTTTTCTTGGAAAAAAACTACTCCGCAATGAAAGCCTCACCAAGAAAAATGAAACTTGTATCCGCGAAAACTGCTCCCATCCTTATATATAACCTTTGTTTAACCGTATTCCTTTTACACGCATGCCGCTGGGAGTGGGGGAATAATTTCGTTCCCTCGATACAGAACAACGTAACTTACATCACTTTATGCTTTATTGCTTCCGTGTATCTGACTAAGTCAAGCTCTTCAAGGTCAGGCAGTCCAAACTCAAAACTAAAAAAATCACTAGTTTGTAGTGGCGTCTGCTATTCCGACAACAGGGTTTCAAACTTTCCTGACATACGATCACTACGGTCTGCAAAGCCGCCGCCTCGGAATTTCCATATCGTTGACGTAAAATGTGTATCTCAAATAAAGGTCGTGTGCGTCGCGTCGTTGGGTCGGGCCTCCGCACCGACCGGTGTGAACTGTGGGAATAGATGTGTGGCAATTGCGCTGTTTTACCAAATGTTTATCGTGATAGTGTGTACTTCTAAGCTGTGTTTTTATTTAGTCTTAACCCTAGTGTCAAGGCCTTGCTGCTGCCTCCCCGGCGTCATCTAGGGGCCCCGCGCCGGGGGTACATACGATTTGGTTAGAAAACTGGATCAAGCGCTTGTGTGTTTTAGCTAGGCGTGTATGCTCTGTGTATATGTTGGGTGTGAATATATGTATGGATGGAAATAGATAAATTTGTATCTCTTCCATTATAAGCACATGGTGAAGAATAGACATGATACGTCTTTAGTCTATACGAAACAGATGAATTTGAAAGTAACCATACCATGTATTCCTAGCACGTTCCTGGCCCTCCATTTGAGTGTTTGAGCAACTGACTTTTTAACCGTCACGTCAGGTCACCTAAGCAGTCCGTGACTATTTTGCGAATAACTCTGCACTGAATTAAGATACCTAAAGTTGGCTTCATTACATTGAGTGGGCTTGAACCAGCGACAACGCGCCAAACTGCTACAGAGCGTCTGCGCAACCACAGACCTGTTCCAGAGTGCCGCGGACCGAGCCCAACAGTGTGTCATTATAATTTCCTTATTCTCATCATTGATTATCATGTCCACCCGGCAGTTCCGGAGCTGTCGGAGGCGGCCGAAGATGGCAGCGCGACACCACCTGCGCCGGAGCCCACCACCACCCAGCTCTCATAGGAAACCCAAGAGAAGGAGGAGCTGGGTGAACCCTCCGCAACCCAGGAGGTGCTGGGTGGAGCCTCTACGACCCAAGAGGAGCTGTGCCGACCCTCCGCGACCCAAGAGGTGCTGGGTGGAGCCTCCACGATCCAAGAGGTGCTGGGTGGAGCCTCCACGATCCAAGAGGTGCTGGGTGGAGCCTCCACGATCCAAGAGGTGCTGGGTGGAGCCTCCACGATCCAAGAGGTGCTGGGTGGAGCCTCCACGATCCAAGAGGTGCTGTGTGGAGCCTCCACGATCCAAGAGGTGCTGGGTGGAGCCTCCACGATCCAAGAGGTGCTGGGTGGAGCCTCCACGATCCAAGAGGTGCTGGGTGGAGCCTCCACGATCCAAGAGGTGCTGGGTGGAGCCTCCACGATCCAAGAGATGCTGGGCGGACCCGCCACAACCCAAGAGGCGCCGGGTGGAGTCATCACCGACGAAGAGGCCGTAGCAGCCGCCAGCTCCTCGCGCCAGAAGACCTCGCATCGCCAAGACTGCTTCACTCGCGGTACGTTTCCCTATACTCCGCCACGGACAATGGCCGTTGTTTTCGTTCTAATATGCTATACACTTGAACGTAGCACGATGCACGAGAAGCATAACTCAAATGTGCTTGAAATAGTGTTAACAAATCTTCCATTCATGTTTTGGCTTTATTATTTCTACATAAATATCTTGTTCAAGTAAAATGACCCAGCGTTGGAAGCCTTGTGTTCTACCTAACACTGTCTTCTTGTAGCTGCTTTTTTGCAGCTAGCTGACTGAAGATATATTCGGCGGTTTTTCCCGTACTCCATTTTACAAGTCATATTGCGCCCAGTATCTGGGCCGTTTCAGAAATATTGGGTTCTTTTAAATGTGTAGTGTTGTTTTGCTGTCGTGTTTAAGCTTAGGCCAGTTCCTGTAACGTAATGTCTCCATAGTGAGGATATTTTATTTTCTACCTTAGTCCCGATATTATTTCTCTTGGTTTAATATATTTAATATTTTCTAGTTTCCTTTGTCGCTTTAGTCAATCCTGTTTGAAGAATTGTGTGTTGATAACTTTGTAATTTTTGCAGTAGTTCATTAAAATTTAAATGACGCTCCATATCCAACTAGTTCTCCGGGAACCTGAGTGCTAGTCATCACTCCATTTGCTGTCGTTACCTCAAAGGTCACATTTCACATCGCACTGCTCTTTCAGGCGCCGCCGTGATGAAGCCAAGCTTGAAAACGACGTAAAAATTCGGTAAGAATGGGGAGTGTGGGAACTGGTAGTGGGTAAGCCACAAGTGGTTTGCTGCTTCTTTATGTGCAAATCTCATTGGATTCAGTAGCTTAAATATTAAAGGTAAAGGTTACCGATTAAACTAATATCCACACACAAGAAATAAAAAGTCTGGAGAATGCCGCTTGTTTATATTGCTTCAAGCTCCGTTCCAAACACCACTTGTTGTCTGTCATGGTTCTCATATTTGTCTTTAATGTTTGGAAAACTTATTTTTTGATATATTCCTCATGTAACTAATGATTCGAATAGTGCTAATTGACTCATTACCTTCGGTTGGGAACAAGTTTGACAAGGGAAATTTAAAGGGTCTACCCAAGTATATAAAATTTGCAGTCAAAAGCTGTAGCTAACCATGAAGATCGATGTTTACAGTTTACTACATTCTTTTGACATGCTTGTTTTTGTTTCATGTACTTCGAGCCTGACACCGTCAAACAGTGCTCCATCCACCAAGATGCTCCGAGTGACGTCACCCAGGCCCTGACTGCAAGCCCGACGTCGCCAACCGGACCTGCTTGGACCCGACCACGTTTGCTGAGGTCCGACCACGTTTGCTGAGGCGGGAAAGCCGTACAGTGCTTCAGTGTGCTGAATAGTCAGCATCACAGGCGTAGGTCGGTTGACCCCGGCAGGCGTATTACACGCATCTGAAGCCTTGGTTCGTGTGTTTTACTCTCCGCAGGATGGCCTGAGTGGACAGTTCTACGCCTTAATCGAAGAGGACCCTTAGGTATTAGATCTTCAACGTGTGCATCTTTTGCTTTTATTTGGAGCTGGCAAGAGCCCGAAATAGGAAGAGCCACCAATGTGTTAGCTGATCTCATGTTGATAGAGGAAGTCTTGATATGTGTGAGCATGTGTGTATTGGATGGTAATACTGATATGTATCTGCGACTTCTTCTTGTGTTGTGTTTTTGTATATAATTTAATCATGGTGCATTTTGATTTACTTCGTCAGTTGGTTCTACTGATCGTGTTGCATTCTCTCGTCCGCATCGCCTTTCCTGCACCGAAGCCCTGGCCGGTCCGCCAGAGAATGCCCCCAGGGCATGCACACGTGACCTTCGGGCTGAACACTGCGCAAGCACACGGCCGATCACGTGACAACGGGTCGGGGCTGACAGACTCCGAAGCGAGCCCAGCAGCCGCAGCCGGGAGTGGGGCGACCAACCGCCGCCGCCGAACGCGGAGGGGCAGGCGTTCTCGTGCGCGAGGCAGCAGGGGCGGTGTCAGGTGGATAGGGCCCAAGGGATGCAGACCTGGACAGCTTATGATTGGACAGCTGAACGTCCAGTCTATTAAACCCAAGATACCGGATCTTAGACACGACCTCACTACATTGCATGAATTCCACCTTCTTGCGCTGTGCGAAACCTGGCTGACCCCAAACGTGCCATCCCGATTTCTTCACATTGAAGGCTACGCGCTGCACCGCTGTGACCGGCCGAAGAAGAGCAGACTACCTGGGGGTTACGGTGGAGTAGCACTACTGGCACGGGACAACTTGAACTTTGAGATACTACCGAGACCAACAACTAATACATCAAATAGTTCGAACCTGGAAATAATCTGGAGTCTAGTGAGAACCGAGAAACGTAATCGTATAGTCATGGCTTCAGCCTATCGGCACCCGACCAACACCTTATCGCAATTGACAGCTGATTTTGAGGACCTTGAGTCCCAGATTCAGTTTATGGCAGCTGCACACCCAGGCGCGGTTTTAATTATCGCAGGAGACCTCAACGCATGCCTGTTGAAGCCATCAGATGGAACCAACACCCCACATCATATGCTGCGGCAGATCATTACGACCTACGGTTTGCAGGTGTGCAATATGACATCTCCGACTTACAGACCGGCTCAATCACTGATAGATGTCGTCATCACCAACAGGCCAGAGATGGTGGTTAAGTGTGATGTGGCCCCATGTCATTACGGTGGTCCGCATGACATCACCAGAGTGCTCATCCAATACGGCCGCAAGACAAAATACCGGCCACCAGCAATCGAAACCCGCCGGCTCAACCGCATCGACCTCAGCGAATTTAACATCACTCTGGCACACACCAACTGGGACGCTGTTTTCACAGCGGAAGGACCTGCTGCAAAATGGGAGGCATTCTCACAGATTTTCACCTCTAAGCTGGACAGCGTGGCACCACTGATCAAGACGCGACCTCTCCCACCAACCGCCATCCGTGTGACCAGCCCCACACGGGAGCTGCTGGCCAGGCGCCGGGCAGCGCTGAGCTCCGGCCGGCAGGGGCGGGGTCAGTACAAGCTGCTCAACCGCCAGTGCCGCGCAGCCATACGTCGGGACACCCGCGAACACCTGCAGCAGCGCCTGACAGAGGCGGGTCCAGGGCGCGTCTACCAGGTGCTGCGACCAATCATCGGAAGCAGGAAGGGGAACAGTGGTGCCCCAAACATTACGCCGGACGCGATTAACGATTTCTTCGTAAATGTCGGACCCCTGACTGCTGCGTCAGTCGTCCCACCCACTAGTCAGCTGCCAATCCGCCTGCCGCGAGTGCCTGCCTGTGGTTTTAGAGTGACCCCGATTTCAGTGAATGACCTTTGTATTATTGTCGGTACTATGAAATCATCCTCATCTGTTGATGTTCACGGTTTTAGCGTTACGATGTTCCAGAGATTCTTTTACGGCATCATTCATGTTTTATGTGATATCATTAACTCTAGTCTTATTTCGGGTGTCATTCCACGACCATGGAAGCACGGTATTGTTGTGCCGCTTCCAAAGGGAGGTGACTCGACGGACCCATCGAACTGGCGCCCTGTTACTACGCTGCCTGCCATCCCAAGATCACGGAGAGGATAGTGCATATGCAGCTGAGTGACTATTTCAACAGCAGCTCCTTGTACTCTCCGGCTCAGCATGGTTATAAACGGAACCATTCAACTGAAACCGCACTGTCAATTGTAACGGACTCCATCTACCGTGCGATGGATTGTGGTTTGATATCGATGCTTGTGCTGCTTGATTGCTCGAAATGCTTCGACGTGATCCCCCATGACAAACTGTTAGACAAGCTACGGATGTACGGCGTTGATAGTCATTGGTTTGAGGATTACCTCAAGGGCCACCATCAACAAGTAAAAATCACCAAAAATGGAACCAAACTCATGTCCAAAACATTACCCAACACCACTGGTGTATATCAAGGAGGGTCCCTCTCTTGTTTGTTATTTTCAATCTTCGCAAATGAACTGAATCTTTACACGGAAAAGACCAACATCGTGCAATTCGCGGACGATACCCAAATATTGATATCTGGACCAAAACATAGCATATCCGACATAATTACCGATCTGGAAAACGAGCTTTCAAATTTGTTTGACTGGTTTTCACAAAACTCACTGAAATTGAATGCATCCAAAACCCAACTTATCGTTTTCGGAACTTCGGCAATGTTAAGAGACCTCCCACCTGTCAGCATCCAAGTAGCCAACACCGTCATCACCGAAAATAGAGAAGTAAAAAATTTAGGTATTTACATGGATAGACATCTAACGTTTCGACCTCACGTTGATCATTTAGTCGCGAAATGTACTGGCATGTTGATGGGGCTCATACACGTGAGACATGTCATCCCTCATTCGGTTCTAAAACAAGTCATTAATTCATTAGTCATTTCATCGATCCGCTACTGTGTGTCCATATACGGTACTTGCGGGGTAACTCAACTTCATAGAATTCAAAAAGTGATAAACTTTTCAGCACGAGTTATCACCGGCAAAAGGAAGTTCCACCATATCAGTGACGAGGTACGCCGCTTGGGTCTTCCCATGATATCGGAACTGGTCGCATACCATCAACTAAGTCTCATCCGTAACGTGCTAACCACCAACGAACCGTGCGACTTGAGAGACATGTTTGTAAGTGCAGACCATTCGTACGCCACGAGATATGCCCACCAATTAAGACCTGTACGAGCTAGAACCTGTGCAGGCAGGCGTCGACTGGCCAGTGTGGGGGCCGATAGGTATAACGCGCTGCCACCTGAAGTGTGCGATACTGTTAGCCGAGCTGCGTTTAAGAGTGCCCTGAGACGCCACTTGCATGCTGGACAGTGATGATCAGTTTTAGGATGACTCTATGATTGTGTCTTAGCCCCTTTTATTTACTTCTTGACCTTCTATTGACGTGCATGCATGAAAAACCTCGCCTTGTTGAGGATGATGCGAATATACAGAACTCAGAACTGTCCTACAGGGGACGTGTTTAACCTGATGAGGACATGGTTGTCTAGTACAAACTCCAATCAGGTGACAATTCTTTTTGGACATTTTTAATAATTTTTTATTACGTGAGTGGTGTTTCACATGTCCTGCGTAGGGATCAGTGCGTGCAAATTGTTTTTTAATAGTACTTCCTGCGTAAACTGACCCTGTTTCGATCGAAAGGGAATTAACCAGGTTTTTGTGACTAGACATTTCGTGTCTAGACGCTGCCGGTATTGTTTCGCGAGCTTGACCGAAGGATCAACAAGTGACGGGCCAGTACGACTTTGCTCGTCAATCTATGGAATATTTTCTGAATTGTGATAAATGAAGCTGTGATTGAATGGATCACCATGTGCGTCAAATATGGTGCTGGCTGTTGTGATTTGTTTGTATTAATAAGAAGTTGGAGTTTGAAGCTTGTCCTGTGATAATGTTTTGCAGAAAAAATGGAAAAAATACAAGAACAACAAAAAACAAGCAATTGTCTACTTCATACGGAGACGTCAGTCTCGAAAAGCACATAGAATATACCGATAGGGCGATTAGTGGAAATGGTGACATGAAATGAACTGGAGAACTAAATTTTTGGTATTTTTCGGTCGTTTTCAGTATTTGCGAGGCAAAGGGCGACACAAAGATTCTCGTGTATGAGAAAATAGGAGCATGTCACAACTACACTTATTGGTTGAAAAAGCTGTTCTTCGTGAAAAGACTAGCGGTTTTCCTTTTATGAAGATATGGATGATTCATTTTGCGAAATGCTACACTTCGGAATGGATATTAAATCCGATGAAATTACGCACCAACTGACAATGCGGCATCACCAACTCCCGCCCTGTTAAGTGTGATTTCGGGGTTCAAATCAAGTTATTCATAGGCCGTGTGGGACTAGAACTCGGGACTGGTGGCTCACGAGACGGATGCTATCTACTGACCCATTCATTCCCGATATAGAGTGGTTTTGAATCCATATTCAATCGATTCCAAGACTAACAAGGATCGGAACGGTCTGTATCATCATAACAGGCAAACAGATTGAGACAGATTGAGGTGGTTTTGTGCGAGAAAATTCGGAAATGGTCTGGACTGGATATGATTCATCTGGACCATGAGACACAGTTGGTATGATACGCTAAGTCTGTGTCGAGAGATGGCTGGCAGACAGTATGATCTGACACAAAGTCACTCAGACATGTGCTCGGTACACGCCAATCTACCAACCGAAATCAGATAAGTTCCGGGGCAGCGTAAAACCATACGCTTCGCAATCATCGATCTTAAAATCTCCGAGCTCATGGATGCTGACGGCCCTTCCGCTCACTGATCGTGTGCCACCAGCTCCCCGGCACATGCAGTCTCTGACCAATTGTGCAATTCCTACCAAATATTTGTTTCGTACATTTTTCTCACTAACTGTTAAATTGAAATGTTTTGATGAGTTTTGGAGGTTACCGACACACCAACTGCCAGCGCTACGTGGTGCCACCAACTCTGTCCATGTTGGAAGGACTTCGGAAGGCCAGATTGTTCCTTACTCAGGGAACCCTCCGGGCCTTGTTGAACCCGGGTCGGCCACGTCGTTCCTTACTTAGGGAATCCACCGGGCCTTGAACCCGGGTCGGCCACCTCGAAAACAAGTGCGCTAGTGTATGTGTGTGCGTGCGCGTGAGTTTGAAATCAAAGACCGTATTTGATAAACACTGACTGTTGGATTAGCGGTGGTGCCCTGGCTGGGGCTGCGAGCCGCGCCGGCCGACCGCGGCCTGGTGGTGCAGGGGCTCCGGTGGCTGCGCGGTGCTGCGGTGGCTGTTGGGCGGAGCTGTGGTGGCCGCTGGACCGCTGGTTGGCCACGGCTGATGGATGCATTGCTGCTCGTCCCCATTGCTAACCCATCAATTTTTTATACTTTTTTATTATTTTTATTTCCCCGTGCCCCTATTTTTTTCTTTTTCTGAACGGTTAAACTGTGATAACACTATTCATTATGATGCTGTTGCAAATGTTGCGCTACTGCTCCAACATCGTCTGACCTGACTTCTCAGGAGTCCCGTGTTCAAGAATCGCGGATTCATGAATCGCCGGAATCGCGCGCGTGTTGACACTCGTTTTACCCGAAGTGCATGTCCCAATGTATGCCCCCCATGTGTATGTGTGAAATATATGTATGGATACAAACACCCGAACAATATAGCGTCAGCGATGGTCAATGGCTATCATGATCTGACAAGAGAGCTACGGTGAGCGTCTTCTTTGCGGTTTAAGGCGCGCAGACAGGTAAGGGCATATGTCACCTTAGATCTGCGATCTGTTTCTCTACTCCTTTTGATTAGGCATTATCGTTGAACAGTGGCATCACAAAATAATGTGCAGAGACCATCAAATAGTTTCTCGAGTCTGAGCTGGTTCCCACCAAGGAACCGTAATGGCTCCCATATTTTTACTGCCTCACGCTAGAAACCCGAGATTGTAGAGGACCAAAAACACTGTCTGTGGCGAGACGAAGTTCAGACCAGATAGCTGCTGGCTAAATGGTTTATAATCACACTGAGTGCGAGTGTGAATGCTGTGAACGCTGTGTGAGTGCAGGTTGAAAACGGCATGACTTCACTGATTATAAATGTGCCGGTGGATGTGATTGATTATTTTCTGGCTTGATGTACCATCCTCTTTCATTTAATTCACCTAAAAACGTCTATAAATTGTAAAAAATAGATCCAAGGCGGAGAGCTGTGTGTAGAAAATACCTGAAGCTAACGGAGGGCACCTAAGACATGTAAATGGGAATTTCCCTTTACCATAAAGATGATGTGAAAGCTGTGAAAAGAAAGAAACAATATGACACACGCTACTGCTCCTTGCAGCAACACTCAACTGGGTAAGACAAGGCATCGGGAACGCAAACACCTTTTCAGCCGTGGGCTCATCAGGTGAAGGGACAAGGACCCTCGAGAGGGCCCCTGAGGTAGAATTTCGGTTCAACATCGAGAGGGTCACCTAAAAATCTAGAGAGCAGCCAAGAGCTTCCGAATGTGTGGGTGCGTGTGCCGAACACAACAGATGCCCTAATGATGTTCGTGTGTTGGGTGTTCCCTTTTTTATCCGAAGTAAAAGCCAAGAGGTTTCTTATGTCTGAGCCGTCCTGTACTTTCTTCCAATACGTATGCTTTCTGCAGCAAGCTCCTCGGTTGCGTGCGCCCTCAAGCGATGTTTAAGGACGTTGCTCACAAAACTGAGTATGGCCAGTGCCGCCCGGCCAATCATTTTTAATAGAAGAGGCAGCGTGCCGTAAAGCTGCGTTTTAACGGAAACCTAGCCGATATACAGACGTAATTCTAAAACATACATAAGATGGATCGGGCAGAACAATCTCGGACTCTGTTATATCCGAAGGTGCAAACCAACACAACTCGCAAAAACTACCGTGGTTGCGTTGAGGACACACATTCGGAAGATCTTGGCAATTTGAGGTCACTCCTTCTCCTCCCTTCACCTGCTGCTGGCTGACAGTCGAAACCTTGCGCCCTCTCACTCCTGTTTTTCCTGATTGGAGATGATCTTGCTTGTATAGTGTCGCCGCAGGGTACCGTAGTGTGAGTTTACATCTTTTGACAGATTTCTGTCATTAACTATTTTTGGAAGTATCAAGCATAGTATGTTCCTTGGTTATGCTTAAAACGATATCGGTTAGCGTGCACATGAAAGAGGTGTACAATAGAGCATTGCGTCCAACCCATGCCTGAAAATTAATCAAGCTTGTTATTTTTGGATAAGGTTATTCTAACCCTTCCGAATCATATGGTATTGGATAGGAATGGAGTAAGCTGGATTTGGGCTAATTCTTCGGAATCGTGCAGGCTTCTGCCAGGGATGTATTTACACCCTCGGGCACAGGAAGTTAAAACATCGTATGCAGCACCAATAATGCACGTCACACAACATTACCCTAATGCAAGTTTAGTCGACCACATTTTATTTCCATCCACTTAGGTCTGTATTTGTTCGTTTGCTTTTTCTTTGACTTTTACTTCAGCGGTGTGTCCCCAAGGATCTGTTGTGGGCGTCAAAGTATATTGTTTTATTTGAGCAACTTGAGTTTATTATTTTCTTTTAAGACATTCTAGATTTTTATCACACCTGTCGCCTTTTTCATAATTGCGTAATCTAGGGCCCTTGACGCGGTGCTTTAGCTTCAGCAAGCTCTCCAAAATTTTGACATCTAAAATATCTGAAGAAAGGCAACAGCGTGTGTCCATGTCCGGATTTTATGCGCCTGTGGACATTGCTAAGATTTATGATGTTGTCTCAAGGGTAAATCACTGTTTCAGTGTCATCTTGGCCGATTTAAGGAGACACCACCGGAACCGCCCCCTCCTGGCTCGCCCAAGGGGCATGCGGTGGCTCTCCGCCATGATATACATAATAAGCCTCTAAAATTATATGTGCGCAACGTCTTCATCAGCTCTTGCAGATTTGTGTCGAACCGTTAACCCATGGATCAAGGCACTGCCTTTTCATGTTCACGACTCGAGCGTTATCTTTCACGCCTAATGATGGATTATTTTGGATGACCCTGCCTCCTTCTGTGGTCTTCGGCGCTAGGATCAAATCTTGGGTTTTATGGGAGGGGGAGGTGCGGTTACCGGTCTGAGATTTTGGTGAATGGGGAAGGGGTGGGGGCTCTATATGCTTATTCGGGTCGGAATTGGTACGTGAATGTACGCTCAACTTTTCTAGTTATAATACAACAGTATTTTTGCCACTGATCGAAGAAATAGAGTAAAAAAGGAGGGAGTGATGAAGGAAATCCAGGTCGTACCGGTGCAAGCCGACGGCATCTGATTGGTTCTCTGAATGTTAAGCTTTTAGATGAGGCTTCAAAGCAAGCTTGGAAAGTCTCGGATTGGTAACGAAGGGACAAAAACAATAGTTTGTTTATTATGGAAACGTCTGTTATCTGCGTCGCGGGGATGAGAGTGGATTCTTGGACAAATATGTTCTGGAACTGTTTGTCCTATTTTTACACCGAGAAGCTTCCATATTGACTTGACAAATACATCATTGCACAAGCTGGGATTAAATCTATGGACTGTATATAGCGCAAGTGGAGTTGAGACGTTGTCATATGTAGAACAGAAAACCTGCCTTCTGCACCTTTTTAGGTTCATTTAAGCCGTTTTATGCTTTTTTTACTTGTGTGGTGTTTCGCAGGGATCTGTGGTGGGGTTCCAAGTATTTTTAGTTTTTTCTTTGTGGTTGGTTTTAGTTTCTTAGAGATCTTCTCACAACTGTCACCTTTTACTCTTCACTTCTCCCATCTAGGGCGTTAGGTCATTTCTCTCAACATATCCATCATGGTGCCCTATCTGCAACAAGCCTTCCGAGAACTCAACATCTTCTCCAGCATTGATTGCCATTTTTTTAAGTGGCACAATCTTGAGCGCGGCTTCCCGCCTGGTCTTTCACTTCGATGCGAAAAATGATGACCGTATCTCAATCTATGTCACTCTTCAGCTCAAAACACGTTGTTAGTTTATTTC
This sequence comes from Lepas anatifera, assembly GCA_034440635.1. Classification (NCBI taxonomy): domain Eukaryota; kingdom Metazoa; phylum Arthropoda; class Thecostraca; family Lepadidae; genus Lepas; species Lepas anatifera. The sequence continues at coordinate 992,892 of JAOTON010000131.1, read as the reverse complement.
CACATCCCTGTAAAACGCAGCCTTAGTTTCACTTTATTAGCACGACCAATACAATGGCATCACAAAAATCGTATTCAAGGAAAAAGACAAAACTGCACGCACAATGGATGAACCACAAACAACTATCCGAATGTACAAATGAATGAATAAACAAATGCGATGACATTTGTCCGAAAACTGCAATCACATTCATAATCACCGGTTGTTGGTCTGCTTTGGGCGGGGATGCTGCCACAATCACAGCTTGAGGATACAACTGGGGGTTTGTCCGGTTAACTTGCGCAATGCGCCGCCGGGGACCAAAAATTTCGGTTTGCTGTCAAGAGATGGCAGCGCAGGAGCTTTTGCGGAGCTGCTATCAATCAATCAATGGCTTTTTATTAGGCGTTCTGTGCATAGCACCTTTGCCCGCCTCTAAAGGAGTGTGTGGGAGAATTTTAGAATTTAGTGTGAGGGCAAGCTACGTTAGTCTGTTAAAGCAGTGGGAGTTATTTCAAGTAATGGGTTGCAAGATGTTTTAGCTTGCAAGTGGACGGTCGTGGCAATGGCATAGCCATGCCAAGGGAGGTCTTTTAATAAGTTTAGACCCGCAGAGTGCGAAGGTTATTTCTGTGGTTGAAGACCTTATAAATTTAGAGTTTGAAATTTAGAATTTGGAATTTGGAATTTAGAATTTTGTGTGTCAGCTATTGATGTCCGCTTGTATACGTTACTCGAAAGCCTCCGTTAACTCAATATTTTCGCATTTTAGAAAGTGCGCTAAACACCTGGCCAGGGTGCCGCGATTTACCCTGCAACCCGGAGGTGAAGTTGCAGCTCCCCTCTTCGGCTGGGCAGCCGCCGCGCAGAGAAAGAAGTGTGAGAGGATAGTTAGATTGTTAGTAAGAGTATAGGTGTGGTTAGTATAGACCCGCAGTGAAAGGTATCACTGCGGTGAAGAAATCTAGCCTATCTAACCTAACCTGATTTCAAAGTTAGCCTAACATAACCTATCCTTAGCCTACAATGAACCATTTAAAGGTTACAAAACTATTGCTTAAATTTCGCAGTGGATCAGCTATGATTAGAAAATAGGCAAGTCCTACTTTGGGGGTGCACCATGCACCCTCATCATATATACTGGGAGGAGTGATTTATAGAAACTTCTCTAGCCCAGAGTCCTTTAGAAATGTAAAGACTTTTTCGAGAAGTTCAGGATGGTCGTTACCGAGCAGAGTTTTTAGGTCTACAGGGATGTTTTGGATTCGGCAGTAATCTAGCATGGGTTGCCGATGGGTATTATGCTGGGGACAATCGATGAGAATGTGATGGGGATTCTCCATTGCGTCGCAGGTACCACAGGTACCCGCGTTCCAATAGGCATTTAATTTTGTGTGTCCATTTCTGAGTCTGGTTAGGATAACCTCGCGCCGACGACTCTTTTGGTTGGAACTGGGCCAGTAGCCGATGTTAGGCTTGATATAAAATAGGTGGGCGCTGTGGTTTGTGGTCCAGTTATGTTGAATTTGCTTCCGGATGGTGTCCTGGAGGAGAGCTTTGCTATCGTCTCCAGACCACTTTAAGGGTTCGATCTCTCTAAGTTCTAGGGACTTTTTTGCCTGCTCATCGGCCTTTTCATTTCCTTGAATTTTGCAGTGGCCCGGGATCCAAAGAAAAGATACATCAGGGGTATCATCGATACCTTTCTGAATATCTGCTATAACGTGGTGGCTGGGGTTGACTACGTTACTGATGGCCTGCAGGACAGATTTAGAGTCTGAACAGATGACGGCTGAGTTGATATTTTGGGTTCTGATTATGGCTAATGCATTTAGGATGGCAACAGCCTCGGCTGTGAAGGTGGAGCAGTTGTCCGGAAGTCTTTTCTGAAGGCAAATGTTTTGCCCCCAGATGCCGAGGCCTACTTTTTCGCCTATTTTGGAGCCGTCTGTAAATATAAAGGTCTTTTCCGCGTTACAAGATCGGAACTCTAGGAATTTTTGGGAGACTTCTTCCTCTGAGAAGTCCGTTTTACGGGAAGTGAAGAGAAATTCCACTTTGGGCTCTTTTCGAGTCCAGAAGCGGGAGAGTGGGGGTTTGCCTATTGTCGCTGGCAGTGCAAGATTTAGGCTTTCCAGGGTTTTCGCTACTCTGTGCTTAAATGGGGGCCACTTCTGTAGAGTGGCTTTATTTGCTCGTCTGGGATGGGCAAAACATTGTTTTGCCGGGTGATTTTCGGTGGATTGAACCTTGATGTAGTAAGAAATAAGCTGGGCGTCGCGTCTTGTCTGTAGTGGGCACAGCCCGCTATCAGTTAGCAGGCTGGTGATGGGGGATTCTCTGAGCGCGCCTGTGGCTGCCCGGATACTGGCGTTTTGGACTCGCTCTAGCTTTAATTTATTGGTCTTGTTCGTCGAGTCAAAAACGAACGAATTATATTCGAGAATGGACCGAATCAGGGACTTGTAGAGCATAAGCAGGGTCTTTCGATCCCCGCCATACTCTGTGCCGCCGAGCATGCGGAGAATGTTGACTCGCTTTTGACAGCTAGAGACGACTTTGGTGATGTGCTCATTGAAACTCAATCGGGAATCTAGGGTGACGCCCAAGAATTTGAAGCTATTGGTGCATTCAATAGGTTTACCCGAGATTTGGAGCCGTGGAGGGTCGTGTCTGGAATGCGCTCTGGCAAAGACAACGACTGATGATTTTTCCGCCGAGAGTGATAGACCCATTAAGCTACACCAATTATCGATGTCGTTTAAGCTGTCCTGCAACTGTGTAGTTGCGTGTTGGAATTCTGGTTCGTTATACCGCCTGGTATCGATTGCAGTGGCTTTCCAAATGGCGACATCGTCCGCAAAGAGGGAGTAATTTATTCCAGGCGGTAGCTTTTTGGCGAAGAGATCATTGATCATTACTAAAAAGAGGGTGGGGGACAGAACGCTACCCTGGGGTGTGCCTTGGTCCTGGGTTGCCAGGTAGGAGAATGTGGTGCCACAACGGACTTTAAATTTTCGGTCCTTGAGGAAGTTTTCGATGAATTTTGCAAGGTGGCCGCGAATTCCTAGTTTGCTTAATTTAAACAACAGGGCGTCTTTTTGTACGCGATCGAACGCCGATTTAATGTCTAAGAATGCAGCTATTGTTACTTGCTTTTTGTAAAAGCCATTTTGGATGTCACTGACTAGTTTCACCAAATTGTCAGTGGTGGCTCGCCCGCGCCGGAAGCCTGATTGCATAGCATCAAGCTTCTTTTCGAGGATCTCGTGAAGTCTAACGTTTACCATGCGCTCGACAAGCTTGCTAGCACAGCTAGTAAGCGAAATTGGGCGATAACCTTTTGGGTCTGTTTTTTTCTTTGCCAGGTTTTGGAAGGGGGATGATAATACTCTCTCGCCACGATGTGGGGAAAGAGTCGCTAAGAAACATGTTGTTAATGGCCGAAAGCAGGTACTTTAGTGCTGTTTGGCTGAGGTGCCTGAAGAAAGAGTAGTGAATTTCGTCAGGGCCCACTGCAGTGTTTCCACACTTGCTAATGGCGTAATTTAGCTCGGTCATTGTAAATGGTACATTATAATACTCTTGATTACCATAATTGATGAATGTGTGCTTTTTGCACCATTCTGCCTGGTCTTTGGAGCGCTGGCTGTATGAGTTATTAGCTGCGACACTGGCGTAATGATCAGCAAATTTATCCATGACTTCCTTAGGTTCGGTGATGGGTTGGCCAGCTATTTCTAGCTGAGGGAAAGGTCCACGGGGTGGTCGCCTCGCAGAGAAAGCTCTAATGGTTTTCCAAACTTGGGTGGTGGGAGTGAAGCGGTTGAATTTGGAGGCAAAGGAGTTGAAACTGTCCTTTTGAACCCGCTTGCACGTGTTTCGAAAGTGTTCTTTTGCTGCCCGAAGTGCGGATCGAGTAGGGCTGTGTGCCCTCCTCTCATATGCCTTGCGGGCTCTAATCATTTGAGCTTTGGCGTGTGCCGTCTCTGCGTTCCACCATGGGGCTCCGTTTTTCTTTCGGGGTCCTCTGGTTTTTGGTATCGCTACTTGTGCTGCTGAGCTTATGGCTCTTAATATTAATTCAATGTCTGCCGAGTGTGGGTCACCTTCGGTGACCAGTGTGAGGTCGACCTCTGCCTCAAATTTTGTCCAGTCCGCTCGTTTTAGATTCCAGGAAGGGGTATACAGATCAACGCGGTCGAGTGCTCCTTGGGGGACATTGATTTTGATTGGGAGGTGATCGCTCATGCCTGGGTTGTCTTCGACATCCCAGGTAAACAGTGACGCAATTCTAGGCGTGCAGCACGAAATATCAATGGCTGTGTCTAAATGTCCGCTTTGCGTTGCTTGGCGGGTTGGTGCGCCGTTATTTAGGATAACTAAATTTTGAGAACCTATTGCGTCATATATAATTTCACCTCTACGATTTGGCGTGGCGCTGCCCCAGGATGGGTGGTGACCATTCAAGTCTCCAAGTAATAACAAAGGCCCGTTTATTTGATTAAATAGTTGTGCGAGTTCCCGATCCGTTGGATCAGGGTCGCAAGGGGATATGTATATTGAAACAACCGTCAATTGGACATGTTGTATTTTCAAACTAATAGCTACACAGTCCAGTGATGTTACCAAAGGCACGTGACTGTGTGGGATGCTATTTTCTATTAGGATGGCTGTGCCTCCCTTACGGACAGCAGCGTTTACGTTATGGCGATACCAAGAGTAACCCGAGATTTTGTATTTATCGTTATCTTTATCAGAAAAGTGGGTCTCTTGTAATGCTGCTAGTGCCGGTTTTTTCTCAGCAAATATTGATGAAAAAAGCGGGAATTTCCCGATAAGGCCATTTGTATTCCATTGCAGAATTGAACCCATGGTTGTTTTTAACGTTTGTGATTAGGGGATCTACGTTTGCGAAGGTTATACGAGCACCTGCTGCTGCTGCTATCGCTAGCAGGAGAAACTGGGGTGGAGTGTCTGGAAAAGCTAATTTTCCTCGCTACGGGTGAGCTGCCGGGGCTGGAGGAGCCGGGGCTGGGGGTTTCCAGGAGGGGAGCTCTGGAAGTGTTTATAACAGTTTTTGCAGAGCTCGTCTCTGAAGCACTGCTGGTGTCAGAGACGGTCTCTGTCCCGGACAGCTCGTTGTCAGACTGACTTTTGTCGTCTGACGTTTCAAAGTCACTTGAAAACTGAAACTGCATATAATGACCTATGAGGTCGGTTTGGGATCCGCAAGTGCGGGTGATCGGTGCTGTTTGGAAAGAAGCATCGCTTCTTTCCAAGGAGAGAGGAGCAGATTCAGTTTGTGTTGAAATATTTACTTTTTGGATTTTGGTTTGAGTGGCAGCCGTTTTACCCTGAGGGGGTGGGCTGCCACTCGTTAAAGGCCTTCTCGGAGCCTGCCTTTGGCGGCGCCTGGGAAGGGGAGCACCGGTGAATTTAGAGTGCTTGGGGGCAGGTAGCGAGGGGAAATCAGACTTTTCAGTCACTCGTGCAGAGTGGCTTTGCCACCCTGCTGCTGGTGTCCAGGTCTTCCTGGTGATTTTAGGTGCCTGAGGGGCGGGAGGATTTTCGGTCGGAAGACCTGGCGGAGAACTAGTGCGGGTCGGGAGATCCTCCCAGCCCGCAGCGGGCGTCCACCTACGCCAAAAAGTGATTGCGCCACGTGGTGGGGGGAGGGGGACGGACGGCCTGATGGGCGCCAAGAAAAGGGGCTCCATTAGGGGGCGGATGTGGCGGCTTGTGTTTTTGGGAGGCTGAGGATGTTTGGAAATGGGGTGTTCCTGGCCGGCTGTGCTGGGGGCTGCTGTGGGAGCCTTGCTACCACAGCTTTTTGGGACTGTGCGGCTCTTTTCTTTTTGCAGCACTTCTTTGCGGGCCAGGTCAAACGGGAGCTTTTTTTCCCTCAGCCAAAACGTTAACTTCTTTTTCTCGGAGCCAGGTCGGGCACTTGGGATTATCTGCCCCATGAGCGCCGCCACAGGCAGCGCACTTGAGGCTTTTTGAGGTGCAATCTTTAGTGCGGTGCTTAGCACTGCACTTGCCGCATCGTGGGGTGGGGTTCTTACAGTTTGACTCTACGTGCCCGTACCTTTGACAAGTTTGGCAACGAATAGGGAGGGGGTAGTACGGCCTAACTGGGTAGACACAGTCGCCCAGTTTAATTTGGCCGCAGTCATCCCGACACTTTGTGTCGAAGGTGACAATAAATCGGTGGTCTCGTAGACGTGGGTCTTTTTGCGTAGAATTTTTGTTGGGGTTCAATTTTTCGAGGGCTAGCACATTTTGACCTTTAAAGTCAAACATGTGCTCAAGGTCCACATCAGAGAGATGGGACACTTCCGGGGCATTGATGATGCCCCGGTAGAAGTTAAGGGAGTGGTGGACAGAAAAGATGACTGGTTTCGACCCAAAAGTTTTTGTGGCCAGCAGGGCTCGGGTAGATTCCTGATTGGAGGTTTTGATCAGGATATCTTTTTGATGCTTGATAATCTCAAAACTACCTTTCACTTTTTGGCTGATGGCCTTATCCAAATTAAAGGTAGACTCTTTTGCCAAGTTTTGGTGCGCCGAAAGGTAGGTGCCAACCAGCCAAGCTCCGCTTGGCAGGTTGGCTTTGTTCAAACGGGGGCTGGAGGGGCGGAAGAGAGAGGTGGAAGCCATGGTACGTTAAGTTTAAATGAGGTACTTGGTATTAGCTTTGCTAACACCTTTTGGGTAGAAATGGCTAGAGAAGTTGAATTGAAGAAAGTGGTCCTAGTTTTACTAGCAAAGCTAATGGGAGTATTAACCTAGCTAGGGTTGGGTGTTGGAGTATTATCCTAACTGGGGAGTGCTTAGAGAAAGCACCTAGCCTTAGAAAAGTGTGAGCAAAAGGCTGACTCAGCCACTAAGAGGGGGTTTAAGTCGGAGGGGAGGCAGGTGCCTCTTCAGGACCTAACAGGGGCCTAGGTGGCTGACTCAGCCTCTAAAAAAGGAGCCTGACTGGGGCCTATGCTTGTGAGTCCCTAGGGGCAGGTACCGTGGTACCCTTGCACAGACGCAGCCCGGGTGGAGGGTTTGAGAGGGGCCCCGCTTCTATTAAGCGGGGGGTGAAAGTGAGATGGCCTTACGTATTAGGGATTTTAGCAATGGAGGACCGATAGGTCCAGCCAAAGCCACACGCCCAAGGACTGACGAGGTCCAACAAGCGTGCTCACCCCGGGACGCAAGCGTCCCACCACTCGGGTTTCCGGCCGAAGAGTAAAAGAGATAGAAGAGAAAGAGTAGGGTTATGGGACTGAGAAGAAGAGGTACCAGGTGGCCGGAATCCAAGAAACCAAGACCACCTGGACCGATAGGGTAATTACCGAAAAAGACCAGCTGACGTCCAACAGCAAACAACTACTGAACTGAACTGAACCACAAACAACTATCCGAATGTACAAATGAATGAATAAACAAATGCGATGACATTTGTCCGAAAACTGCAATCACATTCATAATCACCGGTTGTTGGTCTGCTTTGGGCGGGGATGCTGCCACAATCACAGCTTGAGGATACAACTGGGGGTTTGTCCGGTTAACTTGCGCAATGCGCCGCCGGGGACCAAAAATTTCGGTTTGCTGTCAAGAGATGGCAGCGCAGGAGCTTTTGCGGAGCTGCTACACTGAAGGCCAGGCCTGCTGTTCTCATTGATACCCCGGAGAACGTCTGCTTCTCGGGGATGAATCGCCACTGAGTGTAAACAAAGGTGTTGTTTTACAAAATATTTGCATTACAGAACTAAAACATACAAAGACACAGCAAATATACGAGAGAAAGAGAAGAAAGCACCTGGTCTGTCGCATGTTGCGGCAGGTTTTCCTGAGATGGCTCTCGTCCTGGCTGGCGGTGGAGGCATCAGCTGTGCCGGAGTAGGCCCAGTATAGGGCTCCAGATTCTCCAGCCTCATCCGGCTGCAGCTCCCCAGGATGCCTCCCGGCGGAGCACCTGTAAACTGTGCATCGTCCACGCTCTGCAGCCGACCAGAAGAGAGGAGTTCAGGCCATTCTGTATTGCTCCAGCTCCAGCTCCAGCCACCCAGGCCACCAAGGCCACAGCCAAAAAGGCCCAATAGGGCCTACAAAAGGCCCAAAAGCCCCACGTCCTGCAAACAGGCGATAAGTTCACAATGCAATTCGGCTATATGGCTGCGAACAGATTATCGGACTTTACTAATGATGCAACATAGCCTGCCGGCTTAACAGCTCATGACTCACAGCCATGCCCCTGAAACCCCCTTGAAATCCATAATAAAGTTTAAGTTATAACAACAATGCCACGTGCAACCCACAGTGACGCACATGCGACGACCAACTCTGCAAATACGATATCATGAAAAAGAAACATTTACTGCTAGCCGTAATCCAAGCAGATACGAATTATACATTTTAATTACTCAGCTTCAATACTACCACTTTTATACATTACCGTTTCGACTTCAGACGTAAAACACGTGTGATTCGTCAAGCACCGAACAGCGTAAAAAGAGCGCCTACCCCGCCCACATCACACCTCGCCTCATGGCCGAAGTTGGCACGATGTGATTGGCTGACAATATCCAAGGACATTTAATAACTTTACTGAAAAACTTCCTAATACAAATACTAACAGTATTACAAAATTAAATAGACATAATTTACAAAAGGACGCCTCCACTCAATATTAGTTAATTCCTCATACAGCTTATAAATCCACACATGTGTCGCTCATTACCAGCTGATATTAACCCGCGCCCCACCGGGGGTCCGGCGCCACCTTCGCCCCACCGGAAGGGCCATCGATGGCCCCCCCTCTAACTCCGAAAATATGGGCGTTAGCGCAAATCTGCAAAGTGCAATAGAAAGCTCGCGTGAATTCAGTCAGAAATTACTTCGCATGTTTTAGTGCTCAGGTCAATGGTTTGACCTCCAGAGGTCAAATTAGGTCAAGATCGGCTATTTTCACTCAAATATGCAATGATTAAGCAAACTGGGCATAACGCTTATGTCATTAGAGCTATTGAGGCCTGGTAAAGTACATTTGATAGCAAATTGCCAGTACTTTTTCCGCTATGTGGAACGTAAAGACCTCCCGCCAGTGGTTTGACCACCAGAGGTCACCTCGTGACCTAATATGACCTGAGATCACGAAAGGTCAAAAAGTGACCTTGCCGTATATCAAATGAAAGCCAGTGACAAGACAAACACGATGGTGTTTGTTTCTTTGCTCTAGCTTAATTAGGTCAAAAGTTATTGTCAAAATACTGTTTTTGACCTCTGGTGACCTTGGATGACCTTGGAAAAGTCAAAGGGCAAATATGACCCCTGGGATCCGTGAAAGGGTGTCCAAAAACGTTGTTCTGAGCAGTCTGAGTATTTGCAATCATTTTTGTGGCTTTTATATCATGAAATAGCTTTTCCCCATGCTTTTCCAATGGGAGAGGTCGCCTCGTGACCTGACCTCAGGGCACGAAATCGGAAAATCCCGGATATACACCTTGTAGACCCTGGAGAGGTCATGAAGTGTAGGAAGTTTCAAATCGATCGACTTTGAAATGTAGCTCTTACAGAGCTCTAAAGGTGAAGTGAGGTGACCTTGGTTGACCTCGTCTGGTGACCTGACCTTGAGTGACCCGGGGTAAAAAATTTCAGGGATGATGGGAAAATGATGCAGTGAGAGGTAGAGCCCTCAACCGCGGTGCTGCGCTTCGTCGTTTTTCTGCTATCCCGCAAAACCTTAGGGGGGCCATCAATGGCCCCCCGGTGGGGCGAGGGTTAAGAGATGTCAAATAACACTCCTACACGTTTAGGGATGACAAACAAACACCGTAAGCCCGACTTACACACCAAGCTTCTCAGCAGTGGGGATGACCTCTGGGACATCCTCCTCCTCCTGAAAAACGCAACAGAGGATAGTTTTTTACAGCTTTTAGTAGCTTTTACTCGCAAACGCACATCGTTTAAAGGCTAAAAATATAAAGCTAAGAATCAATGCAGATCCATAAACCAATACATTTATGCATATATGCCATTAGAAATACTCAGGTTCATCTGTAATCGTCCTCTGAGAGGAATTTTGCAGCGGGAAAAGTCTTCTCTACAAAACTTTCCAACACAGTCTGTGATTTCAAGGATCTTCATAGGGCCAACTCTTCAACATGATTGAAGCGGCTGGAAGCACTCATCAAATCAACGACGGCCCAGCCCGACTGCTGGAGTCCATCACCTCTGTTCAGTACTCACTCACCCAACATGTAAACCTGGACACTGTCGGGAATCGCTCATCGTGGCCTGGCCATTCATTTGTTCATTTTTACAGAAATTCAACAGACAACTTTGCTATTTTACGTGTCTTACAGTCCTGTCGGTTACTATAATAAACAATTAACGGCATCAATGCTCATGACATCATCGAGTACGCACTCCTAACCTTTAAATAGGTGGCTAATTCGGGGAATTACAGCAGGGGAGTTTAGATTCCCCTGCCAGTCTCCCAAACGGTATTTAAATACTCCGCTCCGGTGCGGATGATAGCAGGCACAGTAAAGTAACAATAGGAGAGGATAGGATAGACGATAGGAGAGACGAGTTGTTTTCCACTGTAACATACCTCGTTTAGAGCCACCCACTTAGTTCTAGGTGGCTCCGGGAGTTGTGATCCAGCCCGAGGCCGGTCCTCACTGGGAGGAGTAATTGCTTTTATGGAGCTTAGACATGCTGCCAGCCACATCACCTCCCCGCAAACTTCTGGACCCAATGCATGCTAGCAAAACAGCTGCTCAACAAATTCTAAAACACTATTGAATATAAGCTTATAAACTGCGTAAGCCCCAGCTGCAAGCATGACAAAAAACAAATTCCCAGCTGTCGGTTTTTGCCATATTATTTTGGAACTGTAGAAATCTGAGGCTGCTCCAGACTATACATTTTGTGGCCCCGCAACTGGGGGTAACTGCCATAATAGCCATGCCAAATCTCGAAGTTCTATTTTTCGTAAGAAATGTCCGAACAGATGAAAATGTTACAAAGCTCGTCTTGGATCGAACAAGGGAGAGCACAAGGACTATAGTAGGAAATTTAGGCGATGTCACCAACACATTACTCGTGGCTTTTGCAAAGCTGAAGTGACAGCGTCAACTTAAGTTTTGGGCCATCTTCCTGAACGGTGGATAAATGCTCCCCATACCATTTTCATCGAAACCCTGCGCAGGGTAGGACGTTACGTTCCGTTCCGAGCGGAAAAATATCGCCCCTTCCGAAAACAAGTATTTGTATCCATAGTAAACGCCATTCGCCTGGCTTACAAAAGCGTGCAGGTATATCTGCTGAGGTCGACGATGGAACTAGATAAAGCTTAATCCTTCACAGACAATGTCATGCGCAAAGCATAACATGGGAACTCTCATTATTTTGCATGACATGAACACCACGAACTTCGGAAACCTAATGACTTATTAGCTGCTTAGTCCCAACGGCAAAGGCCTTATAAACCTACGTGAACTACAGGTAAGCAGCTCCTACACATGCTTTCGCGATACTCCAGCCACTCTATCGTCGTAAAGCCTGCCCATGTCCAATCGCACACATTGAAATATATGATAAAGAATGCACACTGAACTGGAACAACTGCACCCCCACGCTGAAATTGAATCAGTCTGGAATTCTACCTATGTAAGCCCGTCACCATTTAAATAGTGGGAACTTCGGGACCGAGTCCCCATTTTCATTCGTCACGCACTTCCTGCCGCATAGATCCTTCCTCCCTTTACCCCAGTCCGATATTGATACGAAGCCCGTGACGCTAGACGTGACCAGTGGCTTCCTGACCCGCTCGGAGGTGCGGCCTCCGCCGCAACACTTGAAGCTGTCGTCGGAGGTGCCGTACAGACCTTCGGCACGCCGCCTCACGATGGTGACTCACTGCGCGCCGCAGCAGTTCTTGGCTGTCTGACGGGAGCGACGGTAGTTGTATTTGCCGCCACTGTTCCGCGTGTCCTCCATCGAGTACCAGAACTCGGAGAAGAAGCCCTAGAACTCGACATCGGTGAGGTTGGCCGGCTGCGGGGTGCACGTGCAGCCCTCAGGGCCCTCCTCACACTGGGAGATGTGCGCTACTCACATGTGAACGTGCAACAGAAACCCTTCGTGTACTTTCTAGACGCGTGACCGTGTTTCGTGTTCTACGCGCATGATGCATCCATTTATTCGCATAGGAACATCCAGTTGAAACCATTCATGTGTTTTCAAGATTCGTGACCAGTTAACGTTAATCTGGGCCGCCAACACTACCATCATATGATCGCGACAATGACATCAAAGGCATCAATCGCGTGACAGGGCGAATGCAAAAGAACCAGTGTCTGAAATATGATTATTGCTCATGATTACTACAGCGTTATTTACTCTCCCCCTCTCTGTCTCTCTCAAACCAGAGCAAATTCTGGTTTCTAATCCAACTGAGTAACCTTTGTACTAAGTTTTTGGTTTTGTAGGGTAATTTTGTGGATCTAATTTACGTCCATATATGAGAGGGGGGAGAGAGAGAGAGAGAGAGAGAGAGAGAGAGAGAGCAATTTTCCTACAAGTACATGAGCATGGAGACAGTTTCTTGGATCGCGCGCATCTCCACTAGCCACTCATCTCGTTTGGCCGCTGCTGTTTCTTGGGCAGTATGTGTGGCCCCGGAACCTTGCGTGGCCACCATCAAAATAACTACCGCATTGGCGGGGCCGGTAAAGGCGCGCAGTGCTGCTTGCCGCTGTGTTGTACAGCAACAGCAGTGTGGTGCGGCGTTAGGTCATATGCTGCTGCTTCTGCCCTTGCTTTTCTCATCCGGCGGAATCGGGTCGCTCTTGAGCAGCTAAGTGGCGCGGGTGCGTTAATAGCTCAGGCTGTGAGCTCATGGGACTGTGCCTCCTGAACATGAGATAGCCAATGCTCTTGGCTCAGTGAGGACCTCAGCGCCTGTTGGACTTAGGTCACGGCGCTTGTTGTACTGAAGGCCAGGCTGCTTGTTCTGTTGGGGCCCAATTCGCACGCAGGGGTTTTGGTATTCTGAGGATGCCCAGCTAAGCGTTGGTTTCAGTTGAGTTTCCGGCTGTCCAGGTGCCAGGCTCACCTGCTGGTCTCCTTCCAGACGTTGTCCGGGCTTTTGACCCCGTCGGGTCCTGGCCAGGCCGGCGGTGTCGGCTGGCTCAGGCAGTTCCATTGGCGGTTTAAGGACAGCTAGCCGGGATGTTCGCAGCTCGATGACAGCTGGCAGCGCATCGCTGGCCTTTGGAAGGCGGCGTCCCACAAGGAGAGTTCTGACTTCCTCCTTTCTGATACGATCCTTGAACCTGTCAAAAATTGAAGCCGTCAAGATAAAGGTGACGATGTGTACCTTGATGCGGAATTCGAGAAAAAACCAGTTGTATCATCTTAATCTTACAATTATGCTTCTCTCTGCAACCGTTTTTAAGATCTCAGGTGGCAGATGGATAACTTTAGGTCCCTCCTTCCACTGCGCGTCCTGTTTTTTTAACCCACTACCCATTTAAAAGGTAGGCAGGAGTGCCCTTCCGTACCCATGCGACCAAACTACAAATTTTCCAGTTGTAAATTTGGGACATGTATGTTAATATCTTGATTGAAGGTCGCACCACTCCCCGCTCCATTTATTCTAAAGTTGTTTACTGAGTATTCCCCCAAGTCTCTCCCGAAAAGAATAGTAGAACTAATAACATTCGAGAGAAACTTGGGTACTCTAAAGTTGGTATTAGTGGATTAAAGTTTTTCAGGGTTAAATAAGAAACTCATAAAAAGAAAAAATTGGTCAGTCAATGGCTATGAGAAAACTAGGCAGCGAGATGAAAAAGAATCACAAAAAAGAAAGTACTTGACAGCTTGATTTTTTACCTGAATCCATTTACTATTGATTCCCCTCCTGGGATCGATATTGGTGCCTAAAATGTTTTCTGATAATTTTCTTTAATGTATATTTCTGCAATGGAACATCATCAAGATTTGGAAAAATCGGACATATTATCTGGTTCCACGCTGTTGGAGCTGAACATGATATTGAAAATGATCTGTAGTTCGTTGTTGCTAAAGGAACATGGAAATGTTGTACTAGGCGAGTGTTTGCAGGACGATGATATTGAAAGGGTGATGAGATGGCAAATGGTAGTGATTGACTTAAAAATTTTGATAGAATTATAATTTTCTGTTCAGTAATAGTATCATTGAGTTTTAACAAGTTCAGTTCAACAAAAAGTCCATCTGTTGGATGGTAAAAAGGTTTCTTCATAATTATTCGAACTGCCCTTTTTTGAAGTTTCATTAGCTTATCTAAATGCGTTTGATAATTGTTTCCCCATACAACTGCGCAGTAATTGAAGTATGGTAGCACAAGAGTGTTATATAGACAGATAAGTTCTCCTGATTCTAAATGATATTTTGCTCTACTCATTACTCCCAGATTTCTACTGATCAGAGCTGCCATGTTGGCCACATGAGCATCCCATTTCAAATTATCATCTACCAAGACACCTAAATACTTAACCACTTTTTCTTTTCCTATTTCGACTCCATTCAGTTTTATTTTTATGTCAGTAAAGTCGCTTTTAGAATAAATTTGGTAGTGTGATTTCTCGGCGTTAAGCGATAGACGGTTTGATTGAAACCACTGCGTCACTTTTGGTAGAAGAGTGTTTATTTTTTGTTGCAAAAGGTTTTGATTTTCCGCTGTTACTACAATGGCTGTATCGTCGGCAAAATGATAAAAGACGCCAATTTCCAATTTATTCATCCAGTTCCATCCAATTTATCCATTCACATTTTCTACAGTAAGTTGCCGAGTTTCGAATCACACCTGCGAAATTTTGCATATTTCGTCATATAATAACATTTTAACATGATTTATATCCAGTTTATCGCATATGCAGTCTTCCTCAGATCAAAAGATCAAAGAAAACGGTATTGATATTCATGCTCCATAATGCCAAGTGATGCCAGAAAGTTTGGAATGTTTATAGAACAGTGCCTGATAAGTGCTTATCATAGTGAAAAGGTCATCTCGTTGATCGGGATGAGCTGGAGTGCGACACCATCCAACATTACCGCGCTGTAGAACAAGCGGGATCGGAGCTAGTCAGCAACGATGAGTCGTTGTCGCTCACAAGAATAACACTGTAACGCCGTTGAGATTCTAGGCCAGAATACAGCTGCCGCTCCTCTAACATACCTCCTTGAGCGCCAGTTCTGAGACACGACTCAGGCGTCGATGCCACGAGGGGGGCCGACGACTGATGGCCTGGGGGCGCCGGCGCAGACGGAGGCGTCCTGACCGACACCAGTGGCCGGCGCGTGGCTGGCGGACCAGTGGAGGTGGTCGATGGCCGGGAACCTGTTGGAACAGATTCTGCTCCATTCCGAACATCGAAGGCCAGGTGCTGCTCATGACTGAAGTCTTGCAAATCTTGTTAGGAAATTTGCAAATACTCCTCTGCAACTATAACCTCCTCAGCTTCCTCTTTAAGGATGCTGTTTCGCTTATACGTTGATGTGTCTCTCTGGAGTATGCTTGTAGTTTTTCAGTGACAGTTGTGAAAGGAAGCTTGTATTTACAAAGCCAGTCTAACACCAGTCTCTTACATATAAAACGTTGTTCCGGACTAAATGGCCGTCTTTTATTACACGATGGACACTTACACACTATGCACTGCCAATAAGACGAGCCCTCGGCACTGTCACTTTGAGTCATGTCCAAGGTTCTTCTTGGCCGCCTGGAACCTTATGCCCTGATATTTGAAGTAGCTCTGTGACCTGGCTTTTTGTGTCTTTACAGCTGCTTTTTCTGCTACATAACTGTTCCCTCTAGCCCTGTTCCAGCTGTCAGCACAGTTTTGTCACCAGGACCTCCAACCTCTCCTCCAGAAAAGTAACATCAGCGCCATAATCACCTCTTCTTTGTGCTAAGCAAAGGGAACTCAAATCTTTAAACCATTAAAAAATATTAGGCTGCACTTCGTGCACTTACGGTTTTTCATCAGCACAAACAGCAGGCCGTCAGCCCGTAAAACCTCTAGAACTAGTTCCCGGGGAGAGGCTACAGTCCTGTGACGTAGGCGCAACGCGGCCCGCTGATTGGTGCTGACAAAACTGTGCTGACAGGTGGAACAGGGCTTCTATCTGGCACAATGCGCTCCCTCCACTCTCTCATATGCAGAGGCATGGTGGAGGAAAGCCTCAAGTAAGAAGCTTGCATCTCGCTGGTCAATGGGGATCCTAATGTTTTTTGTCGGCCTTTCTTTTGTGGGGAAGCTGAGGGCGTTGAAGATGGTGATCTGAAGTGTGTTTGTGGCAGATTCAAGGCGAGTTAGTTTTTTAGTTTGTAATAGGTTTTAAGATGCAATTAGGGATGTTGATATCTGGGACACAAGTTTAGGAGACTTTAAGAAGCAATTGATTGCCTTTTCTTTTACTGTTTAAGGTGTCAATGTTGTGCTCCACGATAGTCGGATGTTTTTAGCATTGTTGACGTCGTTTTGCTTATTGTTTTGTGTTGTTATCGTTGATCGTTTTGCTGATCCAGTGTACTGCTTTTATCGAACTGACTTCATCTATAAGTGGGATTTACTAACCCGTTGGTGATATGTTTCATAAACCAAACTGCTGCGTCACGCTACAAAATTGAGGTCATTAGAAGTGAACGTTGCGCTGCGATGTTCACTTTCATTGATCCCATTGTGAATGCTTAAAACTGATTATATAATGCAATATGTGAAATCATGCAAATAACGCTGTATCTGCCTCTCAATGGAATATTTCAAATTTACGGTACTATTCAGAAGATGCAGTGCCACATCGAGGTCAAATGTGTATCAGCATCAGCAATTTGTTCGAAAAAAATAGCGATGCTATGTTTTGGAGCCCTATCCTAGACCTAACTTAATTTTCAGGAGCCGGAGCTCCCGGAAAGCATCGACATCGATGAGGTCCTGAGGGCAGTTCGCTGCCAAGAGATCAAGTTCGATCTGCTCGATCTGGAATGTAAGTGTATGTATGTACATATCAAGCATTTTATCCTTACTAATATTATATACATATTTTCATATCTTTATATTCTTATATTTCACATGTATTTTTATCATCTTTAATTTTTGTCTTATTATCATAATTTTAATTATATATTGTTACATATTTTTTCTTAATGTTCACCGTTTCCAGTTTTCAATGCTAATCACCTTGCTTGGAATCAAACATAAATTATAATGAACAGGATAATACAACGGGTTCAGCTGCTGCATTTCAGTGTTTTTTTTCAAAACGGTTGACAGGAAAAGAAGGGCACCATGATGATACTGGTTAGGGATGTGTCGGTGGATAATAACCTCTGTGAAGTCTTGTTCCCTTTACACGCGTGCTGCTGGGGGTAGGCAAACACTTTCGTCCCCGCCTTGGTCTTCATTGAATAACGCAGATAAAACAAGACAAAGAACAACGTAACTCACGGCAATTCATGCCTAATTGATTCCGCGTATCTCACGAAAATTTTAGGTCAAGTCATGCTAGGCCAAGCCCTTCAAGTTCAGGCGGCCCAAAGTCAAAATAAATCGCGATTTTCTAGTGCCTTCTGTCAATCCGACAATAGGGTTCCGAATTTCCCTTATATGGTAAGATCACTATGGTCTACAAAACCTTCACCTCGGAATTTTCATGACCATGGATTTTGTTGACCTGACATGGGTTCAATTTGTAGCACCGTCATTATAAGAATATGGTGAAGAATATAAATGCTTATTTTTTAGTCAATACGGTATAGATAAACTTGGAATTAATCATACCATGTATTCCTAGCAGGTTCCTGGCCACTGTCGCATTTTACACTCTCGCGCTAGATAAGGTAGTGAGTGCGGAAACAAACGCACCAAGGCATATGGAATTGAATCACTTGTGCCCCATTGCTTTCTGTTACTGGTTTTGTCGCACTGTCTCAATGTATTTGATCGAGTGTGATGGCGGTAGTGCTGGCGGCCCAGATTAACGTTAATTGGTCACAAGTCCAGAATGTTCATAGGTATGTGAGTAGATGACCGTATCATGCGCGTAGAACAACGTTTAGTGACCGGTCACGCGTCTAGAAAGTACATGAAGGGTTTCCATTGTATCGTTCGTATGTGAGTAGATGGCCGTATCATGCGCGTAGAACAAGGTAGGACGCCCGGTCACGCGTGCTGAAAGTATGTGAAGGGTTTCCGATGGCAGGCAGTCTGCACCTGGACACACTGCGCTTCCTGTCCGTCAGGTCAGTGGAGGCGGCCACGTTCTCCCACATCTCGGAGGGCGTGGAGTGGCACTGGGGGAGCCACCGGATTGCCCGCGATGTGGAGAACACCTCACTGTCAAGCCTGCCCTCACTGACTGCCGTGACGAGATTGAGAGGACTCACTTCCCAGCCGATGTTTCACTCGGGTCCTTATTGGCGAGTCGCCGTCAGTTGATGTGGCAACAATATCAGTATTCTTAAGGAGCATCGGATTCAATGTCATGTATTCACCCTGATAGTTCTTTTTCTCATTTTATTTATGTAGCGGAAAGACACACGTGAACATATAACAGGCTTAGTAATTTTTCGGGCATTACCCCTTTTTTCAACATCTGACAGACAGACCGAAGTCTATTTTCACAACGAGGCACTAGAAAAATAATACATTGTTTGCGATTGGCGCAAAAGCTTGAATGCTTATGCAAGACGCATCTCGCACGGTTCGTCCCCATCATACCGCACCACCACAGAGGGAATCACCCAGTGCCGCCGCTCAGGGAACAAATGATTGGGTGTGCCGCCCACTCACCGCTACCTCCGCCCGGCCCAGGCGCAGCGATACAAATCGTTTTGTGTTACGGATAAATTTAAAGACAGTTGAGGCCACTTTTTTGGGAGTTTCGATTTTTTAATAAAGAGCAATGCAGAAGAATGCTCAGTTTTGATTGTTTATCCATGTTGAAAGGTTAATGTTGGTTATAGAGAGAATTTCCTGTAACATTGGCACTCTTGCATGATCTAATAGTTCACAATGGAGCATGAAGTGTGGTGTGTCCTCTTCTGTTTCGCCGCAGGCACAGTGGGGAGAGTTGACCGCTTGTACTTCAATTGGGATGAATTTAATTTACTTGTGCCAAGTCTCAGTCTTGTTAAGATATAATTTTCTCTCCTTTGGCCCAAAGAGTAATTAAGTGGGGAGAGGCAGTCCAAAAAGTGTTTTATTTTGTTTTTGAATGTAGTTTAAAAAAGGAATTTCACGAATATTTTGGGGCAACTGATTGCACGTCTTGACAGAGGTAAGCAAAAATGATCTGTTTTGGCCTCTTCTGTTTCACCTGTTTTGTCCCTACAGCTATATTTTACTTAGTGCTATTGGCGCCATTTGACCCAGCTGTCGGTGCGCCCAGAAACCCCAACAATGATGATGAGCGGGTCTAGGACTCACAGCTGCTGGTGGTAGCCCTGCTGGCGCTGCGCCTCCACCGCCAACCAGGGTGTTCAAGTTACACCTTGGTTAAACACCAGGGTGTAACTCAGCTTCTAGAACAGCTAGATAATCTTTCTAAAGCTCTCGGAACTACAAATCTGCGTGCTGTCATTTATTGAGAAGCCCGATCAATAGCAAATTTACAAAAGGCCACGTTTCCGACTTTTTATGTATAACATTTGAACGAGATAAGAAAGCGCAATAAATATGATATCACAGTGACAAGCATGAGCCAAGGAGTGGAATGATGTGACATATAAACCTGAAAGGTTAAATTTACAACCTCGTAACAAGGGCTGCAGAACCCTAAAGTTCGTGTTCTAAATGTCTGCATCATTAGCAAGCATTTCCCAGTTTTTACTCCAAAAACTAACATTGCGGGCCTAAAAGTTAGCACAAGAACAAGGCTTTGACCAGGGTTGAGTTGGTATTAATCATCGTCCATCGTATTGCAACGAAGTGCCTACAATGCTTAAAATGCAATAACCACGTCTGTACGAAGTTTTTACCTTGGCCTACAAATGTGCTAGCATTTCTTACTTCAGTAACTTATCTCAAGAACGAGGCTTTGACCATGGTTTAGTTGGTGTTAATCAGTCACCATCCTATCGTAGCTAGGTGATTACCGTGCTTAGAATGCAGAAACTAGGTCTAGACAAAGTCTTCAGTCGGCCTCATTCTAGTGCCTGAATTAGGAAAGTACGATTTGTTTAGCTTTAGTATGGGTGAATTATAAACCAGTGAATAGGTCTACAAAAATTTCGAAGTATATCATTGATCACTATTTGAACCCCAATAAAACTCCTCTTCGTTCCTGCTGAAAAACAGGGCATCATATCCTCGCCGAACACCCACACCAGGACTTTGGGAGCTCGGGTTGAAAATGAGACGCGAGGCGGTTAGGACACGGTCATCGGAAAACCGGAGTGCAGATGTATTCTTTGTTTGCGTTCGAAAGCTCTTGACGAGACTAATAACCATTATGCAAACTTTTTTGGTTAAGTCAATATTGAGGTCACCAGAAATCGAAGGTTGCATACAGTGGCCAAATCAGGGGAGGGGGCGAAAAAGGCAGTTGATACCCCAAACGAAAAAGTTCAGTGAAGAACCATATTCCTCCCAAAAGCTGTGGACTTTTAGTCATTTTTCCCTGGCTCCTGCTCCTGTAGTCTATAAGCAAGGTTTTGGTGTTTCAACTGAACCATTCAACTTCAAACAGAACCAGTCAACTTAAGTGCAAGCATTGGATCTAGGTCCTCTTAAAATCAAAAATCGCTTTTGAGTGAATGATCATTGAATAGCAAAAGCAAACATCTTGTGGCCAAATCTTTTACCGGGTTATTTTTGCTTTTCGGCTTTGGTTGCCCCCCCCTAAACCTACCGGCCATATCTGCCACTGGTTCCATATGCCTGAGAATCCTTGGCTACACCCATAAAGCCATTTGTATGCAATGGAAGAAGTTTCGAAACACGTAGGTATGTACCTAATTGGACACTTCGCATTCCAATGCAGCTGCTTACCTTGCAAGTCCAATCCGTTCCAAAGTCCACACCCCTTTAACGACTGCCTGCTCCCAATAGCATAGGGCACTGACACTGAAAAAGATTGGTCTAGAATATGCCTTTATAGGCTATACGCTAACCAAAGAAACCTTTCCACCGCAATCCGCTAATTGTACAAACACCGTCCCGCGCACACCCCCGTGGCCTGCGTCCTTACAACCAGCCCCCGTTCAAGTTGCCTGGCATTTTGCGGCGGTGACGTCATCGCCGCGATGCCGCAGGCGTTTTGCGGCTTGAAGTATTGGCAAAGTGGGTATATTTGACATGGTCAGTAAAGCTTGCAAATGAATGAAAGACGTCAAAAATGGCTTAGTTGACAAGTTTGATAATATTTCTAGCCAGTACAGAGTTTCTGCAGCCCTAAGACCGGCCTGCAGGGACTTCAGGGGCTTTTCTCGCAGTGATGTTCTGTTGCTCTTAAGAGTCATTATCAGTGTAATAGCATTGTAATTTCATCCTTCACGTCATCATTGCTTAGATGAAAATACGAAGTACGGGTCTCTCCAATGGAGGTTTCTTAGTGAAACGAACAAATTGTTGAGGTACCGCGCGGTGGCGGGTCCAGGACTTATTTTGGGGTGGTTAGAAAACTCAAACCTCCCCCACTGCCAGTGGCGGATACAAGGGGACTAGGGCTCGAGCCCCCCCCGCCATGTTAGTGTCTAGTAAATGCATAGGCCGATGCTGATGTGAGGCAATGGCGAGGAGGCTCAAACTACCTTGCCCATACCCCAAAAGTCCTGTACCCGCCACTGTTCTCCGCCATAGCCTCTGAACAGCCTTTGCTTATACAGATATTGGTAGACATCTCAGAGGGGCCCCCTCGAAATTTAGGAGGCTCGTGAGCCCCATAACCTCCTTATATCCGCCACTGGTACCATAGGCGGATCCAGGGGACAAAGCCCGGGCGGGTGTCCCCCGATGGGCCCTCGAGGCCACACCTGAAATGGTCACAGCGCCTCCTGAAAGGTCGACGGCGCCACCTGAAATGTCGCTTCCCACCCCCTCCCCCCACAGGATGCGGAAAGCAGCGCCCTCCGATAGGATTTGGCGCCCACCTGATGGGTTTTGCCAGCCAGAGGTGCAGAAAGTATGCTGGCTGTCACAAACTCAATGTGACGTATGCCTCCTCTGTCACACAGAGCTGGAAATAATAATTGTATACTTGAATACTATTTCCAATATGCTGAATGTCCTCTACCTGTCCCTTACTTTTTGCAGCAGACAAGATTCTAGCACCAAACCATTACAGCATGAAAGTGGTAAGTTTTCATTTATAGATCATGTTTTTGTTTTTGGAAGGAAAATTTCCAATTATGGGTCATTTTTTCCAGCATTGGGGTCATAACTATTATTGGCAACTCTGACTGCAGTTTCCCCCAATGACATGCATTTCCTTTTCAGAAGCCGGTGACGAACGAAGTAAGAAACGGCTTCTATTCTGACAGTTTTTCCGGTCTCGTCAGAAGCCGGTGACGAACGAAGTAAGAAACGGCTTCTATTCTGACAGTTTTTCCGGTCTCGTCGTGGTTGTCTGTCAGAAGCCGGTGACGAACGAAGTAAGAAACGGCTTCTATTCTGACAGTTTTTCCGGTCTCGTCGTGGTTGTCTGTCAGAAGCCGGTGACGAACGAAGTAAGAAACGGCTTCTATTCTGACAGTTTTTCCGGTCTCGTCGTCTGTTGTTGTCTGTTCTGAGCGCTGGTATCAGAGACCTAAAACTTTTGTGGATAGAAGGCACTTCCAAATGAATAAGCACCACGGTTGTCAATTTTCAAAATTTTCAAAATTTTGCCCAGAATTTTGCATTATGTGATTTTTAACTTTTATTTTTCTATTTTTTCCTAATTCATCTACAGTCTTCAAACTTGCACCCTTTACATCAGGGAAATTTGTAGATCACACAAAAAGTTTGAAAGAAAAAGTCATAAATTTAAGGCTCCAAATTAGCTTTTAAACTTTGCACCCTAAATTTGGCATAAAACTCATAGTCTAAACTACAGGCTCGAAATATCTGAAGCTACAGCAGTTCAGGTTCTGAGTCAAATACCAATTTAAAGGCCGATTTGTGCAGTACTGCACAAACACAGAAACAAAACAAAAACGGAAATTTAAGGGTCTTTTTTGGCCCATTCTGCGAAGGTCTGCATTTCCCAAAATATCAGTCAAACCCTTATATCTTCCGATCTAATTAAGATAAATTAGTTCCCATTTCAGATAATAAAAGAGAATAGCCTCCTTTAATATATATTTAGAGATAAAAACTTTCAGACTGAAACTTTTTTATTTTAGAGGCAAAAATAAAATATAAGTTTTTAAAATTTTTATTCTCAGCCCCCTGGTTTCCAGACCGTGATAGCTACGGTATTGAATATAACACGGCTGGATAGAAAACTTCGTTGCCGTCATTTTTTCTCACTCATACCCCCGACTTATCTCTTACGGCTTCCGCGCTATCAGCCGTAAAATACATTTAAAGGTGGTAATTTTATCGGTTCATTTTTGCTTCACACCAGGATTTCGAATGGTTAATATAGATGGAAGTGGATGAAATTCGGCAAAAGCTAGTTGAAAGACATATCTTGCCATCGCAACAGGTTGCATATCATAGCAACAACAGTGTACCTTTAATTAAATGTAATACACAATGCTAGTAAGTTTTCCGCTCGAAACCTCACCCCGCCGTTCGGCCGTAGCGTGGCTGCGGGCGGCGCACTGGTAGCTGCTATGCGAGACAGATACCATAGCTATGTACGCATGCTATAGACCAGCGCGAATGCCCGGTGGTGGCAGGGTAGTCTGTCTCGTTTCGGCTCCTCTACTCGTGCGGCGGGCGCATTGTCTATTAGATGTTCATATCAGTCGGACGGCCGGGTGGCGGCCGTGCGGTGGGGTCCCGCTCGCTGCGGCGACTTGCGACGAATAAAAAACAAAATGGTGGTCAGGAACTGGTTTGCTTGTTTGGTTTGTTGTGTTTTGTTGTTTCTTTATGTGTGTCCAAATCTTACTGTGTATGTGTGTGATAGGTCCGGTAAAAGTGATGTGTTTTATGAGAGAGATAAGAGAGGCCCCACCACTTAAGGATTCGGGCTTTTGCGTCAATCTATTTGTTATACCTGTCATATTGTTTCCGTCCAATAAAAGTTTATCATCTGTCTATCTATCTACCCACTAGTTAATGCATCCTCTAACCATAGGTAGCACTGGCCAAAGGATCCACCGTTGCACACCATTTCTTTCCCAGCCGAATAAACCTCTTTGTGGTGATACCATGACACGTGAATCCTTGCACTCCCTGCTTAAATAAACTTAATAAGCAGTGGCGGATCCAGGCCATTAGTATGGGGGTGGGGCTAAGGAGCTCGAGCATAGGCGGATCCAAGACATCAGTACCGGGGTGGGGCTAGTGAGTTTGAGCATAGGCGGATCCAGGACATCAGTACGGGGTGGGGCTAAGGAGCCCGAGCATAGGCGGATCCAGGACATCAGGAGCGGGTTGGAACTCGGGACCTCGAGCATAAGCGGATCCAGAACATCAATACGGGGGTGGGGCTAAGAAGCTCGAACATAGGCGGATCCAGGACATCAGTAGGGGGTGGGGCTAAGGAGCTCCAGCATAGGCGGATCCAGGACATCAGTTCGGGGGTGGGGTTAAGGAGCTCGAGCATAGGCGGACCCAGGACATCAGTACGGGGGTGGGCTAAGGAGATCGAGCATAGGCGAATCCAGGACATCAGCACGGAGGTGGAGCTAAGGAGCTCGAGCATAAGCGGATCCAGGACATCAATACGGGGGTGGGGCTAAGGACCTCGAGCATAGAAGGATCCAGGACAGTACGGAGGTGGGGCTACGGAGTTCGAGCATAGGCGGATCCAAGACAGAAATGCACGGGTGGATCCAAGATTGCCGATTGGGGGAGAGGGGGCAGCTTCCCGGAAGGAGGGGTGGCATCCGGACCAAGGGGCGCCACTTTTGACCGGGAAAACCCATCAGCTGGCCGCCGATTTTCACATCCTGATGGGGGGAAAGCAAAATTTCGGGGGTGAGCCATGGACATTTTAGGGGGTGCCAAGGGTCGATCGGGGGGGGAAGTGCCACCTTCTCTGCCTGGATCTGCCTATACTGACATGTATCCCAAACGTACCCCAGCCAGACGGCCACAGTTGTCAGCTGTTGGCGCGCCCCCTGAAATTGCAAAGACACGCCTCTTAACACGCGCATTGACGGGGGGCGGGTACCCGCCCCCTCGGGTTTTTCGGAGATAGCAGAAAAACGGCGGCGCGTAGCGCCACCGTACTTGGTATACCTTTTCCCTCATCATTTTTACAATTTCTGTGAAAATTTTAAGGTTAGGTCATCTCAGGTCAGGTCACCATTACAGGTCAAGTGACCCGACCTCAAAAAAAGTTTAAGATAGCATAAGTCGGAGCAGGGTGAACTTATCCGATTGAAACTCATATCACATAATGGCCCCACCGAGTTCTCTAAAATATGTTCCGGTATTTTTGATATCGATGACCTAAGGTCAGGTACGAGGCATGACCTCTCCATTGGAAATACATGGGAAAAATGGTTTTTACGGAATAACTCAGTAACGGATGGTGATAGAGCATTTATTTTAGCTGCATTAGACTTGCCTGGGCTTTGCGGTTCTAATGATATGCATTTTATATAATTTGACCCTGATCTGACCTCAGGTCAGGTCAAATCCTTGATTTGACCTAGCAAGGTCAAATTATATATCATTCGATTTGGCTTGCTAAGAGAATTCATATAGTTCAAGTCGTTTTGCTCTATCTTTACTTGTTCAGATTTAATGGCCGAAAAACTGAATTTACATGTTATCCCTATGACGGGCATGTTTTGACCTCTCGTGACCTTAAATGTGACCTGACAAAAAAATGGTTCAAATGTTTTCGATGGAGAAGTGGATGGGCAGCCCAACGCCGTTTACCGTTTTTCGCTACCTACCGTGGTTCTCGAGATCTTAGGGGGGGGGGTACCCGCCCCCCGTCAATGCGAAGGTGGCTCAGACCCCCGTCAATGCGCGTGTTAATGCGATAACGCCCCCTGAAATTTCGCTTCCCATAGGCGGATCCAGGATTGCCAATCGGGGGCGAACGGGAAGGGTTACCTTCCTGGGGGGGGCACCATTCGGACCAGTTCGCTACTTTTGGCCGGAAAAACCTGTCAGGTAGGCGCAAAATCCTATCGGTGGACGCCGCTTTCTGCATCCTGGCGGATCACCGAGCTTTCCAGGGGGCTCTGTGACCATTTTAGGGGACGTTGAGGTTTGATGGGGGCACCTGTTCCCTTTTGAACCCTCTATGTCGTTTCCATTCCCCCCAGGATGCCAAAAATTGGCGCCCACCGATAGGATTTATGGCTTCCTATCGGTTTTGCTAGTAAAAAATGACACTACCCTGGTCTGGATGGTGCCCCCCCCAAAGGTGCCCCCTGACTGGCAAACCTGGATCCACATATGTTTTGGACTGTCAAAGAGGGTTGGAAAACAAAAATTCCAACATTGCGTTGTTATAAGTATCAAACTGCTGAAAAAACTCGCCCGTCAATCGAACTGTTTGGCTAACGTACATTGTCACCGGCTTCTCCTGCGCCAGAGCGGCACCTGCCGAGGCCGCAGGCCGAGGTCAGAAGCCGGTGACGAACGAAGTAAGAAACGGCTTCTATTCTGACAGTTTTTCCGGTCTCGTCGTCTGTTGTTGTCTGTTCTGAGCGCTGGTATCAGAGACCTAAAACTTTTGTGGATAGAAGGCACTTCCAAATGAATAAGCACCACGGTTGTCAATTTTCAAAATTTTCAAAATTTTGCCCAGAATTTTGCATTATGTGATTTTTAACTTTTATTTTTCTATTTTTTCCTAATTCATCTACAGTCTTCAAACTTGCACCCTTTTACATCAGGGAAATTTGTAGATCACACAAAAAGTTTGAAAGAAAAAGTCATAAATTTAAGGCTCCAAATTAGCTTTTAAACTTTGCACCCTAAATTTGGCATAAAACTCATAGTCTAAACTACAGGCTCGAAATATCTGAAGCTACAGCAGTTCAGGTTCTGAGTCAAATACCAATTTAAAGGCCGATTTGTGCAGTACTGCACAAACACAGAAACAAAACAAAAACGGAAATTTAAGGGTCTTTTTGGCCCATTCTGCGAAGGTCTGCATTTCCCAAAATATCAGTCAAACCCTTATATCTTCCGATCTAATTAAGATAAATTAGTTCCCATTTCAGATAATAAAAGAGAATAGCCTCCTTTAATATATATTTAGAGATAAAAACTTTCAGACTGAAACTTTTTTATTTTAGAGGCAAAAATAAAATATAAGTTTTTAAAATTTTTATTCTCAGCCCCCTGGTTTCCAGACCGTGATAGCTACGGTATTGAATATAACACGGCTGGATAGAAAACTTCGTTGCCGTCATTTTTCTCACTCATACCCCCGACTTATCTCTTACGGCTTCCGCGCTATCAGCCGTAAAATACATTTAAAGGTGGTAATTTTATCGGTTCATTTTTGCTTCACACCAGGATTTCGAATGGTTAATATAGATGGAAGTGGATGAAATTCGGCAAAAAGCTAGTTGAAAGACATATCTTGCCATCGCAACAGGTTGCATATCATAGCAACAACAGTGTACCTTTAATTAAATGTAATACACAATGCTAGTAAGTTTTCCGCTCGAAACCTCACCCCGCCGTTCGGCCGTAGCGTGGCTGCGGGCGGCGCACTGGTAGCTGCTATGCGAGACAGATACCATAGCTATGTACGCATGCTATAGACCAGCGCGAATGCCCGGTGGTGGCAGGGTAGTCTGTCTCGTTTCGGCTCCTCTACTCGTGCGGCGGGCGCATTGTCTATTAGATGTTCATATCAGTCGGACGGCCGGGTGGCGGCCGTGCGGTGGGGTCCCGCTCGCTGCGGCGACTTGCGACGAATAAAAAACAAAATGGTGGTCAGGAACTGGTTTGCTTGTTTGGTTTGTTGTGTTTTGTTGTTTCTTTATGTGTGTCCAAATCTTACTGTGTATGTGTGTGATAGGTCCGGTAAAAGTGATGTGTTTTATGAGAGAGATAAGAGAGGCCCCACCACTTAAGGATTCGGGCTTTTGCGTCAATCTATTTGTTATACCTGTCATATTGTTTCCGTCCAATAAAAGTTTATCATCTGTCTATCTATCTACCCACTAGTTAATGCATCCTCTAACCATAGGTAGCACTGGCCAAAGGATCCACCGTTGCACACCATTTCTTTCCCAGCCGAATAAACCTCTTTGTGGTGATACCATGACACGTGAATCCTTGCACTCCCTGCTTAAATAAACTTAATAAGCAGTGGCGGATCCAGGCCATTAGTATGGGGGTGGGGCTAAGGAGCTCGAGCATAGGCGGATCCAAGACATCAGTACCGGGGTGGGGCTAGTGAGTTTGAGCATAGGCGGATCCAGGACATCAGTACGGGGTGGGGCTAAGGAGCTCGAGCATAGGCGGATCCAGGACATCAGGAGCGGGTTGGAACTCGGGACCTCGAGCATAAGCGGATCCAGAACATCAATACGGGGGTGGGGCTAAGAAGCTCGAACATAGGCGGATCCAGGACATCAGTAGGGGGTGGGGCTAAGGAGCTCCAGCATAGGCGGATCCAGGACATCAGTTCGGGGGTGGGGTTAAGGAGCTCGAGCATAGGCGGACCCAGGACATCAGTACGGGGGTGGGCTAAGGAGATCGAGCATAGGCGAATCCAGGACATCAGCACGGAGGTGGAGCTAAGGAGCTCGAGCATAAGCGGATCCAGGACATCAATACGGGGGTGGGGCTAAGGACCTCGAGCATAGAAGGATCCAGGACAGTACGGAGGTGGGGCTACGGAGTTCGAGCATAGGCGGATCCAAGACAGAAATGCACGGGTGGATCCAAGATTGCCGATTGGGGAGAGGGGGCAGCTTCCCGGAAGGAGGGGTGGCATCCGGACCAAGGGGCGCCACTTTTGACCGGGAAAACCCATCAGCTGGCCGCCGATTTTCACATCCTGATGGGGGGAAAGCAAAATTTCGGGGGTGAGCCATGGACATTTTAGGGGTGCCAAGGGTCGATCGGGGGGGAAGTGCCACCTTCTCTGCCTGGATCTGCCTATACTGACATGTATCCCAAACGTACCCCAGCCAGACGGCCACAGTTGTCAGCTGTTGGCGCGCCCCCTGAAATTGCAAAGACACGCCTCTTAACACGCGCATTGACGGGGGGCGGGTACCCGCCCCCTCGGGTTTTTCGGAGATAGCAGAAAAACGGCGGCGCGTAGCGCCACCGTACTTGGTATACCTTTTCCCTCATCATTTTTACAATTTCTGTGAAAATTTTAAGGTTAGGTCATCTCAGGTCAGGTCACCATTACAGGTCAAGTGACCCGACCTCAAAAAAAGTTTAAGATAGCATAAGTCGGAGCAGGGTGAACTTATCCGATTGAAACTCATATCACATAATGGCCCCACCGAGTTCTCTAAAATATGTTCCGGTATTTTTGATATCGATGACCTAAGGTCAGGTACGAGGCATGACCTCTCCATTGGAAATACATGGGAAAAATGGTTTTTACGGAATAACTCAGTAACGGATGGTGATAGAGCATTTATTTTAGCTGCATTAGACTTGCCTGGGCTTTGCGGTTCTAATGATATGCATTTTATATAATTTGACCCTGATCTGACCTCAGGTCAGGTCAAATCCTTGATTTGACCTAGCAAGGTCAAATTATATATCATTCGATTTGGCTTGCTAAGAGAATTCATATAGTTCAAGTCGTTTTGCTCTATCTTTACTTGTTCAGATTTAATGGCCGAAAAACTGAATTTACATGTTATCCCTATGACGGGCAGGTTTTGACCTCTCGTGACCTTAAATGTGACCTGACAAAAAAATGGTTCAAATGTTTTCGATGGAGAAGTGGATGGGCAGCCCAACGCCGTTTACCGTTTTTCGCTACCTACCGTGGTTCTCGAGATCTTAGGGGGGCGGGTACCCGCCCCCCCGTCAATGCGAAGGTGGCTCAGACCCCCGTCAATGCGCGTGTTAATGCGATAACGCCCCTGAAATTTCGCTTCCCATAGGCGGATCCAGGATTGCCAATCGGGGGCGAACGGGAAGGGTTACCTTCCTGGGGGGGGCACCATTCGGACCAGTTCGCTACTTTTGGCCGGAAAAACCTGTCAGGTAGGCGCAAAATCCTATCGGTGGACGCCGCTTTCTGCATCCTGGCGGATCACCGAGCTTTCCAGGGGCTCTGTGACCATTTTAGGGGACGTTGAGGTTTGATGGGGGCACCTGTTCCCTTTTGAACCCTCTATGTCGTTTCCATTCCCCCAGGATGCCAAAAATTGGCGCCCACCGATAGGATTTATGGCTTCCTATCGGTTTTGCTAGTAAAAATGACACTACCCTGGTCTGGATGGTGCCCCCCCAAAGGTGCCCCCCTGACTGGCAAACCTGGATCCACATATGTTTTGGACTGTCAAAGAGGGTTGGAAAACAAAAATTCCAACATTGCGTTGTTATAAGTATCAAACTGCTGAAAAAACTCGCCCGTCAATCGAACTGTTTGGCTAACGTACATTGTCACCGGCTTCTCCTGCGCCAGAGCGGCACCTGCCGAGGCCGCAGGCCGAGGTCAGAAGCCGGTGACGAACGAAGTAAGAAACGGCTTCTATTCTGACAGTTTTTCCGGTCTCGTCGTCTGTTGTTGTCTGTTCTGAGCGCTGGTATCAGAGACCTAAAACTTTTGTGGATAGAAGGCACTTCCAAATGAATAAGCACCACGGTTGTCAATTTTCAAAATTTTCAAAATTTTGCCCAGAATTTTGCATTATGTGATTTTTAACTTTTATTTTTCTATTTTTTCCTAATTCATCTACAGTCTTCAAACTTGCACCCTTTTACATCAGGGAAATTTGTAGATCACACAAAAAGTTTGAAAGAAAAAGTCATAAATTTAAGGCTCCAAATTAGCTTTTAAACTTTGCACCCTAAATTTGGCATAAAACTCATAGTCTAAACTACAGGCTCGAAATATCTGAAGCTACAGCAGTTCAGGTTCTGAGTCAAATACCAATTTAAAGGCCGATTTGTGCAGTACTGCACAAACACAGAAACAAAACAAAAACGGAAATTTAAGGGTCTTTTTTGGCCCATTCTGCGAAGGTCTGCATTTCCCAAAATATCAGTCAAACCCTTATATCTTCCGATCTAATTAAGATAAATTAGTTCCCATTTCAGATAATAAAAGAGAATAGCCTCCTTTAATATATATTTAGAGATAAAAACTTTCAGACTGAAACTTTTTATTTTAGAGGCAAAAATAAAATATAAGTTTTTAAAATTTTTATTCTCAGCCCCCTGGTTTCCAGACCGTGATAGCTACGGTATTGAATATAACACGGCTGGATAGAAAACTTCGTTGCCGTCATTTTTCTCACTCATACCCCCGACTTATCTCTTACGGCTTCCGCGCTATCAGCCGTAAAATACATTTAAAGGTGGTAATTTTATCGGTTCATTTTTGCTTCACACCAGGATTTCGAATGGTTAATATAGATGGAAGTGGATGAAATTCGGCAAAAAGCTAGTTGAAAGACATATCTTGCCATCGCAACAGGTTGCATATCATAGCAACAACAGTGTACCTTTAATTAAATGTAATACACAATGCTAGTAAGTTTTCCGCTCGAAACCTCACCCCGCCGTTCGGCCGTAGCGTGGCTGCGGGCGGCGCACTGGTAGCTGCTATGCGAGACAGATACCATAGCTATGTACGCATGCTATAGACCAGCGCGAATGCCCGGTGGTGGCAGGGTAGTCTGTCTCGTTTCGGCTCCTCTACTCGTGCGGCGGGCGCATTGTCTATTAGATGTTCATATCAGTCGGACGGCCGGGTGGCGGCCGTGCGGTGGGGTCCCGCTCGCTGCGGCGACTTGCGACGAATAAAAAACAAAATGGTGGTCAGGAACTGGTTTGCTTGTTTGGTTTGTTGTGTTTTGTTGTTTCTTTATGTGTGTCCAAATCTTACTGTGTATGTGTGTGATAGGTCCGGTAAAAGTGATGTGTTTTATGAGAGAGATAAGAGAGGCCCCACCACTTAAGGATTCGGGCTTTTGCGTCAATCTATTTGTTATACCTGTCATATTGTTTCCGTCCAATAAAAGTTTATCATCTGTCTATCTATCTACCCACTAGTTAATGCATCCTCTAACCATAGGTAGCACTGGCCAAAGGATCCACCGTTGCACACCATTTCTTTCCCAGCCGAATAAACCTCTTTGTGGTGATACCATGACACGTGAATCCTTGCACTCCCTGCTTAAATAAACTTAATAAGCAGTGGCGGATCCAGGCCATTAGTATGGGGGTGGGGCTAAGGAGCTCGAGCATAGGCGGATCCAAGACATCAGTACCGGGGTGGGGCTAGTGAGTTTGAGCATAGGCGGATCCAGGACATCAGTACGGGGTGGGGCTAAGGAGCTCGAGCATAGGCGGATCCAGGACATCAGGAGCGGGTTGGAACTCGGGACCTCGAGCATAAGCGGATCAAGAACATCAATACGGGGGTGGGGCTAAGAAGCTCGAACATAGGCGGATCCAGGACATCAGTAGGGGGTGGGGCTAAGGAGCTCCAGCATAGGCGGATCCAGGACATCAGTTCGGGGGTGGGGTTAAGGAGCTCGAGCATAGGCGGACCCAGGACATCAGTACGGGGGTGGGCTAAGGAGATCGAGCATAGGCGAATCCAGGACATCAGCACGGAGGTGGAGCTAAGGAGCTCGAGCATAAGCGGATCCAGGACATCAATACGGGGGTGGGGCTAAGGACCTCGAGCATAGAAGGATCCAGGACAGTACGGAGGTGGGGCTACGGAGTTCGAGCATAGGCGGATCCAAGACAGAAATGCACGGGTGGATCCAAGATTGCCGATTGGGGAGAGGGGGCAGCTTCCCGGAAGGAGGGGTGGCATCCGGACCAAGGGGCGCCACTTTTGACCGGGAAAACCCATCAGCTGGCCGCCGATTTTCACATCCTGATGGGGGGAAAGCAAAATTTCGGGGGTGAGCCATGGACATTTTAGGGGGTGCCAAGGGTCGATCGGGGGGGAAGTGCCACCTTCTCTGCCTGGATCTGCCTATACTGACATGTATCCCAAACGTACCCCAGCCAGACGGCCACAGTTGTCAGCTGTTGGCGCGCCCCCTGAAATTGCAAAGACACGCCTCTTAACACGCGCATTGACGGGGGCGGGTACCCGCCCCCCTCGGGTTTTTCGGAGATAGCAGAAAAACGGCGGCGCGTAGCGCCACCGTACTTGGTATACCTTTTCCCTCATCATTTTTACAATTTCTGTGAAAATTTTAAGGTTAGGTCATCTCAGGTCAGGTCACCATTACAGGTCAAGTGACCCGACCTCAAAAAAAGTTTAAGATAGCATAAGTCGGAGCAGGGTGAACTTATCCGATTGAAACTCATATCACATAATGGCCCCACCGAGTTCTCTAAAATATGTTCCGGTATTTTTGATATCGATGACCTAAGGTCAGGTACGAGGCATGACCTCTCCATTGGAAATACATGGGAAAAATGGTTTTTACGGAATAACTCAGTAACGGATGGTGATAGAGCATTTATTTTAGCTGCATTAGACTTGCCTGGGCTTTGCGGTTCTAATGATATGCATTTTATATAATTTGACCCTGATCTGACCTCAGGTCAGGTCAAATCCTTGATTTGACCTAGCAAGGTCAAATTATATATCATTCGATTTGGCTTGCTAAGAGAATTCATATAGTTCAAGTCGTTTTGCTCTATCTTTACTTGTTCAGATTTAATGGCCGAAAAACTGAATTTACATGTTATCCCTATGACGGGCATGTTTTGACCTCTCGTGACCTTAAATGTGACCTGACAAAAAAATGGTTCAAATGTTTTCGATGGAGAAGTGGATGGGCAGCCCAACGCCGTTTACCGTTTTTCGCTACCTACCGTGGTTCTCGAGATCTTAGGGGGGCGGGTACCCGCCCCCCGTCAATGCGAAGGTGGCTCAGACCCCCGTCAATGCGCGTGTTAATGCGATAACGCCCCCTGAAATTTCGCTTCCCATAGGCGGATCCAGGATTGCCAATCGGGGGCGAACGGGAAGGGTTACCTTCCTGGGGGGGCACCATTCGGACCAGTTCGCCACTTTTGGCCGGAAAAACCTGTCAGGTAGGCGCAAAATCCTATCGGTGGACGCCGCTTTCTGCATCCTGGCGGATCACCGAGCTTTCCAGGGGGCTCTGTGACCATTTTAGGGGACGTTGAGGTTTGATGGGGGCACCTGTTCCCTTTTGAACCCTCTATGTCGTTTCCATTCCCCCAGGATGCCAAAAATTGGCGCCCACCGATAGGATTTATGGCTTCCTATCGGTTTTGCTAGTCAAAAATGACACTACCCTGGTCTGGATGGTGCCCCCCCAAAGGTGCCCCCTGACTGGCAAACCTGGATCCACATATGTTTTGGACTGTCAAAGAGGGTTGGAAAACAAAAATTACCTACCTGTATAAAGGAGATCTGCGTTGTTCGTAGTACAGAAGGAGTATCAAACTGCTGAAAAAGGACCATCGGCCGATCAATCGAACTGTTTGGGCATAAGCGGATCCAGGATTGCCAATCGGGTAGGGCGTCACCTTCCCTGCGCCAGAGCGGCACCTGCCGAGGAAACCGCAGGACCGAGAAGTTAATGTTGTTGTTGTTGTCTGTTCTGAGCGCTGGTATCAGAGACCTAAAACTTTTGTGGATAGAAGGCACTTCCAAATGAATAGGCACCACGGTTGTCAATTTTCAAAATTTTCAAAATTTTGGCCAGAATTTTGCATTATGTGATTTTTAACTTTTATTTTTCTATTTTTTGCTAATTCATCTAGACTCTTCAAACTTGCACCCTTTTACATCAGGGAAATTTGTAGTTCACACAAAAAGTTGGAAAGAAAAAGCTTTAAATTTAGGGCTCTAAATTAGCTTTTAAACTTTGCACCCTAAATTTGGCATAAAACTCATGGTCTAAACTACAGGCTCGAAATATCGGAAGCTACAGCAGTTCAGGTTCTGAGTGAAATATCAACTTAAAGGCCGGTTTGTGCAGTACTGCACAAACACAGAAACAAAACAAAAACGGAAATTTAAGGGTCCTTTTTGGCCCATTCCGTAAAGGTCTGCATTTCCCAAAATATCATTCAAACCCTTATATCTTCCGATCTAATTGATAAAAATTAGTTCCCATTTCAGATAATAAGAGAGAATAGCCTCCTTTATTATATATTTAGAGATAAAAACTTTCAGGCTGAAACTTTTTATTTTATAGGCAAAAATAAAATATAAGTTTTTAAAATTTTTATTCTCAGCCCCCTGGTTTCCAGACCATGATAGCTACGGTATTGAACTTAACACGGCTGGATAGAAAACTTCGTTGCCGTCATTTTTCTCACTGATACCCCCCACTTATCTCTTACGGCTTCCGCGCTATAAGCCGTAAAATGCATTTCAAAGTGGTAATTTTATCAGTTCATTTTTGCTTCACACCGGGGTTTAGGGTGGTTAGAGCATTGGAGGAAATGAAATTTTGCATGCAGCTAGGTAAGAGACATATGTCGACATTCCATCTGCATATATATCAATGAAACACCAAGTTACCTTTACTAACATGCCGTTCCTCCACGCATCGTTGTAGCAAATCACCACGCGTCACCCCTGCGTCCACGTCGCGGCAACGCTGGCGATCGGCGCGGCCGTTTCTGTTTATTTATGGTCTGGTAAAAAGTACCCAACACTACCCATAATGCATCACAAGTAATTAGAGTACCGTAAAAGTCTGAGTTTACAATAAGAGTATTATGTTTCTGTTTTTGGACCATGGGTGGATCCAGGGAATAAGTAGGCTAGGTGCCCCCCCCCACCCTTCTCCCCCATCCCCTCCCCCAACCCCCAATCGACCATCGGCGCCCTCTGAAATTGTAAAGACACGCCTCTCAAGGTCGAATGACGCTCCCTGAAATGTCGCTTCCCATACGCGGATCCAGGATTGCCTATCGGGGGCGAGGTGGAAGGGGAAACTTCCTGGTGGGCGCTATCTACACCAGGGACGCCACTTTTGGCCGGAAAAACCTATCAAGTAGGCGCTAAAACCTATCAGTAGACCCCGATACCTGCATCTCGGGGAAAACGACATTTCAGGGGGTGCCATCGAACTTTCCAGGGGTTTCCGGGACAATTTCAGGGGGCGCTAAGATTCTATGGGGGGAACCTGTCCCCTTTCCCCTTGTATCCGCCTATGTCGTTTCGGGGGCGGAGGGGCACGGAGGTGGGGCGTTACTGGTGTGGGGGTAAGGAGATCGAGCATAAGCGGATCCAGGACATCAGCATGGGGGTAAGGGCTAAAGAGTTCGAGCATAGGCGGACCCAGGACATCAGTACGAGGGTGGGGCTAGGGAGTTAGAGCATAGGCGTATCCAGGACATCGGTACGAGGGTCGGGCTAGGGAGTTAGAGCATAAAGCGGATTCAGCTGATCAGAACGGGGGTGGGGCTCGGGAGCTCGAGCATAGTCGGATCCAGGACATCAGTAGGGGGTGGGGGCTAAGTAGTTCGAACATAGGCGGATCCAGGGCAGTACAGAGGTGGGGCTACGAAGTTCGAGCACAGGCGGATCCAGGACATCAGTAAGGGGGTGGGGCTAAGGAGCTCGAGCATAGGCGGATCCAGGACATCAGTGGGGGGGGTAGGGGCTACGGAGTTCGAGCATAGGCGGATCCAAGACATCAGGAAGAAGGTGGGGCTAAGGAGCTCGAGCATAGGCGGATCCAGGACATCAGTTCGGGGGTGGGGCTAAGGAGCTCGTGCATAGGCGGATCCAGGACATCAGTGCAGGGGTGTGGCCCCGGAGCCTGAG
Organism: Lepas anatifera; assembly: GCA_034440635.1. Lineage (NCBI taxonomy): Eukaryota > Metazoa > Arthropoda > Thecostraca > Lepadidae > Lepas > Lepas anatifera. The sequence goes on along the minus strand of JAOTON010000131.1, from coordinate 955,854 downwards.
TAAAGGCGGATCCAGGACATCAGTACGGGGGTGGGGCTAAGGAGATCGAGCATAGGTGGATCCAGGACATCTGTACGGGGGTGGGGCTAAAGAGCTGGAGTATAGGCGGATCCAGGGCATCAGTATGGGTGTGGGGCTAAAAAGCTCGAGCAGAGGCGGATCCAGGGCATCAGTACGGGGGTGGGGCTAAGGGGTTCGAGTATAGGCGGATAAAGGACATCAGTACAGAGGTGGGGCTAAGGAGCTCAATCATAAGCGGATCCAGGACATCAGCAGAGGGGTAGGGGCTAAAGAGTTCGGGCAGAGGCGGATCCAGGACATCAGTACGGGGGTGGGGCTAAGGAGCTCGAGCATAAGCGGAGCCAGGATATCAGTACGGGGTTAGAGGCTAAGGGGTTTGAGCATAGGCGGATCCAGCATATCGGTACGGGGATGGGGCTAGGAGATCCAGCATAGGCGGATCCAGGACATCAGTAAGGGGGTGGGGCTAAGGAGCTCGAGCATAGGCGGATCCAGGACATCAGTATGGGTGTCGGGCTAAGGAGCTCGAGCAGAGGCGGATCCAGGACATCAGTACGGGGCCGGGGCTAAGGGGCTCGAGTATAGGCGGATCAAACACATCAGTACGGGGGCGGGGCTAAGGAGCTCGAGCATAAGGGGATCCAGGACATCAAGGGGCTAAAGAGTTAAAACAGGTAGGGGCTAAAGAGTTAAAACATAAGCGGATCCAGGACATCAGTACGGGGGTGGGGCTAAGGAGCTCGAGCATAAGCGGGTTCAGGACATCAGTACGTGGGTGGGGCTCGGGAGGTCAAGCATAGGCGGATCCAGGACATCAGTAGGGGTAGGGGCTAAGGAGTTCAAGCATAGGCGGATCCAGGGCAGTATAGAGGTGGGGCTACGGAGTTCGAGCATAGGCAGATCCAGGACATATGTAAGGGGGTGGGGTAAGGAGCTCGAGCATAGGCGGATCCAGGACATCAGTTCGGTGGTGGGGCTGAGGTCTCGAGCTGGGGCATAACTCGGTAACAAATAGGCTGAATTGGGTGAAAATCTGCAGGTATAGGTGAAATACCGTCGGAAAACCCATCATATTTAATATTGTATCTCCTTTCTTCTTGTCATGCCCGGTCTTTGCTTAACAAAACAAACATTATACGTGTGTTTATTTCTTTGATGATATGAACAGAGGGCAAGTGTGGTGCTGTATGCAGAGACATGCTAATTTAGGAAAACATGGGCCTAGACAGGGGATTGAATGGAGCCATAATGAGAACACAAAACCTAAAACTCCAACATTGCGTTGTTATAAGTATCAAACTGCTAAAAAAAACTCGCCTGTCAATCGAACTGTTTGGCTAACGTACATTGTCACCGGCTTCTCCTGCGCCAGAGCGGCACCTGCCGAGGCCGCAGGCCGAGGTTGTTGTTGTTGTTGTTGTCTGTTCTGAGCGCTGGTATCAGAGACCTAAAACTTTTGTGGATAGAAGGCACTTCCAAATGAATAAGCACCACGGTTGTCAATTTTCAAAATTTTCAAAATTTTGCCCAGAATTTTGCATTATGTGATTTTTAACTTTTATTTTTCTATTTTTTGCTAATTCATCTAGACTCTTCAAACTTGCACCCTTTTACATCAGGGAAATTTGTAGTTCACACAAAAAGTTGGAAAGAAAAAGCTTTAAATTTAAGGCTCTAAATTAGCTTTTAAACTTTGCACCCTAAATTTGGCATAAAACTCATGGTCTAAACTACAGGCTCGAAATATCTGAAGCTACAGCAGTTCAGGTTCTGAGTCAAATATCAACTTAAAGGCCGGTTTGTGCAGTACTGCACAAACACAGAAACAAAACAAAAACGGAAATTTAAGGGTCCTTTTTGGCCCATTCCGTGAAGGTCTGCATTTCCCAAAATATCATTCAAACCCTTATATCTTCCGATCTAATTGATAAAAATTAGTTCCCATTTCAGATAATAAGAGAGAATAGCCTCCTTTATTATATATTTAGAGATAAAAACTTTCAGACTGAAACTTTTTATTTTATAGGCAAAAATAAAATATAAGTTTTTAAAATTTTTATTCTCAGCCCCCTGGTTTCCAGACCATGATAGCTACGGTATTGAACTTAACACGGCTGGATAGAAAACTTCGTTGCTGTCATTTTTCTCACTGATACCCCCCACTTATCTCTTACGGCTTCCGCGCTATAAGCCGTAAAATGCATTTCAAAGTGGTAATTTTATCAGTTCATTTTTGCTTCACACCGGGGTTTAGGGTGGTTAGAGTCATTGGAGGGAAATGAAATTTTGCATGCAGCTAGGTAAGAGACATATGTCGACATTCCATCTGCATATATATCAATGAAACACCAAGTTACCTTTACTAACATGCCGTTTCTCCACGCATCGTTGTAGCAAATCACCACGCGTCACCCCTGCGTCCACGTCGCGGCAACGCCGGCGATCAGCGCGGCCGTTTCTGTTTATTTATGGTCTGGTAAAAAAGTACCCAACACTACCCATAATGCATCACAAGTAATTAGAGTACCGTAAAAGTCTGAGTTTACAATAAGAGTATTATGTTTCTGTTTTTGGACCATGGGTGGATCCAGGGAATAAGTAGGCTAGGTGCCCCCCCCACCCTTCTCCCCCATCCCCTCCCCCAACCCCCAATCGACCATCGGCGCCCTCTGAAATTGTAAAGACACGCCTCTCAAGGCGAATGACGCTCCCTGAAATGTCGCTTCCCATACGCGGATCCAGGATTGCCTATCGGGGGCGAGGTGGAAGGGGAAACTTCCTGGTGGGCGCTATCTACACCAGGGACGCCACTTTTGGCCGGAAAAACCTATCAAGTAGGCGCTAAAACCTATCAGTAGACCCCGATACCTGCATCTCGGGAAAACGACATTTCAGGGGGTGCCATCGAACTTTCCAGGGGTTTCCGGGACAATTTCAGGGGGCGCTAAGATTCTATGGGGGCACCTGTCCCCTTTCCCCTTGTATCCGCCTATGTCGTTTCGGGGGCGGGGGGCACGGAGGTGGGGCGTTACTGGTGTGGGGGTAAGGAGATCGAGCATAAGCGGATCCAGGACATCAGCATGGGGGTAAGGGCTAAAGAGTTCGAGCATAGGCGGACCCAGGACATCAGTACGAGGGTGGGGCTAGGGAGTTAGAGCATAGGCGGATCCAGGACATCGGTACGAGGGTCGGGCTAGGGAGTTAGAGCATAGGCGGATCCAGGACATCGGTACGGGTCGGGCTAGGGAGTTAGAGCATAGGCGGATCCAGGACATTAGTACGGGGATGGGGCTAAGCAGCTGAGCATTAGCGGAATCAGGACATCAGTACGGGGTGAGACTCGGGAGTTCCAGCATAGGCGGATCCAGGACATCAGTAGGGGGTAGGGGCTACGGAGTTCGAGCATAGGCGGATCCAGGATATTAGTACGGGGATGGGGCTAAGGAGCTCGAGCAGAGGCGGATCTAGGACATCAGTACGGCGGTGGGGCTAAGAAGCTCGAGCATAAGCGGATTCAGCTGATCAGTACGGGGGTGGGGCTCGGGAGCTCGAGCATAGTCGGATCCAGGACATCAGTAGGGGGTGGGGGCTAAGTAGTTCGAGCATAGGCGGATCCAGGGCATCAGTACGGGGGTGGGGCTAAGGAGCTCGAGCATAGGCGGATCCAGGACATCAGTGCAGGGGTGTGGCTCCGGAGCTCGAGTAAAGGCGGATCCAGGACATCAGTACGGGGGTGGGGCTAAGGAGATCGAGCATAGGTGGATCCAGGACATCTGTACGGGGGTGGGGCTAAAGAGCTGGAGCATAGGCGGATCCAGGACATCAGTATGGGTGTGGGGCTAAGGAGCTCGAGCAGAGGCGGATCCAGGGCATCAGTACGGGGGTGGGGCTAAGGGGTTCGAGCATAGGCGGATAAAGGACATCAGTACAGAGGTGGGGCTAAGGAGCTCAAGCATAAGCGGATCCAGGACATCAGCACAGGGGTAGGGGCTAAAGAGTTCGAGCATAGGCGGATCCAGGACATCAGTACGGGGGCGGGGCTAAGGAGCTCGAGCATAAGCGGAGCCAGGATATCAGTACGGGGGTAGAGGCTAAGGAGTTTGAGCATAGGCGGATCCAGCATATCGGTACGGGGATTGGGCTAAGGAGATCCAGCATAGGCGGATCCAGGACATCAGTACGGGGGTGGGGTAAGGAGCTCGAGCATAGGCGGATCCAGGACATCAGTATGGGTGTCGGGCTAAGGAGCTCGAGCAGAGGCGGATCCAGGACATCAGTACGGGGCCGGGGCTAAGGGGCTCGAGTATAGGCGGATCAAAACATCAGTACGGGGGGGGCTAAGGAGCTCGAGCATAAGGGATCCAGGACATCAAGGGGCTAAAGAGTTAAAACAGGTAGGGGCTAAAGAGTTAAAACATAAGCGGATCCAGGACATCAGTACGGGGGTGGGGCTAAGGAGCTCGAGCATAAGCGGATTCAGGACATCAATGCGTGGGTGGGGCTCGGGAGCTCGAGCATAGGCAGATCCAGGACATATGTAAGGGGGTGGGGCTAAGGAGCTCGAGCATAGGCGGATCCAGGACATCAGTTCGGTGGTGGGGCTGAGGTCTCGAGCTGGGGCATAACTCGGTAACAAATAGGCTGAATTGGGTGAAAATCTGCAGGTATAGGTGAAATACCGTCGGAAAACCCATCATATTTTATATTGTATCTCCTTTCTTCTCGTCATGCCCAGTCTTTGCTTAACAAAACAAACATTATGCGTGTGTTTATTTCTTTGATGATATGAACAGAGGGCAAGCGTGGTGCAGTATGCAGAGACATGCTAATTTAGGAAAACATGGGCCTAGACAGGGGATTGAATGGAGCCATAATGAGAACACAAAACCTAAAACTCCAACATTGCGTTGTTATAAGTATCAAACTGCTGAAAAAAACTCGCCTGTCAATCGAACTGTTTGGCTAACGTACATTGTCACCGGCTTCTCCTGCGCCAGAGCGGCACCTGCCAAGGCCGCAGGCCGAGGTTGTCAGAAGCCGGTGACGAACGAAGTAAGAAACGGCTTCTATTCTGACAGTTTTTCCGGTCTCGTCGTGTTGTCTGTTGTTGTTGTTGTTGTTGTCTGTTCTGAGCGCTGGTATCAGAGACCTAAAACTTTTGTGGATAGAAGGCACTTCCAAATGAATAAGCACCACGGTTGTCAATTTTCAAAATTTTCAAAATTTTGCCCAGAATTTTGCATTATGTGATTTTTAACTTTTATTTTTCTATTTTTTGCTAATTCATCTAGACTCTTCAAACTTGCACCCTTTTACATCAGGGAAATTTGTAGTTCACACAAAAAGTTGGAAAGAAAAAGCTTTAAATTTAAGGCTCTAAATTAGCTTTTAAACTTTGCACCCTAAATTTGGCATAAAACTCATGGTCTAAACTACAGGCTCGAAATATCTGAAGCTACAGCAGTTCAGGTTCTGAGTCAAATATCAACTTAAAGGCCGGTTTGTGCAGTACTGCACAAACACAGAAACAAAACAAAAACGGAAATTTAAGGGTCCTTTTTGGCCCATTCCGTGAAGGTCTGCATTTCCCAAAATATCATTCAAACCCTTATATCTTCCGATCTAATTGATAAAAATTAGTTCCCATTTCAGATAATAAGAGAGAATAGCCTCCTTTATTATATATTTAGAGATAAAAACTTTCAGGCTGAAACTTTTTATTTTATAGGCAAAAATAAAATATAAGTTTTTAAAATTTTTATTCTCAGCCCCCTGGTTTCCAGACCATGATAGCTACGGTATTGAACTTAACACGGCTGGATAGAAAACTTCGTTGCCGTCATTTTTCTCACTGATACCCCCCCACTTATCTCTTACGGCTTCCGCGCTATAAGCCGTAAAATGCATTTCAAAGTGGTAATTTTATCAGTTCATTTTTGCTTCACACCGGGGTTTAGGGTGGTTAGAGTCATTGGAGGGAAATGAAATTTTGCATGCAGCTAGGTAAGAGACATATGTCGACATTCCATCTGCATATATATCAATGAAACACCAAGTTACCTTTACTAACATGCCGTTCCTCCACGCATCGTTGTAGCAAATCACCACGCGTCACCCCTGCGTCCACGTCGCGGCAACGCCGGCGATCGGCGCGGCCGTTTCTGTTTATTTATGGTCTGGTAAAAAAGTACCCAACACTACCCATAATGCATCACAAGTAATTAGAGTACCGTAAAAGTCTGAGTTTACAATAAGAGTATTATGTTTCTGTTTTTGGACCATGGGTGGATCCAGGGAATAAGTAGGCTAGGTGCCCCCCCCCACCCTTCTCCCCCATCCCCTCCCCCAACCCCCAATCGACCATCGGCGCCCTCTGAAATTGTAAAGACACGCCTCTCAAGGCGAATGACGCTCCCTGAAATGTCGCTTCCCATACGCGGATCCAGGATTGCCTATCGGGGGCGAGGTGGAAGGGGAAACTTCCTGGTGGGCGCTATCTACACCAGGGACGCCACTTTTGGCCGGAAAAACCTATCAAGTAGGCGCTAAAACCTATCAGTAGACCCCGATACCTGCATCTCGGGAAAAACGACATTTCAGAGGGTGCCATCGAACTTTCCAGGGGTTTCCGGGACAATTTCAGGGGGCGCTAAGATTCTATGGGGGCACCTGTCCCCTTTCCCCTTGTATCCGCCTATGTCGTTTCGGGGGCGGGGGGCACGGAGGTGGGGCGTTACTGGTGTGGGGGTAAGGAGATCGAGCATAAGCGGATCCAGGACATCAGCATGGGGGTAAGGGCTAAAGAGTTCGAGCATAGGCGGACCCAGGACATCAGTACGAGGGTGGGGCTAGGGAGTTAGAGCATAGGCGGATCCAGGACATCGGTACGAGGGTCGGGCTAGGGAGTTAGAGCATAGGCGGATCCAGGACATCGGTACGAGGGTCGGGCTAAGGAGTTAGAGCATAGGCGGATCCAGGACATTAGTACGGGGATGGGGCTAAGCAGCTGAGCATTAGCGGAATCAGGACATCAGTACGGGGTGAGACTCGGGAGTTCCAGCATAGGCGGATCCAGGACATCAGTAGGGGGGTAGGGGCTACGGAGTTCGAGCATAGGCGGATCCAGGATATTAGTACGGGGATGGGGCTAAGGAGCTCGAGCAGAGGCGGATCTAGGACATCAGTACGGGGTGGGGCTAAGAAGCTCGAGCATAAGCGGATTCAGTATCAGTACGGGGTGGGGCTCGGGAGCTCGAGCATAGTCGGATCCAGGACATCAGTAGGGGTGGGGCTAAGTAGTTCGAGCATAGGCGGATCCAGGGCAGTACAGAGGTGGGGCTACGAAGTTCGAGCACAGGCGGATCCAGGACATCAGTAAGGGGGTGGGGCTAAGGAGCTCGAGCATAGGCGGATCCAGGACATCAGTGGGGGGGTAGGGGCTACGGAGTTCGAGCATAGGCGGATCCAAGACATCAGTAAGAAGGTGGGGCTAAGGAGCTCGAGCATAGGCGGATCCAGGACATCAGTAGGGGGTAGGGGCTAAGGAGTTCGAGCATATGCGGATCCAGGACATCAGTACGGGGGTGGGGCTAAGGAGCTCGAGCATAGGCGGATCAAGGCCATCAGTACGGGGGTGGGGCTAAGGAGCTCGAGCATAGGCGGATCCAGGACATCAGTACGGTGGTGGGGCTCGGGCGTTCCAGCATAGGCGGATCCAGGACATTAGTAGGGTGGTAGGGAATAAAGATTTTGAGTATAGGCGAATCCAGGGCAGTACGGAGGTGGGGCTACGGAGTTCGAGCATAGGCAGATCCAGGACATCAGTTCGGGGGTGGGGCTAAGGAGCTCGAGCATAGGCGGATCCAGGACATCAGTGCAGGGGTGTGGCTCCGGAGCTCGAGTAAAGGCGGATCCAGGACATCAGTACGGGGGTGGGGCTAAGGAGATCGAGCATAGGGGATCCAGGACATTGTACGGGGTGGGGCTAAAGAGCTGAGTATAGGCGGATCCAGGACATCAGTATGGGTGTGGGCTAAGGAGCTCGAGCAGAGGCGGATCCAGGGCTTCAGTACGGGGTGGGGCTAAGGGGTTCGAGCATAGGCGGATCCAGGACATCAGTACAGAAGTTGGGGCTAAGGAGCTCAGGCATAAGCGGATCCAGGACATCAGCACAGGGGTAGGGGCTAAAGAGTTCGAGCATAGGCGGATCCAGGACATCAGTACGGGGGTGGGGCTAAGGAGCTCGACATAGAACCAGGATATCAGTACGGGGGTAGAGGCTAAGGAGTTTGAGCATAGGCAGATCCAGCATATCGGTACGGGGTGGGCTAAGGAGATCCAGCATAGGCGGATCCAGGACATCTGTACGGAGGTGGGGCTAAGGAGCTCGAGCATAGGCGGATCCAGGCCATCAGTACGGGGGTGGGGCTAAGGAGCTCGAGCATAGGCGGATCCAGGACATCAGTACGGTGGTGGGGCTCGAGGCGTTCCAGCATAGGCGGATCCAGGACATTAGTAGGGTGGTAGGGGCTAAAGAGTTCGAGTATAGGCGAATCCAGGGCAAAGTACGGAGGTGGGGCTACGGAGTTCGAGCATAGGCAGATCCAGGACATCAGTTCGGGGGTGGGGCTAAGGAGCTCGAGCATAGGCGGATCCAGGACATCAGTGCAGGGGTGTGGCTCCAGAGCTCGAGTAAAGGCGGATCCAGGACATCAGTACGGGGGTGGGGCTAAGGAGATCGAGCATAAGTGGATCCAGGACATCTGTACGGGGGTGGGGCTAAAGAGCTGGAGCATAGGCGGATCCAGGACATCAGTGTGGGTGTGGGGCTAAGGAGCTCGAGCAGAGGCGGATCCAGGGCATCAGTACGGGGGTGGGGCTAAGGGGTTCGAGTATAGGCGGATAAAGGACATCAGTACAGAGGTGGGGCTAAGGAGCTCAAGCATAAGCGGATCCAGGACATCAGCACAGGGGTAAGGGCTAAAGAGTTCGAGCATAGGCGGATCCAGGACATCAGTACGGGGGTGGGGATAAGGAGCTCGAGCATAAGCGAAGCCAGGATATCAGTACGGGGGTAGAGGCTAAGGAGTTTGAGCATAGACGGATCCAGCATATCGGTACGGGGATTGGGCTAAGGAGATCCAGCATAGGTGGATCCAGGACATCTGTACGGAGGTGGGGCTAAGGAGCTCGAGCAGAGGCGGATCCAGGACTTTAGTATGGGTGTTGGGCTAAGGAGCTCGAGCAGAGGCGGATCCAGTACATCAGTACGGGGCTGGGGTAAGAGGCTCGAGTATAGGCGGATCAAAGACATCAGTACGGGGGTGGGGCTAAGGCAGTGGGGCTAGAGCTCGAGCATAAGCGGATTCAGGACATCATTACGTGGGTGGGGCTCGGGAGCTCAAGCATAGGCGGATCCAGGACATCAGTAGGGGTAGGGGCTAAGGAGTTCAAGCATAGGCGGATCCAGGGCAGTATAGAGGTGGGGCTACGGAGTTCCAGCATAGGCAGATCCAGGACATATGTAAGGGGGTGGGGTAAGGAGCTCGAGCATAGGCGGATCTAGGACATCAGTTCGGTGGTGGGGCTGAGGTCTCGAGCTGGGGCATAACTCGGTAACAAATAGGCTGAATTGGGTGAAAATCTGCAGGCATAGGTGAAATACCGTCGGAAAACCCATCATATTTTATATTGTATCTCCTTTCTTCTCGTCATGCCCAGTCTTTGCTTAACAAAACAATCATTATGCGTGTGTTTATTTCTTTGATGATATGAACAGAGGGCAAGCGTGGTGCAGTATGCAGAGACATGCTAATTTAGGAAAACATGGGCCTAGACAGGGGATTGAATGGAGCCATAATGAGAACACAAAACCTAAAACTCCAACATTGCGTTGTTATAAGTATCAAACTGCTGAAAACACTCGCCTGTCAATCGAACTGTTTGGCTAACGTACATTGTCACCGGCTTCTCCTGCGCCAGAGCGGCACCAGCCGAGGCCGCAGGCCGAGGTTGTTGTTGTTGTTGTTGTTGTTGTCTGTTCTGAGCGCTGGTATCAGAGACCTAAGACTTTTGTGGATAGAAGGCACTTCCAAATGAATAAGCACCACGGTTGTCAATTTTCAAAATTTTCAAAATTTTGCCCAGAATTTTGCATTATGTGATTTTTAACTTTTATTTTTCTATTTTTTGCTAATTCATCTAGACTCTTCAAACTTGCACCCTTTTACATCAGGGAAATTTGTAGTTCACACAAAAAGTTGGAAAGAAAAACCTTAAAATTTAGGGCTCTAAATTAGCTTTTAAACTTTGCACCCTAAATTTGGCATAAAACTCATGGTCTAAACTACAGGCTCGAAATATCTGAAGCTACAGCAGTTCAGGTTCTGAGTCAAATATCAACTTAAAGGCCGGTTTGTGCAGTACTGCACAAACACAGAAACAAAACAAAAACGGAAAGTTAAGGGTCCTTTTTGGCCCATTCCGTGAAGGTCTGCATTTCCCAAAATATCATTCAAACCCTTATATCTTCCGATCTAATTGATAAAAATTAGTTCCCATTTCAGATAATAAGAGAGAATAGCCTCCTTTATTATATATTTAGAGATAAAAACTTTCAGACTGAAACTTTCGTCATTTTTCTCACTGATACCCCCACTTATCTCTTACGGCTTCCGCGCTATAAGCCGTAAAATACATTTCAAAGTGGTAATTTTATCAGTTCATTTTTGCTTCACACCGGGGTTTAGGGTGGTTAGAGTCATTGGAGGGAAATGAAATTTTGCATGCAGCTAGGTAAGAGACATATGTCGACATTCCATCTGCATATATATCAATGAAACACCAAGTTACCTTTACTAACATGCCGTTTCTCCACGCATCGTTGTAGCAAATCACCACGCGTCACCCCTGCGTCCACGTCGCGGCAACGCCGGCGATCGGCGCGGCCGTTTCTGTTTATTTATGGTCTGGTAAAAAAGTACACAACACTACCCATAATGCATCACAAGTAATTAGAGTACCGTAAAAGTCTGAGTTTACAATAAGAGTATTATGTTTCTTTTTTGAACCATGGGTGGATCCAGGGAATAAGTAGGCTAGGTGCCCCCCCCACCCTTCTCCCCCATCCCCTCGCCCAACCCCCAATCGACCATCGGCGCCCTCTGAAATTGTAAAGACACGCCTCTCAAGGTCGTTGACGCTCCCTGAAATGTCGCTTCCCATACGCGGATCCAGGATTGCCTATCGGGGGCGAGGTGGAAGGGGAAACTTCCTGGTGGGCGCTATCTACACCAGGGACGCCACTTTTGGCCGGAAAAACCTATCAAGTAGGCGCTAAAACCTATCAGTAAACCCCGATACCTGCATCTCGGGGAAAACGACATTTCAGGGGGTGCCATCGAACTTTCCAGGGGTTTCCGGGACAATTTCAGGGGGCGCTAAGATTCTATGGGGGGCACCTGTCCCCTTTCCCCTTGGATCCGCCTATGTCGTTTCGGGGGCGGGGGGGCACGGAGGTGGGGCGTTACTGGTGTGGGCGTAAGGAGATCGAGCATAAGCGGATCCAGGACATCAGCATGGGGGTAGGGGCTAAAGAGTTCGAGCATAGGCGGACCCAGGACATCAGTACGAGGGTGGGGCTAGGGAGTTAGAGCATAGGCGGATCCAGGCCATCGGTACGAGGGTCGGGCTAGGGAGTTAGAGCATAGGCGTATCCAGGACATTAGTACGGGGATGGGGCTAAGCAGCTGAGCATTAGCGGAATCAGGATATCAGTACGGGGTGAGACTCGGGAGTTCCAGAATAGGCGGATCCAGGACATCAGTAGGGGGGTAGGGGCTACGGAGTTCGAGCATAGGCGGATCCAGGATATTAGTACGGGGATGAGACTAAGGAGCTCGAGCAGAGGCGGATCTAGGACATCAGTACGGCGGTGGGGCTAAGAAGCTCGAGCATAAGCGGATTCAGCTGATGGGGTGGGGCTCGGGAGCTCGAGCATAAGCGGATTCAGCTGATGGGGTGGGGCTCGGGAGCTCGAGCATAGTCGGATCCAGGACATCAGTAGGGGGTGGGGGCTAAGTACTTCGAGCATAGGCGGATCCAGGGCAGTACAGAGGTGGGGCTACGAAGTTCGAGCACAGGCGGATCCAGGACAACAGTAAGGGGGTGGGGTAAGGAGCTCGAGCATAGGCGGATCCAGGGCATCAGTGGGGGGGGGGTAGGGGCTACGGAGTTCGAGCATAGGCGGATCCAAGACATCAGGAAGAAGGTGGGGTAAGGAGCTCGAGCATAGGCGGATCCAGGACATCAGTAGGGGGTAGGGGCTAAGGAGTTCGAGCATATGCGGATCCAGGACATCAGTACGGAGGTGGGGCTAAGAAGTTCGAGCATAGGCGGATCCAGGACATCAGTACGGGGGTGGGGCTAAGGAGCTCCAGCAAAGGCGGATCCAGGCCTCAGTACGGGGGGTGGGGCTAAGGAGCTCGAGCATAGGCAGATCCAGGACATCAGTACGGTGGTGGGGCTCGGGCGTTCCAGCATAGGCGGATCCAGGACATTAGTAGGGTGGTAGGGAATAAAGAAATTGAGTATAGGCGAATCCAGGGCAGTACGGAGGTGGGGCTACGGAGTTCGAGCATAGGCAGATCCAGGACATCAGTTCGGGGGTAGGGCTAAGGAGCTCGAGCATAGGCGGATCCAGGACATCAGTGCAGGGGTGTGGCTCTGCAGCCTGAGTAAAGGCGGATCCAGGACATCAGTACGGGGGTGGGGCTAAGGAGATCGAGCATAGGTGGATCCAGGACATCTGTACGGGGGTGGGGCTAAAGGGCTGGAGTATAGGCGGATCCAGGACATCAGTATGGGTGTGGGGCTAAGGACCTCGAGCAGAGGCGGATCCAAGGCATCAGTACGGGGGTGGGGCTAAGGGGTTCGAGTATAGGCGGATAAAGGACATCAGTACAGAGGTGGGGCTAAGCAGCTCAAGCATAAGCGGATCCAGGACATCAGCAGAGGGGTAGGGGCTAAAGAGTTCGGGCATAGGCGGATCCAGGACATCAGTACGGGGGTGGGGCTTAGGAGCTCGAGCATAAGCGGAGCCAGGATATCAGTACGGGGTTAGAGGCTAAGGGGTTTGAGCATAGGCGGATCCAGCATATCGGTACGGGGATGGGGCTAAGGAGATCCAGCATAGGCGGATCCAGGACATCTGTACGGAGATGGGGCTAAGGAGCTCGAGCATAGGCGGATCCAGGACATCAGTATGGGTGTCGGGCTAAGGAGCTCGAGCAGAGGCGGATCCAGGACATCAGTACGGGGCCGGGGCTAAGGGGCTCGAGTATAGGCGGATCAAAGACATCAGTACGGGGGTGGGGCTAAGGAGCTCGAGCATAAGCGGATCCAGGACATCAAGAGGCTAAAGAGTTAAAACAGGTAGGGGCTAAAGAGTTAAAACATAGGCGGATCCTGGACATCAGTACGGGAGTGGGGCTAAGGAGCTCGAGCATAAGCGGATTCAGGACATCAGTACGTGAGTGGGGCTCGGGAGCTCGAGCATAGGCGGATCCAGGACATCATTAGGGGTAAGGGCTAAGGAGTTCAAGCATAGGCGGGTCCAGGGCAGTATAGAGGTGGGGCTACGGAGTTCGAGCATAGGCAGATCCAGGACATATGTAAGGGGTTGGGGTAAGGAGCTCAAGCATAGGCGGATCCAGGACATCAGTTCGGTGGTTGGGCTGAGGTCTCGAGCTGGGGCATAACTCGGTAACAAATAGGCTGAATTTGGTGAAAATCTGCAGGTATGGGTGAAATACCGTCGGAAAACCCATCATATTTTATATTGTATCTCCTTTCTTCCCGTCATGCCCAGTCTTTGCTTAACAAAACAAACATTATGCGGGTGTTTATTTATTTGATGATATGAACAGAGGTCAAGCGTGGTGCAGTATGCAGAGACATGCTAATTTAGAAAAACATGGGCCTAGGCAGGGGATTAAATGGAGCCATAATGAGAACACAAAACCTAGAACTCCAACATTGCGTTGTTATAAGTATCAAACTGCTGAAAAAACTCGCCTGTCAATCGAACTGTTTGGCTAACGTACATTGTCACCGGCTTCTCCTGCGCCAGAGCGGCACCTGCCGTGGCCGCAGGCCGAGGTTGTTGTTGTTGTTGTTGTCTGTTCTGAGCGCTGGTATCAGAGACCTAAAACTTTTGTGGATAGAAGGCACTTCCAAATGAATGAGCACCACGGTTGTCAATTTTCAAAATTTTCAAAATTTTGCCCAGAATTTTGCATTATGTGATTTTTAACTTTTATTTTTCTATTTTTGCTAATTCATCTAGACTCTTCAAACTTGCACCCTTTTACATCAGGGAAATTTGTAGTTCACACAAAAAGTTGGAAAGAAAAAGCTTAAAATTTAGGGCTCTAAATTAGCTTTTAAACTTTGCACCCTAAATTTGGCATAAAACTCATGGTCTAAACTACAAGCTCGAAATATCTGAAGCTACAGCAGTTCAGGTTCTGAGTCAAATATCAACTTAACCCTCGCCCCACCGGGGGCCATCGATGGCCCCCCTAAGGTTTTTCCGGGATAGCAAAAAAACGACGAGGCGCAGCACCGCGGTTGAGGGGTCTACCTCTCACTGCATCATTTTCCCATTATCCCTGAAATTTTTACCCCGGGTCACCCAAGGTCAGGTCACCAGACGAGGTCAACCAAGGTCACCTCACTTCACCTTTAGAGCTCTGTAAGAGCTACATTTCAAAGTCGATCGATTTGAAACTTCCTACACTTCATGACCCCTCCAGGGTCTACAAGGTGTATATCCGGGATTTTTCGATTTCGTGCCCTGAGGTCAGGTCACGAGGCGACCTCTCCCATTGGAAAAGCATTGGGAATAGCTATTTCATGATATAAAAGCCACAAAAATGATTGCAAATACTCAGACTGCTCAGAACAACGTTTTTGGGCACCCTTTCACGGATCCCAGGGGTCATATTTGCCCTTTGACTTTTCCAAGGTCATCCAAGGTCACCAGAGGTCAAAACAGTATTTTGACAATAACTTTTGACCTAATTGAGCTAGAGCGGTGAAACAAACACCATTGTGTTTGTCTTGTCACTGGCTTTCATTTGATATACGGCAAGGTCACTTTTTGACCTTTCGTGACCTCAGGTCAAATTAGGTCACGAGGTGACCTCTTGCGGTCAAACCACTGGCGGGAGGTCTTTACGTTCCACATAGCGGAAAAAGTATTGGCAATTTGCTATCAAATGTATTTTACCAGGCCTCAATAGCTCTAATGACATAAGAGTTATGCCCAGTTTGCTTAATCATTGCATATTTGAGTGAAAATAGCCGATCTTGACCTAATTTGACCTCTGGAGGTCAAACCATTGACCTGAGCACTAAAACATGCGAAGTAATTTCTTACTGAATTCACGCGAGCTTTCTATTGCACTTTGCAGATTTGCGTTAACGCCCATATTTTCGGAGTTAGAGGGGGGCCATCGATGGCCCTTCCGGTGGGGCGAAGGTGGCGCCGGACCCCCGGTGGGGCGCGGGTTAAAGGCCGGTTTGTGCAGTACTGCACAAACACAGAAATAAAACAAAAACGGAAATTTAAGGGTCCTTTTTGGCCCATTCCGTGAAGGTCTGCATTTCCCAAAATATCATTCAAACGCTTATATCTTCTGATCTAAATGATAAAAATTAGTTCCCATTTCAGATAATAAGAGAGAATAGCCTCCTTTATTATATATTTAGAGATAAAATTTTTCAGACTGAAACTTTTTATTTTATAGGCAAAAATAAAATATAAGTTTTTAAAATTTCTATTCTCAGCCCCCTGGTTTCCATACCATTATAGCTACGGTATTGAACCTAACACGGCTGGATAGAAAACTTAGTTGCCGTCATTTTTCTCACTCATACCCCCCCACTTATCTCTTACGGCTTCCGCGCTATAAGCCGTAAAGTACATTTCAAAGTGGTAATTTTATCAGTTCATTTTTGCTTCACACCGGGGTTTGGGGTGGTTAGAGTCATTGGAGGGAAATAAAATTTTGCATGTAGCTAGGTAAGAGACATATGTCGACATTCCATCTGCAAAGATATCAATGAAACACCAGGTTACCTTTACAAACATGCCGTTTCTCCACGCAACGTTGTAGCAAATCACCACGCGTCACCCCTGCGTCCACGCCGCGGCAACACCGGCGATCGGCGCGGCCGTTTCTGTTTATTTATGGTCTGGTAAAAAAGTACCCATTACTACCCATAATGCATCACAAGTAATTAGAGTACCGTAAAAGTCCGAGTTTACAATAAGAGTATTATGTTTCTGTTTTTGGACCATGGGTGGATCCAGGGAATAAGTAGGCTAGGTGCCCCCCCTCACCCTTCTCCCCCCATCCCCCTCCCCAACCCCCAATCGACCATCGGCGCCCTCTGAAATTGTAAAGACACGCCTCTCAAGGTCGATGACGCTCCCTGAAATGTCGCTTCCCATACGCGGATCCAGGATTGCCTATCGGGAGCGAGGTGGAAGGGGAAATTTCCTGGTGGGCGCTATCTACACCAGGGACGCCACTTTGGCCGGAAAAACCTATCAAGTAGGCGCTAAAACCTATCAGTAGACCCCGATACCTGCATCTCGGGGAAAACGACATTTCAGGGGGTGCCATCGAACTTTCCAGGGGTTTCCGGGACAATTTCAGGGGGCGCTAAGATTCTATGGGGGCATCTGTCCCTTTTCCCCCTTGGATCCGCCTATGTCGTTTCGGGGGGCACGGAGGTGGGGTCGTTACGGGTGTGGGGGTAAGAAGCTCGAGCATAAGCGGATCCAGGACATCAGCATGGGGGTAGGGGCTAAAGAGTTCGAGCATAGGCAGACCCAGGACATCAGTACGAGGGTGGGGCTAGGCAGTTAGAGCATAGGCGGATCCAGGACATCGGTACGAGGGTCGGGCTAGGGAGTTAGAGCATAGGCGGATCCAGGACATTAGTACGGGGATGGGGCTAAGCAGCTGAGCATTAGCGGATTCAGGACATCAGTACGGGGTGAGATTCGGGAGTTCCAGCATAGGCGGATCCAGGACATCAGTAGGGGGGTAGGGGCTACGGAGTTCGAGCATAGGCGGATCCAGGATATTAGTACGGGGATGGGGCTAAGGAGATCGAGCATAGGCGGATCTAGGACATCTGTACGGGGGTGGAGATAAGAAGCTCGAGCATAGGCTGATCCAGGACATCAGTATGGGTGTGGGGCTAAGGAGCTCGAGCAGAGGCGGATCTAGGACATCAGTACGGCGGTGGGGCTAAAGGGCTTGAGTATAGGCGGATCAAGGACATCAGTACGAGGGTGAGTCTAAGGAGCTCGAGCATAAGCGGATCCAGGAAATCAGAACGTGGGTAGGGGCTAAAGAGTTCGAGCATAGGTGGATCCAGGACATCAGTACGGGGGTGCGGCTAAGAAGCTCGAGCATAAGCGGATTCAGCTGATCAGTACGGGGGATGGGCTCGGAAGCTCGAGCATAGGCGGATCTAGGACATCAGTACGGTGGTGGGGCTCGGGCGTTCCAGCATAGGCGGATCCAGGACATTAGTAGGGTGGTAGGGGCTAAAGAGTTCGAGTATAGGCGAATCCAGGGCAGTACGGAGGTGGGGCTACGGAGTTCGAGCATAGGCAGATCCAGGACATCAGTTCGGGGGTGGGGCTAAGGAGCTCGAGCGTAGGCGGATCCAGGACATCAGTGCAGGGTGTGGCTCCGGAGCTCGAGTAAAGGCGGATCCAGGACATCAGTGGGGTGGGGGGTAGGGGCTACGGAGTTCGAGCATAGGCGGATCCAGGACATCAGTAAGAAGGTGGGGTAAGGAGCTCGAGCATAGGCGGATCCAGGACATCAGCACAGGGTAGGGGCTAAAGAGTTCGAGCATAGGCGTATCCAGGACATCAGTACGGGGGTGGGGCTAAGGAGCTCGAGCATAAGCGGAGCCAGGATATCAGTACGGGGGTAGAGGCTAAGGAGTTTGAGCATAGGCGGATCCAGCATATCGGTACGGGGATTGGGCTAAGAAGATCCAGCATAGGCGGATCTAGGACATCTGTACGGGGGTGGAGATAAGGAGCTCGAGCATAGGCTGATCCACGACATCAGTATGAGGGTGGGGCTAGGCAGCTGAGCATTAGCGGATTCAGGACATCAGTACGGGGTGAGACTCGGGAGTTCCAGCATAGGCGGATCCAAGACATCAGTAGGGGGGTAGGGGCTACGGAGTTCGAGCATAGGCGGATCCAGGATATTAGTACGGGGATGGGGCTAAGGAGATCGAGCATAGGCGGATCTAGGACATCTGTACGGGGGTGGAGATAAGGAGCTCGAGCATAGGCTGATCCAGGACATCAGTATGGGTGTGGGGCTAAGGAGTTCGAGCATAGGCGGATCCAGAGCATCAGTACGGAGGTGGGGCTCGGGCGTTCCAGCATAGGCGGATCCAGGACAATAGTAGGGTGGTAGGGGCTAAAGAGTTCGAGTATAGGCGAATCCAGGGCAGTATGGAGGTGGGGCTACGGAGTTCGAGCATAGGCAGATCCCGGACATCAGTATGGGTGTGGGGCTAAGGAGCTCGAGCAGAGGCGGATCCAGGGCATCAGTACGGGGGTGGGGCTAAGGGGTTCGAGTATAGGCGGATAAAGGACATCAGTACAGAGGTGGGGTTAAAGAGCTCAAGCATAAGCGGATCCAGGACATCAGCACAGGGGTAGGGGCTAAAGAGTTCGAGCATAGGCGTATCCAGGACATCAGTACGGGCGTGGGGCTAAGGAGCTCGAGCATAAGCGGAGCCAGGATATCAGTACGGGGGTAGAGGCTAAGGAGTTTGAGCATACGCGGATCCAGCATATCGGTACGGGGATTGGGCTAAGAAGATCCAGCATAGGCGGATCCAGGACATCTGTACGGAGGTGGGGCTAAGGAGCTCGAGCATAGGCGGATCCAGGACATCAGTATGGGTTTCGGGCTAAGGAGCTCGAGCAGAGGCGGATCGAGGACGTCAGTACGGGGCTGGGGTAAGAGGCTCGAGTATAGGCGGATCAAAGACATCAGTACGGGGGTGGGGCTAAGGAGCTCGAGCATAAGCGGATCCAGGACATCAAGGGGCTAAAGAGTTAAAACAGGTAGGGGCTAAAGAGTTAAAACATAAGCGGATCCATGACATCAGTACGGGGCTGGGGTAAGAGGCTCGAGTATAGGCGGATCGAAGACATCAGTACGGGGGTGGGGTAAGGAGCTCGAGCATAGGCGGATCCAGGACATCAGTTCGGTGTTGGGGCTGAGGTCTCGAGCTAGGGCATAACTCGGTAACAAATAGGCTGAATTGGGTGAAAATCTGCAGGTATAGGTGAAATACCGTCGGAAAACCCATCATATTTCATTTTGTATCTCCTTTCTTCTCGTCATGCCCAGTCTTTGCTTAACAAAACAAACATTATGCGTGTGTTTATTTCTTTGATGATATGAACAGAGGGCAAGCGTGGTGCAGTATGCAGAGACATGCTAATTTAGGAAAACATGGGCCTAGACAGGGGATTGAATGGAGCCATAATGAGAACACAAAACCTAAAACTCCAACATTGCTTTGTTATAAGTATCAAACTGCTGAAAAAAACTCGCCTGTCAATCGAACTGTTTGGCTAACGTACATTGTCACCGGCTTCTCCTGCGCCAGAGCGGCACCTGCCGAGGCCGCAGGCCGAGGTCTGTCTGTTGTTCTCTGTCCCGCCTGAGAATTGATGTCAGAGCTCTGGAATTTTGTAGGGTGATAGCCCTTCTGCTCCAGACACCCAAACTGAAGCCCCGAGTCGAAATCCAAAATAGTTTTTGAGAAATTTTGGCTCAAACTTTTTCTGTTTTATATTTGTCTAATTTTTACTTCTTAAGCTACGAACTTGAAATTTACGTCCTTTTCAAAGGATAACAAGGGCCAGCTAGGGGAAAAAATTGAGCTGATCCGACAATATTTATTGCGGGAAAACGCGGCATTTCTCACGCGAGCAAAAGTTGATGGCTAAAAGTTGATGGCCGACTTGTGCGCTCGAAATGTCAGAAGACAGGCCTCAGTTAGCTGAAAGACAGTTACCTAGGGGTAGCTAGGAAAATTTTGTAGTGCCTAGGCATAGTTTAGAGTGCAAAACGCAAAATTTTGACCTACTTTTTACAGTTCTTCCGGAAGACTGAATTTTGGTTCATTTCATTTCAACGTTAATATCTCACAATCTAATTGACCGATTTAAGTTCTCATTTCAAATAATGAAAGAACATTGCTTCCGCCTGATAATATTTGGGGATGAAAATTTTGAATGTGAAATTCTTTGTTTTATAGGCATAAATAGAAATGGAGTCAAAAAACTTTTTATTTGCATCTTCCTGGTTCCAAGCTCATGTCACTCACAAACTCAGAACTGACATGGCTGAATAGGGAAGTCACGTGCGATCATTTCGCTCACTTATACTACCCACCTATCTCTAATGGCTTTCGAGTAATTAGTCCAAAATGTATTACAAGATGCTAGATTTCTCGGACCACCTTTGCTTCTCACCATGGTTTCAAGTCCTTAAAATGGATGGAAGTGGAAGATATTTGGCATGGAGCTAGCTTAGGATCCTAGCTCGACGATACAAATAATTTCAGCCCAAAAGACTGCTTGGTTCGTCTTCTAGAAGCACCTTTATATCGTGCCTTTTCGGGACAAGCACAGCACCCGGCGCCAGCGGCCCGGCATATTCGGCGGAGTTGTACCAGCCAGTGACCTCCTGACGGGTCACAGCTGTTCAGCTAGTGGGAGGGTGAGTAGTGTGGCACGGTGGTCTAGTGGTTAGAGGCCCCATCTATTGATCAGGTAGGTCCGGTTCGAATCCGGGGATGGCCACGTACTCTTTATTGGTTATTTCAAAGAAAAGAATGATAAAACGGACTTACAGGCTTATGAAGAGATACATTAAGAATGAAATATGGTTTGCTTTCAGCACATTGTCATGCGGCTCTCCTGCGCCGTTGGGGCGTTAGCCCAGGTCGCAGACCGGAGTCAGAAGCCGGTGACGAACGAAGTAAGAAACGGCTTCTATTCTGACAGTTTTTTCGGTCTCGTCGTCTGTCAGAAGCCGGTGACGAACGAAGTAAGAAACGGCTTCTATTCTGACAGTTTTTCCGGTCTCGTCGTGGTTGTCTGTTGTCAGAAGCCGGTGACGAACGAAGTAAGAAACGGCTTCTATTCTGACAGTTTTTCCGGTCTCGTCGTCAGAAGCCGGTGACGAACGAAGTAAGAAACGGCTTCTATTCTGACAGTTTTTCCGGTCTCGTCGTCGTCGTTGTCTGTTGTTGTTGTTGTTGTCTGTTCTGAGCGCTGGTATCAGAGACCTAAAACTTTGGGGGATAGAAGGCACTTCCAAATGAATAAGCACCACGGTTGTCAATTTTCAAAATTTTCGAAATTTTGCCCAGAATTTTGCATTATGTGATTTTTAACTTTTATTTTTCTATTTTTTGCTAATTCATCTAGACTCTTCAAACTTGCACCCTTTTACATCAGGGAAATTTGTAGTTCACACAAAAAGTTGGAAAGAAAAAGCTTTAAATTTAGGGCTCTAAATTAGCTTTTAAACATTGCACCCTAAATTTGGCATAAAACTCATGGTCTAAACTACAGGCTCGAAATATCTGAAACTACAGCAGTTCAGGTTCTGAGTCAAATATCAACTTAAAGGCCGGTTTGTGCAGTACTGCACAAACACAGAAACAAAACAAAAACGGAAATTTAAGGGTCCTTTTTGGCCCATTCCGTGAAGGTCTGCATTTCCCAAAATATCATTCAAACCCTTATATCTTCCGATCTAATTGATAAAAATTAGTTCCCATTTCAGATAATAAGAGAGAATAGCCTCCTTTATTATATATTTAGAGATAAAAACTTTCAGGCTGAAACTTTTTATTTTATAGGCAAAAATAAAATATAAGTTTTTAAAATTTTTATTCTCAGCCCCCTGGTTTCCAGACCATGATAGCTACGGTATTGAACTTAACACGGCTGGATAGAAAACTTCGTTGCCGTCATTTTTCTCACTGATACCCCCCACTTATCTCTTACGGCTTCCGCGCTATAAGCCGTAAAATGCATTTCAAAGTGGTAATTTTATCAGTTCATTTTTGCTTCACACCGGGGTTTAGGGTGGTTAGAGTCATTGGAGGGAAATGAAATTTTGCATGCAGCTAGGTAAGAGACATATGTCGACATTCCATCTGCATATATATCAATGAAACACCAAGTTACCTTTACTAACATGCCGTTCCTCCACGCATCGTTGTAGCAAATCACCACGCGTCACCCCTGCGTCCACGTCGCGGCAACGCCGGCGATCGGCGCGGCCGTTTCTGTTTATTTATGGTCTGGTAAAAAAGTACCCAACACTACCCATAATGCATCACAAGTAATTAGAGTACCGTAAAAGTCTGAGTTTACAATAAGAGTATTATGTTTCTGTTTTTGGACCATGGGTGGATCCAGGGAATAAGTAGGCTAGGTGCCCCCCCCACCCTTCTCCCCCATTCCCTCCCCAACCCCCAATCGACCATCGGCGCCCTCGGAAATTGTAAAGACACGCCTCTCAAGGCGAATGACGCTCCCTGAAATGTCGCTTCCCATACGCGGATCCAGGATTGCCTATCGGGGGCGAGGTGGAAGGGGAAACTTCCTGGTGGGCGCTATCTACACCAGGGACGCCACTTTTGGCCGGAAAAACCTATCAAGTAGGCGCTAAAACCTATCAGTAGACCCCGATACCTGCATCTCGAGGAAAACGACATTTCAGGGGGTGCCATCGAACTTTCCAGGGGTTTCCGGGACAATTTCGGGGGCGCTAAGATTCTATGGGGGGCACCTGTCCACTTTCCCCTTGGATCCGCCTATGTCGTTTCGGGGGCGGGGGGCACGGAGGTGGGGCGTTACTGGTGTGGGGGTAAGGAGATCGAGCATAAGCGGATCCAGGACATCAGCATGGGGGTAAGGGCTAAAGAGTTCGAGCGTAGGCGGACCCAGGACATCAGTACGAGGGTGGGGCTAGGGAGTTAGAGCATAGGCGGATCCAGGACATCGGTACGAGGGTCGGGCTAGGGAGTTAGAGCATAGGCGGATCCAGGACATCGGTACGAGGGTCGGGCTAGGGAGTTAGAGCATAGGCGGATCCAGGACATTAGTACGGGGATGGGGCTAAGCAGCTGAGCATTAGCGGAATCAGGACATCAGTACGGGGTGAGACTCGGGGGTTCCAGCATAGGCGGATCCAGGACATCAGTAGGGGGGTAGGGGCTACCGAGTTCGAGCATAGGCGGATCCAGGATATTAGTACGGGGATGGGGCTAAGGAGCTCGAGCAGAGGTGGATCTAGGACATCAGTACGGCGGTGGGGCTAAGAAGCTCGAGCATAAGCGGATTCAGCTGATCAGTACGGGGGTGGGGCTCGGGAGCTCGAGCATAGTCGGATCCAGGACATCAGTAGGGGGTGGGGGCTAAGTAGTTCGAGCATAGGCGGATCCAGGGCAGTACAGAGGTGGGGCTACGAAGTTCGAGCACAGGCGGATCCAGGACATCAGTAAGGGGGTGGGGTAAGGAGCTCGAGCATAGGCGGATCCAGGACATCAGTGGGGGGGGTAGGGGCTACGGAGTTCGAGCATAGGCGGATCCAAGACATCAGGAAGAAGGTGGGGTAAGGAGCTCGAGCATAGGCGGATCCAGGACATCAGTAGGGGGTAGGGGCTAAGGAGTTCGAGCATATGCGGATCCAGGACATCAGTACGGAGGTGGGGCTAAGAAGTTCGAGCATAGGCGGATCCAGGACATCAGTACGGGGGTGGGGCTAAGGAGCTCCAGCAAAGGCGGATCCAGGCCTCAGTACGGGGGTGGGGCTAAGGAGCTCGAGCATAGGCGGATCCAGGACATCAGTACGGTGGTGGGGCTCGGGCGTTCCAGCATAGGCGGATCCAGGACATTAGTAGGGTGGTAGGGAATAAAGATTTTGAGTATAGGCGAATCCAGGGCAGTACGGAGGTGGGGCTACGGAGTTCGAGCATAGGCAGATCCAGGACATCAGTTCGGGGTGGGGTTAAGGAGCTCGAGCATAGGCGGATCCAGGACATCAGTGCAGGGGTGTGGCTCCGGAGCCTGAGTAAAGGCGGATCCAGGACATCAGTACGGGGGTGAGGCTAAGGAGATCGAGCATAGGTGGATCCAGGACATCTGTACGGGGGTGGGGCTAAAGAGCTGGAGTATAGGCGGATCCAGGACATCAGTATGGGTGTTGGGCTAAGGAGCTCGAGCAGAGGCGGATCCAGGGCTTCAGTACGGGGGGTGGGGCTAAGGGGTTCGAGCATAGGCGGATAAAGGACATCAGTACAGAGTTGGGGCTAAGGAGCTCAGGCATAAGCGGATCCAGGACATCAGCACAGGGGTAGGGGCTAAAGAGTTCGAGCATAGGCGGATCCAGGACATCAGTACGGGGGTGGGGCTCGGGAGCTCAAGCATAGGCGGATCCAGGACATCAGTAGGGGTAGGGGCTAAGGAGTTCAAGCATAAGCGGATCCAGGGCCGTATAGAGGTGGGGCTACGGAGTTCGAACATAGGCAGATCCAGGACATATTTAAGGGGGTGGGGTAAGGAGCTCGAGCATAGGCGGATCCAGGACATCAGTTCGGTGGTGGGGCTGAGGTCTCGAGCTGGGGCATAACTCGGTAACAAATAGGCTGAATTGGGTGAAAATCTGCAGGTATAGGTGAAATACCGTCGGAAAACCCATCATATCTTATATTGTATCTCCTTTCTTCTCGTCATGCCCAGTCTTTGCTTAACAAAACAAACGTTATGCGTGTGTTTATTTCTTTGATGATATGAACAGAGGGCAAGCGTGGTGCAGTATGCAGAGACATGCTAATTTAGGAAAACATGGGCCTAGACAGGGGATTGAATGGAGCCATAATGAGAACACAAAACCTAAAACTCCAACATTGCGTTGTTATAAGTATCAAACTGCTGAAAACACTCGCCTGTCAATCGAACTGTTTGGCTAACGTACATTGTCACCGGCTTCTCCTGCGCCAGAGCGGCACCTGCCGAGGCCGCAGGCCGAGGTCTGTTGTTGTTGTTGTTGTCTGTTCTGAGCGCTGGTATCAGAGACCTTAAACTTTTGTGGATAGAAGGCACTTCCAAATGAATAAGCACCACGGTTGTCAATTTTTAAAATTTTCAAAATTTTTCCCAGAATTTTGCATTATGTGATTTGTAACTTTTATTTTTCTATTTTTTGCTAATTCATTTACAGTCTTCAAACTTGCACCCTTTTACATCAGGGAAATTTGTAGTTCACACAAAAAGTTGGAACGAAAAAGCTTTAAATTTAGGGCTCTAAATTAGCTTTTAAACTTTGCACCCTAAATTTGGCATAAAACTCATGGTCTAAACTACAGGCTCGAAATATCTGAAGCTATAGCAGTTCAGGTTCTGAGTCAAATATCAACTTAAAGGCCGGTTTGTGCAGTACTGCACGAACACAGAAACAAAACAAAAACGGAAATTTAAGGGTCTTTTTTGGCCCATTCCGTGAAGGTCTGCATTTCCCAAAATATCATTCAAACTCTTATATCTTCCGATCTAATTGATAAAAATTAGTTCCCATTTCAGATAATAAAAGAGAATAGCCTCCTTTATTATATATTTAGAGATAAAAACTTTCAGACGGAAACTTTTTATTTTATAGGCAAAAATAAAATATAAGTTTTTAAAATTTTTATTCTCAGCCCCCTGGTTTCTAGACCATGATAGCTACGGTATTGAACTTAACACGGCTGGATAGAAAACTTCGTTGCCGTCATTTTTCTCACTCATACCCCCCACTTATCTCTTACGGCTTCCGCGCTATAAGCCGTAAAATACATTTCAAAGTGGTAATTTTATCAGTTCATTTTTGCTTCACACCGGGGTTTAGGGTGGTTAGAGTCATTGGAGGGAAATGAAATTTTGCATGCAGCTAGGTAAGAGATATATGTCGACATTCCATCTGCATAGATATCAATGAAACACCAAGTTACCTTTACAAACATGCCGTTTCTCCACGCAACGTTGTAGCAAATCACCACGCGTCACCCCTGCGTCCACGCCGCGGCAACGCCGGCGATCGGCGCGGCCGTTTCTGTTTATTTATGGTCTGGTAAAAAAGTACCCAATACTGTTGTGTGCCGGACTGAGAGAAGAAGTTTGCTGAACCCTTGTTTATTAGACATGCACTCTTTCTTTATATACGCTCACACACAGCAACAGATGCCAAGTCACTCACACAAAAACTACACAAAAACCATACTGCACCATCGAGGGGCGTACCGCTCGGTGCGGCGGTGTAAGCACACCACACCTCCCCCTTTTACAAAAGTTAGAGCTATACATTCACACAATTCATATATTTACATTGGTTCAGGTTTTTTTTAGTCTGCTAAATCAATCTACATACTTGTCCACAAAATACCATTGTGGAAATTATTTATCGTCATTCAACACTTGTCTCTTCACTTTCTCATCATAGATCGTATTGAAATATTTATCATGTAACATATCATCATTCGTCACACTAAAACACACTTACTCCTTCCCTCTCTGCAAAATTGCACGTCTGCACGAATGGGCTGACTGAGCTGACGATCGGTAATACAAGAAATTGGTCAAATCTGAGCAAGGGAGAATGGTCTGGCATGAGAGGTCCCGTTGGCGTTGTGGCAGGTGGTTATCCGCTGGTGTAAACGGCTTCCAGGGCAGGGCGTCTGTTGAAATCGCCAGCTTGTGTCCGAGCGAAATCAGTTTCAATAACTTCCAGATGCGACGGTGAGTGCTGACTTCCAGCCGCTAGCGGAGACGGGCGGCGGTTAAGATGACTAATGAGAGGCCGGAAACCGAGGGCCGTTTGAAGGTGGTCATCCGAAGTCAGCGAAGTGGAAAGGCTGTAGACGTGCGCGGTTGTCCTGGTAATGATTGCCGAAAACGCGAGGAGGTTTCAGTGTCCGGGTGACGTTGTCTATCCGACGGGGATCAAGCGTCCGGTAGAGAACGTGATGCGGACAGAGTCGCAGTTGTTTGTGATTGCAGGCCACCACTGTCACCGCGGTGTCCATATGTAGCGGGACACCGCTAGGGGAACTCTCAGGCACCGCCAGTGTCTCGGCTCAGAGACGGTGGGGAAATTTTCAGTTCACTCGATCAGCTCAGTCAGTTGCAGAGAGGTCTGGAAGTGAAGCCATTGGTCAGTAAGGAATAACCTGTACAATATAAACACGGGAACACGGGACTGTCGGGGCAGCCCAGCCGGGGCGTAAACAATTTCGTCGGTCAGATTCGTCAAATTACAAGCGATAACAATGATTAAAACACATGGCAAAGGCGAACAAAGAATAAAATAAGCAATACCGACATGAACGCAGATATGTATATACATTAGTGCGAAATGAACAGAATGGCCTGTGTCGGGCGGCTTAAAAACAGGCCGCAAAAACGATGTGAAGCCTCTTCTGTAAACCGAGAGGCCGTGGCTGGCAGTTGAGGCGGGCCGTGTTTTTGCACACAGCAGCAGCAGCATTGGTGGCAAAAACGACGGCGGCGTGCGAAGGGGGTCCTGAGCGTTTCTGGGGTCCTCACATCCGACGCCGTCTCAGCACGTATTCAGTTGCCAGGACGTGCGAATTCAAGCCGACCGTGATAAGACCTTCAGGGCGGCGGTAGTACGGAGTGAGCCGGCCGATGTTGATGACGGGAGCGCCAGTAGAGATCAGGAACCGTAGATGTAGTAACATGGAGTAACAGACCTAGTTGACACTAAATAAGAAAGACAAAGGGAACGGATTATTTACTTTGAATTGCCATAAGTCCATAAGGGAGTACATGGAGGCGCCAGCAAAGCAAGGGGATGATTCACCTAATTTAAACAAGACAGCAAGACCTGGGCCAAAAGGTCAGGTGAATCGGGGGGAGGGGTTGGGCCAGTGTAATGGTAAAAGTAGCAGGTGGTGAAAAAAACAGAGCGTTACCGTTACTCGAATCCTGCTGTAAAATCATAAGAGGGGGAATTGGAGGGAGGGGAGCAGGGCTGGTGAACGGGGAGACTGTCACGGAGATAACAAAAAGCCAGGAGACAGTCAGCCGTTGTTTATCCCAATACTGCAGAGATACAGCAGGAGGGGTAAACTCTGGGGTTTGTCGTTTTTTTGTGACGGTGCCGCGGCGCGCGATGTATACACATCGGGTGCCTCAGTTGCCGGGTAAGTGCGCCGAGGCAAGGGGCACAGTGTGCTGAGCGTTATACCCGTTTTTGTGGGCTCATTTAGCGTTTGAGGAGAGTTAGGAGCAGTGACATAGCAAACAGAGCAACCAAGCCGATTCCAAAGTAATAGAAAAGAGTTTTGACAGAGGAAAAGGCTCCAAACGTGGTGGATTTCAAGTTTTCCCAGAAGTTTGGAGAAGAAGCAATTCCGCCGGCAGTAGCAATAGAGGCATTTCGATCGATAAGATCGATGTTGGGATTGTCCAAGCAGAAATTCACGGATTCACAGCTACGAAGCTCATGGAATACTAAGCAAAGCGTCTCCTGATGACAATCCTGGGAGGTTTTGAATTCTACTGCGATGTCTGTGTCAGCAGTTAACCCGCGCCCCACCGGGGGTCCGGCGCCACCTTCGCCCCACCGGGGGCCATCGATGGCCCCCCCTCTAACTCCGAAAATATGGGCGTTAGCGCAAATCTGCAAAGTGCAATAGAAAGCTCGCGTGAATTCAGTAAGAAATTACTTCGCATGTTTTAGTGCTCAGGTCAATGGTTTGACCTCCAGAGGTCAAATTAGGTCAAGATCGGCTATTTTCACTCAAATATGCAATGATTAAGCAAACTGGGCATAACTCTTATGTCATTAGAGCTATTGAGGCCTGGTAAAGTACATTTGATAGCAAATTGCCAGTACTTTTTCCGCTATGTGGAACGTAAAGACCTCCCGCCAGTGATTTGACCGCCAGAGGTCACCTCGTGACCTAATATGACCTGAGGTCACGAAAGGTCAAAAAGTGACCTTGCCGTATATCAAATGAAAGCCAGTGACAAGACAAACACGATGGTGTTTGTTTCACCGCTCTAGCTTAATTAGATCAAAAGTTATTGTCAAAATACTGTGTTTGACCTCTGGTGACCTTGGATGACCTTGGAAAAGTCAAAGGGCAAATATGACCCCTGGGATCCGTGAAAGGGTGTCCAAAAACGTTGTTCTGAGCAGTCTGAGTATTTGCAATCATTTTTGTGGCTTTTATATCATGAAATAGCTTTTCCCCATGCTTTGTCAATGGGAGAGGTCGCCTCGTGACCTGACCTCAGGGCACGAAATCGAAAAATCCCGGATATACACCTTGTAGACCCTGGAAGGGTCATGAAGTGTAGGAAGTTTCAAATCGATGGACTTTGAAATGTAGCTCTTACAGAGCTCTAAAGGTGAAGTGAGGTGACCTTGGTTGACCTCGTCTGGTGACCTGACCTTGGGTGACCCGGGGTAAAAAATTTCAGGGATGATGGGAAAATGATGCAGTGAGAGGTAGAGCCCTCAACCGCGGTGCTGCGCCTCGTCGTTTTTCTGCTATCCCGGAAAAACCTTAGGGGGGCCATCGATGGCCCCCCCGGTGGGGCGAGGGTTAATACAAACACTGACCTCGTGCTTAACGGGATTGAAGTCAAAGAAACATCGACAAGACCATCGGAACAAGTGGAGCGGGCCTTAAATTTGAACGTCGCCGGAACAGCACAAGAATGACAGCCTTGTACATCGATGGAGCTTCCTTTTTCAGCCTGAATAATGCGAACTGTGACTTTGAGGTTCTTAAGCGTGAGGTGAGCGATAGCCGGGCTGGATGCGAGAAGCTCGGACTCAAGTGAACCAGCTTGATCGACAAAGAATTTCTGGTTGGCGTAGACGCGCGGAAGAATGTGTGACTTCTGAGTGGTGAGATTTGTTACATAACTTTCGTGGGCAGAGCAGGAAATGTGTTCTTCATAGGCATGTCAAGAGGCCATGTCACGTTGAAACAAGAATTTTGTGTAATAGGACCGTGTGCTTTCCTACTACGGGATGGAAAATTTGTAACACCGGCCTGGCATCAGTGTGACAACGATAATTGATGTAAACAAAAGGTAAACAGAAAATGGTGGCTGTAAATCAATGAGTGATGTACTGTACCAGTGGTTGAGTATGATTTACAAAGTACACATGCAGAGGGGGCTGAGAATCCAGCATCCGGGGATAAAAGCGTCCTTGGCCGTCTGTCTTGGAGCAGACGGCGTTACGGTGGTGCTGAGATGAGAGCGCTGCCGTCTGGGCCTGGCTGATGAAGAGGGATGAACATACAACAATCCACGAAATTTTCATCTGAAACACAGGAGAGGGTCAATCATATTTCCAGCTAATGGGGGGACATATTAGGTTTCGGGGCCTAAGATTGTACGGAAGCGGTGGTGCTGGTCTTGCTACAGCTTCATGGCCGAAAAGTGCCTCATATTCATTCCCAGGCATGGGGGCATTTTCATCCTCCTCATGCGTGTGATCTGGTACAGGATCCACACTAATCGGCACCTCTGACGTCTGGGGATGGGTACCATCTCCCAATCCACCAGGTACATAGTCAATGTAGTGCCTAAGGCGATTAATGTGGACCTTTTCTACGTCTTCATTATTATTTATATGCGTGATTTTTCAAGTTACTGAGAAGGCATCTCTGTGATGCGATAGGGGCAATGGTTCTTCTTTACCAGTTTGGTTGATACACCGGGAGGACTACGGGGTACATATAGATATACAAGGTCATTGACCTTAATCCCCTATCACTACTACCACACTGTGTGCTTATGGCGCTCCTTCAGCACTCTCACACTTTTCTATGGCGCTTATTTGGCGCTTATTATATTTTCTCGCGGCGCTTCTGTGGCGCTTATTTGGTACTCTCTTGGCGCTTATTTAGCGCTTATCATTGTCTCTTATTTGGCACTTATTGCCATCTACCACGTTGCTCCGTGGGTGGTTCTTAGTTAATTATGAAACACTCCTTTGACGCATATTCGCTTTGTTTATGTTCTGGGGACTCGCTGGCACAAATGGCTCTTAAATGCGAAGAAATCAAGCTGAGAAGTTGAACCGAAATTTCATGATAGTGGTTTGAAATGGAAATTCAGTCTTACCTGGAGATGGCCGGGTCGTGTAGACGGACTGTGAAGGGAGAGGATAGCTGGTGGCCGAAGCCACCAGCCACCACCGCTGCTACCAATGTTGTGTGCCGGACTGAGAGAAGAAGTTTGCTGAACCCTTGTTTATTAGACATGCACTCTTTCTTTATATACGCTCACACACAGCAACAGATGCCAAGTCACTCACACAAAAACTACACAAAAACCATACTGCACCATCGAGGGGCGTACCGCTCGGTGCGGCGGTGTAAGCACACCACAATACTACCCATAATGCATCACAAGTAGTTAGAGTACCGTAAAAGTCCGAGTTTACAATAAGAGTATTATGTTTCTGTTTTTGGACCATGGGTGGATCCAGGGAATAAGTAGGCTACGTGCCCCCCCCCCCCACCCTTCTCCCCCATCCCCCTCCCCCAACCCCCAATCGACCATCGGCGCCGTCTGAAATCGTAAAGACACGCCTCTCAAGGTCGATGACGCTCCCTGAAATGTCGCTTCCCATACGCGAATCCAGGATTGCCTATCGGGGGCGAGGTGAAAGGGGGAACTTACTGGTGGGCGCTATCTACACCAGGGACGCCACTTTTGGCCGGAAAACCTATCAAGTAGGCGCTAAAACCTATCAGTAGACCCCGATAACTGCATCTCGGGGAAAACGACATTTCAGGGGGTGCCATCGAACTTTCAAGGGGTTTCCGGGACAATTTCAGGGGGCGCTAAGATTCTATGGGGGGCACCTGTCCCCTTTCCCCTTGGATCCGCCTATGTCGTTTCGGGGGGGCACGGAGGTGGGGTCGTTACGGGTGTGGGGGTAAGGAGCTCGACCATAAGCGGATCCAGGACATCAGCATGGGGGTAGGGGCTAAAGAGTTCGAGCATAGGCAGACCCAGGACATCAGTACGAGGGTGGGGCTAGGGAGTTAGAGCATAGGCGGATCCAGGACATCGGTACGAGGGTCGGGCTAGGGAGTTAGAGCATAGGCGGATTCAGGACATCGGTACGAGGGTCGGGCTAGGGAGTTATAGCATAGGCGGATCCAGGACATTAGTACGAGGATGGGTCTAAGCAGCTGAGCATTAGCGGATTCAGGACATCAGTACGGGGTGAGACTCGGGAGTTTCAGCATAGGCGGATCCAGGACATCAGTAGGGGGTAGGGGCTACGGAGTTCGAGCCTAGGCGGATCCAGGGTATTAGTACAGGGATGGGGCTAAGGAGATCGAGCATAGGCGGATCTAGGACATCTGTACGGGGGTGGAGAAAAGGAGCTCGAGCATAGGCTGATCCAGGACATCAGTATGGGTGTGGGGCTAAGGAGCTCGAGCAGAGGCGGATCTAGGACATCAGTACGGCGGTGGGGCTAAAGGGCTTGAGTATAGGCGGATCAAAGACATCAGTACGGGGGTGAGGCTAAGGAGCTCGAGCATAAGCGGATCCAGGACATCAGCACGTGGGTAGGGGCTAAAGAGTTCGAATATAGGCGGATCCAGGACATCAGTACGGGGGTGGGGCTAAGAAGCTCGAGCATAAGCGGATTCAGCTGATCAGTACGGGGTTGGGGCTCTGGAGCTCGAGCATAGGCCGATCTAGGACATCAGTACGGTGGTGGGGCTCGGGCGTTCCAGCATAGGCGGATCCAGGACATTAGTAGGGTGGTAGGGGCTAAAGAGTTCGAGTGTAGGCGAATCCAGGGCAGGACGGAGGTGGGGCTACGGAGTTCGAGCATAGGCAGATCCAGGACATCAGTTCGGGGGTGGGGCTAAGGAGCTCGAGCATAGGCGGATCCAGGACATCAGCATGGGGGTAGGGGCTAAAGAGTTCGAGCATAGGCAGACCCAGGACATCAGTACGAGGGTGGGGCTAGGGAGTTAGAGCATAGGCGGATCCAGGACATCAGTACGAGGGTCGGGCTAGGGAGTTAGAGCATAGGCGGATCCAGGGCAGTAGAGAGGTGGGGCTACGGAGTTCGAGCATAGGCAGATCCAGGACATCAGTTCGGGGGTGGGGCGAAGGAGCTCGAGCATAGGCGGATCTAGGACATCAGTGCAGGGGTGTGGCTCCGGAGCTCGAGTAAAGGCGGATCCAGGACATCAGTAGGGGGTAGTGGCTAAGGAGTTCGAGCATAGGCGGATCCAGGACATCAGTACGGAGGTGGGGCTAAAAAGTTCGAGCATAGGCGGATCCAGGACATCAGCATGGGGGTAGGGGCTAAAGAGTTCGAGCATAGGCAGACCCAGGACATCAGTACGAGGGTGGGGCTAGGGAGTTAGAGCATAGGCGGATCCAGGACATCGGTACGAGGGTCGGGCTAGGGAGTTAGAGCATAGGCGGATTCAGGACATCGGTACGAGGGTCGGGCTAGGGAGTTATAGCATAGGCGGATCCAGGACATTAGTACGAGGATGGGTCTAAGCAGCTGAGCATTAGCGGATTCAGGACATCAGTACGGGGTGAGACTCGGGAGTTCCAGCATAGGCGGATCCAGGACATCAGTAGGGGGTAGGGGCCACGGAGTTCGAGCCTAGGCGGATCCAGGGTATTAGTACGGGGGTGGGGCTAAGGGGCTCCAGCAAAGGCGGATCCAGGCCTCAGTACGGGGGTGGGGCTAAGGAGCTCGAGCATAGGCGGATCTAGGACATCAGTACGGTGGTGGGGCTCGGGCGTTCCAGCATAGGCGGCTCCAGGACAATAGTAGGGTGGTAGGGGCTAAAGAGTTTGAGTATAGGCGAATCCAGGGCAGTACGGAGGTGGGGCAACGGAGTTCGAGCATAGGCAGATCTAGGACATCAGTTCGGGGGTGGGGCTAAGGAGCTCGAGCATAGGCGGATCCAGGACATCAGTGCAGGGGTGTGGCTCCGGAGCTCGAGTAAAGGCGGATCCAGGACATCAGTAGGGGGTAGTGGCTAAGGAGTTCGAGCATAGGCGGATCCAGGACATCAGTACGGAGGTGGGGCTAAAAAGTTCGAGCATAGGCGGATCCAGGACATCAGTATGGGTGTGGGGCTAAGGAGCTCGAGCATAAGCGGAGCCAGAATATCAGTACGGGGGTAGAGGCTAAGGAGTTTGAGCATAGGCGGATCCAGCATATCGGTACGGGGACTGGGCTAAGGAGATCCAGCATAGGCGGATCCAGGACATCTGTACGGAGATGGGGCTAAGGAGCTCGGGCATAGGCGGATCCAGGACATCAGTATGGGATTCGGGCTAAGGAGCTCGAGCAGAGGCGGATCCATGACATCAGTACGGGGCTGGGGTAAGAGGCTCGAGTATAGGCGGATCGAAGACATCAGTACGGGGGTGGGGTAAGGAGCTCGAGCATAGGCGGATCCAGGACATCAGTTCGGTGGTGGGGCTGAGGTCTCGAGCTAGGGCATAACTCGGTAACAAATTGGTTGAATTGGGTGAAAATCTGCAGGTATAGGTGAAATACCGTCGGAAAACCTATCATATTTTATATTGTATCTCCTTTCTTCTCGTCATGCCCAGTCTGCTTAACAAAACAAACATTATGCGTGTGTTTATTTCTTTGATGATATGAACAGAGGGCAAGCGTGGTGCAGTATGCAGAGACATGCTAATTTAGGAAAACATGGGCCTAGACAGGGGATTGAATGGAGCCATAATGAGAACACAAAACCTAAAACTTCAATATTGCGTTGTTATAAGTATCAAACCGCTGATAAAACTCGCCTGTCAATCGAACTGTTTGGCTAACGTACATTGTCACCGGCTTCTCCTGCGCCAGAGCGGCACCTGCCGAGGCCGCAGGGCGAGGTTGTCAGAAGACGGTGACGAACGAAGTAAGAAACGGCTTCTATTCTGACAGTTTTTCCGGTCTCGTCGTCTGTCAGAAGCCGGTGACGAACGAAGTGAGAAACGGCTTCTATACTGACAGTTTTTCGTTCTCTGTTGTCCGTAGTAGTAGTAGTAGTAGTAGTAGTTGTTGTCTGTTCTGAGGACTGGTATCAGATACTTGAAACTTGCAGGGATGAAAGGCAGAAACCCATAAAAAATCCCGACGGCTGCAGATTTTCGAATTTTGCAAAAACTTTTCCAAAATTTTGGATTATATTTTTATAAACTTTTATTTTTCTATTTTTCTGTTTTTAGTCTACAGCTTTCAAACTTACACTCATTTACACACAATCAATTACCAGTTGTTGCTCAAAGTTTGAAGCAAAAAATCCAAATGTGCACTTCCAAAATGATTTTTTGAAACTTTTACCTCCAACTTGTAGTGAAATGCATTACCAAAGTTATAAGTTCGAAATATCTGAAGATATGATGCTAGGTGTTCCAAACTGGATTTTTACAGACAGAATGGACTGTGCATTACTGCATAGACACTAAACTGAACCAAAAGCATAATTTTGAAGGTCAGTTTTGGCCCTTTTTCCAAAACATTGCAATTATGGCCTAAAACTTTAAAACCATATAACTTTCAAAATTCTGGACATTTTTGAACGCAGTTTTCTTTGTTGAGATGGGTATTGTCATTACAACAACATATTCTAAATGCAAATTTCTGAGTTAATGGGAAATATTTTTCTGCAAAAGATACAATATTTTTTTGTTTTTTTGGGAATTTAGGACTACATATTTGCAAATTTTCTTTTCGAAATTGGTACCAAAAAAAAGCCCGGCTCAAGTTCTACAACCGTCTGCCTGACCATACCCGCGCGTCTCCCATAGGTTTTGAGCTATATGATGATAAAGACTGAATTTGATGCGGTTTTCATAGGTTGTAATAGATTCATCACGTGATAAAGTGCCTTTATACTCAACTGAGATATATGGTTCTCTCTAAACTTTTAGTATGAGAAATTATGAGCTCTGCCGTTTTTGTTTCATGACGCTCCGACGACTAGTTCGCCACCGAGGGGCAAAATACTTCGGTCCCGTTTTTCCCGCAGCAGTAGTGACGTCATTCTGCCCTTCTTGCATGGACCTTCTGTGCTGCGGCAGTAGGCTGCAGCCGGTAAATGCGTGCAAGAAAGGCATAACATTTTTATCCGAGTGCATACAGCGGGTGGCTAGCCGGTCGGGGCGGACGGGAACCTGACTAGAGGGCAGAGGGTGCCGAGGCGTGTTTAGAGATCCGAGGAAGTGAGCAGTGATGCCCTCAGGTATCTAGGGAACGGTAGCAGGGTCCAGAGGCGTGCTGAGATAGCTCATGGGAAACATTTCGGACGGGGGAGCAGTGAGGATGGGGGCTGGTACGGAACTGGAGCCTTCCCCGCCATTGCCTCGGAACAGCTTCTGTGTTTGTATTAACCATAGATATTCTGACATTGGGGGGGGAGTTCAGCCCCTTGCTCCGCCCATTGTATCTACCACCATTGGAATAGCCACCATGTATGTATATAAGCATATGAAAGATTGAAGATTTCGTTGCACTCCGTACCAAATTACCGAACAATATCAATGAGAGGCAATCGACCATGCAGATTTCGAATGTGGTATTCAGGTCAACAAAAGGTCACTGCGCATGCGCACTGGAATTAATGGTAACAGAGGCTATCTCGGCAACCTACGGGTCGATTTTCTTGAAATTTTGTGAACAGAAGAATATCACGAAATGTAAGTAAAAAATGTCATTGAAGCTGCACTGCTCTGCGCATGCACAGCAGAAATTATGAAAATAAGCCTGAAAGGCGAGGATATTTCAGAGGAGGACCTGAACAGAGGGAAAGCCAACGTGTTTAAAGTTAGCATGAGTGTTTTGTCACCCTTGGTAACAACAAAGGTCAGTGCGCATGCGCATTAGAACTTATGGTCATGGAGGCTATCTCGGGAGCCAATAGACCGATTTCGCTCAAATTTTTGCGAGTAAAAGCAGAATAGCATCTGCTAATCCTAATTGATGGCATTATGACGCTGCACTATTATGTGCATGTGCAGTAGGAATTCTAAGGAATAATAGGCTCTAAGGGATCATTTAGACCAGGAGACAAACAAACGGCATATTAACATGCTTCAGTCAACTATAACGGTATCTTTGCTCTCATTCACTGCAGACGTTACTGCGCATGCGGACTGGGAGTAGGGTAACCGAAGCTAACTCGTTAACAAATTGGCTGAATTGGGTGAAAATCTGCAGGTATAGGTGAAATACGGTCGGCAAACCCATCATATTTTATAATGTATCTCCTTTCTTCTGGTCATGCCCAGTCTTTACTTAACATAACAACCATTATACGTGTGTTTATCTATGTGATGACATGAACAGAGGGCAAACGTGACGCAGTGTGCAGCGACATGCTAATGTAGGAAAACATGGGCTTACACAGGGGATTGAATGGAGCCATAATGAGAACACAAAACCTAAAACTCCAACATTGCGTTGTTATAAATATCAAACTGCTGAAAACACTCGCCTGTCAATCAAACTGTTTGGCTAACGTACATTGTCACCGGCTTCTCCTGCGCCAGAGCGGCACCTGCCGAGAACGCAGGCCGAGGTTGTTGTTGTTGTTGTCTGTTCTGAGCGCTGGTATCAGAGACCTTAAACTTTTGTGGATAGAAGGCACTTCCAAATGAATAAGCACCACCGTTGTCAATTTTTAAAATTTTCAAAATTTTTCCCAGAATTTTGCA
Organism: Lepas anatifera; assembly: GCA_034440635.1. Lineage (NCBI taxonomy): Eukaryota > Metazoa > Arthropoda > Thecostraca > Lepadidae > Lepas > Lepas anatifera. The sequence continues at coordinate 917,930 of JAOTON010000131.1, read as the reverse complement.
TTATGTGATTTGTAACTTTTATTTTTCTATTTTTTGCTAATTCATTTACAGTCTTCAAACTTGCACCCTTTTACATCAGGGAAATTTGTAGTTCACACAAAAAGTTGGAACGAAAAAGCTTTAAATTTAGGGCTCTAAATTAGCTTTTAAACTTTGCACCCTAAATTTGGCATAAAACTCATGGTCTAAACTACAGGCTCGAAATATCTGAAGCTATAGCAGTTCAGGTTCTGAGTCAAATATCAACTTAAAGGCCGGTTTGTGCAGTACTGCACGAACACAGAAACAAAACAAAAACGGAAATTTAAGGGTCTTTTTGGCCCATTCCGTGAAGGTCTGCATTTCCCAAAATATCATTCAAACTCTTATATCTTCCGATCTAATTGATAAAAATTAGTTCCCATTTCAGATAATAAAAGAGAATAGCCTCCTTTATTATATATTTAGAGATAAAAACTTTCAGACGGAAACTTTTTATTTTATAGGCAAAAATAAAATATAAGTTTTTAAAATTTTTATTCTCAGCCCCCTGGTTTCTAGACCATGATAGCTACGGTATTGAACTTAACACGGCTGGATAGAAAACTTCGTTGCCGTCATTTTTCTCACTCATACCCCCCACTTATCTCTTACGGCTTCCGCGCTATAAGCCGTAAAATACATTTCAAAGTGGTAATTTTATCAGTTCATTTTTGCTTCACACCGGGGTTTAGGGTGGTTAGAGTCATTGGAGGGAAATGAAATTTTGCATGCAGCTAGGTAAGAGATATATGTCGACATTCCATCTGCATAGATATCAATGAAACACCAAGTTACCTTTACAAACATGCCGTTTCTCCACGCAACGTTGTAGCAAATCACCACGCGTCACCCCTGCGTCCACGCCGCGGCAACGCCGGCGATCGGCGCGGCCGTTTCTGTTTATTTATGGTCTGGTAAAAAAGTACCCAATACTACCCATAATGCATCACAAGTAATTAGAGTGCCGTAAAAGTCCGAGTTTACAATAAGAGTATTATGTTTCTGTTTTTGGACCATGGGTGGATCCAGGGAATAAGTAGGCTAGGTGCCCCCCCTCCACCCTTCTCCCCCATCCCCCTCCCCCAACCCCCAATCAACCATCGGCGCCGTCTGAAATTGTAAAGACACGCCTCTCAAGGTCGTTGACGCTCCCTGAAATGTCGCTTCCCATACGCGGATCCAGGATTGCCTATCGGGGGCGAGGTGGAAGGGGAAACTTCCTGGTGGGCGCTATCTACACCAGGGACGCCACTTTTGGCCGGAAAACCTATCAAGTAGGCGCTAAAACCTATCAGTAGACCCCGATACCTGCATCTCGGGGAAAACGACATTTCAGGGGGGTGCCATCGAGCTTTCCAGGGGTTTCCGGGACAATTTCAGGGGGCGCTAAGATTCTATGGGGGGCACCTGTCCCCTTTCCCCCTTGGATCCGCCTATGTCGTTTCGGGGGGGCACGGAGGTGGGGTCGTTACGGGTGTGGGGGTAAGGAGCTCGAGCATAAGCGGATCCAGGACATCAGCATGGGGGTAGGGGCTAAAGAGTTCGAGCATAGGCAGACCCAGGACATCAGTACGAGGGTGGGGCTAGGGAGTTAGAGCAAAGGCGGATCCAGGACATCGGTACGAGGTCGGGCTAGGAGTTAGGGCATAGGCGGATCCAGGACATCGGTACGAGGGTCGGGCTAGGGAGTTAGAGCATAGGCGGATCCAGGACATTAGTACGGGGATGGGTCTAAGCAGCTGAGCATTAGCGGATTCAGGACATCAGTACGGGGTGAGACTCGGGAGTTCCAGCATAGGCGGATCCAGGACATCAGTAGGGGGTAGGGGCTACGGAGTTCGAGCCTAGGCGGATCCAGGGTATTAGTACGGGGATGGGGCTAAGGAGATCGAGCATAGGCGGATCTAGGACATCTGTACGGGGGTGGAGAAAAGGAGCTCGAGCATAGGCTGATCCAGGACATCAGTATGGGTGTGGGGCTAAGGAGCTCGAGCAGAGGCGGATCTAGGACATCAGTACGGCGGTGGGGCTAAAGGGCTTGAGTATAGGCGGATCAAAGACATCAGTACGGGGGTGAGGCTAAGGAGCTCGAGCATAAGCGGATCCAGGACATCAGCACGTGGGTAGGGGCTAAAGAGTTCGAATATAGGCGGATCCAGGACATCAGTACGGGGGTGGGGCTAAGAAGCTCGAGCATAAGCGGATTCAGCTGATCAGTACGGGGGTGGGGCTCGGGAGCTCGAGCATAGGCGGATCTAGGACATCAGTACGGTGGTGGGGCTCGGGCGTTCCAGCATAGGCGGATCCAGGACATTAGTAGGGTGGTAGGGACTAAAGAGTTCGAGTGTAGGCGAATCCAGGGCAGGACGGAGGTGGGGCTACGGAGTTCGAGCATAGGCAGATCCAGGACATCAGTTCGGGGGTGGGGCTAAGGAGCTCGAGCATAGGCGGATCCAGGACATCAGCATGGGGGTAGGGGCTAAAGAGTTCGAGCATAGGCAGACCCAGGACATCAGTACGAGGGTGGGGCTAGGGAGTTAGAGCATAGGCGGATCCAGGACATCGGTACGAGGGTCGGGCTAGGGAGTTAGAGCATAGGCGGATCCAGGGCAGTAGAGAGGTGGGGCTACGGAGTTCGAGCATAGGCAGATCCAGGACATCAGTTCGGGGGTGGGGCGAAGGAGCTCGAGCAGAGGCGGATCCAGGACATCAGTACGGGGCTGGGGTAAGAGGCTCGAGTATAGGCGGATCAAAGACATCAGTACGGGTGTGGGGCTAAGGAGCTCGAGCATAAGCGGATCCAGGACATCAAGGGGCTAAAGAGTTAAAACAGGTAGGGGCTAAAGAGTTAAAACATAAGCGGATCCAGGACATCAGTACGGGGGTGGGGCTAAGGAGCTCGAGCATAAGCGGATTCAGGACATCAGTACGTGGGTGGGGCTCGGGAGCTCGAGCATAGGCGGATCCAGGACATCATTAGGGGTAAGGGCTAAGGAGTTCAAGCATAGGCGGATCCAGGGCAGTATAGAGGTGGGGGTACGGAGTTCGAGCATAGGCAGATCCAGGACATATGTAAGGGGTGGGGTAAGGAGCTCGAGCATAGGCGGATCCAGGACATCAGTTCGGTGGTGGGGCTGAGGTCTTGAGCTGGGGCATAACTCGGTCACAAATTGGCTGAATTGGGTGAAAATCTGCAGGTATAGGTGAAATACCGTCGGAAAACCCATCATATTTTATATTGTATCTCCTTTCTTCTCGTCATGCCCAGTCTTTGCTTAACAAATCAAACATTATGCGTGTGTTTATTTCTTTGATGATATGAACAGAGGGCAAGCGTGGTGCAGTATGCAGAGACATGCTAATTTAGGAAAACATGGGCCTAGACAGGGGATTGAATGGAGCCATAATGAGAACACAAAACCTAAAACTTCAACATTGCGTTGTTATAAGTATCAAACTGCTGATAAGACTCGCCTGTCAATCGAACTGTTTGGCTAATGTACATTGTCACCGGCTTCTCCTGCGCCAGAGCGGCACCTGCCGAGGCCGCAGGCCGAGGTTTTGTTCTTGGCGTCTGTCAGTCCTGAGAATTGATGTCAGAGCTCTAGAATTTTATAGGGTGATAGCCCTTCTGCTCCAGACACCCAAACTGAAGCCCCGAGTTAAAATCCAAAATAGTTTTTGAGAAATTTTGGCTCAAACTTTTGCTTTTTTATATTTTTCTAATTTTTACTCCTTAAGCTACGAGCTTGAAATTCATGCCCTTATCAATAGGTAACAAGGGCCAGCTAGGGAACAAAAATTGAGCTGATCCAATAATATTTATTGCGCGAAAACGCCCTATTTCTCACGCGAGCAAAAAACCTACTTAAAGTTGATGGCCGACTTGGACGCTCAAAATATCAGAAGGCAAGCTTCAGTTAGCTGAAAGACAGTTACCTAGGGGTAGGTAGGTCAATTTTCTTGTGCTTAGGCATAGTTTTGAGTGCAAAACGTATAAGTTTGACCTACTTTTTACAGTTCTTCCGGAAGACTAAATTTTTGTTCATTTTATTTCAACGTTAATATCTCACAATCTAATTGACCGATTTGAGTTTTCATTTCAAATAATGAAAGAACATTGCTTCCGCCTGATACTATTTGGAGATGTAAATTGTGAATGTGAAATTCTTTGTTTTATAGGCATAAATATAAATTGAGTCAAAAAACTTTTTATTTGCATCTTCCTGGTTCCAAGCTCATGTCACTCACAAACTCAGAACTGACATGGCTGAATAGGAAAGTTACTTGCCGTCATTTCGCTCACTTATACTACCCACTTATCTCTAATGGTTTTCGAGTAATTAGTCCAAAATGTATTACAAGATGCTAAATTTCTCGGACCACCTTTGCTTCTCACCATGGTTTCAAGTCCTTAAAATGGATGGAAGTGGAATAAATTTGGCATGAAGCTAGCTTAGGATCCTAGCCCGACGATACAAGTAATTTCAGCCCAAAAGAATGCTTGGTTCGTCTTCTAGAAGCACATTTATATCGTGCCTTTTCGGGACAAGCACAGCACCCGGCGCCAGCGGCCCGGCATATTCGGCGGAGTTGTACCAGCCAGTGACCTCCTGACGGGTCACAGCTGTTCAGCTAGTGGGAGCGTGAGTAGTATGGCACGGTGGTCTAGTGGTTAGAGGCTCTGTATCTTGATTAGGTAGGTCTGGTTCGAATCCGTGGTTGGCCATGTACTCTTTATTGGTTATTTCAAAGAAAAGAATGATAAAACTGACTTGCAGGCTTATGAAGAGATACATTAAGAACGAAATATGATTTGCTTTCAGCACATTGTCATGCGGCTCTCCTGCGCCGGTGGGGCGTTAGCCCAGGTCGCAGACCGGAGTCTGTCTGTTATCGGTGACGTCACTGTGCCGTATCCTGTGACGTCATCGTGAGCCTCTGCCGGCTAGACAGCAGATGTCGCTCAAGTCTTCCGGTTGGATACTGACTTTCTGAAAGATAGGTTTATTTGATTTCTAGACTTATGTGGTGAGCTTCTCTTGTCAAGTGTTAATGCAACTAATTAGTCTCCGCACTTATTTTCACCGTGAACATTTATTACTGCCCACATAACTTGCTCTTCCGGCTCTGCCCCGACTGCAGCCTGGCGACCAGGTCAAGCGTTGACCCCGGGTCATTTCCGCTACAGCATCGAGCGAGAGCGCACGTGTGTGTGCGGGTGACACCTTCCTGTGAACATAAGTGTATTCGGAAATGCAGTTGCGACTATTTGATATTAAATATGGAATTGTAAACGTGTTTGCGTAAAACCTGATTGATTCTAACGGTGTTAAATTTAGATGTGATTTATATTGGCTTGTGATTTATGATTTACTTATGGTTTGCTGGGTTCTTGTCAAACGAGTGTTTGAATATTTGAAATGTTTCCCAGGGCATAATTATGAAGAATTGAAGTCCGAGATGTTATAAAATAAGCCAGAAACGGCATCACTACTTTTGGACGACCGAGACAGCGGAAACAGTTTGAGCATGCGGCTCATACCGACGGGGCCATGAGGATACCCCGTCTAAATTTTGGTGTCAGCCGTCTGCATTTTGGTGACAGCATCGGTCTACCCGTCTACATATCTGTAGTAGTTCATGAAAATAATTAATATTTCATCGAATAAGAGAGAAAAGATAATTTCTTTCAATTAATTTATTCAAAAATATATACGCCCTTTTAAATGTTAATAAAGCAGCTATATGTTATGTTTAAAATGGCAAATCCATTCTGGAATTGCGCGTAATTCACGCTGCAGTTCCTATTTACGCCGCTTTCGCGTGAAAGTCATATCTCTTTATGAAACGTGATTCTGAATATGGCGTAACTTAACAGGTGAGTGTCGTGTAAAACACGTCGCATTTCCACAGCCGTTATGAAACGGGGGCCCTGCTCAGAAGCCTTGCGGTTCTGCTGTCAGCTGGAAAACCATCTCAAGGAATGCACCGTTAATGCTGTGGCGCATGTATCTCTGGGGCGCCGGTCACATGCAAAGGGTAAGTGTACAGGGGTCACAGGGTGCGCAAATTAGGAGCATGCTCACAAAAAGAAACAATCGGCCCCCGAGGGCATTTAAGCAGGCAGGTATTTTCAAAGGAAAGTGTGGCTATAAACTGATACCGGCAATATTCCATACCTATATCTAGCCAAAAGAAAATAACTAGCCGAAACATCTTGGCCGTTTATTTAAGGATGCTATTTCTTGCTCTCCTTGTCGAGTCAGAGAAACATTTTCCTCCCTAAATAACGGCCTTTCAATACCCAATCATCTGCCCATCCAATCGCTGTAGCTGCTAATTCGAAAGTATCATCCCCGATTTTTACACCGGGCAAAATTGGTTGTTTAAGACAGCGTGGCTTGCCAACGATAGCAATTTTAACACTCAATTGCTGTTCATGTCCCGGTCCACTTTAAGTAATGGGGAGGCTTCGCAATGAGTTTGTTTCCGAGAGGCCAGAAGAGGCGGCACTGTCAGTCTTTTGCGATTTGAGAAGGGAGGGTGACACATCAATGGTGGTGTCCCCTGCTCCGTCCAAGGTGGGCCCCAACCCTCACTTCACCGCCTCTGCCGCTAAGGTTGGGCATGTGTGGGATTTTGTTTCGGTGTTGGACGCTGGACTGTGCCCTTGACTGCGCTGGAAGCACGTTTGCTTTAATCAAAAGAGCGTCAAGGAACACGCCAAGTAGGGTTTAAGAGTAGCACTGAATTTGGTGTTCTACAAAGATGGAAGCTCTGTCCAAATAAAACAGCAGATATTCTTAATATAGCGCAGTCTTCCAGCCTATCCCCAAAAGAAGTCAGGCCTGGCAACGTGCATGGTGTCCAACTTCCGCCGGGCGGGGGAGGTGGTCAGTGTCATTACGTCTGAACAGGATTAATGTCGGATATGGCTAAGAGTAGTGAGTTGATAAGTGTGACCAGGAAAGTGCTGACAAGAGTTGAGCCAGACATTGAACCTTCATGACATTGACGATCGTTCTAAAGTCCATAAGTCATAGTTCCGGGTTTCCAGGCAAACATGACGATTATTCGAACAACCAAAGTTCCATTTAAGATCAATTTACCGTCTAGACTAGAGTTGAGCTAGTCCAGTTTCGACCAGACCACGTTCAAGTTGTTTGGCAGCATTACGTCATCAGGGCTGGACAGGCACAACAGTTACTATGCAGGGCATTGGAGAAATTACACTTTTTCGAAGCTCTAAATAACCTATTTTAGAACTGCATCAACAAAATTTATATAGTTGAACAGAAAGCTGGGAGATTTTTATTTTTGAAACCATCAGATGTTTTGCAAAAACTACAGCAAAGAATATTATTTTTACAAATTTTCTAGAGCGTGTCAAAATAATGACAGCTTCAGCACTAACAGCTGTTTGCAGCAAGACTGATCTCGATTATGATTGGCTGTTGATTGCTGAACTTTGATTGGCTGTTGATTTCCATGGCACCTGCAGCAGAAGACGATAAACACCGGTGATCTCTTGAGAGAAGGTAAACTTATTTCCCTCGACTGTTAATAAAAGCGGATGGATTATAACGAGTTTGCAGGTAATATTTTGACGTTAATGTTATGGTACTTCTCTTAACACGCGCATTGACGGGTGGGGGTGGGTACCCGCCCCCCCCTCGGGTTTTTCGGAGACAGCAGAAAAACGGCAGCGCGCAGCGCCGCCGTACTTGGTATACTTTTTCCCTCATCATTTTTGCAACTTCTGTGCAAATTTTAAGGATAGGTCATCTCAGGTCAGGTCAAGTGACCCGACCTCAAATATATGATATATGATATCGATGACCTAAGTTCAGGTACGAGGCATGACCTCTCCATTGGAAATACATGGGAAAAAGATTTTTACGGAATAACTCAGTAACAGATGGTGATAGAGCGTTTATTTTAGCTTCATTAGACTCGCCTTGGCTTTGCGGTTCTAATGATATGCATTTTATATAATTTGACCCTGACCTGACCTCAAGTCACGTCAAATCCTTGATTTGACCTAGCAAGGTCAAATCATATATCATTCGATTCGGCCTGCCGCGAGGATTCATAGAGTTTAAGTCGTTTTGCTCTATCTTTACTTGTTCAGATGTAATGGCCGAAAAACTTAACACGCGCATTGACGGGGGTCTGAGCCACCTTCGCATTGACGGGGGGCGGGTACCCGCCCCCTAAGATCTCGAGAACCACAGTAGGTAGCGAAAAACGGTAAACGGCGTTGGGCTGCCCATCCACTTCTCCATCGGAAACATTAGAACCATTTTTTTGTCAGGTCACATTTAAGGTCACGAGAGGTCAAAACATGCCCAACATGTCAAAACATGTAAATTCAGTTTTTCGGCCATTACATCTGAACAAGTAAAGATAGAGCAAAACGACTTGAACTGTATGAATCCTCTCAGCAAGCTGAATCGAATGATATATAATTTGACATTGCTAGGTCAAATCAAGGATTTGACTTGGCCTGAGGTCAGGTCAGGGTCAAATTATATAAAATGCATATCATTAGAACTGCAAAGCCCAGGCGAGTCCAATGAAGCTAAAATAAATGCTCTATCACCATCCGTTACTGAGTTATTCCGTACAAACCATTTTTCCCATGTATTTCCAATGGAGAGGTCATGCGTCGTACCTGACCTTAGGTCATCGATTTAAAAAATATCGGAACATATTTTAGAGAACTCGGTGGGGCCATTATGTGATATGAGTTTCAATCGGATAAGTTCACCCTGCTCCGACTTATGCTATCTTAAACTTTTTTTGAGGTCGGGTCACCTGACCTGTACTGGTGACCTGACCTGAGATGACCTAACCTTAAAATTTTCACAGAAGTTGTAAAAATGATGAGGGAAAATGTATACCAAGTACGGCGGCGCTACGCGCCGCCGTTTTTCTACTATCTCCGAAAAACCCGAGGGGGGCGGGTACCCGCCCCCCGTCAATGCGCGTGTTAATTTACATGTTATCCCTATGACGGCACGTTTTGACCTCTGGTGACCTTAAATGTGACCTGACAAAAAATGGTTCAAATATTTTCGATGGAGAAGCGGATGGGCTACCCAACGCCGTTTACCGTTTTTTGCTACCTACCGTGGTTCTTGAGATCTTAGGGGGCGGGTACCCGCCCCCTCGTCAATCCGAAGGTGGCTTAGACCCCCGTCAATGCGCGTGTTAATCCATGCAGATGGGCACAATTAGAAATTTCAGCGAGTTTTCGTAACATCAAGCTTCAGGTATTCGACTCCAATGGTCGCGTGAGCTAAAGCTTCATCCTTCTCGACTCTTCTGCATTTCTTTAGTAAGCAGTCATATGATCAGCGTGTGGGTGCTGATTATTTGAATTTACGTGATGGAAGGTATCCAAATTAGCGATTGAGGAGCTAAAAATTGCTTATAGGTGTTTACATGTTGTTGCTGATTTAGCTGTGTGTGTATATTTGTCAAAATCACTGTTCACGGCTGCATAAATTCAAGTAGGCCTGAGTTGACCAAATAAATGCATGCCCTTTCAACAAATTCTTTGAAGTGTTATGATTGTTTCATTAGATTTACGTAAAATACGCCGCCCGCTGTTAATAATTGTTGGGGTTTAACGACGCACCAACTGCCAGGGTCATACGGCGTCGCCCCGCTCGCTGTTGAGATCAAGGCTACTGTTAAATGGGTGAAGGAAGTTGCTTTCGATTTATACTAGATTGCTGTCAAATACGCCCAAACTTGGTATGTTTCAACTGATCCTTCCAAAAACCTAGTAGCATCTCCTAGAACCTAGTAGGAAAGGGCGGTGACGTCATTAGGGGAGGACTATATTTAGTAGGAAACTTGGTTGTACCCTTAGTTAAAGTACCCTGGTGTCGACAGTCTCTGTCCCCGGTTACACCACGAGGTGTTCAATAGCCCTTGGCAGATATTCAGCATACAATGAATATAATATATTTTATATAAAAATACACATTCGATGTGTCTTCGACACTGGCCATCAGGCAGCAGTGACGTCACTCACTGTCTAGCCAACCACAGTCGGCGACAGTGCTGACGTCACACATGCCCAGATGGCAACCAGCAGTGGGACGATGATGATGGACTCAGCGTTCGTCTCAGCTCAGACATACTCAGCAATGGCGGCGGGGCAGACACTCGGGCGGCTCAACACTCAGCATGCAGTGATCAGTACAGGGACAGTAGGCAAGCACAGGTATCCATAGAGCAGCGGACACAGACAGTGTGGAGCAACAGCTATGGGCGAGCTGAGAGCAGGCGCCACTCCAGCCACGCTCAGGTAACAGCAGTGAGCACTTCCAGCTCACACCTTCACCTGCCCATGGCCAGCTCTAGGCAGAGACTGGAGAGCAGATCGAGCTCTCTGAAGACTCATGGCAACAACAGTGATGACTGGGTGGGCTTGGCCTAGTACTTGACAATGTATCCGTGCTGCTCGACGGGCTCGTGGGTGACGTCGACGCTGTGGCTGACACGCTCGTAGGTGGGGAAGGCAGCGTGCGAGGCGTAGGTGACGGGAGCGCCGTAGCCGGCGGCGTAGGTGAGAGGCGCGGCGTAGCCCAGCGGGCTGTAGCCGGCGTAGCCAGAGTAGCCGAACGGCACCAGGGCGGCGTAGGCGCACGCCACGAGCACAGCCACGATCGCCTGTTGGTGCGGAAATCACGGTTATCGACAGCGAGACGTCTGTGAGGTTAGATAAAATATCAACGATACAGAAACTATTGTAAGTGACCTTAGGATGGCCTTAAGCTTTTAGTTTCCGCAGGTGGTCTCAGTTTACATATCAAGTGTCCGATTTATAATGTAGGTTTGTACGCATCCCTGCTGGGATTGAAATCTAATTGAGATTTTGGCTATCTCAAAAACATCCCCTCGAGAATTAGAATTCTTAAGATTAACACCTCCGACCACCCTATCATGGTTAGATCGCCAGTGTGTGCACCAGCAGCATATCTTGGTCTCCCTCCCTGTTTTGGCAAAGACCTGTTTTCCATGCATGAACCTAGTAAGCTGCCTTTCCTAGCTTGTTTGGGTGCACTCTCCCACAGCACTGGCTAGATAATGAGGCGGCCCCAGCTAGTACCGACAGACAGTGCGGCTGGCGAGGACCCACCAAGCGGAGCATTCTGTTGGTCTGGCGGGGGCGCTGGTCCAGTGTCGGTGCTGGCGCCGGCCCCACCTTATATGTATGGCGACGGCCGGTAGGGCGTCGACCGGACGGCGGGCGGGGACAGCTCCGGGAGGGGCGACACCAAGCGGGGACAGCTCCGGGAGGGGCGACAACAAGCGGGGACAGCTCCGGGAGGGGCGATAACAAGCGGGGACAGCTCCGGGAGGGGCGACAACAAGCGGGAACAGCTCCGGGAGCGGCGACACCGAGCAGGGTGTAGCCGACCCCCTCCCCCTCCACCCCCTCTCCTCCAACCTTGCGCTGTGCGCAATGGATGCCTGACGATCCTGGGGCTGCACAGCCGTCTGGCACCGCGGGAAGGGGCTGCTATCCACTCATGGAACGCTTATTTTTTGCAAACAGCTTGGCTTTGGATAAAAGAGATGTAAAAGCTGTCACTGGCTTCATTCCAGGGAGAATAATTTCGTTGGTGGTGGTGTTATGGTGGTAACCCTAGCCCCACCGGGGGCCATCGATGGCCCCCCTAAGGTTTTTCCGGGATAGCAGAAAAACGACGAGGCGCAGCACCGCGGTTGAGGGCTCTACCTCTCACTGCATCATTTTCCCATCATCCCTGAAATGTTTTACCCCGGGTCACCCAAGGTCAGGTCACCAGACGAGGTCAACCAAGGTCACCTCGCTTCAACTTTAGAGCTCTGTAAGAGCTACATTTCAAAGTCAATCAATTTGAAACTTCCTACACTTCATAACCCCTCCAGGGTCTACAAGGTGTATATCCGGGATTTTTCGATTTCGTGCCCTAAGGTCAGGTCACGAGGCGACCTCTCCCGTTGGAAAAGCATGGGGAAAAGCTGTTTCATGATATAAAAGCCACAAAAATGATTGCAAATATTCAGACTACTCAGAACAGCGTTCTTGGACACCCTTTCACGGATCCCAGGGGTCATATTTGCCCTTTGACTTTTCCAAGGTCATCCAAGGTCACCAGAGGTCAAAAACAGTATTTTGACAATAACTTTTGACCTAATTAAGCTAGAGCGGTGAAACAAACACCATCGTGTTCGTCTTGTCTCTGGCTTTCATTTGATATACAGCAAGGTCACTTTCTGACCTTTCGTGACCTCAGGTCATCTTAGGTCACGAGGTGACCTCTGGAGGTCAAACCACTGGCGGGAGGTCTTTACGTTCCACATAGCGGAAAAAGAACTGGCAATTTCCTATAAAATGTACTTTACCAGGCCTCAATAGCTCTAATGACATAAGAGTTATGCCCAGTTTGCTTAGTCATTGCACATTTGAGTGAAAATAGCTGATCTTGACCTAATTTGACCTCTGGAGGTCAAACCATTGACCTGAGCACTAAAACATGTGAAGTAATTTCTTACTGAATTCACGCGAGCTTTCTATTGCACTTTGCAGATTTGCGCTAACGCCCATATTTTCGGAGTTAGAGGGGGGCCATCGATGGCCCCGGTGGGGCGAAGGTGGCGCCGGACCCCCGGTGGGGCGCGGGTTAATATGGCACCTATATCTACTCATTTTACGACTTTGGGCCAGTATTTTTATATTTGTTAGTGTTTATGATCCGTTTTCTTCCGGGGAAACGTTTTTACTTGTGGAAATACTTACACTTGGTTGTGGCAAGTAAATGACTTTCTGATGTTGGCACCAGAGAACATACTTTTCCTGGTTAGCCCATCTGGTTCAGTTGGCTGTAAGTTTCAGCTGGCGGGGATTTTCAGAGAAGATTGGTAAGCAAGTGTACCGCTACAATTTTGGTTGGCAGTGTTCTGGCACAGGCACTTGCACATTCTTAGAGAACGTAGACACACTCTATTTCCATCCTCGCACGTACTTGGGTTTTCGCCACCTTCGCCCGTATAGGGAGGTTGTTGCAACCCCCTCGAGCATTGACGATGGGTGGGTACCCGCCCCCTCGAGTTTTTCCAAAATAATATAAAAACGGTGGCACGTAGCGCCGCCGTACTTAGTGTACCTTTTTTCTCATCATTTTTACAACTTCTGTCAACATTTTAAGGTCAGGTCATATCAGGTTAGGGTCACCAGTACAAGTCAAGTGACTTGACCTAAAAAAAGTTTAAAATGGAATAAGTCGGAACAAAGTGAACTTATCCGATTGAAACTCTTATCACATAACGGGCCCACCAAGTTCTCTAAAATATTTTCTGGTATTTTTGATATCGATGACCTAAGGTCAGGTACGATGCATGACCTCTCCATTGGAAATACATGGGAAAAATGGTTTTTACTGTATAAGCCAGCAACGGATAGTGATAGAGCGTTTTTTTAGCTGCATTAGACTCGCCTTGGCTTTGCGGTTCTAATGATATGCATTTATATAATTTGACCTTGACCTTGACCTGACCTTAGGTCAGGTCAAATCCTTGATTTGACCTAGCAAGGTCATATTATAAACCATTTGATTCGACTTGCTGCGAGGATTCATACAGTTCAAGTTGTTTTGCTCTATCTTTTTGTTCAGATGTAATGACCGAAAACCTTCATTTATATGTTATCCCTATGACGGCGTGCTTTGACCTCTAGTGACCTGACAAAAAATGGTTCAAATATTTTCGATGGAGAAGTAGAAGGCTAGAAAGTCTAGAAAATGTTGTTTATCGTTTTCCGCTACCTAGCGTGGTTCTCGAGATCTTAGGGGGTGGGGGAGGGGCGAGTACCCGCCACCCCCGTCAAAGCGAAGTTGGTTCAGACCCACGTCAATGCGCGTGTTAAATTGAGAACCTAACATTTACGCGTCTATTCATATGCTATACACCTATGTGACCCATCTAGGTAATGCAAGAGGTGAGGTCAAATGTCGAAGGTCCCTGACCGGTAAATATCACTATCCAACATTGGCTTTTAGGTCCGGCATATCACGTCCAAAGCGAGCGTTTTTCCTATTATAACTTGAAGCTACGTGATAACATCCCCAATATCCAGTGTCCTGTTGCGCCCTAGCCTTTGACCCGATATGAAAATGAATGTTGCCTTAGTGAAAGAGCTGGTCGGGCTCTGTCGAATAGCGTTGAGAAAGTGGTTCCGGCTATTTTGCGTACGGAGATAAGCAAGGTTTTATAGAGCACTGCATTTGATACATTTCGACGTATATGAATTTTCCCCTCTGGTGACCACAGTATTGACCTTACGAAAAAATTCCGGGAGTAACGCCGATTGCATTTCCGACGACCTTTCGATCGCTTTTTCCGCTTCTATCTTTCCTGGTTTCCGAGATCGAGGGTGTCATTTTTAACCCCCTCCCACCAGGGGGGGTTCATAGGTGATTCATGCTGGTCACCGGGGCTAGGGTTAAGGGCCAGCATGTATAATTTTGTTGCTTTCAGATCATAACTTTGACTTTAATACTGAATTATAATCTCATGAAATCACTTAGGTAATGACTTGATTCTGGCTTAGGTCATCAATATCGAGAAACCCGATCTATATTTTATATGTTTTTTATATCTATATTTTATCGGAACCTTCCCCCTTGCACTCGCCAGTGCTTCCCTATAGCCATGTTTATACCACTTTTAAGACCGATTTTGTAGTACATGTATCATTAGGTTCGGCGACCATCGAAGAAGCTTAGATTTTAGTCGGCGACCACAAGCTCACTTTTTAGACCCCTGAAATAAATATACATTGAAAAATGTTCCGGCTGAACATATGGCTGGTAGTTATGTTAACACGCGCATTGACGGGGGCGGGTACCCGCCCCCTCGGGTTTTTCGGAGACAGCAGAAAAACGGCGGCGCGGAGCGCCGCCGTACTTGGCATACCTTTCCCTCATCATTTTTACAACTTCTGTGAAAATTTTAAGGTTAGGTCATCTCAGGTCAGATCACCATTACAGGTCAAGTGACCTGACCTCAAAAAAAGTTTAAGATAGCATAAGTCGGAGCAGGGTGAACTTATCCGATTGAAACTTAGCACATAATGGGCCCACCGAGTTCTTTAAAATATGTTCCGGTATTTTTGATATCGATGACCTAAGGTCAGGTACAAGGCATGACCTCTCCGTTGGAGATACATGGGAAAATGGTTTTTACTGAATAACTTAGTAACGGATGGTGATAAAGCGTTCATTCTAGTTGCATTAGACTCACCTTGTCTTTGCAGTTCTAATGATACAAATTTTATATAATTTGACCTTGACCTGACCTCAGGTCAGGTCAAATCCTTTATTGGAACTAGCAAGGTCAAATCATAAATCATTCGATTCGGCTTGCTACGAGGATTCCTATAGTTCAAAAGTCGTTTTGCTCTATCTTTACTTGTTCAGATGTAATGGCCGAAAACCTTAATTTATATGTTATCGCTAGGACGGCCACTGTGCAAAGTATGACATTTTCGACGAGCTCTCGTTGGTGCGAGTGCCCTTGGAGACAGGAGCGAGTGGTGCGAATTTTACCAACCTGGTGCGAATTTGTGAGACTGGTGCGAGGAACGTGACACTGAAAAACAAACAAATAATGGCTATATGGTTATAAAGATACAGGAGGGGGCCTTATGAAAAGTCCTCAACTAAATAATAAGAGAGGTAGCATTGCATCTTGTGGGTAGAAATGGGTGCGTTTTTCTCCCTGGTATATGGAAGATTGGTGCGAATTTTTGGTGGCTAGCGGTGCGAGAATTTCAGATGGCTGGTGCGACTCGTCTGGCATGCTGTCATACTTTACAGACATGCAGGATGGCATGTTTCAACCTCTCGTGACCTTAACACGCGCATTGACGGGGGTCTGAGCCACCTTCGCATTGACGGGGGCGTATACCCGCCCTCCCTAAGATCTCGAGAACCACGGTAGGTAGCGAAAAACGGTAAACGGTGTTGGGCTGCCTATCTACTTCTCCATCGAAAACATTTGAACCATTTTTTTGTCAGGTAACATTCAAGGTCAGGAGAGGTCAAAACATGCCTTCATAGGGATAACATGTAAATTCAGTTTTTCAGCCATTACATCTGAACAAGTAAAGATAGAGCAAAACGACTTAAACTATATGAATCCTCTCAGCAAGCCAAATAAAATGATATATAGTTTGACCTTGCTAGGTCAAATCAAGGATTTGACCTGACCTAAGGTCAGGTCAGGGTCAAATTATATAAAATGCATATCATTAGAACTGCAAAGTCCAGGCAAGTCTAATGCAGCTAAAATAAATGCTCTATCACCATTCGTTAATGAGTTATTCCGTAAAAAACTATTTTTCCCATGTATTTCCAATGGAGAGGTCATGCCTCGTACCTGACCTTAGGTCATCGATATAAAAAATACCGGGACATATTTTAGAGAAATCGGTGGGGCCATTATGCGATATGAGTTTCAATCGGATAAGTTCACCCTGCT
This sequence comes from Lepas anatifera, assembly GCA_034440635.1. Taxonomy (NCBI): domain Eukaryota; kingdom Metazoa; phylum Arthropoda; class Thecostraca; family Lepadidae; genus Lepas; species Lepas anatifera. The sequence goes on along the minus strand of JAOTON010000131.1, from coordinate 901,364 downwards.
CCGACTTATGCTATCTTAAACTTTTTTTAGTTCGGGTCACTTGACCTGTACTGGTGAGCTGACCTGAGATGATCTAACCTTAAAATTTTTTACAGAAGTTGTAAAAATGATGAGGGAAAAGGTACGCCAAGTACGGCGGCGCTACGCGCCGCCGTTTTTCTGCTATCTCCGAAAAACCCGAGGGGGCGGGTACCCGCCCCCGTCAATGCGCGTGTCAAATGTGACCTGAGAAAAGTGGTTCAAATATTTTCCATAAAGAAGAAGATGGGCTACCAAACGCCTTTTACCGTTTTTCGCTACTTACGGTGGTTCTCGGGATCTTAGGGGGCGGGTACCCACCCCCCTCTTCAAGGCGGTGGCTCAGACCCCCGTCAAAACGCGTGTTAAATTAGGAGACATTAAGATTGCAGTGAAAATTTCCCGCAAGGTCATTTTCATTTCCGCTCGGGGCTAGAGGATAAGATGCCCCAACGACAGAACACTTGTGCCAATGAGCGCCGCCACGGCACCTAGAATTAGGGGGGGCAAACCCATGTCTGCCTCTCCTGGGTGGGAGCGAACTTTTTTTTGCTCTACAGACCTTGTGTAAACATCTCTTTCAGTGCTCGTCAGACCTAGTATAAAGCTACATCTCCAAGTACATGATTGCTCTCCGGGGCGAGGGGGAGCGAATATTTTTTACTCTACAGACCTAGGGTAAACACTTTTTTCTCAAAAATTTCTCCGGCGTTTTGGGGGCCAAAAGATAGTTTGGTCCCCTCCAACGCTTTGGGGGGCGATGGTCCCTCCGATACACACTTGGCCCTCCGATACACATCAACTCTACAGCACAGCCCCTGGCAATCCTCGGCGCTCATAGATTCTGATCTAAATGCACCTTTTTCCCCCTACAATAGAAAACCTGGATCAGCCATTGTATGTTTCTGTTCAGAGCACCATAGTCTACACACTTAAAACACTCAAAACGGGTCTTCACTGTCCTTAATTCACCAAGCCGAGCCCATTACAGCCTTCGGGGTACCTTCGGACAGATTTTCATCTCTAGTTGGATTTTGAAGTGAGTCAACGGCAATTTGCATCACTCCCGGCCGGCTCCTGGGTTTGTTTTGCAAAACTCGAACAGAGGTGTGTTGGACTGCTGGCAACCTACAAACTCTTTTGTGGTGCGCAGGAGCAATTCTGCATTTTACGGGCTGGCTGCCGTCTGCATTCTATAAAATACGATATTGCGCATACGCGTTGCAGAAAAACCTGCCAGTCCGCCTGCAGCCAAACACATCTTCGGTTAGGTCGGATCGGACGGTAGGTAGAGGTTGAAATATTTTTCAAATCTTCTTTGTAGGATAAACTTATGAAATTAATGACTAAAAAAAGTGTAAAAATACATTTGGAATATAAATACATTCTATGAGAAACATCAAAACACAATTTTAGTAACCATGGCAACAAGAAAAGACTGTCCCTGGCTAGTGATGGAGTGCTGGGTTTAATACTCTAACTGCTATTGATAAATATTTCGATAATTGTGATATGGCCTCCCAAAAAATTGGTCGAACATACAAAAATAATTATTGGTTTTAGGATCAGGATTTTTCAAATAGCATGAAACCACAATAAAATTTTTCGCGTATCTCCATTTAAAGGTAATGAACCATTTTTGTCCATAACTGTATATTTTGTCAAGGTCCGTCTGAAGAGAGTTCTGGATAGAAAGGAATGAGTCAGTGGTAGGAGCCGCGTACAGAGACGTGTCGGCAGAAAAACAAAGTGTGTCGTGGATCGTTTGTTTTGTCAGAGAATTTAGATAGAGGAGGGCAAGGAAGGGGCCAAGAACGGACCATTGCGGTCAGCCTGCATTTATTAGTGAGAGTAGATGAGTAAGAATTTTGCAAGCAAACACGTTGTCTTCTGACAGTAAGGTAGGCGAGCCAGCCTGAAACTGCAGTCAGTCCGAATTCACGTTTGACTTTTTCTAAGAGTCCTCTATGTCAAATTTTGTCGAAGTAGCGCGAAATGTCCAGATACAATGCAGTGAAATATTGTCCCTTATCTAGTGATTCATTTAATTTACGTGTCAAATAGAAAAGTTGCATTTGTGTACCATGGCTGGGCCTGTGCCCGCTTTGTCGATCTGTAAGAAGGCTGCTGTCTGATAAGAGTTTGTAAATTTCCGGAAAACCGCCTTTTCAAAGATTTTCTATAAGAAAGAAAGAAGACTGATAGGCCTATGGCAGAAAATGCCGAATGAGATCCTTTAATTTTGAAAATTAGTTTGACATTGGCGAGTTTCCATTCTGACGGTAAAAAATACCGAGCTGAAGAGATTTATTGAATAGTTTTGTTAACGGGTCTGTGATAAGAATTGCGGTTAGCTTTGAATCCATACACGTGTATTTCCGGACATTTCGGACATTCAGACATTTACAAGGGCATGCACACAGGTGTGGACGAGTTGCATAATATAGGAAAGGATAGAGTGAGCACCGGGTAGGTCTGTAGTGTAGCCAGCAGGGGACGGGAAGACAATCTATGTGTCCGTCTTCGCCCTCGGTTGACAGGTGAAAGTTTTGAATTTGGTGCTGATGTAAATAATGATTACAGCTTTCTTTGGCGGCGAATATACCTTTACTCTTATATGTACTGGGATGAGACATTAGAAGACTGATGCACTTATTTGGATGAGGGACAACATAACCGGAGAGGGAAACAAGTCTACGAACAACTATTGATTTTTAGGGCTTATCTACGAATAACTACGATGGGATACGAGACACACCACATACACACACACGCACGCACGCACACACGCACACACGCACACACACACACACACACACACACACACACACACACACACACACACACACACACACACACACACACACACACACACACACACACACACACACACACACACACACACACACACACACACACACACACATAACCTGAGAGGAAAACAGGTCTGCGAACTATTGATTTTTGGGGCTCATCTATGAAAAACTACGATGGAGTGCGAAACACACAGTCGCACACGCACGCACGGACGCACAGTCACAGTCACTTGGGGAGGACATCCCGCACACAACGTTCGATCGCACCTCACCAGACCTTAAGGGCCTGCAGTGCTCGTGCATTGAAGGGTGAGCCAACGGTAACGGGAGACTGTCGGCTCCGTGTGAAACAAAAGAGAAATGGACGTGTAAAACATGTAACGGTGAATAAGGCGTAAAGGAGCACTAAATACAAGCAATATCACTGAGGAATAGAACACGAAAAAATTAGAGTAGGAGCCTCAGTAATGATCTATAAATATTTTTTTGACTACTTTCCTAAAGATGAACTTACTACTAGGGATATCTGAGAGATTTCTGATTCTACTGGCAATATTTTCATTCCAAATCCTGGGAGCAGAGATGAATAAGGAAAATGTTCTGTACACCAATGAAGTGAAGGGAACTTCAAAATGCTTGGGCTGTCTGACGACCCTGTTTCTTTCATGATCAGAAAGGGCAAATCTTTCTGCAAGTGGCCTTGGAAGTGAGTAGACCAGAAAGCTATGGAGAACCATTATTTGGAACAGTATGACTAGGTCGTGAATTTTCAGAATGCAATACTTTTTGAAGATTGGGCTGGATGGAGCTATCCGGTCTGCAGAGTCAATGATTTAGGAAGTTTTTTGGAATTTCGCCAGGTCCTGTGATTTGTGGGGCTGTAACATATTCAGTTCATGTAGCACATCTCGTTCAGAGACCACAAGGGCGTCTATTTCCGGGACAAGGGAGTCAGGGGGCTCAGCAATAACTATCTCCGGCTCAAATATGTCTAATGTTGATTGTGCTGCAAAATAGGAGTCTAAAATGTTTGCCTTCTGCTCATTGTCGTTGACCATGGTTTCATTTTCGTTCATTAAAGGAGCAATTGATCTAGTGATTATACGGCCAGTAAGTTCTCGCAAAGTAGAATGGTGTTTGCGTGGGTTGCTTTTATACTGAAGAAGTTGATTTGTTTTTTACAGTAAATATTGTTTTTTAGCTGTCATAAGTCGTTGGTGGCCCTATTCTGCAGTTACCGCCACCTGTGTCACGCCATATTTTATTTCAGGATTGTTCCAGTCTTTACACTTGTTTTGAACCTTTTGGGCTTATTTGAATAACCTATGCCGTAGAAGGGTAATTTTGGCGCTGAATTCAAAGTTAGCGCTTTAAACAACGTAAAAGGCCTCTGCTGTCATAAATACATCAGGTCATCAGGTCAACTTCCAGGTTAGGTCAATGACCTGGTTGACCTCAATGAGTAGGTAAAAAGGTCAAGTCCATATTGGAAGCAAGTCAACTAGTTCAGTGTCCACATCATTTAAATGGACTATTCATAAGCCATTCTGCATCATTTACGAAATTTTAGTGATTTTCTAATCATATGTCACTGCTTACACCCCCTTCAAGGTCAAATAAGGTCAAATTTCGAGAAAGGTCAAGTCCATAAAATATGCCAACCGACTAGTTTAGCGTCCATATCATTCAAATTGACTATTCTTACGCCATTCTGCATCATTTACGCCCAGTAAGTGCTTGGTTCTTCATTTGTTATTGTTTACACCCCTTTCAAGGTCAAATAGGGTCTCAGGTTGACAAGTTCAAGTCCGTATCAGAGGCAAGTCAACTAATTCAGTGTTCATCTCACGAATGGAAGCACGCATCTGTAGTTATTCAATGCAAAGTTATCATTTAGTTACGCAAGGTCAAATCAAGGTCATTGAAGTTTAAGAAAGGTTATGAAGGTCTAACCTGATAAAAGTATCCTCGAAGGTTGAAAGAGAATATTATGGGCCAGTTAATGAGCAAATGCTGCGAAAGAACGATGAGAGTCAGGAACTTTCAGGTAAAAACGGGTACAGGCGCCCAAGTGACCTCAACATGCTTCCACTCTTGAGGTCATAGCTCCGTGACCTTTAAAGGTAAGAACAATGTTTTTTAAAACATGTGCAATTAATACCCCAGAGGCTATACAAACTTTCAAGGCTCTAACTTTAAAGCTCGTTTTCAATTATTGAAAACCCTTAGAGTGGTTCCAACAACCCCTTGTACGTGCGAGGGTTAAGCGTGAATAAATTGCCTCGGCTTACATGATTTGCAGACCCAATTATTTTGCTATTTATTCTCCGCATCGCAAATTTACTTTTTCCATTTATTATTAACTTTGTACCAAAACATGATACCCTACACTGAAAACATTTTCAAAAAATGTCAGAGAAAAGGTACTTCCGGGAAACCTTCCCTTGGTCTAAACCACCGATGGCTACACCACGCTGAGTGCTGTGTGAAAACCGAAGAATCTGTAGCCTTTATACGAGGATAAATGAAGCCGTTATTTTAAACAACACTTCGCTGCGGTTTTTGAGCCTCATGAAACCGATTCTAGCAGAGTCCTCAGGGCATTCTCCTGGCCTTGAAGTGATCCAGGCGGCGTCACGTGACAGTCGTTCGCAGTGCCCCTGGCAGAACGCGGGAAAATTAAAGCCCAAGTGTGGTCTAACGTTGCCGGCGTGGAAAGGAATGTCACATTAGCCTGGTCCGGATTTAGATTTTTTCTTCAGAAAGTAACGGATCGTTGCTCATTAGATACATTTTTTGGTGCTGATTACGATGCTCTGATCAGAAATGCAATTTTCGAAAAACTTTTGGTGGCCCACTCGAGTTGAAGGTTTTCCATTTTGCCCAATTTTCCACTTTTTGGCTCACCATCAACCCATATTACCAACGAGGTGCACAAAATTGCACTGGGTTGGTAGTTTGGTTCATTGGTGTTCCATTCGCTTTGTTTTCGTTGTTATAACTTGCACACATAACGGTTATTTTTTGCTTATTATCTCCGCTTTTAGTTGAGTTTGCACTGGCTCTCCATAGATGGCGCTAGCGGCGTGACATTGTAAGTGAATACTGATTTCCTCGGGGACCGGGAATGTGAACAGCAACGTGAAAGGTGAGAAGCAATTGCGAATTGGATTGTATAAACGCACTTAAAGAGCTGTTTTCAAGCAGCACTGAAGTTTTTAACACTGTTTCTCAGGTATTTCAAGCATGCCATGTCCAAATATGCTGTTGCTGCTGAAGTCCCGACCATAACCCTTTACCAATAGACGCAGGAACCGTGGGGGCTGTGGTGGTGGCTGTTGCACCCAACTTTCAGAGTGTGGCAGCAGCTCTAACCCCGCCCCCCAGTTTGAGCCGATTCTGGAACTTCTCTATTAACATTTAAGTGATATGCCTAATCACCCCCGGCCATACCAACGCGGAAGCCCCTTCCTCCAACTTACACCTTTCCTCCGACTAAAATAGTCTCTCCACCTATGCCTTCACTGACTGAATTCTTCCGTATTTGCGCCAAAAAGAATCTGCAGCAACCCTACTTTGAAGTGCGAGGGCATCAGTTTTGAGGCTAGTGACCTCTAGCCCAGTCTCCTCTGACAAATTTAGAGGTCGTTTTGGCCCAGAGAAGAATTATGTGTTTTACGTATACGGATAGGATTGATAATTTTTAACGTTGTGGTCCACCAGAAAAAATCGACCGGTTTGGCATTATGCAAACCTTTATTACAATCATGACATTGGTCACCAGGTTTCAAGGACCGAAGAAAATATGTTGTATGAAATCCTAAAATTTCCAACGACTTTCAACGACTAGACATCTTGCACTAGTTGCATTGAATAATTCACATACCGGCATAATCCAAGTTCTACGTTATGTTCTCCTTGCAGTTTCATGTTTCCTCTGAACAAAATTCAACATGGACGGACGGTAATATTTGAAAAACAAAAGAGCCTGACCGTAAGTTTGGTATGTCATAGGGCACCTTGTTATGACAAGAATTAGACTCATGGAGGAGCGTAGCAAAGATGTGTGCCATATTCTTTTAAAAGTATCAATAACAGGGTAACGGCTGAAATTATGGATGTATGTGCAAGCGTATAACTGTCTACACGTGCAAAACAGGCCGTGCTGAAGGAACTAAGAGGGCTTTAGAAAGAAAGAGAGACAAAAAGAAGCATGTAAACGGGTTTGGCAAGCGAGCTGCTACATCAACTGCTGCGATGGATTCGCTGATTGATATCAGCAGCCGAGAACGTCAGCCTGCACTAGTAGAAGACAGTGTATCTGGCCGACCAGCCAAGTGCCAGACGTAATCAGACAGGCAGCCTCGATCAGGAAACCACAGAGCGATGGCAGAGGAGAGCTCAGCGAGCGGGTCGAGCAGTCATAAGAGGAGCAGCCGTCACTTCCCCGAGTCAACAGGCGACGGCCAAGACAGCAAACACGCCTGCGGAAACTGGTGTTTCGGGTAGCGCTATCATCTGCTAAGCTATAATGACTTGGTAGTCCTGATCAAAGGGAGATTATCTGTGTATGAACAATGCTATTTTCAGAAATCAGTCTGCTCATAAATCCTATCAGAACACCCACAAGCTATATATTTATATAGTTTCTTAAACACTGTCCAAGTCGTTCACAGTCCATAACTCACAAACCATAAGGAAGAATAGGCCGTAGAAGAACGACAAGTAATGCCTACCATTTTTATGTTTATGAGCTATGGAACCGTAAGGAAGGATAGGAGAATGACAAGCAATGCGTACCATGTCTTATGGTTTATGAGCTATTGACTGTGAACGACTTGGACAGTATTTTGAAAAATATATATATACATATAGCTTGTAAGTTTTTTGTTAGAATTGATGAGCAGACTGGTTTTTGAAAATAGCATTGCTCATACACAGATAATACCCCTTTGATCGGGATTACCGAGTCATTATAGCTTAGCAGATGATAGCGTTAATGAAACACCAGTTTCCACAGGCGTGTTTGCTGTCTCGGCCGTCGCCTGTTGACTCAGGGAGGTGACGGTTGCTTCTCTCATGACTGCTCAACCCGCTCGCTGAGCTCTCCTCTGCCATCGCGCTGTGGTTTCCTGATCGAGGCTGTCTGTCTGAAGACGTCTGGCACTTGGCTGGTCGGCCAGAAACACTGTCTTCTGCTAGTCCAGGCTCAAGTTCTCGGCTGCTGGTATCAAACAGAGAATCCATCGCAGCAGTTGGTATAGCAGCTCGCTTGCCAAACTTGTTTGCATACTTCTTCTTTGTACTCTTTCTTTCCAAAGCTCTCTTAGTTCCTTCAGCATGGCCTGATTTGCACGTGTATGGAGTGATACGCTGGCACACACATCCACAACCCCAGCCGTTACCCTGTTCTTGCATTCTTCCATAGGAATATGACACTCATCTTTGCTCCGCTCCTCCATGAGTTCAATTCTTGTCATAAGAAGGCGCCCTATGATATACCAAACTCACGGTAAGACTCCTTTATTTCTTGCAGATATAACCGTCCCTCTATTTTCAATTTCGATCAGAGAACTGAAAGGAAAAGATCACGTAAGCACTTAGATTATGCCGATGATTATAGATTATCATATGATTATAGATTATTATCCAATGCAGCTAGTGCAAGGTGCGTAAACGTTGGAAAACTTATTTTGTGATTTCATACAACATATTGTCTTCAGTCCTTAAAACCTGGTGACCAATGCCATGTTAAAAAAAATCGCACAAAGCCAAACCAGTCGATTTTTTTCTGCTGGACCACAACGTTAAAAATTATCAATCCTATCCGTACACTTAAGACAAATAATTCTCCTCTGGGCCACAACGACCTCCAAATATGTCAGAGGAGACTGGGCTACAGGCCACTAGCATCAAAACTGATGCCCTCGCACTTCAGTCAAAGTAAGGTGGCTGCAGATTCTTTTTGGCGCAAATACGGAAGAATTCAGTCGGTGAAGGCATAGGTGGAGAGACTATTTTAGTCGGAGGAAAGGTGTAAGTTGGAGGAAGGGGCTTCCGCGTTGGTATGGCCGAGGGTGATTAGGCATATCACTTAACCCGCGCCCCACCGGGGGTCCGGCGCCACCTTCGCCCCACCGGGGGGCCATCGATGGCCCCCCATCTAACTCCGAAAATATGGGCGTTAGCGCAAATCTGCAAAGTGCAATAGAAAGCTCGCGTGAATTCAGTAAAATTACTTCGCATGTTTTAGTGCTCAGGTTAATGGTTTGACCTCCAGAGGTCAAATTAGGTCAAGATCGGCTATTTTCACTCAAATATGCAATGATTAAGCAAACTGGGCATAACTCTTATGTCATTAGAGCTATTGAGACCTGGTAAAGTACATTTGATAGCAAATTGCCAGTACTTTTTCCGCTATGTGGAACGTAAAGACCTCCCGCCAGTGGTTTGACCGCCAGAGGTCACCTCGTGACCTAATATGACCTGAGGTCACGAAAGGTCAAAAAGTGACCTTGCCGTATATCAAATGAAAGCCAGTGACAAGACAAACACGATGGTGTTTGTTTCACCGCTCTAGCTCAATTAGGTCAAAAGTTATTGTCAATATACTGTTTTTGACCTCTGGTGACCTTGGATGACCTTGGAAAAGTCAAAGGGCAAATATGACCCCTGGGATCCGTGAAAGGGTGTCCAAAAACGTTGTTCTGAGCAGTCTGAGTATTTGAAATTATTTTTGTGGCTTTTATATCATGAAATAGCTTTTCCCCATGCTTTTCCAATGGGAGAGGTCGCCTCGTGACCTGACCTCAGGGCACGAAATCGAAAAATCCCGGATATACACCTTGTAGACCCTGAAGGGTTCATGAAGTGTAGGAAGTTTCAAATTGATCGACTTTGAAATGTAGCTCTTACAGAGCTCTAAAGGTGAAGTGAGGTGACCTTGGTTGACCTCGTCTGGTGACCTGACCTTGGGTGACCCGGGGTAAAAAATTTCAGGGATGATGGGAAAATGATACAGTGAGAGGTAGAGGCCTCAACCGCGGTGCTGCGCCTCGTCGTTTTTCTGCTATCCCGGAAAAACCTTAGGGGGGCCATCGATGGCCCCCTTCCCGGTGGGGCGAGGGTTAAATGTTAATAGAGAAGTTCCAGAATCGGCTCAAACTGGGGGGGTTAGAGCTGCTGCCACACTCTGAAAGTTGGGTGCAACAGCCACCACCACAGTCCCCACGGTTCCTGCGTCTATTGGTCAAGGGTTATGGTCGGGACTTCAGCAGCAGCAGCATATTTGGACATGGCATGCTTAAAATACCTGAGAAACAGTGTTAACAACTTCAGTGCTGCTTGAAAACAGCTCTTTAAGTGCGTTTATACAATCCAATTCGCAATTGCTTCTCATCTTTCACGTTGCTGTTCACATTCCCGGTCCCCGAGGAAATCAGTATTCACTTACAATGTCACGCCACTAGCGCCATCTATGGAGAGCCAGTGCAAACTCAACTAAAAGCGGAGATAATAAGCAAAACATAACCGTTATGTGTGCAAGTTATAACAACAAAAACAAAGCGAATCGAACACCAATGAACCAAACTACCAACCCAGTGCAATTGTTTTGCACATCGTTGGTAATATGGGTTGATGATGAGCCAAAAAGTGGAAAATTGGGGAAAATGGAAAACCTTCAACCCGAGTGGGCCACCAAACGTTTTTCGAAAATTGCATTTCTGATGAGCGCATCGTAATCAGCATCAAAAAATGCATCTAATGAACAACGATCCGTTACTTTCTGAAGAAAAAAACTAAATCCGGACCGGGCTAATGTCACATGCCTCACGCCCTGAGGTTTTCGCACTCTTCATGACAATTGAGAAGCCGCCGTTGCGCGCCATCCGCCATTTTCATTGTGACTCCAGTTGGTGTTTTGATCTCACGGGAGGAGCTGCGCTCGGGCCGGTTGGACTGTGGATGGTGAGTACACGGGTTGTTGTTGAATGCTAATTACCCAGTAATGTTTAGAAGGAGGTCATATTGCTATTTAACAAGGGTCTGTAACGCTTTTCAGTTAACACGCGCACTGGAGGGGGCCTCGGAGGCCCCCTGTTTTTTCGGGTTGGCCGGAGAACCGTTCGCTGCCGGGAAACGAGACTCGGTCACATTTGAGAAAAATAAATAACGCGTCAATTGGTGAAAGAATTTTGAAAATCGGCGTAATTTTTTTTATTTATAGGCTTTAAAGTCAGACTTATATTTTGAGATCGCCATACTTAAGCGGCCGCAGTCTGCGTTGCACGCCAAAATGTGATGTAGTAATGCAATAGAATTGGGTTATATGTTAAGGTCATCCTACATAAAGGTCAAGGTCACAAGTCAAGGTCATGTGATTTTTTCAAGTTCATTGACCCCAGTCAAATGACATCGCCCATTTGACGTATGTTATGTTATGACGTCATAGCAAAGGTCGCTCTGTGTCAAGGTCTAGGTCAAAGGTCATAGGTCAAGGCCAAGCACTTGTTTCCTGCCCAACGGAGGCGATATTGGCAGTTACATTGTATACTGAGGGAATCACGTTGGGTCTGGTAAACTTGCTAGATTTGATACAATTTCATTAAAAGTGAAAATCACGGACATGATTTGTTGTTTGTTATATGTTGCCCAATCAATCTATAGTTGATGCCTCTCTCAACCCCAACGATTACCTGCATTCAGCATTGGTAATTTTTTGACGGTTCTCTCCCATATTCAGGGGATCCTGTTATTAACGGCTTCCTGGAAGTCACGGACTGCCCTGTGGAGCAGTTGGAGAACAGCCGCGTGGCGCTCAAGGGCGGTTGGCTGCTCGTCGAGAACGAGCAAATCTGCCCAGCACCAGACAACCCTGTTGACAAAGTTCTGCTGTGGGCAGCCGTCCACAGCGTTTTTGCCAAACCTGCAACTGCGTTCGGTCGCAGCCTTCTGATGTCTTCACAGAGCCTGCTGGGGTGTCGGAGGGTCAGGTTTCCCGCGAAGGCAAGAAACAGCTTGCCTTCCTGGGCATTTAGACTGTAGTCAGGGAATCCTGTTACATGGGATATCCCCAAATCATTGTGACGCGGAGATGGGTCACAGTGGTATTGTGTGATTCATGTGACACAGACTAACAGGACATGTGAAGTCTTTTTCTCTAAAAATGATGTCATCGGAAGAAGTTGCATTTGTTTTGGTAATTGTGTAATATAAAATACATATTCTCTGGAAGAGATCAATGATTTTGTTTGTGGGTGAGGGAGGGATAGTCGACAAGCATCAAGAACACGTTGAGCAAGAAAATTTGAAACAAATCGAACTTGAAAATTTGAAATATACTTCTTTTTGTGGAAATATCCATCAATTCTGCGACAGCGAGGAAGGACCAACCACAGTTTAATTTTAAACCATATTGCGCAAAAAGAACGAAGAAAGGTTTCCTTCTTACCAGTACCATATCTAGACGTTCAACAAAACCATAAACCGGTTATAATTTTAGTAAGGAACGGATAAGTGGTCTTCCAATAAACCCAAAACCTCAGAATATTCTTCATTTTTGGGCATGAGACCCATGCAGGTTCTCGTAACAACTAGCGTCCATTCTGTAGCAAAACCATAAACGTGCGAGAGTTCTAGCAAAGAACCGTATAGAAGTGTTTGAAAACCCGAAAACTTCAGACCGTTCTTCATTTTGAAGGCTTAGACCGATCAGGGTTCTTCTCGTAAGAATGCCCAACGTTCTAAAGAATGGAAAAGGTAAGAATCCTGGGGATTCTGAAAAACGGTGGTATAATATTCTACCGCTGTATGGTTTCAAGGACCCTTAAACTGGTAAGAACCCTAGGGGTTGTGAAAAACGGTGGCATAATATTAAACTAGCGCATGGTTTCAAAGAACCCCTACCTTTTTCGAAATTGTTTTCAGTGTATCCTACTCAGAGGAGTTAAATTGACTACGATTTCAATTTTTAACCTAATGTATTTCCTGATTGGGAAAAACCTTGTCCTTGATATATTTTCACGGGGGAATCGCAAAGCTATCAGGTTGTTCATGCATTTAGCTGCCTGGAAGACAGGTCAGGAAATCGACTTGAGTGATCCTTAAGAACGACAATCTAATAATATGAATAATTTTTTCATTGCTCAATGCCTTCCAGATTTTCAAAAAATACTTCCAAGGAGAACTGCTGAAAATATAACATTCCCCCCGATTTGGTAATAAGTTATCGGTGAAATTCGGTTTGGAACAAAAAAAGTGACAAAATCAATGTACATTTATGTATGTGAACTTATGCAGGCACCCGATGAACAAAGCGAATGGCTGTCCTCGAGCCAAAAACGGCACTTCGGAGCCCAAGAGAGTGCCGCTTACGTTTCCCTTCCATTTCTGCAAAGCAAAAACCAAGAGAATAACGAGCAACCGAAGATATGGAAAACAGTCTTCTCCAGTGCTCGCAAATCTACGCAAACGCAGAGTACAAGCTGAGTTCTAGTTGCCCGACGATAGTTTCACCTTCAGATAGGCGGCGGCTGGGCTTAGAACTGTGAGAAACTTGTAGAGCAAGGTAGGTGTCCTGCTCAGAAGTTTTGTGGTTTTGATGTTGGCTGGAAAACCTTCATCTCAAGGAATGCACCGTTAAAAGGAATGTGGCACATGGTTGAATCCTGAAATTTAGTGTAATTAGGGGTACTTTCAGCCGAAAATAATGAAGCCAGTCATGATTTCCCTGAAAAATGTACAATAAGCTCAATATTTTCATTTAAAAAATGCTACTCTAGGTAAAGAAATAAATATCTGCCTGTGGATCATGCCATGATCTGGCAACCACTACTATACTCGAAACGTTTCAAGGGCTTCGATTGGGTGATGCTCATCGTGACGTCAGCATATGTCGTCACACCAGCTGCTCACAATGGCCGCCTGGCGGGAGGTACATACAGATATGAGAGGTAAATTTCGGGTAGGTTTTAGCTTTTTGCTACGGAAATTTCGAGTTCCAAGACAAATGATATATTAAGTACCGTGTTTTCCGACTTGCTTTACATATTAGCTATCTCAGTTTAAATTACATTATGAAGGTGCCACATTCCCTTTAATGCTGTGTTGCATGTATCTCTGGGGCGCCGGTCACATGCAAAGTGTAAGTGTACAGGGGTCACAGGGTGCACAAATTAGGAGCATGCTCACAAAAAGAAACAATTGACCCCGCGGACATTCAAGCAGGCAGGTATTATCAAAGGGAAGTGAGACTATAAACTGATACCGACAATATTTCATACCTATACCTAGCCAAAAGCAAATAACTAGCCGAAATACATTGGCAGCATAACCATTTATTTAAGCATTTGCAATATTTTTTCTAGCTTTTAGATCATAAGAAAGGCTTTACCCATCTTTTTGCATAGGAGATGTTACCACGTGACCTGACCTCAGGTCACCAAATAAGAAAACCCCGGATATGAATTTTGCAGATCCTGTAGGGGTCATCAAGTAAAAAACGTGTCAAATCAATCGGCTCAGACATGGTTTATGGTAGAGATCAAATTTTGAAGTGAGGTTGTCTTGTTTGACCTCGCCTGATGAACTAACCTAGTGTACACCGGGGTAAACAAAAATCAGGGATGGTGGGAAAATAATGGGATGAGAGTTAGACCCATCAACCGCGGCGCGGCACCTCGATGTTTTTCTGCTATTATGGAAAAACCTTGGAGGCCATCGATGTCTTCCAGGTGGGGCGAGGGTTAACATTCAATATTTCTGCTGTTGATGGCCCAATGCAACTTAGATCATAGGTGAGACTTCACAATGAGTGTGATTATTCTCAGAGTAAAACATACCATATCTGAGAAAAACTAGCAGTGTGGGTCTACTGTCGGTATCTTTTGGTCTATCCAACATCTTCCAAAGTAAAAAAGTTATTTCTAAAACCCCAGACAAGGCGCCAATACATTTTCCGCAGCTAGGATAAATTGGTAGTCCCAAAGAATGTGAAACTCCAGTTCCCAGCAAAATATCTGTCTTTCTGCCGCAGATATGTCAAAATATCGATTCTCTGGGTCACCACCTATAGATAGACAGGGTTCGGACCCGGCTCATCCAATTACGCACGTGGGTCAACGCTGACTCCTCCAGAAGTTCAGACCTGAACCGACCAAACTCTGATTCAAACAAGAAGTACTACCCAGTTGACCCGAGAAGCGGTACTGGCCTGCCCGGCTGGCTGGCCACCATGGACGGTGCCAGGGTTGACCTTCTTAGGAGAGAGGGGGAACTGGAAGCTATTTTTATAACCCATCACTGTGCTGGACAAGCGTTCGCTTTGTCTGCCATGCGTGTCAAGGAACACGCCAAGTAGGGTTTAAAAGTAACGTTAGATTTGATGTTCTACAAAGATGGAAGCTCAGTCCAAATAAAACAGCAGCTATTCTTAATGTAGCGCGGTCTTCCAGCCTGTCCCCAAAAGAAGTCAGGCCTGGCAACGTGCATGGTGTCCAACTTCCGCCGAGAATGGGAACTGGTCAATGTCATTACGTGTGAACAGGATTAATGTCGGATATGGCTAAGAGTAGTGGTCGACAGGTGTGATCAGCAGAGTGCTGACAGGGTGACTAGGGTTCAGACAGACAAGCTTCGACAGTCTCTGTCCCCGGTTACACCACCAGGTGTTCAATAGCCCTTGACAGATATTCAGTATACAATGAATATTATATATTTTATATAAAAATACACATTCGATGTGTCTTCAACACTGGCCATCAGGCAGCAGTGACGTCACTCACTGTCTAGCCAACCACAGTCGGCGACAGTGCTGACGTCACACATGCCCAGATGGCAACCAGCAGTGGGACGATGATGATGGACTCAGCGTTCGTCTCAGCTCAGACATACTCAGCAATGGCGGCGGGGCAGACACTCGGGCGGCTCAACACTCAGCATGCAGTGATCAGTACAGGGACAGTAGGCAAGCACAGGTATCCATAGAGCAGCGGACACAGACAGTGTGGAGCAACAGCTATGGGCGAGCTGAGAGCAGGCGCCACTCCAGCCACGCCCAGGTAGCAGCAGTGAGCACATCCAGCTCACACCTTCACCTGCCCATGGCCAGCTCTAGGCAGAGACTGGAGAGCAGATCGAGCTCTCTGAAGACTCATGGCAACAACAGTGATGACTGGGTGGGCTTGGCCTAGTACTTGACAATGTATCCGTGCTGCTCGACGGGCTCGTGGGTGACGTCGACGCTGTGGCTGACACGCTCGTAGGTGGGGAAGGCAGCGTGCGAGGCGTAGGTGACGGGAGCGCCGTAGCCGGCGGCGTAGGTGAGAGGCGCCGCGTAGCCCAGTGGGCTGTAACCGGAGTAGCCGGAGTAGCCGAACGGCACCAGGGCGGCGTAGGCGCACGCCACGAGCACAGCCACGATCGCCTGTTGGTGCGGAAATCACGGTTATCGACAGCGAGACGTCTGGGAGGTTACCGAAAATATCAATAAAGCGAAAACTGAGTGCCCTCATTGTGCCCTTAAGCCTTCAATTCCCGCAGGAGTTCTCATTTCACATCTCACGTATGCAATTTATAATGAAGGTTTGTGCGGGTACCTTCCGGAATTAAGATCTAAGTGAGATTTTTACTGTCTTAAAAACATCCCCTCGAGAATTAGAATTCTTAAGATTAACACCCCCGACCACCCTATCATGGTTAGATCGCCAGTGTGTGCACCAGCAGCATATCTTGGTCTCCCTCCCTGTTTTGGCAAAGACCTGTTTTCCATGCATGAGGATGATGAGTTGCCTTCCGAGCTTGTTTGGGTGCACTCTCCCACAACATTGGCTAGAAGTTTTGGGCGGCCCCAGCTAGTACCGACAGACAGTGCGGCTGGCGAGGACCCACCAAGCGGAGCATTCTGTTGGTCTGGCGGGGGCGCTGGTCCAGTGTCTGTGTCGGTGCTGGCGCCGGCCCCACCTTATATGTATGGCGCCGGCCGGTAGGGCGTCGACCGGACGGCGGGCGGGGACAGCTCCGGGAGGGGCGACACCAAGCGGGGACAGCTCCGGGAGGGGCGACACCAAGCGGGGACAGCTCCGGGAGGGGCGACACCAAGCGGGGACAGCTCCGGGAGGGGCGACACCAAGCGGGGACAACTCCGGGAGAGGTGACAACAAGCGGGGACAGCTCCGGGAGGGACGACAACAAGCGAAGATAGCTCCGGGAAGGCCGACACCAAGCGGGGACAGCTCCGGGAGGGGCGAAAACAAGCGGGGACAGCTCCGGGAGGGGCAACAACAAGCGGGGACAGCTCCGGGAGGGGCGACACCAAGCGGGGACAGCTCCGGGAGGGGCGAAAACAAGCGGGGACAGCTCCGGGAGGGGCAACAATAAGCGGGGACAGCCCCGGGAGGGGCGACACCAAGCGGGGACAGTCCGGGAGAGGTGACATCAAGCGTATCAAATCAACGTAAATCGTATAAACCAAAGTTATTAACTCACACTTTGAATCTCAAATCAGTTGGAGCCTGTGCCAGAACACTGACGACCAATATTGTAGCGGAGCACTTGGCTACCAATTTTCTCTGAAATTCTCCGCATTGGGACCTTAACTAGATGTGGTAGTCGGTTAAAAGTATGTTCTCTAGTACAGATATCAGAACCTTAATTATTTTCCCCAACCAAGAACAATGTTTCCTCAAGATAAAAGTTTCCCCAAAAGAAAACATATCCAGAAAAATAACGAATATAAAATTGCATTATTATCATTCCCGGAATAAAACCACTCGCATGCATTGCCAACATCGACCATTTCTCTAATTTCAGGCAATAAAGCATCTTGATGAGATTCTGAATGGCATTTAATACGCGCATTGACGGGGGCGGGTACCCACCCCCTCGGGTTGTTCGGAGACAGCATAAAACGGCGGCGCGAAGCGCCAACGTACTTGGTATACCTTTTCCCGGATCATTTTTACAACTTTTGTGAAAATTTTAAGGTTTGGTCACCTCAGGTAGGGTCACCAGTACAGGTCGTGACCTGCCCTCGAAAAAATTTAAGATAGCGTAAGTCGGAATAGAGTAAACTTTTTCGATTGAATCTCATATCACATTATGGGCCCCCTGAGATCTCTAAACATTTTTCCGGTATTTTTAATATCGATGACCTAAGGTCAGGCAAGAGCCATGACCACACCGTTGGAAATGCATGGCAAAAATGGTTTTAACTGAATAACTTAGTAACGGATATAGATGGAGTATTTATTAACTGCATTAGATTCACCTCGTAATTGCAGTTCTATTGATATGAATTTTTCCCAATTTGACCTTTACCTGACCTCAAGTTCAGTCAAATCCTTGATTTGACCTAGCAAGGTCATATTATATATCATTCGATTCAGCTTTCTGCGAGGATGAATATGATTCAATTCGTTTTGCTCTATCTTTATTTGTTCAGATGAAATGACCGAAAACCTTCCTTTACATACTATCCCTATGACAGCATGTTTTGACCTCTAGTGACCTTAAATCTGACCTGACAAAAAATGGTTTAGATATTTTCGATTTAGAAGTGGGTCGGCTAGCCAACGCCGATCACCGTTTTTCGCTACCTAGCGTAGTTCTCGAGATCTTAGGGGCGGGGCGGGTACCCGCCCCCCCGTCCAGGCGAAGGTGGCTTAGACCCCGTCAATGCGTGTGTTAACCCTCGCCCCACCGGGGGCCATCGATGCCCCCCTAAGGTTTTTTCGGGATAGCAAAAAAACGACGAAACACAGGACTGCGGTTAAGGGCTCTATCTCTCATCCCATCATTTTTACACCATCCCTGAAATTTTTTACCCCGGGTCAGCCAAGGTCAGGTCACTAGGTGAGGTCAACCAAGGTGACCTCACTTCAACTTTAGAGCTCTATAAGAGCTACGTTTCTCTTTCGATCTATTTAAAACTTTCTACAGTTCATGGCTCCGCCAGGGTCTACAAGGTGTATATCCTGGATTTTTCGATCTCGTGACCTAAGGTCAGGTCACGAGGTGACCTTTCCCCTTGGAAAAGCATGTGAAAAGCTGTCTTATGATCTAAAAGCCATAAAAACGATTCAAAATGCTCGGCTTACTCAGAAAAGCGTTTTGGACACCCTTTTACGGATCCCAGGGGTCATATTTTCCCTTTGACCTCTCAAAGGTTATCCAAGGTCACCGGGCTCAAAAAGAGTATTTTGGCAATAACTTTTAACCTAATTAAGCTAGAGCGTTGAAACAAACACCATCGTGTATGTCTCATCACTAGCTTTCATTTTTTATACGGCAAGGTCACTTTCTGAGCATTGATGGCCTCAGGTCATATGAGGTAACGAGGTGACCCCTGGAGGTCAAATCACTGGCGGGAGGTCATTACGTTCCGCATAACGGAGAAAGGTCTGGAATTTTTCTATCCAATGTAGTTTACCAGACCTCAATAGCTCTAATGGCATAAGAGTTATGCCCTGTTTTCTTGAGCATTGCATATTTAAGTGAAAATAGCCTATCGTGACCTAAGAGGTCAAACTATTCACCTGAGCGCTTAAACATTCAGAATACTTCCTTACTGAATTCACACGAGCTTTCTAATGCACTTTGCAAATTTGCGCTAACCCTCATATTTTCGGAGTTAGAGGGGGCCATCGATGGCCCCCGGTGGGGCGAAAGTGGCGCCGGGCCCCAGGTGGGGCGCGGGTTAAGTTACATAAAGAGTACCTCACCAAAAATCTCCGGTTCTATACCTGGTTTATCTTTAACCAAGTGGCTTAACCAAGTTGTTTGCAAGCAAATAATCATTCCATGAGTGGAAAACAGCCCCTTCCCGCGGCGCTACCCGATTGCGACCCGGGAGCACCAGGCGTCTATAGCGCACAGCGAAAGAATCGGGGGCCACGCTTGTCCCCGCTTGTTGTCTCCACTCCCGGAGCTGTCCGTGCTTGCTGTCGCCCCTCCCGGAGCTGTCCACGCTTGTTTTCACCTCTCCCGGAGCTGTCCACGCTTGGTGTTGCCCCTCCCGGAGCTGTCCCCGCTTGTTATCGCCCCTCCCGGAGCTGTCCGCGCTTGGTGTCGTCCCTCCCGGAGTTGTCCCCGCTTGTTTTCGCCCCTCCCGGAGATGTCCCCGATTGGTGTCGCCTCTCCCGGAGCTGTCCCCGCTTGGTGTCGCCCCTCCCGGAGCTGTCCCCGCTTGGTGTCGCCCCTCCCGGATCTGTCCATGCTTGTTTTCGCCTCTCCCGGAGATGTCCCCGATTGGTGTCGCCTCTCCCGGAGCTGTCCCCGCTTGGTGTCGCCCCTCCCGGAGCTGTTCCCGCTTGGTGTCGCCCCTCCCGGAGCTGTCCCCGCTTGGTGTCGCCCCTCCCGGAGCTGTCCTCGCTTGTTTCGCCCCTCCCGGAGTTGTCCCCGATTGGTGTCGCCTCTCCCGGAGCTGTCCCCGCTTGTTATCGCCCCTCCCGGAGCTGTCCGCGCTTGGTGTCGTCCCTCCCGGAGTTGTCCCCGCTTGTTTTCGCCCCTCCCGGAGATGTCCCCGATTGGTGTCGCCTCTCCCGGAGCTGTCCCCGCTTGGTGTCGCCCGTCCCGGAGCTGTCCCCGCTTGGTGTCGCCCCTCCCGGAGCTGTCCCCGCTTGTTATCGCCCCTCCCGGAGCTGTCCGCGCTTGGTGTCGTCCCTCCCGGAGTTGTCCCCGCTTGTTATCGCCCCTCCCGGAGCTGTCCGCGCTTGGTGTCGTCCCTCCCGGAGTTGTCCCCGCTTGTTTTCGCCCCTCCCGGAGATGTCCCCGATTGGTGTCGCCTCTCCCGGAGCTGTCCCCGCTTGGTGTCGCCCCTCCCGGAGCTGTCCCCGCTTGGTGTCGCCCCTCCCGGAGCTGTCCCCGCTTGTTATCGCCCCTCCCGGAGCTGTCCGCGCTTGGTGTCGTCCCTCCCGGAGTTGTCCCCGCTTGTTTTCGCCCCTCCCGGAGATGTCCCCGATTGGTGTCGCCCCTCCCGGAGCTGTCCCCGCTTGGTGTCGCCCCTCCCGGAGCTGTTCCCGCTTGGTGTCGCACCTCCCGGAGCTGTCCCCGCTTGGTGTCGCCCCTCCCGGAGCTGTCCTCGCTTGTTTCGCCCCTCCCGGAGTTGTCCCCGATTGGTGTCGCCTCTCCCGGAGCTGTCCCCGCTTGGTGTCGCCCCTCCCGGAGCTGTCCCCGCTTGGTGTCGCCCCTCCCGGAGCTGTCCCCCGCCCGCCGTCCGGTCGACGCCCTACCGGCCGGCGCCATACATATAAGGTGGGGCCGGCGCCAGCACCGACACAGACACTGGACCAGCGCCCCAGCCAGACCAACAGAATGCTCCGCTTGGTGGGTCCTCGCCAGCCGCACTGTCTGTCGGCACTAGCTGGGGCCGCCTCAATATCTAGCCAGTGCTGTGGGAGAGTGCACCCAAACAAGCTAGGAAAGGCAGCTTACTAGGTTCATGCATGGAAAACAGGTCTTTGAGACCAAAACAGGGAGGGAGACCAAGATATGCTGCTGGTGCACACACTGGCGATCTAACCATGATAGGGTGGTCGGAGGTGTTAATCTTAAGAATTCTAATTCTCGAGGGGATGTTTTTGAGATAGCCAAAATCTCACTTAGCTTTCAATCCCAGCAGGGATGCATACAAACCAACATTAAAAATCGGACACTTGATATGTGAAATGAAAACACCTGCGGAAACTGAAAGCTCAAGAACTACTAAGGTCACTTACATTAGATTCCACATCGTTGATATTTTCACTAACCTCACAGACGTCTCGCTGTCGATAACCGTGATTTCCGCACCAACAGGCGATCGTGGCTGTGCTCGTGGCGTGCGCCTACGCCGCCCTGGTGCCGTTCGGCTACTCCGGCTACGCCGGCTACAGCCCGCTGGGCTACGCGGCGCCTCTCACCTACGCCGCCGGCTACGGCGCTCCCGTCACCTACGCCTCGCACGCTGCCTTCCCCACCTACGAGCGTGTCAGCCACAGCGTCGACGTCACCCACGAGCCCGTCGAGCAGCACGGATACATTGTCAAGTACTAGGCCAAGCCCACCCAGTCATCACTGTTGTTGCCATGAGTCTTCAGAGAGCTCGATCTGCTCTCCAGTCTCTGCCTAGAGCTGGCCATGGGCAGGTGAAGGTGTGAGCTGGAAGTGCTCACTGCTGTTACCTGAGCGTGGCTGGAGTGGCGCCTGCTCTCAGCTCGCCCATAGCTGTTGCTCCACACTGTCTGTGTCCGCTGCTCTATGGATACCTGTGCTTGCCTACTGTCCCTGTACTGATCACTGCATGCTGAGTGTTGAGCCGCCCCGAGTGTCTGCCCCGCCGCCATTGCTGAGTATGTCTGAGCTGAGATGAACGCTGAGTCCATCATCATCGTCCCACTGCTGGTTGGCATCTGGGCATGTGTGACGTCAGCACTGTCGCCGACTGTGGTTGGCTAGACAGTGAGTGACGTCACTGCTGCCTGATGGCCAGTGTTGAAGACACATCGAATGTGTATTTTTATATAAAATATGTTATATTCATTGTATGCTGAATATCTGCCAAGGGCTATTGAACACCTGGTGGTGTAACCGGGGACAGAGACTGTCGAAGCTTGTCTGGCTGAACCCTAGTCACCCTGTCAGCACTTTGCTGATCACACCTGTCGACCACTACTCTTAGCCATATCCGACATTAATCTTGTTCAAACGTATTGACATTGACCAGTCCCCATTCTCGGCAGAAGCCGGACAACATGTACGTTGCCAGGCCTGACTTCTTTTGGGGACAGGCTGGAAGTCTGCGGTACATTAAGAATAGCTGCTGTTTTATTTGGGCTGAGCTTCCATCTTTGTAGAGCATCAAATCTAACTTTATTCTAAGCCATACTTGGCGTGTTCCTTGACACGCTTGGCAGACAAAGTATACTCGCGTCCAGCACAGTAATGACAGCCCCCCTCCAACAGCAAGCGCATATCACCGGATGTGACGTCACATCTCGTGGCATATAACATGGGAAAATTTAATGATTATATATCCCACTTTTTGCAGAAACAGGCCCAGAATCGAAAGTGAAATGCTTATTTATTGCATTTGGGATAAACTTACTTGTCGTGTATTCTCACAAATTCGTAAGCAGGCAGTGCCATTAGCAGCAGTTTGACACCCGGCCCAACGGTGAGGGAATTCCTCCACGCCCACGTGACGTCACTCGGGCCTGAAGGAATCCCTCTTGAACGTACCTTTAAGTAAAGGTATATTGCAGTAATGAGTGGCTTATAAAAACAATACTGGGTTTAGTGTTCTAAAAGACAAAACCTGGGCCCCAAAGAAAACAACAGCTCTTCGTGTTGTAGCCCGAGCTTCCAGTTACCCCCTCTCTCCCTAAGAAGGTCAACCCTGGCACCGTCCATGGTGGCCAGCCAGTTGGGCAGGCCAGTACCGCTTCTCGGGTCAACTGGGTAGTACTTCTTGTTTGAATCAGAGTTTGGTCGGTTCAGGTCTGAACTTCTGGAGGAGTCAGCGTCGACCCACGTGCGTAATTGGATGAACCGAGTCTGAACCCTATCTATAGGTGGTGACCCAGAGAATCGATATTTTGACATATCTGCGGCAGAGAGACAGATATTTTGCTGGGAACTGGAGTTTCACATTCTTGGGGCTAACAGTTTATGTGATATGCCGTAAATATTAGCTTTCAAGCCGGCCTCTGTCGCCACTCCCGCAACACGAATACAAAATCTCACAGATGCCCAACCGTAGCAGCACAGGCGGCGAAATGGGGGAGTGGGGGCTCCCTGTGCCCCCTCGGACGGACGACGGAGTACCGCCATTGAGGTGTCACCCTCCCTGCTCAAATCGCGAAAGATTGAAATGCAGCTCCGCCTTACCTAGGCTTTCAGAAAGGAAGTCTTGCTTTGGAGGCTGGTCCGCAGATCAACGGACGCTGACTGTAGATCCACCCTGCAATTTTTTCTCAGACATGGTATGGTATGTCACAATCATGACTCTCGTGAAACGCTCACAATGACCTTACGTGTACCGGGACAGGAACACCAGAAATAATGAGCGTTAAAAATCATCGTCGTTGACAAGCCACGCAGACTTAACCCTTCGCCTCCTGGGGGTGACCGCCTTCGGTTTTTTCGCGAATGATTCCGAGTCGATTGAAATGAGAAGCGCATCACTTCGCAGACGTCTAGGGTGGTAAATTCGTTAGACAATGACAAAAAATTGGCATCAGCCCAGGTCAACCGGTTATAGCGTAATTTCAAAACCCATGTAAGGTGATTCTATTCTTCTAAAACTAGCTTGTGAAAAAATGACATCAGCCCAGTTCGACGAGTTATAGTGTAACTTCGAAACCCATGTGAGGTGATTCTATTCTGCTAAAACGAGACTGACAAATTCAGGGTTTAACTCGGCTTCAGAGCTATATCATGTTTCGAAAAATCATTCGAAAGCTCTTGAAACGAAAAATGTGTGTTGTCATTGATGTTTAATTCAGGTCAATACTAAAGTCACCAGAAATCAACAAAGTTCGTGATTTTTAAGTGTTTGTGCCTATAAGATTTGAACAAATTAAGATATTCTCCTAAATTTGGTATAGATATAGATAGATGTATACGGAGGTATCCATAAGATGTGGCTTTTCAGCCCTCAATTACAAGGACACAGCACACATAGGGAGCACACACTTTCGTAAACCACACAATACTTTACAGAACATGACCGTTGTAGATATCAATTTTAAAGAAATGCGCTAGTTCATTTTTAGCCTATCCTCTTTCCTAAATGCCCACCATACATATATTTAGCTCTCTCTCATCCCACTGTTCCATGCTTCTACCCCTCTGAAGCGAAAACTATGCTTGGCTTGCTCCGTTCGCACCCTTGGGAGTTCTAGCATATCACGGTCAGTCCCGCGTGTGCTCCGGCTAGAGATTTCGGAGCGACGGGAAACTGACCACGACAGTGCACTTCCAGAGTCGTCGGAGAGCAGTCTACTAATAACTTTTATGTCCCGTTTTTTTTAGCAAATCGGGAAACGTCGGCCAGCCCAAGGATTGCAGGGCTGGGGTCACGTGCTCACGCCTGCTCAGTCCCTTTACGATGCGTGCGCCAAAATTTTTTTCTGGATGCAATGCTTTTGAGTGGCATTGCATCCTCCCCATACAGTCATACAATACTGTATATGTGGGAACACAGGGGCCTGAACCAGAAGTTTTCTGGTCTCTGGTGGGATTTTGCGGCTTAAGCGATATAATCCAGTGAGGATGCCGTAATAGCGACGAGTTACTTGCGATACTTGTTTTTCCCAGGTCAGGGCTAAGTCGACGTAGACACCGAGGATCTTAGCATATGATGATTTTTAGCATGTGATGTGGGTTTGATGAGGGTGTTACCGAACTTAATAGTGAGGTTCGGGTCACACCTGTTCCAGTTCGACTTTACAACGAGAAGCTCAGTTTTGCTGGGGTTTACTTTGAGCCGATTCTGAGTAAACCAGTCATGGGCTAGTCTAAGCGTACTTTCCACACGCAGTTTTAGCTGGCAAATGTTTGCCACAGTGTCTGAGTCTAGGAACTGTGCATCATCCGCGTACATGATGAGCTTGCCCGAAGACAAGTGAGATGCCAGGTCATTTGTGAAAATCAAAAACAACTTTGGTCCCAGGAGTGAGCCTTGGACCACGCCGTGCGTCACTGGTAGTGACCCAGCTCTGCCTCCCTGGATCTTTTGAGTCCTATTTGATAGCCAGTCCTTGAACCAGTGTTTGTCTATGCCATACCACCCTAGCTTCTGGAGTAGGCGCGAGTGTTCCACGCTGTCAAACGCGCGCGATGTGTCAGCTGTTAAGAGGGTAGTGACGTGTCCTTGATCCATGTTGTCGGAGATGAAATTAACCGTTTCTAGCATTGCTGTTTCAGTCGAATGTCCCGATCTGAAACACCGTGCTGGTTATCGCACAGTATGTGGTTTTTCTCGAGATAGGACGATAGTTGGAGACATACTACGTTCTCACACAGTTTGCTAGCCACACTAAGGATAGAAATTGGCCGGAAGTTCCCGGGATCACTGCGGTCACCTTTTTTGTAGAGTGGGATCACTGAGGTCTCCTTCCACTGTGGAGGTACCTCGCCAGTACGCAGTGAACAGTTGATGACGTTTTGAAGATGTGGACCAACAACAAAATTGGACTCATAGTAATGAGTACGACCCAAGAATTGTAATGTTATGAAACATGACATTGAAAGAGTATTATTTGACGTTTGCTTAAGATCTGGGTCATAATGTGACCTTGAAAATTCATGCCGTAAATCATTCGAATACTTAAGCCAAGAAGAGCACATTGATAAATTTATGGTATATGTGTTATGCTTCCCGAGCTTTCAGGTTCTTTCTAAATTAGTCTAAATTTGATCCAAGTTGATGAGGTGCAGACTGGCATGTCCCCTCGGATACGGATGTAAAAAATCCTCAGATCGTATATTCGGCCACAGCCCTTCATCATAATCGTGTAGGTAACGTCACAAATTTTCAATCATAGTGCAACCAAGGCCTTATATTTGAGAGCCTAGCCAAACCTAGAATTGAACTTCATACAAATGCCTTTTAGAATGAATTCTTAAACAACATTGGATGTCGTGACAACAACAATCTTTGTACCTCAAACCTAAGGGATATGTCAACAATGCAACAAAACTAGACGAGTATTTGCGTGACACTTTTCTAAAAAAAAGTTATCTGCAAGCATTGGGACACATTGTTATCAAGAAATACATATAAAAACAACAAAGTCGGTCAGCATCTTAGTCTTTGTTCTGGCCGTAGTACGAGGTGACGTCCCAGGTGTTTTTTCTGTTATTACAGCCAAACATAAGCTTTTCATTAATAATGAAAATTCACTCAAGTATTCTAATCAGTTTTTTGTATATTTCTGTTCTTATTATTTTTCTATTTGTTGTTGACTGCAGCTAAAATGCTAACAACAACTACTTATTTAGCACTAGTACACATGATACTAGATCGATGCAATGACTGCAAACGTTCCCATTCAATTCAGCCTGATGCTATCTTTTATTAGATATGCCTCGCTGGAATTATTTAATTAAGGTTGTACTTAGTGGTCAGGGTCATCTTATCCCTTAACTCAATTTATTGCATAATATTAGTTAAGATGGTCAATAATTTATAAATCCTTTTGCCCAGCCTGTACCTCTGACCCAACGCTAAGCGTCGAATATGCAATCTAAGTGTGTTTTTTACATCCGGATTCGAGGAGACAGGCCAGTCCGCACCTTAACAATGTATGATCATGCTCCTCGCTGCAGCACTCCGAAACCTATTAGATATATCATATCTAACCTATTAGATATATCATATCTAATAGGTTTCGGAGTGCTGCAGCGAGGAGCATGATCATATTTTGTCCATTGTAGGGCCCTACCATTTTGTCCCTCTGTGATGTCACGGGTCAGCGGATATGGTTCAAACTCGGATCAAGAGTAGAAAACGTATAGGTGCTTCCGCACTGTTTAATTGTTCTGTATTACTTCCGGTTCTAGAGATCGTAAGGGGTGCTATGACTATCTATGACTATATTTCCCCAGGCGGTGATGTGTACGAAAAGAGCCCAGCAGGTGGCCGGGTTAAGCAGATATATTTGCTGGGTATAAAAATATCATATGTAATACTATTTCGAATTAAATGCTACAGTAATGAAGCCGTTAGATCAAAATACATTGTTTCGGAAAATAAAATCAAAACGTTTGTTTTGCTTGGACAGGAGAGCAACAAATACAATGCTGAATTAAACAGATCCGTTGCTAATATATTCCGGCTAGTTATTTTCTTTTGGTTAGGTATAGGTGATGAATATCACCGCTATCGGTTTCTAGCCACATTTTCTTTGAAAATACCTGTCCACATGATGGTCCGTTAGGGTAAACTCTTTCTCTTTGTGAACACGCTATCAAATTGTGCACTCTGTGCCACCTGCATACATTCTCTTTGAATGTGACCGGTACCCCAGAGATACGAGTACATGCGCCACAGTATTAGCACGCGCCTTTACAGAGGGTATCCTCCCCGCTTGGGCTTTTGGAGATATAATGAAAACAACGGTGTATAGCGCCACCCTACTTGGTATAGCTTTTCCTTGATCATTTTTGCAACTTTAAGCAAAATTTTAAGGTTCTTTCATCTCAGCTCAGGTCACCAGCACAGGTCAAGTGACCTCACCTAAAACAGTTTAAGATAACATAAGTCAGAGCAGAGTAAACCTATCCGAATGAAACTCGTATCACATAATATCCCAAGGTCAAAGAGGTCACGAGATAGAGGTCATGAATGCTTCCAGGTCAACGCAGACATTGAAGGAAAAATTAATTTTATATTTTAAAAAGAGCCGATTGAAACAATTTAAAATGGATATCAATACAAAAGAGATGCAACGGCTTTTGTAAGAAAAATAAAAACTGACCTCAGGCCAGACTTTGACCTCGTGACCTCGTCTCCTTTTCTTGAAATTGAGAATTTTTGAAGCTATATTTTCAATTTTTGACATTGGGGAGTCCTCACGGTGTAAGCTAACGGGTGGTGGGTGATTTTTGTAACTCAGATTTAATAAGAGGCCAGAGAGGTCATCACCTAGGGCTAAGCGAAGACTGAAAGTATCATTCGTGTGGATACGCTACAATATGGCTGATATGAATGTCAAATGAAAGGTGGTCAATTACCTACCACAGATTTCGTACCAGAATTTGTGTCACGGATCTAAAATAACCTTTGCGACCTGATAAAATGACCTAGCTTGACCTTAAATGGGATTTTAAAGAAAAGGACGCTTATATGTCGTTAACGATTTCATTTCAAGGCTTGGGAGATTCATGGTGCTTCGGATATGTTGAGAGCATTAAAGTCATACCGACCTTGCGTGACCTTGATTCTTAGCTTACCTACAACCAAATCACGCAAAAATAGCGCAGGATGAATAAGGCAATACATAAGCATCACCAAAGATCGGTAAGACTTCAAGCAATGCTCTTAACATATCCGAAACGCAATGAGCCTATCAAGTCATCAAATCAAACTTCGACATGATTTTATACTTTCCTTTTAACAACCATCGCGGTGGGCCGCTGAGCAGGGGGAAATAAAAGCTGATTTGCACCGAGAAACCACGGCGTAAAATTTGGGAGCTCCGGCCATATGCGTAAATTTTCCATCCCAGAACACCTAATGTAAAGATGCGTACAGAGCAGAGTGGCGGCAGGGCCTTAACACGCGCATTGACGGGGGGCGGGTACCCGCCCCCCTCGGGTTTTTCGGAGATAGTAGAAAAACGGCGGCGCGTAGCGCCGCCGTACCTGGTATACCTTTTCCCTCATCATTTTTGCAACTTCTGTGAAAATTTTAAGGTTAGGTCATCTCAGGTCAGGTCACCAGTACAGGTCAAATGACCCGACCTCAAAAAAAGTTTAAGATAGCATAAGTCGGAGCAGGGTGAACTTATTCGATTGAAATTCATATCACATAACGGGCCCACCGAGTTCTCTAAAATATGTTCCGGTATTTTTTATATCGATGACCTAAGGTCAGGTACGAGGCATGACCTCTCCGTTGGAAATACATGGGAAAAATGGTTTTTACGGAATAACTCAGTAACGGATGGTGATAGAGCATTTATTTTAGCTGCATTAGACTCGCCTGGGCTTTGCGGTTCTAATGATATGCATTTTATATAATTTGACCCTGACCTGCCCTCAGGTCAGGTCAAATCCTTGATTTGACCTAGCAAGGTCAAATTATATATCATTCGATTTGGCTTGCTAAGAGGATTCATATGGTTCAAGTCGTTTTGCTCTATCTTTACTTGTTCAGATGTAATGCCCGAAAAACTGAATTTTACATGTTATCCCTATGACGGGTATGTTTTGACCTCTCGTGACCTTAAATGTGACCTGACAAAAATATGGTTGGAATGTTTTCGATGGAGAAGTGGATGGGCAGCCCAACGCCGTTCACCGTTTTTCGCTACCTACCGTGGTTCTCGAGATCTTAGGGGGGCGGGTACCCGCCCCCGTCAATGCGAAGGTGGCTCAGACCCCCGTCAATGCGCGTGTTAAAAACATTCAGAGCGAGCCACTCGAAGTCCTCTAAGTCTCCCTAAATTTCTGGAAAAGTCAAAGAAAGTGTCCCCAAATGTATACCCAAAAGTCTAAGAATTTCTGGGTTCTAGCGTCTGATAGAGTTGAGTTAGAATTAGTATGTAGACATCACTGGCTTCTTTTCGTTACGGCGAATCGAATGATGAATAATATGATAAACATGCCAGGTCAAAACATAAAAATGTCCTGACCTGAGGTCAGATCAAGGTAGCTTTCTGATCAAGCATAGTCGATATGCATGTTACAGTGTATATACACGAAATCAGGGAATCAGCGGATTTCCTAACGAGTCCGCGAATCTCCCAGTGATTCCGCAGACTAACAACTCTCGGAAATCCGTGGAATTCCGACCGTTTGTCCAGGGTGTCTGCGGAATCCCTGAAACAAGAGCTGGGTGTTTGCAGATTCACTAGGGGATCCGTGGAATCACTGAAACGAGAACCGGGTGTCCGCGAAATCCCTGGGAATAGGCCGTGTATTTGCGGAAAAGTAGAGCAATCGTTGTTAACCGGACTCTTTCAAATAACTACGAAATTTTTGGTTGTTTCAGATGTGGGTGTAGCTGGGTATGGTCTTCAATGCAAGACGAATGTAATGTTTCTTCAGAGCAAAGCAATGTTTAGGTTTTCGTGGTGTGTGTGTAATTGTACGTGGTCTGGTATGGTTTTTTAAGGCTTTCATGTGCATGATAATGGCGAGGGTAAAGGCGATACTCATGTAGCCACTATCGTCAAAGGGTGGATCACGTAGTTTCTATCAGTTTCATTGAAATAATGGATGTAGTATATTATGTAACCTTCTATAGGCGGGTTCAGGATCGCCCATCGGGGGGATAGATTGCGGAGAGGCATTCGGACCAAGAAGGGCGTCAGTTTTTGCCCGCAAAACGTATCGGATGAGCGGCAAATCTTATCACGGGGCGCCGATTTTCGGATCCTGGTGGGGGAGCAACGTTTCAGGGAGCAGCATCGACCCGTTCAGAGAGGCGCCGAGACCATTTTTGGGGGCACGGAGGGTCGATCGGAGGGGGGCGCCTGCTCCCTTCCACTCCCTGGATCCGCCTATATACCATATCATATCAGACAAGCGAATCATGGTTTCCTAGCTAGGGACATAGGCGGAAGAACATTTTTCAAGTTGAGGGGGTAAAAGTGGTCATCACTGGTGGGGCTAAGTTTAATTCGACATTTTATTTGATTTGTTAACGGAAAGGTACGGAATCGGCTGAAGGTTGGGATGCGCTGCCCCCCCAGTTTGAAAGCTAAGGGGGCGGTCGCCCCCTGCCCCCGCCTCCTGCGCTTATGGCCGTGGACGTTGGAGCTAAGCTTAAGTTGGGGGGGCAGGCCAGATTGACAAGGAAAAAATGTAGACCAGTGGAAGAGTACGGTGACAGGTGCAAGGATAAAACAGTGGCAACTAAATTTGTTCCGTTGCTGCTTTCAACCAGATCAAATTACCCCGAAGAAATAACATGTGTAGTTCGCCCCGAAAGCGTGAGAGGAGGGGGCAGCTGCCTCTCCCTGCCCTCTGTCCCTGACCTTAGCTGCTAATTGTTTCCTCCTGCAATGTTTAGTGCAGGGCATAAGTCTGATCTTTAAGCCGCGCCCCAGTGGGCCTCCGAGCCACCTCGGCCGGGATCTTCGAACACCCCCATCGAAATCGGCTCCTATGTGGGATAGCGAAAAAACGCGAAGGCTGGTGGATAGCTCATACATATTCATGACGAAACTATATCAGTCACTTTTGGCTCAGGTCAATATTGAAGTCATGACAGGTCAAAGAAGGTGGCATTTTGAGAAGAGTTCTTGGGCCCTAGCATGTGACAGATTTGAGTTAGAAGCATTTTTAGGCACCATTCGCTTCCTCTCATCACAGCAAATCGAACGATGAATGATATGACCATGCTAGATCAAAACAAAAAAAATGGCCAGACCTCAGGTCAGATCAAGGTCACTTTTGAACTTAGCATAGTCAATATGCATATCAATCGACTCTCAATAGAAATCCAAACGCAATGGTATCAAAATAAAAGCTGTGTCATCACTTCATGCAAAATTATGTATCTGAGTCTGAAAACTGCTTAAGTAGCCCCAGATGACCTCTCAGAGGTCACAGGTCAATAATTATGGCATGAGCTTAGAAAGGGGCCATAATAATACAATTTGGGGAATATGAAGGTATTCACAGCTGTATCTACACAAAAGCAACCCAATTTCTGTTTTTCCATGTATTTCCAACGGAGAGGTCATGATCCGTACTTGACCTGAGGTCATCGATATGAAAATCCCGGAGCATATTTTGTAGCACTCGGTGGTCCAATTATGTGGCAAAAGTTTTAACACGATATATTCACCTATCTCTTACTTAAGTCATCTTAAGCATTTTTGGAGGTGAGGTCACTTAACTTGCATTGATGTCGTGACCTGAGATGAGCCAACCTTAAAATTGTGAGGAAAGTTGCAAAATTGATCAAGGATAAGGTGGGCAAAGCACAGCGGCTCTTCGCGACGCCGTTTTTTCGTGCCGCTGGAAAAACCCGAGGGGTGTTCAAACACCCCACCGGGGCGAGGGTTAACATGGTGGGTGCTTATTAATTTCAAACCGGACCAAACCTGTTCTTAATGAAAAGAGCTTTTGGAATATTTCAGCTTTCTGGCAATAAGCTGAGAGATACAACGTGGCACGGGCTTCATTTATTCGGAAAGCCACTTCTGCACTCTTTCATTGAAGAGAGCTTCTGATATCTTCAGACAACGCAGCGCACCCCACAGCACAGGACACGGGTGTAGCGGGGACTGAGCGGGCAGCATGACCCGACCTCCTGGGATTTCTGCCTGTTCGCAAAGGCGTCACAACCGATCGGAAACGAAGGGAAGGGAAGTTTCCAAGAAAACTCAAACGCAAATAAGCAATAAAAACATGTTTAAACGCATGTTATCGTTTGCAAGGCGTTGCTTTAATGTCAATTTGTTGTCACGGTGCTCTTGAGATATTTGGATGGTTCTCTTTAAAAAAGTTTGTTTAGGTTGTGTTGATGTTAACATTTATCCAAGAACTTAGCCCTGATATTCACCCGACGGTCTATCGCCGCGTGTTTACCTTCCATCTGCAAAACCGTTCAACTTAATTGCGCGTATATGACCCCTGTCTGACAACCCATTGGAAATAATCACTCGAAGAACAATATCCCTACCGCTCACACGTTTCCTGCGCCTAGAGTGACGAGGTTACATGAGTTTCCCCCGCTTTGCTTAGACACACGGATATTTCACAAAATTTCGCGGATCACCGGCACTGTTTTAGGTATTTCGCGAACTCCCTAGTGAATCCGCAGACACCTGAATGTGTTTCCGTTGTTCCGGGAACTCACTGAACAAACGGCCGGTATTCCACGGATTTACGAGCGTTCTTGGACATCCGTGGAATCACTAGGAGATTCGCGGACTCCCCAGGAAATCCGCGGATCCCCGGATTTCGCGGATACACTGTAATATGTATATCAATAGACTCGCAATAACAAAATAATGGTATCAATAACAATCAATATCAATAACAAACAATATCAATAACAAAATAATGAAACGCAATGGTATCAAAATAAAAGTTGTATTGTCATTTCCTGTTATTTTGCAAGTTATTGACATAAGTCTGAAAATCTACTTCAGTAGCTCAGATGACCCCTCAGAGGTCACAGGTCATAAATTGCAACATGAAAACATGGAAAGGGGCCAGGATACTACGATTTAGAGAATATGAAGGTATTCTCAACTGCATCCACACAAATGCAAACCAATTTCTGTTTTCCCATGCAATTCCAAAGGAGAGGTCACATAATCCGCATCTGACCCCAGGTCATCGATATAAAAATAACGGTTTTTGTAGCGCTCGGTGAGCCCATTAGGTGATATGGGTTTGAATTGGAAAGATTTACCTTTTTTCCGGGGATCCGGAATCCGGGGATCCGCGGATTTCCTGGGGAGTCCGCGAATCTCCTAGTGATTCCACAGATGTCCAAGAACGCTCGTATCTTCAACATTTTTTAGGTGAGGTTACTTGACCTGCACTGGTGACCTGACCTGAGATAGTCAAAGCTTAAAATTTTGGGGAAAGTTGCGGAATCAATCAAGGATAAGGCGCGGCAGGTACGGCGGCGCTTTGCGCCGCCGTTTTTTCGTGCCGCCGGAAAACCCCGAGGGGGTGTTCAAACCCTCCACCGGGGCAAGGGTTAACAAGGCTGACATCCTGATAGTAGAAGCTGTCCAGCGCTGGGCCACGAGGCTCGTACCATTACTCAAGACCCTGGACTATGAAAAAAAACTCTGGAAACTTCAGATACCCTCTCTACTGTGCCGAAGGAGACATGCTAATGGTTCAGATCATGAATGGACCGACATCACACACAAGAAGTGTTCAGAGATCCCGGGTGTGATTAACATAAGAGAGCATCTCTTTACTCGCGCAATGACAAGAGTCGGAGCCACCTTCATTTGGACTGGGGGCGCGTAGGGAAGAGGGGGATCTACCCCGTTAGATCTCGGGAACCAAACTAGATAGCAAAAAACGGTTAAGAGTTGAATAGGCCATCCAAATGCCTATAGAAAACTTATCAACCATTTCTTGTTAGGTTATACCTAAGGTCACTAGAGGTCAAGGTATGCCACCATAGGAATAAAATGCAAATCAATGTTTTCAGTCATTACATCTGAACTAGTAAATAAAGAGCAAAACAATCCAGGCCATCGGAATCCTCGCAGCAAGCCAAATCGGAGAAAATATAATATTAACTTGCTAGGTCAAGACAGGTAAAATCTAGGATTTGACCTTACCTGAGGTCTGGTGAAGGTTAAATTAAGTCACAATTCATAGCTTTAAAACTGCACAGATAAGGCAACCTGAAGCCGTTAAAACAAAGGCCCTACCACCATCCATTACTAAGTTATTCAGTTTAAACCGTTTTTCCGTTCTATCTGCAGTCGAGAGTTCATTGCTCGTACCTGACCTTAGATAATCGGTATCGAAAGTACCGGAACATTTGTTGTAGAACTCGGTAGGATCATTATGTAATACGAGTTACATTCGGATAAGTTTACTTTGCTCTGACTTATGCTATCTTAAACTTTTTTAGGTGAGGTCACTTGACCTGCGCTGGTGACCTGAGCTGAGATGAAAGAACCTTAAAATTTTGTTTAAAGTTGCAAAAATGATCAAGGAAAAGCTAAACCAAGTAGGGTGGCGCTATGCACCGCTGTTTTCATTATATCTCCAAAAGCCCAAGCGGGGAGGGTACCCTCTGTAAAGGCGTGTGTTGATACTGTGGCGCATGTACTCGTATCTCTGAGGTACCGGTCACATTCAAAGAGAATGTATGCAGGTGGCACAGAGTGCACAATTTGAGAGTGTGTTCACAAAGAGAAAGAGTTTACCCTAACGGACCATCATGTGGACAGGTATTTTCAAAGAAAATGTAGCTAGAAACCGATAGCAGTGATATTCAGCACCTATACCATACCAAAAGAAAATAACTAGCCCGAATATATTAGCAACGGATCTGTTTAATTCAGCATTGTATGTGTTGCTCTCCTGTCCAAGCAAAACGAACCTTTTGCTTTTATTTTCCTGAACGATGGATTTTTATCTAACGGCTCCATAACTGGAGCAGTTATCTATTCATTTATTTGACATACATAGCATCTCCACTATTCATGTGGCTATTCTGACGCCGGTCGTAATGAAGATGGGGGGACATAAATGATAACTTGAGCATAAACACACTGTAGGATAAGGATAAGGATAGGATAGTTGATGGGGAAGGACAAGGATTACACACGGGGAGGGTCGCCACAGGCGCCGCGCTCAACCCATGGAGTGAGGTAGTGGGAATTGATGAAGGGATCCGGTGAAAAGCATGGAAAACAACAAACAAACAAGGCGTGACGATGACGGTGATGATGTATCAATCTCGTTCTTTTCGGCTGGTCTCTCTTTTCGTTCTTCGCTTTTGTCGTCGTGATTTGTCGTTGTCGTTTCTCAGGTAATTCGAAGTAGTACTGAATATGATATTTTTATACCCGGGAATTTATCTGCTTAACCCGGCCACCTGCTGGGCTCTTTTCGTACACATCACCGCCTGGGGAAACGGTCATAGCACTCCTTACGATCTCTAGAACCGGAAGTGATACAGAACAATTAAACAGCGCGGAAGCACCTATACGTTTTCTACTCTTGATCCAAATTTGAACCATATCCGCTGACCCGTGACATCACAGAGGGGCGAAATGGATCATATCTAACAGGTTTCGGAGTGCTGCAGCGAGGAGCCTGATCATAAATTGTTAACACGCGCATTGACGGGGGGCTGAGCCACCTTCGCTTTGACGGGTGGGGGCGGGTACCCGCCCCCTAAGATCTCAGGAACCACGGTAGGTAGCGAAAAACGGTAAACGGCGTTGATATACTCTTTTTTGTCAGGTCACATTTAAGGTCACGAAAGGTCAAAACATGCCGTCCTAGGGATAGCATGTAAAAAGTTTTTCGGCCATTGCATCTGAAGAAGTAACGATAGAGCAAAACGACTTAAACCATATGAATCCTCGCAAAAAGCCGAATCGAAGAATATATAATTTGACCTTGCTAGGTCAAATAAAGAATTTGACCTGACCTGAGGTCAGGTCAGCGTCAAAATATATAAAATGCATATCATTAGAACTGCAAGGCCACGGCACGTCCAATGAAGCTAAAATAAACGCTCTATCACCATCCGTTACTGAGTTATTCAGTAAAAACCATTTTTCCCATGTATTTCCAATGGAGAGGTCATGTCTCGTACCTGACCTTAGATCATCGATATCAAAAATACCGGAACATATTTTAGAGAACTCGGTGGGGCCATTATGTGATATGAGCTTCAATCGGATAAGTTCACCCTGCTCTGACTTATGCTATCTTAAACTTTTTTAGGTCAGGTAACTTGACCTGTACTGGTGACCTGACTTGATATGACCTAACCTTAAAATTTTCACAGAAGTTGTAAAAATGATGAGGGAAAAGGTATGCCAAGTACAGCCGCGCTACGCGCCGCCGTTTTTCTGCTGTCTCCGAAAAACCCGAGGGGGCGGGTACCCGCCCCCCGTCAATGCGCGTGTTAAGGTGCAGACTGGCCTGTCTCCTCGAACCCGTTTGTAAAAAAAAAACACTTAGATTGCATATTCGACGCTTAGCGTTGGGTCAGAGGTACAGGCTGGGCAAAAGGATTTATCAATTATTGACCATCTTAACTAATATTATGCAATAAATTAGGTTCAGGGATAAGATGACCCTGACCACTAAGTACAACCTTAATTAAATAATTCCAGCGAGGCATATCTAATAAAAGATAGCATCAGGCTGCATTGAATGGGAATGTTTGCAGTCATTGCACCGATCTAGTATCACGTGTACTAGTGCTAAATAAGTAGTTGTTGTTAGCATTTTAGCTGCAGCCAACAAGAAATAAAAAAATAATAACAAAAATATAGAAATAGCTGATTAGAATACTTGAGTGAATTTTCATTACTAATGAAAAGCTTGTGTTTGGCTGTAATAATAGAAAAAAAACACCTGGGACGTCACCTCCATAGACCTCCACACCACCTATAGACAGACACAAGTTCGGACCCGGTTCATCCAATTACGCACGTGGGTCAACTCTGACTCCTCCAGAAGTTCAGACCTGAACCGACAAAACTCTGATTCAAACAAGAAGTACTACCCAGTTGACCTGAGAAGCGGTACTGGCCTGCCCGGCTGGCTGGCCACCATGGACGGTGCCAGGGTTGGCCTTCTTAGGGAGAGAGGGGAACTGGAAGCTATTTTTATAACCCATCACTGTGCTGGACAAGCGTTTGCTTTGTCTGCGATGTGCGTCAAGGAACATGGCAAGTAGCGTTTAAAAGTAACGTTAGATTTGATGATTTACAAAGATGGAACCTCAGCCCAAATAAAACAGCAGCTATTCTTAATGTACCGCAGACTTCCAGCCTGTCCCCAAAAGAAGTCAGGCCTGGCAACGTACATGTTGTCCGGCTTCTGCCGAGAATGGGGACTGGTCAATGTCAATACGTTTGAACAAGATTAATGTCGGATATGGCTAAGAGTAGTGGTCGACAGGTGTGATTAGCAAAGTGGTGACCAGGGTTCAGCCAGACAAGCTTCGACAGTCTCTGTCCCCGGTTACACCACGACGTGTTCAATAGCCCTTGGCAGATATTCAGCATACAATGAATATAATATATTTTATATAAAAATACACATTCGATGTGTCTTCGACACTGGCCATCAGGCAGCAGTGACGTCACTCACTGTCTAGCCAACCACAGTCGGCGACAGTGCTGACGTCACACATGCCCAGATGGCAACCAGCAGTGGGACGATGATGATGGACTCAGCGTTCGTCTCAGCTCAGACATACTCAGCAATGGCGGCGGGGCAGACACTCGGGCGGCTCAACACTCAGCATGCAGTGATCAGTACAGGGACAGTAGGCAAGCACAGGTATCCATAGAGCAGCGGACACAGACAGTGTGGAGCAACAGCTATGGGCGAGCTGAGAGCAGGCGCCACTCCAGCCACGCTCAGGTAACAGCAGTGAGCACTTCCAGCTCACACCTTCACCTGCCCATGGCCAGCTCTAGGCAGAGACTGGAGAGCAGATCGAGCTCTCTGAAGACTCATGGCAACAACAGTGATGACTGGGTGGGCTTGGCCTAGTACTTGACAATGTATCCGTGCTGCTCGACGGGCTCGTGGGTGACGTCGACGCTGTGGCTGACACGCTCGTAGGTGGGGAAGGCAGCGTGCGAGGCGTAGGTGACGGGAGCGCCGTAGCCGGCGGCGTAGGTGAGAGGCGCCGCGTAGCCCAGCGGGCTGTAGCCGGCGTAGCCGGAGTAGCCGAAC
Organism: Lepas anatifera; assembly: GCA_034440635.1. Classification (NCBI taxonomy): domain Eukaryota; kingdom Metazoa; phylum Arthropoda; class Thecostraca; family Lepadidae; genus Lepas; species Lepas anatifera. The sequence goes on along the minus strand of JAOTON010000131.1, from coordinate 862,455 downwards.
GGCACCAGGGCGGCGTAGGCGCACGCCACGAGCACAGCCACGATCGCCTGTCGGTGCGGAAATCACGGTTATCGACAGCGAGACGTCTGTGAGGTTAGATAAAATATCAACGATACAGAAACTATTGTAAGTGACCTTAGGATGGCCTTAAGCTTTCAGTTTCCGCAGGTGGTCTCAGTTTACATCTCAAGTGTCCGATTTATAATGTAGGTTTGTACGGGTACCTTGCGGGATTGAGATCTAATTGAGGTCTAAGCTCCCCCAAAATTATCCCCTCGAAAATTGGCCCGACCGTCTTAGGAAGATATTATCGTCAATCTTTGTATCACCAGCACATCTTGGTCACATTCCTCCCTCCATTTTGGCAGAGGTATTTTCAATGCATGAAAAGATTAAGCTGCCTTTTCGAAATCGTTTGAGTGCCCTCCCCCGCAGCACTGGCTAGATATTGTGTGCCGACTGCCGGTACAGCTGGCGAGGACCCACCAAGCGGAGCATTCTGTTGGTCTGGCTGGGGCGCTGGTCCAGTGTCTGTGTCGGTGCTTGCGCCGGCCCCACCTTATATGTATGGCGACGGCCGGTAGGGCGTCGACCGGACGGCGGGCGGGGACAGCTCCGGGAGGGGCGACACAAAGCGGGGACAGCTCCGGGAGGGGCGACACCAAGCGTGGACAGCTCCGGGAGGGGCGACACCAAGCAGGGACAGCTCCGGGAGGGGCAACACCAAGCGGGGACAGCTCCGGGAGGGACGAAAACAAGCGGGGACAGCTCCGGGAGGGGCAACACCAAGCGGGGACAGCTCCGGGAGGGGCAACAACAAGCGGGGACAGCTCCGGGAGGGGCGACACCAAGCGGGGACAGCTCCGGGAGGGGCGACAACAAGCGTGGACAGCTCCGGGAGGGGCGATAACAAGAGGGGACAGCTCCGGGAGGGGCGATAACAAGCGGGGACAGCTCCGGGAGGGGCGATAACAAGCGGGGACAGCTCCGGGAGGGGCGACAACAAGCGGGGACAGCTCCGGGAGGGGCGACAACAAGCGGGGACAGCTCCGGGAGGGGCGACAACAAGCGGGGACAGCTCCGGGAGGGGCGACAACAAGCGGGGACAGCTCCGGGAGGGGCAACACCAAGCGGGGACAGCTCCGGGAGGGGCGACAACAAGCGTGGACAGCTCCGGGAGGGGCGATAACAAGAGGGGACAGCTCCGGGAGGGGCGATAACAAGCGGGGACAGCTCCGGGAGGGGCGATAACAAGCGGGGACAGCTCCGGGAGGGGCGACAACAAGCGGGGACAGCTCCGGGAGGGGCGACAACAAGCGGGGACAGCTCCGGGAGGGGCGACAACAAGCGGGGACAGCTCCGGGAGGGGCGACAACAAGCGGGGACAGTGCAATACATGCGTCACCGAGCGGGGCCGGTGTCCAGCGTCTCTGCCGACCCGGCCAGCCTGTCTATTACCTGCAGTGGAAGGGATGAGTCCAAGTCCAGGTCCCCGCGCTCTCAGTTAGTGTGTACTACGGTGCAGCTTTAAATGGCTCACCTGGAAGTACCCAGCCAACTTTCCTGGAGAGGTAGGAGAAGGCAGTGGCGCGTCACAGCCAGGTCGCCGCGACGAACCAACTCTCCGCCGCATTCCAAATTGGCTGGGATACATGGCTCAGTGGCAAAGCACAGTCACTGGTCACCGGTTCAAGGCCAGGCGGGCTCCCTGAAGAAGCACAGGCTGATCCTCTGAAGGTCTCAAACAGTGTGCAGTCGGCGACGCCGTGAGATCGTAGCAGTTAGTTGGTCGTTTAATCTAAGCAAATATTTATATTGAACTGACGTTGTTTACCTACTTTTGGGAGTCGATTGTATCGTCATGCTCTCGAATTGAGGTTTTGTTAACCCTCGCCCCACGGGGGGCCATCGATGCCCCCTAAGCTTTTTCGAGATAGCAGAAAAACGACGGAACACAGGACCACAGTTAAGGGCTCTATCTCTCACCCCATCATTTTCACACCATCTCTGAAATTTTTAACCCCAAGTCACCCAAGGTCAGGTCACCAGGCCAGGTAAACCAAGGTCACCTTACTTCAACTTTTGAGCTCTATAAGAGCTACGTTTCTCAATTGATCGATTTGAAACTTCCTACAGTTCATGGCCCTGCCAGGGTCTACAAGGTGTATATCCGGGATTTTTCGATTTCGTGACCTAAGGTCAGGTCACGAGGTGACCTCTCCGATTGGAAAAGCATGGGAAAAAGCTGTTTTATGATCTAAAATCCACAAAAACGATTGCAAATGCTCGGGTTGCTCAGAAAAGCGTTCTTGGACACCCTTTTACAGATCCCAGAGGTCATATTTTCCATTTGACTTCTTTAAGGTCATCCAAGGTCACCAGGGGTCATAAACAGTATTTTGGCAATAACTTTTGACCTAATAAAGCTAGAGCGTTGAATCAAACACCTTCGTGTATGTCTATCACTAGCTTTTATTTGATATACGGCAAGGTCACTTTCTGACCTTTGATGAGCTCAGGTCATACGAGGTCACGAGGTGACCTCTATAGGTCAAACCACTGGCGGGAGGTCATTACATTCCGCATAGCGGAAAAAAGGCTGGCAGTTTCCTATCCAATGTAGTTTACCAGATCTCAATAGCTCTAATGGCATAAGAGTTATGCCCAGTTTTCTTAAGCATTGCATATTTGAGTGAAAATAGCCTATCGTGACCTAACTTGACCTCTGGATGTCAAAGTATTGACCTCAGCGCTTAAACATGCGAAGTAATTTCTTACTGAATTTACGCGAGCTTTCTAATGCACTTTGCAGATTTGCGCTAACCCCCCATATTATCGGAGTTAGACGGGGGCATCGATGGCCCCCGTGGGGCGAAGGTGGCGCCGGACCCCCGGTGGGGCGCGGGTTAAAGGTAGGGTTTCAGAGAGGACTTGTAATTTCCTCAATTTTAAGAAAGTGCTAGCGTTGTATCATTCTAGAACCCACATAGCATAATTAAAAAATGGTATGAAACTATCATGTGTGGTCTAAAAGGATCTTTTTTTAAAAACACCTATCATGCTCTTCTATCTAGTTCGATATCTCTACAAGAAATTGAGGTACATTTGAGCGAGTTTTTGGGGCAGGAAGGGCGCACACCAAAGCCAACTCAACGCATGGAAAGTATCAAAGTAAGCTCAACGCACGGAAAGCACCAAAGCGAACTAGAAGCATACAAAGTACTGAAGCAAACATAACGCAAGGGAAGTGGCAAGACAAGCTGAATGCATGAAAAGTATGAAAGCGAACTCAAGGCAGGGAAAATATTAAAGCATCCTCAATGCACGGACAGTATCAAAGCGGTCTCGACACCAGGAAGGCATCAAAACAAACTCAACGCATGGAAAGCATTAAAGCGAGCTCAAAGCATGGAAAGGATGAAAGGAGGCAAACTGCGACGGATCTTTTACTGTTTGGGCCTAACATCAAGGTCAACCCGATAAAGATGCCCCAGACTTTATATTTTTTAAAAGCTCAGGACTCAAATGTATTCGATTGTGGTCCACGGCAGTGAGGGTGATTTTCACACAACCACGGCAGGAAGAAAAAACAGTAAAAGTGGACTAAAAGGAATAAAGGAATCAACGATAAAAGACTCAAACTCTTGCACACACAAACATACCACGTAATTATTCGATTCGCAAGTTGACTGAGCTTCACTCGTTCATTTGAGGTCACTTGAGGTAGATGAGAGCCGGGTGCTTGCGACCCTCGGCACGGCGCCAGCCAGACTTGAGGTTGAGGTATTCAATGGGTTTCTGCTCTAACGCGTGTTGATCATGGCTCAACATACCCCAGCACCCCAACTCACTCCAAAACCCCGATTTGTTTGACAAAAAATCACTTTTGCTATGACAAAAATACGTTTTTCTGTCTCCAAACCGCTATCCACCTGATACATGATACCATGATACCATAACAGTATCAGCCTAAAATACCGAAAACGACGGCGTGCACGCGCTAGTGTGATTACAGTGCCACCACTCCGGAAACAGGGGAGTTGTGAGTGGCTCAAACAGGTCCCTGGCTGCAACCTGCCCCCGGTCTCCCCTGCCGCCCAACCACAGTATCAGTAATACGGCTGCCAATGCACTTGAGGGTCTCTGCATAGACGGGTGCATGACAAATGAGGTCATGTTAGGTCAATGACCTTGAATGACATTGGAAACTCAAAAGTCGATGAACCAGCGCAAGGGTAATCCATGCGCCAGAGAACTGATGCTGCAGAAAAAGGCAAGCAGATTTCATACTACACAGGTAATGTCATTCTGGGTCAGTGACCTTCTCTTTCTGATTGTTTCTGAACTTGAATGACCTTTGGCTAAACAACCGTCAGGGGTAGTGCAGTTTGGTTGAGGACTGTCGGTATCTTCACTGACGTTCTCAAGTCGTACCAGCCTGTGTTTGACATCCTTCTGAGCCTCGGAGGGGCAGGACAGTAAAAAGTCAACAAAAGTGGTTTCTAAACGGCTTTTAGCACATTGAGCTCAAGAACATGTAATGTTTACATATTTGACCAGCCACATCGACATGAGCCACTGACCCAGCTACGTCCGAGAACCCGGCTCTCAGCCCACCCAACCGTGGAAAGGGTTAAAGCCACGCAGGGCTTTGGTACGAACAGGCGAGGGGATATGCCTCCCAGCCCACTTGCAGCCTACTCTTAACCCACCCAAATTGCTCGCTGGAATAGGACCAAAGGTATTAAACAAAATGGGATGGAGTATAGCACGGGCATGGACTAACCACAACGGAGCGGGCTAAACTCGCGGTAGGGGTTGTGGGTGGAGTATGAATAGCATTTGGGAGTCGCCCCGCAAGTGAATTGAGCTACAGACATGATAAGCAATAGTACAACTAGAGGTTCTTACTGTCAATGGGTCACCGACTACTGATGTCGGTACATCACCAAGTTCTTAGGCTCCGGTTGAAGAAAAAATAGATGAGGGCAGAGCACAGATAATGAGTTTCAACCAAAATATGTCGTCTTTTTCAGTCTTGACGATCAAGACACATGGTTATTTTCTAGACTAAGTTTCGTAATAAAAATTGATGCTAAAACTGAAAGAGCAGGCCCCGTTTGGGTGGGGGGAAGATGTGTTGGCCCCCGGACTGGACATCTGGGGTGCGAGACTTTAATACTCCCTGGATCCACCCGTGACCTCGATTGATTTCAATCTAGACTCTGCCTTAACACGCACATTGACGGGAGTCTAAGCCAGCTTCGCTTTGACGGGCGGACGGGTACCCCGCCCCCCCTAAGATCTCAAGAACCACGCAAGATAGCGAAAAAAAACTGGAAAGGCCTTGGGTAGCCCTTCCACGTTTCTATCGAAAACATTTGAACCGTTTTCTTGTCAGGTCACATTTAAGGTTAGAAGAGGTCAAGACATGCCGCCATAGGGATAACATGTAAATGAAGGTTTTCGGTCATTACATCTGAACAAATAGAGATAGAATTAAACAATGTAGACCATTGGAATCCTCGCATCAAGCCGAATCAAAGGATATTCATCCATAACATGTATTGGGTACAACAACAACAACAACAGATCGCATATATAAGACACGCATAATACATCATACATATTTCACAGCGGTATTTGAAACAGAGACATATAGACATAAACATAAAGTGATTCAATATATTTCTGGAGATGGTAAGAAAAAATATAAGGAGCGTTAAAAAAGGAAGAATCTACGACTGGGTATCAACGTTGTTCTGGGATGAAACGCAGTTCCTGCATGAGGCAATGGTCAGGTGCAGTAAGAGCAGAGCCAGTTGTCAGCACCATAACCTGGACCATACAAATGAAAAGTGTTTCAAGACACTTTTCAAGAGCCTGTTTTTTGGAGCCTTTACTTGAACGGATACCTTTGTTTTCTTCTTTATCATATTCTTTTTTATTTTAATTAGGCCTCTATCTTTTCGCCAGAATCTCGGAGGGGCTAACACGAATCTCCAGTTTTGGGTAGTCCCGTTTGGAAAAAGACTAACAATCTAACCGGTAATGAGCTAAATTATTGTGCATTTAACCTAAATAGACCTGTATTCCTGCTCCCTGTATATTTACAGGGAGCTACTACTGGCAGTTTTTACTAATAGTATGATATTTATTATGCTTTCTTTAAGTTACTTTCTTTTTCCTAGCAGGGCGTGCCGCGACTTGTAATATTTTATGTTCTGGTGGTGTTAACGTAAGGGTACTGTTGTCGTTGGGATCGCGGAGGGGGCACGCCTGGCTACCCGTTTAAATGGATGGCGGACCTTTTCTAGCAATAGAATTGCATGAAAAAATTAGGTTAACTTAGGATTGAAACTGCTCGAATTTATGAAGAGAAACATTTTGAGAGAATATTGATAGTTTTTTTAATATTAGTGACAGCAGTTGTGTTCTACCACAGAAGTTAAATCATTTTTACCTTTTGTTTTAGTCAAGATAGACATGTTTGCTAATAATAGCTATAACAGATGCAGATGCTAAAACATAATTTTAAAACAAGAAGATCAGAAAGGGGGACTGCAGTGGACCAATTGTCTTTAAGTTTAATACTGATCCATAAATAATTTATACAGAACGGTTCAGAAGAATTGTTGGTTACGATAATAAATAATTATTGGGGCTTATCGACGCACCAACTGCCAGGGTCATATGGCGTCGCCAACTCTTTCCCTGTTGGAAGGGTTTCTCGGGAGCCAGCTTGCTCCTTGTTCAGGGAAGCCGCCGGGCCTTGAACCCGGGTCGGCTACGTGGCAGACAGCTACGCTGACCACTCCACTACCGCGCCCCCAATTGTTGGTTACGAGGTAGATCAACCTCAAAGTTCAAACATACGACGGAGTGGTTCTGAAAGTTTCTGAGTAAGGAAGTTATGCATGGTTTTTAAGTGTAAATACTTGATTAAAACATCAAAATTAACACGCGCATTGACGGGGGGGCGGGTACCCGCCCCCTCGGGTTTTTCGGAGATAGCAGAAAAACGGCGGCGTGTAGCGCCGCCGTACTTGGTATACCTTTTCCCTCATCATTTTTACAACTTCTGTGAAAATTTTAAGGTTAGGTCATCTCAGGTCAGGTCACCAGTACAGGTCAAGTGACCCGACCTCAAAAAATGTTTAAGATAGCATAAGTCGGAGCAGGGTGAACTTATTCGATTGAAACTCATATCACATAATGGCCCCACCGAGTTCTCTAAAATATGTTCCGGTATTTTTGATATCGATGACCTAAGGTCAGGTACGAGGCATGACCTCTCCATTGGAAATACATGGGAAAAATGGTTTTTACGGAATAACTCAGTAACGGATGGTGATAGAGCATTTATTTTAGCTGCATTAGACTCGCCTGGGCTTTGCAGTTCTAATGATATGCATTTTATATAATTTGTCCCTGACCTGACCTCAGGTCAGGTCAAATCCTTGATTTGACCTAGCAAGGTCAAATTATATATCATTCGATTCGGCTTGCTAAGAGGATTCATATAGTTCAAGTCGTTTTGCTCTATCTTTACTTGTTCAGATGTAATGGCCGAAAAACTGAATTTACATGTTATCCCTATGACGGGCATGTTTTGACCTCTCGTGACCTTAAATGTGACCTGACAAAAAAATGGTTCAAATGTTTTCGATGGAGAAGTGGATGGGCAGCCCAACGCCGTTCACCGTTTTTCGCTACCTACCGTGGTTCTCGAGATCTTAGGGGGGCGGGTACCCGCCCCCCCGTCAATGCGAAGGTGGCTCAGACCCCCGTCAATGCGCGTGTTAAGGATGTTGTGTTTTTTTAAGAGTAGGCGAGAGTGAGCTAGATATGGTGCCTTATCAATAATTCTTTTTATCATAGAGATCTACTATAACTAGAGCGGACATCCTAAACAAAACCTCAATACCCCGACGTCAAAATTGAAAGTTTTGTTAGTACAAATCTTGGCCAGGTTAATTGGAGAATCACGTGCTAATTTCAACGAGAGCCTCTGGATCTAGCCCACCACTAAATGATTTTGGCAGAGAAAGCCATTATTCATTGCGAGGATTAGTGGTACATTAGATCGTTGTCATAGCAACCGATTGTTGAATTAAGCTGTATTAAGGCGCTGGTCAAATTTCTCAGTTTGGCCTAAGCTGTGAAAGAAGTGACAATCATTCTACCAAGCATTCTATGAAAAAAATTATATTAGGCAAAAAGCAGGATCCTCGGTTATGGAACTGGCTCGCGCAATGAGTGGAGACTGGGAGAAGAGGTTATTGATAAAGCCGCCGAATACTTCCATCTAGGCATCGCCATGTCCCCTCGAGCGGTAGCCAAAAAACGGATCGAAAATTCCATGAACCGAGCCAGGAGAGCATTGTATGCAAGATTTGACCATGGATTGAGTATTAGAAGAACGAGCCCCCTCACTCTCTATACCACAAGGAAAATATATGCGGAGCCAATACTGAGCTACAGCCTGGCAGTTAATCAGACGAGCATGACAGACATGTTGTTTCTAGAAGGCATGATATTACGGATATATCCGCTAATGCAAGGACTACCATCAAGGACACAGAAGACTGTGGTGTACACCATGCTGGGGGCGCCATCATGCCGGGTATTCATTGTGAAAATCACATTGTAGTTTATCGGATTCCTTCTCCGTGCAGCAAAGGAACATGAAATCACATAGCTACTATGTGATACTACATGGAGCCGTTAATGATGATCGGAGAACCAGCCTTGTCCAACAGTGGAACAGAAAACTAGAAGGGCTGCAGCTTCCAAATATTACTGCTGAGCTAGGGGAACAGAACCTGAGCGTAATTATCGAACGCTGGAGCAAGATGGCCCAGCAGGCATTAGCGAGCTATGCACTGACTGAAACCCTGGAAGCCGGAAACAAGCCCATGGGTCTTCACTGGTTGCCCAGACTAGTAACCGAAGAAAATGCATTCCTGAATGCAAAATGCAGCTCCTGAACTCTTCTGGCCTGCAAGACCATACAGCAGCATTGGAAGACAAGCATCACTCACGAAGATAAATCTGCTGACTGGACAATCCTGGGTTGCGACTAGCATTATAAGGAGACACACTCAGGAGAACCAGGTGTGCCCCTCGGTCAAAGCGGTGATGAAACATTGGAGCACCTAATATTTGAGTATGCAACGTTGTCCGAGGAGCGAGCATGAGCAGAAATATCAGACGCACCTCCAAGGAAGAACCTCAGCCATGGAGTAAATATTACAAGCGAAAACCTCTGAAAGTCTTGTAATCCACTATATATATATATATATATATATATATATATATATATATATATATATATATATATATATATATATATATATATATACAGCTAGAGTCCGGAAAGCACTGGAAATAACCTGAATGTATGGATCCTCATGTCAACCCTGACTCCCTCCTTGATTAATGGGTGGCTTGTGGTGCATGGAGCATGAGGTGCATGGGAACGATGTAAAACCAAGGCAGCAGATAGCTGCGCATCTACTAGATGGAGCCGACTCGATAAGTTCAAGTAATTAAGCATGAAAGCTTGCACGATAAATGAAATGGATGCCGAAGCCCGCCGCCGCTAGAAGTGTTTAATTTTGATACTTATCTAAGTTGGGCATCCGACCTGGCTAAAAGTCACAGTGAATTTCAACGCTGTTGGAGCCTAGAAGACCCTATGTATTCCTGTATGAGTAAGTCTGAGCGCCTAGTGTTCTTCAATAGATGATTGAAATTTTAATGTGTTAAGAATAGGATCATCGTCAAAAGCATCAAATCTATGATAAGCACACCAGTCCTTGATCTTTACCATTGGCTGATCCTATCTTATCTATTACAAGATCCAACCTTGCCGGAAGACGACATGTAAAAAGTCATCGTGTTTTTCAGTGGCCTTATTATTCTATGTAGTGAAAATGAAATAAATACGGACATTTTAAATTTTCAAACCTGTTCCAGGAGCATCACCTATATGCTACAGAACCGCAACTTTTTAACGAACTTTAGAACTTATTTGGTAACCAGAAGTTTTCAGACGCTTGGCAGAGAGGTGTTTCGGTAAAACGTCACGAGCTTCCCCACAGAAGCCCAGATTTGTACTAACAAAACGTTCAATTTTGACGTCCGCACAGGTGTGCTGTCCGCTCTAGTTATAGTAGATCTCTATGCTTTTAATCTTCTTCTGCAGCACGATCATTTTAGAAAGTTTGGACGATTAGGTACTTCCCCCAAACTTCCAATGCGTAAGTCATTTTACTTTGAATAAAGGCATTATAAAGAAGGATCAAGTGTTCCGTCCTAAGAATATGCTTAATTCTGTTGATTAGACCTATATTTTTTGCAGGGTGTTTACAGCACTACGGATGTGGGAGGACCAGCTTAGATTTTCGTAAACTAAGATCCCTAGATATTTCGCTGTACGGGTTCTCCTAAGTGGTGAGCCATTTACAGCGTATTTCTTATGTAAATATGTATTTTATATGTAATATGACCTTGCTAGGTCAAATGAGGTCAAGGTCAAATTGTCAAAATGCATATCGTTAGAACCGCAAGGACAAGGCCAATCTAATGAAGTTTAAATAAAGGCTCTATCACTATCGATTACGACTTTATTCAGTTAAAACCATTTTCCTATGTATTTCCAATGGACTCGTACCTGACCTTAGGTCATTGATATAAAAAATCCCGGAACATGTTTTGGAGAACTCGGTGGGTTCATTATGTGATGAGTTTCAATCGAATAAGTTCACCCTGTTCTGAATTATGCTATCTTAAACTTTTTTTGACGTAAGGTCACTTGACCTATACTAGTGACCTGACCTGAGATGAGCTAACCTTAAAATTGTGACAAAGTTTGTAAAAAGGTATGAGAGCCGAGCTCGCGACCCCCATAGGGGCGAAGGTGCCTCGGAGGCCCTCCGGGGCGGGGTTTAACATGATAGCTACTATCGATACTTGTAACAATAGCTTTCTAATGCCTGTAGGATGGGGTGTACCGCTTTACCCAAAAGTCTAGGCCGGCACGTGGGGATTTTTGAACCTCGTGTTTTATTTCATCATACTCATATTCGCTAATTTTCACAATTTTCGACTGGTACGCTCTCTTTGCTCCGGATGCTTCACGTGTGAAGTCAAATTTGGTGTTACTGATATTATAACATTGCAGTTCCGTCCGCGGGATTTGAATATACGTACTTGTCTGACTATGAGCACATGCATTGGCCCCCTGACACACTGCCGAGTCTTCTTTTTCGTTTAGATCCAGGAGAAGTTATCATTGAGCCCATACATTTATAAAAAGAGAGTTAGAGCTTAAAATAATTATAGTATGAATGTATTGACCAGGAAAAATTAACATGGGGGCAGGTCAAGGGAGACCTACCGTCGTTTCTAAATAAAGTGTAAAACTTCTTCCTCAAAAACGGCTTTCCGCCCCATAAGATATCTGCAACAGTGAAAAATGGAATTCATAAGTTCACCAGACGTACCAGAGACCGAAACAATCATTCAAGCCAGAAGAAAAAACCGGACATTCGCTTGCCTTTCATAAATGATCAGCTCAATAGGTCTGTAAATCAAATCGTTCGTTCTGCCAACCTAGGGATTAAAATTGCATGGTATTCGGGCCCATCACTAAAATCTAAACTCGTTAGGTCAACCCTTAGCCCTCCCCGATGTCCCTCTGGTAATAAGCGATGTCACACGTGTGAAAACGGCTTGAGGGAAAAATGCAGCATCAAGAACGGAATTTACAAAATCTCGTGTCGTTCCTGTTCCTCCGAATTTTACATTGGCGAAGATTCACGTCCTGTAATGGAAAGGTTTGATGAACATCTGAGTGATGCCCGTCTTCAACGTCTAAATACACCCTTAGTAAAGCACATGCTGAATTTTCACCCGGCCATGGAACAGAAAGATACTAACGACAACTTTTCCATAGAAATTATTACTACTACCAAGGACAACGCAGACCTCAAAATTACTGAGGTAATCCCCATTCGAGAGCTAAAACCCACTATGAACAGTGCAATTTAGCCATGGAAATTAATTTGATTCAGTGGAATCGCAATTGATTCATTAAACCTCTCCCAAAAAATAAAATAAATGTATGAACACGCTCCTTGCGTTTCTTTTCTGTCCTCTAAAGAGAGAAGTTGTCCTGACTGTAAACCAAGTATACTGAGTCGCGATGTTGGATTTTTTTGTGCTGATATTTTTTAATAGTTTTATCACTCGAAGAATATGGCGGAGGTCGAAATTTATCAGGTTTGTAATATAACTAAAAAGTAAAGACATTTTCTCTTGGTCAATTCGTTCCTAATAGTATTATTTTAAGTTTTAACTCTCAATGAAAAACCAGGAAATAAAACGATTTTCCTTTACATAAATCATTTATCAACAGTGTATTTATTTTACCTGCACTGTAAGCACAAAGTGCCCCGCATTAACCCTCGCCCCACAGGGGGGGCATCGATGGCCCCTAAGGTTTTTTCGGAATAGCAGAAAAACGACGAAACGCAGAATCGCGGATGAGGGCTCTATCTCTCACCCCATCATTTTTACACCATCCCTGAAATTTTTTACCCCGGGTCACCCAAGGTCAGGTCACCAGGCGAGGTCAACCAAGGTCACCTTACTTAAAATTTTGAGCTCTATAAGAGCTACGTTTCTCTTTCGATCGATTTGAAACTTCCTAAAATTCATGGCCTCATCCAGGTCTACAAGGTGTATATCCGGGATTTTTCGATTTCGTGACCTACGGTCAGGTCGTGAGGTGACCTCTCCCATTGACAAAGTATGGGAAAAAGCTGTCTTATGATCTAAAAGTCACAAAAGCGATTGCAAATGCTCGGCTTGCTCAGAAAGGCGTTTTTGGACACCCTTTTATGGATCACAGGGGTCATATTTTCCCTTTGACCTCTCCAAGATCATCTAAGGTCACCAGGGGTAAAAACAGTACTTTCGCAATAACTTGTGACCTAATAAAGCTGGAGCGTTGAAACAAACACCATCGTGTATGTCTCATCACTAGTTTTCATATGATATAGGCAAGGTCACTTTCTGACCTTTGATGACCTCAGGTCATTTGACCTCTGGAGGTCAAACCACTGCCGGGAGGTCATTACGTTCCACATAACGGAGAAAGGTCTGGCATTTTCCTATCCAATGTAGTTTACCAGACCTCAATAGCTCTCTCTAATGGCATAAGAGTTATACCCTATTTTCTTAAGCATTGCATATTTGAGTGAAAATAGCCTATCGTGACCTAACTTGACCTCTGGAGGTCAAACCGTTGACCTGAACGCTGAAACATGACAAATAATTTCTTACTGAATTCACGCGAGCTGCCTAATGCACTTTGCAGATTTGCGCTAACCCCCAAATTTTCGGAGTTAGAGGGGCATCGATGCCCCTCGGTGGGGCGAAGGTAGCGCCGGACCCCTGGTGGGGCGCGAGTTAAAAATGGTGACTGTGTTATAATTTGTGAATGTTTGGACCGTTTTCACTCGGCCATTAAGGTTCCAGCGCTGATTTTGCGCTGGAGTATGCTGCGTCTCATTTCCTAATGGAATATTCAATCGTGGTTCCACATGATATAAAAATGTCGGTTTTATACGCATGCTAATTTAAATACTCAGTAAATATAATGCACAGTTTTTCTTGGAGAAACGCTTCATGTGGAGTCAAATCTCTCAGAGGCTGTAGCGGTACCGTAACTCAAAACTCTAGACGCAGGTAAGACCTCAGGGGATGATCACATATGACGTCAAACGAAATTGGGGGGGTGTTTGTTGGACCCCCTCCCCTTTTGTCGCCAATCGTCAGAAAATGGCTGAATGCCCCTTAGCCAGAGAATGCTCAAACCCATTTCGTCAGCAAAATTGTTGTTCACATCAAAATCAGCAGTGGGAGGCGCTGGGGTGAGGATTTATATATATATATATATATATATATATATATATATATATATATATATATATATATATATATATATATATATATATATATAGAGGGGTCTCCGGGAACCTGCAATGAAGCGCTGAAGCTGCATCAAAATCTTCTTTAAATATTTTGTGTTTTCTTCAATCGGAATGTTTTCAACTTGGTGTATCGGGTGAAACAGATATTTGGGCAGGCTACGCTGTACTATTCCTTCAATCATGGTGGCTACGGATACCGTTTCCAATTTTGGCACCCACAGCTTCATTTGCCAAAGTAAACGCCCCTGGGGAGACGCTGAAGATGCGACAAGTACAACATATGAAAGAGCACCGAGATTTGCAGGCCTTCACTCCAGCTGTACTGTATGGCCACTGCCAGTCGCAGGCAGCGCGGGAAACGCCCACGCTAAAGCCCGAGGCGGCGCTCGCTAAGAACGCTGCCGTCAATCAGGTCACACTCATGGCGCCAATTGTTTATTTCTTTGTTTATTGAGTATAATCAGCAACAGGTATGCCACCCAATCATGGCTGAAATCATCATGGTGAGTATGCATAATGACATACACGCGATAGAATCAGGGGCGGGTCCAGGATTCCCTCAAGGAGGGGGCGAATTCAAGACTCGAGGGCTCGTTGTTTGAGGAGAGGACCCGCAACTCGGGGGGCACGCGGAAAAAAGTGACGGAACTCAGCTTTTAAAAACTGTTGCCCCATGCCCAACACGGGGTCATTTACAGGTTTCCACCACCCCCGCACACTCGCACGCACGGTATAGTCAGTGTAAACATATACAGACATGGTTTCCGCTCATTGTACCCTTGCGGGGGTCCGGCATCTGTGACTGGAAGCGTTTCTTTCCAGTGCTTGGGGTCGGCCCAAGGTGGAGGCGATCGTCCCATCCCCCCACCTTGGATCCGCCCCTGGATAAATTATCACGACGGACGAATGCTTCTAAAAAGGAGACACGGTAAGAAAATAAAAGGGTAAAAGTGAAAAATCTGAAAATGAGCAGTAAACAGTTCGCACTTAATCTCATGGAAACAATAAAATCTACAATAACAGAGCCACTAAGAATGGATGGCTTCGCACACGCCTCCTGACACTCGATTTAAATGTTTCCAATGTTGAATAAAAAGGCTCGGCTTCTGGATATCGGCTGATATGGATGCCCTGCTGAATTATATTATATTATATGCCCCGGTTTATATTAGATGCCCCGACCGCTCGTTCTGGCACAAAACGGGACCGGAACGGATATTTAGAAAACCAGCCTACAAAGCGTGGTATACAATTCACCCGCCCCACCTTCGCCCCGATAGCAACGGTGGGGGGTTGAATAATCCCCCTGCTTAATCTGGACTCATATGCGGAATAGAAAAAAACACGAACGGTGGTAGATCGCTCATAAGAAATTATAAAGAAACTAATTCAGTAACTTTTTGGCTCAGTTCAATTGGGGGCATGACAGATCGAAGGATGTGACAAGTTGGGGAATTCTTTCTTGATTAAGTGTATGATTAGAGTGAGTTAGAGTCGTTTTAAACTTTAGTTCATTCCTATCCTAACAGCGAATCGAACGGTGTATGAAATGACAATACTTCGTGAAAATGTAAAAAATCAGAAAAATATACAAGATCTAACCCAAAATAGTCAATATGCACACTAATCAACCCGCAATGGCAGCCCGAACTTTAAGTTTTAAAATGAAATATTTATCACAATTTCCTGTCAATTTACCGACCCAAGTCCGAAAACCTGCTTTAGCACTTCAAAATGAGCCTTAACACGGGCATTGACGGGGGTCTGAGCCACCTTCGCATTGACGGGGGCTCAGACCCCGTCTGCCCTGCCCTGCAGACGGGGTCTGAGCAGACGGGGTCCCCGTTCTGACCAGACGCGGTCCCCGGTGCCCTGACCTGACCTGAGGTCAGGTCAGGGCAGTGTCCCAAAACCTGGGGTGCTGGGTGCAGAACGACACCCAGTCAAGCAGAATTTTCCACTCACTTTTATATATTTTTTGCTGAATTTTCCCCTCACTTCCAACAATACTTACTACTATTTAATTTTACTCAGCAATACTTACTACAAAGGCCAGTTCCATTACCTCCTCTACCAACGTCCACTGGAAAAAGAGAGCAGCAGAATCGACTAAGAGGTCGCCAAATTAACTCGGCTCTTATGGGCTTCTCTGGCTTTTCTGCAAGAAAATCTGGCGATTTCTATTTTTCTAGCCAATTATACCTGGCATCCTTATATCCACCGATTTCAGTGGAACAACTGAATCGAAATTCTGGCGCGGGCAAGACGCTCAGTGCCCCCTGCCCCACCGGAGAAAGTTCCAATGGGTAAACACCGCCACTAAATTCCACCACTCACAAAATTGGTGAGTGGAAAATTAGACACACTAGCCTTGTGTTGCCAAAAAAATGAGCTGACTGCTTTGAAAGATAAATTTCTGGAAAGCAGTTTATCTGTGCACATGACTTCTAGGCTTACGTCCTTCAAAAGTTGTTTTTGTATTTTTGGTACCGAGAATAGTGAAAAACCATTTTTGGTCATCTTGTTGTTAAAAGCAATTATCTTGAAATTTGTATGCTAAGCAGCATATTTTTTTGACATTGTATGGTAGAAAATTGACCATTTATTTCTAAGAAAATAATTTTTATCCATATCAGCCCTTCATTGCTGCGTCCACGCCCTGTGACACCCAAATCCACTCACGACACCCTATGACACCCTAGGCATAAATACGCTGATATTTAAGTTTAACTGAAAGTGTCCGGTACTTGAATACATTGAAACTTTACATTTTCATGAAATTATTTTTTTGGGCAACAAGAATGCATCCAGTTACCCTTCAAACATCGGCACTTTTTTGTATGGCTGGTCTACGGCGTGGACTTACCAAATCGCCGTCTTTACATCTAGTAAATAAAAGCGGCATCTTTAGGCTTTTTGAAAGGCCGGTTTCATATTCGTTATTGACAAAACATTGTTAGTCTTACTCTTGGTGTGCTTTTAGTTGTATAATTTTCTAGTCTATAAGGATTTAGAAAATTAATTTAGAGCAATTTTTGAAATGCAAATTATGTCGCTCATGCGACCGGCAAGCGGAAAGCAAACATAAATTTAAATTAGTAGTCGCTCTGACGCTGTCGCAACCCGCCGCGCCTGGCTGATTGTAGACGAAAGGAAGAAACAACACAGAAAGGAGGCTGTAGCATCGATTAGATATTGATAGAAAGCAGCATATTCATATGAAGCTGAGCATATATGTGAAAAGAAGCAGGGGAAGTTGACAGGTAAAGAAAAGAAACTTTTAGAAAGAGTCTGGAAGAGTTTATTGCCATGATAGAAAGTTTGTAGTTTCGTTTGGGTTAGTTAGGTGTAAACCAATGCTCTACTGGGCCCTAGCATAGGTGTATGCGAGGTGCAGTGATTGAGGTCAGGAGTGGCCTCCAAAATTCCGATAACTATAGGTATAGGTATAGGAGGGGCGCTGTCCCGGACAGAAAAACTATACAGTGTATGCTTAGATAATTAATTTTGGCACTAGGTATTGCATGAAAAAATCCCTTTTCATTTTTTACCACCTGCCGATCTCGGAGGCCCCCTCTGCAGAGTTGGTCTAAGGGGGCCCCGATATTTCGTCTCAGGGGCCCTTTAGAGCTGGTCGTGTGGGAGAGGAGAGGAGGGGCACAAGAGTTGGTCTAGGGAAGCCCCCCAAGAGTTGATCTTCCTCCCACAAATGTTAGTCTTGGTGGCTCCCAGAGTTCTTTCCCCGAATGTTGGTCTCAGAAGCCCCCAAAAAGCTTTTTATTTGTGGAAATTCCCAATTCCTTAAAAAAATTTGAAGACTGCATCAGGGGGTTTCAGTTGGTAAAGATTTACCTGCTTAAACCAAATTTTTCACATGGTAATGGTCAAACAATGCTGCTTGGGGACGATTTAAAAATATTTACTTTGAGAAAATTAAAGGAAATATCCATCCCTCAGTTCAAACAAGGGCTCTGAGAGTTACCCACCTGAGTACCCAAATTGGAAATTTTTTACTCCGCCATACATTTTGGGGGAATTTTCCACTCACTCGCCATACATTCCGAGCTGAATTTTCCACTCGACACCCTAGCGCAAAACCTATTTTGGGTCACTGGGTCAGGGTCAAATTATATAAAATGCATATCATTAGAACTGCAAAGCCCAGGCGAGTCTAATGCAGCTAACATAAATGCTCTATCACCATCCGTTACTGAGTTATTCCGTAAAAAAAAACATTTTTCCCATGTATTTCCAATGGAGAGGTCATGCCTCGTACCTGACCTTAGGTCATCGATATAAAAAATACCGGAACACATTTCAGAGAACTCGGTGGGGCCATTATGTGATATGAGTTTCAATCGGATGAGTTCACCCTGCGCCGACTTATACTATCTTAAACTTTTTTTGAGGTCGGGTCACTTCACCTGTACTGGTGACCTGACCTGAGATGACCTAACCTTAAAATTGTCACAGAATCTGTAAAAATGATGAGGGAAAAGGTGTGCAAAGTACGGCGGCGCTACGCGCCGCCGTTTTTCTGCTATCTCCGAAAAACCCGAGGGGGCGGGTATCCGACCCCCGTCAATGCGCGTGTTAAGATGTTACAGGTCCAAAGCTACACATGACGCTAAAGGAAGTTATTTGAAGCTGTCACTGCAGAAATGGAGCCTTTTCGGTCTATTTCCATTTCCACGTGTAAGTGTTTCCAATGGCAAGGTACAGGGTGACCCGGAAAAAATGTCACACACACATTTGCCAATAAAACGAAATGAATATTAGGTATCAGGCTGAGCTTCTGGATCCAGGGAGAAGATTTAATGAACATAAAGCTGAGACAATTTAACCTTTGCCCGAGTGGGGGCTTTTAGACCCCTCGGGTTTTTCCAAAGTGACCAAAAAACGGCGGCGTGCAGCACCGCCAAACTTAGTCTAGCTGTTCCATCATCATTTTTACATATTCCCTGAGAACTTTGGCTCAAGGTTGTATCAGGTCGGGTCACCAGGCCAGGTGAAGTGACCTCACCTCAAAAAATGCTTAGGACTGCATAACTAAAAGGAGGGTTGATCGATCAAGTCGAAAATCATAGCATATATTCGGCCCACCAGGAGCTAAAACATATGTTCCAGGATTTTTTTATATTGGTGACTAAGGTCATGTGCAGAGCATGACCTCCCCATTGTAAATGCATGGGAAAATCACGAAATGAGCTTTTCTCAGTAAGTATGGATGGAATCAACTTCAAACATCGGTTACGACTTGTTCTTAGCCTATTTCTGAATTTTATTCCAAAAATTTGACTTGTGACATTTGAAAGGTCACCTTAGGTCAAATAAGCATTTTTGGTATTTAACTCTATAAATTTTGAATAAAAAAGAAAACATAGAACTTTTATTTTGTCACTGCAATGTTTGTAATGTTTGCAAATGTTTTTATTGTCACTGCAAGTCAAATGATATAAATTATGACTATACCAGGTCAGGTTGGGTCAAACCGTTGACCTGGGTCAGGTCAAATTTTAAATTGAACCTTGCATATCAATATTATATATCATTCGATTTGTATTGACGAGCGCATTGCAATGGTGCATCAACTATGGCCGCATCTTGCTTGCTTTGGAAGTTATTAGCGAAAAAGGAAACGCCCTAATGCATGGGTGGCTATGGACATTCCAAAGAACATTTCCAATATTCAGTGACCTGTAGCTCCCTAGACTGTTGAAAAAATGTCTTGCTATAATAGTTTCTAAGATATATGATGTTTTCCTAATACACCTCATATTAGTGATTTTGACCTATTTTGACCTCTGATGACTTTAACCTTCGCCCGGGTGGGGGTATTTTTAGACCCACTCTCGGGTATTTCCGAAGTGGCCACAAAACGGCGGCGCGCAGCGTCGCCAAACTTGGTCTAGCTGTTCCTTTATCATTTTTACATCTTTTCTGAAAATTTTAGCTCAAGGTCATATCAGGTCAGGTCACCAGGCCAGGTGAAGTGACCTCACCTCAAAAAATGCTTAGAACCGCATAACTAAAAGAAGGGTTAATCGATCAAGTTGAAACTCATACAACATATTGGGCCCACCAGGAGCTACAAAATTTGTTCCGGGATTTTGGATATCGGTGACCTAAGGTCATGTGCAGAGCATTGCCTCCCCATTGTCAATACATGGGAAAAATCACGAAATGAGCTTTTCTCAGTAAGTATGGAAGGAATCAACTTCAAACATCGGTTACGACTTGCTCCCAGCCCATTTCTGAAGAAGATGCCAAAAATTTTGACTTGTGACCTTTAAAAGGTCACCTTAGGTCAAATAAGCATTTGTGGTGTTTTAATCTATAAATTTTGAATAAACAAAGATAGAACTTTTATTTTGTCACCAAAGTGTTTGTATAGTCACTACAAGCCAAATGATATACATCATGACTATACCAGGTCAAGTTGGGTGAGACCGTTGACCTGGGTCAGGTCAAATTCTTAAATTTGACCTGGCATAGCAATATCATATATCATTCGATTCGTACTGACGAGAGGATTGCAATGGTGCATCAACTATGGCTGCATCTTGTTTGGTTTGGAAGTTATTAGCGAAAAAGAAAACGCCCTTATGCATGGATGGCTATGGACATTCCCAAGAATATTCCCAATATTCAGTGACCTGTAGCTCCCTAGGCTTTAACCTGACACGAAAATGAATGCCAGCGTAATGAAAGAGCAACTCAAGAGCTTTCGAATAATGTTAGAAAAATGCTTCTAGCTATCATAGTTTCGGAGATATATGAGGTTTTCTTAGTACACCTTACCCCCCCCCACCAGGGCAAAGGTGGCTCGTACCCGCCACAGGAGCAAGGGTTAATTCCCAAAAGGGTACAGTGTAGGCTGCAATCTCCAAGCATGACATGATGGACCCATACTGGTTCGAGGATCAAGCAGGGAGGTCGGCCATCATCAACTTCGAGAGCTATTTGGGTGTCATGGAGCAAGCAAGCATAGAATAAGCAGAGTCAGCAAGAAGATTGTTCTGAAGAAACCAGCA
This sequence comes from Lepas anatifera, assembly GCA_034440635.1. Taxonomy (NCBI): domain Eukaryota; kingdom Metazoa; phylum Arthropoda; class Thecostraca; family Lepadidae; genus Lepas; species Lepas anatifera. The sequence continues at coordinate 841,418 of JAOTON010000131.1, read as the reverse complement.
ATAGTTCCAGAAAGACAGCACTATCCCCGATTCCTCAAACATCCCTTTCCAGTGGTTCCAGTGAGCGCTCTGGGAACCGTCTGATCAGTCGGAGGTGCACCACACATTGGGCTGCGCACTCGTCCGACCTGAACCCTGCAGATTTCTACCTATAGGGTTTTCTTAAGGATGTAGTGTATAAGAACAAACGGACCATGCCTGAGCTAAAATACGTCATCACAGTTCAGATAAAAGCTGTCACAAAATGTGACGAATGTGCTTGTGTTATAGACAATTTTGCGCGTCGAGTCCCACTGTGCCTTCGTCGTCGAGGGGCGCATCTGTAGCACACCTTGAAACGGTCGTAAATTCTACATCGTTCAATACAATCGAGTGCAATTCGGTAGATGGGTTGTCCATTAAATGTGGTAAAGGTGTGCGAATTTGTGCGTTTCTAACCGAATTATTACTGATGTTAGGAGACATTTCGTGGGTGCCAATTTTTTAGTTCACATTATACTTGTACCTGACCCTAGGTTATCGATATCAAAACCTCGTTATGAAAACTCGTGGTTTTCGATGGGTCTATTATGCAACATTAATGTTACTGTGTAACAGTAGACTAACTAATTAAACTTGCATTCACTTGCCACTTGAAATTTTCGAGATGAGGTCACTTGTTCTGGCCAGGTGACCTGAAATGAAAAACATAAACTTTAAATTTTGAGGAAAGTTGGGCATTCGATCGAGGATAAGGTGTGCCAAGTACGGCCGCACTTCGTACCGCGGTTCTCTGTGGCCGTCTAAAAAGCCAGGAGTATCCAAGCACCCCCCTTTCCCCCGCACGAAGAACACTCACCCCAGCGGGTCTCCAAGCCACCTTCGCCGTGGTGGGGTGTTAAAAAACTCCAACTCGACTCGTATACGGGATAGCGAAAAAACGCCAACGCTGGTGGATAGCTCATTCAAATTCATGAAGAAACTACATCCGTCACTTTTGGCTCGGGTCAATTTTGAGATCATAACAGGAGGTGGCATGTCTGGGCTCGAGCGTCTGACAGAGTTAAGTTAGAATCATTTTTGGGGGCACCATTCGCTCCCCTCGTTACGGCAAATCGAATTCTGTGTAAGACACTTCTCTACCCTTTGCCGGCCCCGCCGGGACACCAGCCACCCCGCCCCCACTGGCGGAAAACCTTAGCAAAACCGCTGTACCATCTTTCACGAGTCATTAAAGGAAGATCATCAGTTTAGGCAGCAGCGGCGACGATGACGTTGTGCGGAAGGCTGGTGCCCTTGCCTGGGGCAGTGCTGAGGGACGTCTGTCCCCTCCCTCCCCAGGGTCAGTTCCCAGCCACGCCCGGCTCAACGGACGCACAAGGCCGCTCAGCCGGCACCTCAATCCCACAATCATAGCGCTGTCCTGGGATTTCCAGGATGGCAAATACCCACCCGGGATATCCCGGCATCCCGGAATAATATTGAGCTTATTTCATAAGTAAATAAATCGCACATTCATATTAAGCTGAAACTTGATCCACCTGTGCATTTCATGCCCGGTAGTAAGTTATTTCGATTTTGGCTCTAGTGAGCGATTGCATGCCTAAACACATAAAAAAGACATGAGGTGTCTGCAGAAACATAATAATAGGGCTGTAATAAACAATAAAAGTGGAAGTTCGACGTAAGTACACAAGTAGGTGTGTATTCAATTAGTCACATTGGCGCAAGGTCTAGGCTTTATAAAGCACTCCCCAACCATTGAAAAAATATCGGGATCTGCAACAGGGATGCGGAGCCGGAGCCGGAGCCGGAGCCGGTCGGAGCCGACCATTCTGCCCGGAGCCGGAGCCGGAGCCGACCATTCTGCCCGGAGCCGGAGCCGGAGCCGCCGAAACACTTTTGATCGGAGCCGGAGCCGGAGCCGGAGCCGTCAGAAAGGGTCCGGCTCCGGCTCCCAAAGAGCTCTAAAATTACCAAAAATCAAACGTGAAATGGTCATACTTTACCTCGTGACATGCCGCATGGAAACACTTTTATTCACCTGAAATGTTACATTTTCTCAATATCTTATATATCGAGATTCGTGAAATATTGCAACTAAGGTGTTCCGTAGACGGTCTCACTTTCGGGTAGGGGATGCGCTCCGGCTATTTAGCATGGGCAGAAATTAGCAACAAATGAAAACATTGGCGGACACTGGCGGATCCATAGGGGGGGGAGAGGGCAAAAAGGCATTTGCCCCAAACGCCAAATTTTTGGCGAGTTTTGCCGATTTTCTTAAAAAAAAACATGTTTTTTCACGATTTACCCCATACCGTCGGCCTGCATCCATCCCTGTTGGCAGACGCAGGAAAAGACCATTTCGGCCATGGCCCCCTCCAAAGCCCTGGAAGGGGGCAACTTATCTTTTGACCCCCCAAAGGTCGAATAATTTTTTTTTTTAAAGGTGTTTACACTAGGTCTGTCGAGCAATAAAATATTTGCTCCCACCCCCCCCTCCACCAGGAGAGTTATCATGTACTCAGAGAAGTATTTTATACTAGGTCTGTCGAGAACCGAGGGCAAAAGGCGCAGAAAACAGCATCCTCGTCACTCGATGAGGCACTAGCCGACTTCAAAAACCTGGGTCGCCTAAAGGGGGCGACCGCATGGGACATCGAGATAGATATCCAGCCATCATCCAGCCGGCTAGCCTGGTAATGGCCGCGCTACCAGTTACTCAGGTGTCCGTGAAGAGGTTGTTCTCTGCGATGAGGCTACTGCTTACTGATCTCAGGTCCAGACTAAGAGCTGACATATTGGACGTCCATGAAGTTAGCGACGGATTCGCATTCGGATTCAGCGACGGATTCGCCCGAAATGGCGTCTCCTGCGATTTCGCTCAAATTCACACCATAGGCTCCCCGTGCCCTCAAAAACTCACCCCTAAAGTGATTTTCTGTCACATTCACCCGTTCACCCGCTAGAGGTGAAAAAGTGAAATTCACCCGAAACGGCGTCTCCTGCGATTTCGCTCAAATTCACACCATAGGCTCCCCATGCCCTCAGCAACTCACCCCTAAAGTGATTTTCTGTCACATTCACCCGTTCACCCGCTAGAGGTGAAAAAGTGAAATTCACCCGAAACGGCGTCTCCTGCGATTTCGCTCAAATTCACACCATAGGCTCCCCGTGCCCTCAGCAACTCACCCCTAAAGTAATTTTCTGTCACATTCACCCGTTCACCCGCTAGAGGTGAAAAGGTGAAATTCACCCGAAACGGCGTCTCCTGCGATTTCGCTCAAATTCACACCATAGGCTCCCCGTGCCCTAAGCAACTCATTCCTAAAGTGATTTTCGGTCACATTCACCCGTTCACCCGCTAGAGGTGAAAAGGTGAAATTCACCCGAAACGGTGTCTCTTGCGATTTCCCTCAAATTCACACCATAGGTTCCCCGTGCCCTCAGCAACTCACCCCTAAAGTGATTTTCTGTCACATTCACCCGTTCACCCGCTAGAGGTGAAAAGGTGAAATTTTCCTAACCAGCGTCTTTAGCGTCGGATTCAGCGACGGATTCGCCCGAGATGGCGTCTCCTCCGATTTCGCTCAAATTCACACTATTGGCTCCCCGTGCCCTCAGCAACTCACAGCTGAAGTAATTTTCCGTCACAATCTCCCGTTCACCCGCTAGAGATGAAAAGGTGAAATTCAAGCGAACCGGCATCTTCAGCGTCGGATTCAGCGACGGATTCGCCCGAAATGGCGTCTCCTGCGATTTCGCTCAAATTCACACCATAGGCTCCCCGTGCCCTCAGCAACTCACCCTTAAAGTGATTTTCTGTCACATTCACCTGTTCACCCGCTAGAGGTGAAAAGGTGAAATTCACCCGAAACGGCGTCTCCTGCGATTTCACTCAAATTCACACCATACGCTCCCCGTGCCCTCAGCAACTCACCCCTAAAGTGATTTTCTGTCACATTCACCCGTTCACCCGCTAGAGGTGAAAAAGTGAAATTCACCCGAAACGGCGTCTCCTGCGATTTCGCTCAAATTCACACCATAGGCTCCCCGTGCCCTCAGCAACTCACCCCTAAATTGATTTTCAGTCACATTCACCCGTTCACCCGCTAGAGGTGAAAAGGTGAAATTCACCCGAAACGGCGTCTCCTGCGATTTCGCTCAAATTCACACCATGGGCTCCCCGTGCCGTCAGCAACTCACCCCTAAAGTGATTTTCTGTCACATTCACCCGTTCACCCGCTAGAGGTGAAAAGGTGAAATTTTCTTAACCTTTTTCGGATTCAGCGACGGATTCACCCGAAACGGCGTCTCCTGCGATTTCGCTCAAATTCACACCATAGGCTCCCCGTGCCCTCAACAACTCACCCCTAAAGTGATTTTCTGTCACATTCACCCGTTCACCCGCTAGAGATGAAAAGGTGAAATTCAAGCGAACCGGCATCTTCAGCGTCGGATTCAGCGACGCATTCGCCCGAAATGGCGTCTCCTGCGATTTCGCTCAAATTCACACCATAGTCTCCCCGTGCCCTCAGCAACTCACCCCTAAAGTGATTTTCTGTCACATTCACCCGTTCACCCGCTAGAGGTGAAAAGGTGAAATTTTCCTAACCAGCGTCTTTAGCGTCGGATTCAGCGACGGATTCGCCCGAGATGGCGTCTCCTCCGATTTCGCTCAAATTCACACTATTGGCTCCCCGTGCCCTCAGCAACTCACAGCTAAAGTGATTTTCCGTCACAATCTCCCGTTCACCCGCTAGAGGTGAAAAGGTGAAATTCAAGCGAACCGGCATCTTCAGCGTCGGATTCAGCGACGGATTCGCCCGAAATGGCGTCTCCTGCGATTTCGCTCAAATTCACACCATAGAATCCCCCTGCCATCAGCAACTCACCCCTAAAGTGATTTTCTGTCACATTCACCCGTTCACCCGCTAGAGGTGAAAAGGTGAAATTCACCCGAAACGGCGTCTCCTGCAATTTCGCTCAAATTCACACCATAGGCTCCCCGTGCCCTCAGCAACTCACCCCTAAAGTGATTTTCTGTCACATTCCTCCGTTCACCCGCTAGAGGTGAAAAAGGTGAAATTCACCCGAAACGGCGTCTCCTGCGATTTCGCTCAAATTCACACCATAGGCTTCCCGTGCCCTCAGCAACTCACCCCTAAAGTGATTTTCTGTCACATTCACCCGTTCACCCGCTAGAGGTGAAAAGGTGAAATTTTCCTAACCTGCGTCTTTAGCGTCGGATTCAGCGACGGATTCGCCCGAGATGGCGTCTCCTCTGATTTCGCTCAAATTCACACTATTGGCTCCCCGTGCCCTCAGCAACTCACAGCTAAAGTAATTTTCCGTCAAAATCTCCCGTTCACCCGCTAGAGATGAAAAGGTGAAATTCAAGCGAACCGGCATCTTCAGCGTCAGATTCAGCGACGCATTCGCCCGAAATGGCGTCTCCTGCGATTTCGCTCAAATTCACACCATAGTCTCCCCGTGCCCTCAGCAACTCACCCCTAAAGTGATTTTCTGTCAGATTCACCCGTTCACCCGCTAGAGGTGAAAAGGTCAAATTTTCCTAACCAGCGTCTTTAGCGTCGGATTCAGCGACGGATTCGTCCGAGATGGCGTCTCCTCCGATTTCGCTCAAATTCACACTATTGGCTCCCCGTGCCCTCAGCAACTCACAGCTAAAGTGATTTTCCGTCACAATCTCCCGTTCACCCGCTAGAGGTGAAAAGGTGAAATTCAAGCGAACCGGCATCTTCAGCGTCGGATTCAGCGACGGATTCGCCCGAAATGGCGTCCCCTGCGATTTCGCTCAAATTCACACCATAGAATCCCCGTGCCATCAGCAACTCACCCCTAAAGTGATTTTCTGTCACATTCACCCGTTCACCCGCTAGAGGTGAAAAGGTGAAATTCACCCGAAACAGCGTCTCCTGCAATTTCGCTCAAATTCACACCATAGGCTCCCCGTGCCCTCAGCAAATCACCCCTAAAGTGATTTTCTGTCACATTCACCCGTTCACCCGCTAGAGGTGAAAAAGTGAAATTCACCCGAAACGGCGTCTCCTGCGATTTCGCTTAAATTCACACCATAGGCTCCCCGTGCCCTCAGCAACTCACCCCTAAAGTGATTTTCTGTCACATTCACCCGTTCATCCGCTAGAGGTGAAAAAGTGAAATTCACCCGAAACGGCGTCTCCTGCGATTTCGCTCAAATTCACACCATAGGCTCCCCGTGCCCTCAGCAACTCACCCCTAAAGTGATTTTCTGTCACATTTACCCGCTCACCCGCTAGAGGTGAAAAAGTGAAATTCACCCGAGCCTATGGTGTGAATTTGAGCGAAATCGCAGGAGACGCCGTTTCGGGTGAATTTCACCTTTTCACCTCTAGCGGGTGAACGGGTGAATGTGACAGAAAATCACTTTAGGGGTGAGTTGCTGAGGGCACGGGGAGCCTATGGTGTGAATTTGAGCGAAATCGCAGGAGACGCCGTTTTGGGTGAATTTCACTTTTTCACCTCTAGCGGGTGAACGGGTGAATGTGACAGCAAATCACTTTAGGGGTGAGTTGCTGAGGGCACGGGGAGCCTATGGTGTGAATTTGAGCGAAATCGCAGGAGACGCCATTTCGGGCGAATGCGTCGCTGAATCCGACGCTGAAGATGCCGGTTCGCTTGAATTTCACCTTTTCATCTCTAGCGGGTGAACGGGTGAATGTGACCGAAAATCACCTTAGGAATGAGTTGCTTAGGGCACGGGGAGCCTATGGTGTGAATTTGAGCAAAATCGCAGGAGACGCCGCTTCGGGTGAATTTCACTTTTTCACCTCTAGCGGGTGAACGAGTGAATGTGACAGAAAATCACTTTAGGGGTGAGTTGCTGAGGGCACGGGGAGCCTATGGTGTGAATTTGAGCGAAATCGCAGGAGACGCCGTTTTGGGTGAATTTCACTTTTTCACCTCTAGCGGGTGAACGGGTGAATGTGACAGCAAATCACTTTAGGGGTGAGTTGCTGAGGGCACGGGGAGCCTATGGTGTGAATTTGAGCGAAATCGCAGGAGACGCCATTTCGGGCGAATGCGTCGCTGAATCCGACGCTGAAGATGCCGGTTCGCTTGAATTTCACCTTTTCATCTCTAGCGGGTGAACGGGTGAATGTGACCGAAAATCACCTTAGGAATGAGTTGCTTAGGGCACGGGGAGCCTATGGTGTGAATTTGAGCAAAATCGCAGGAGACGCCGCTTCGGGTGAATTTCACTTTTTCACCTCTAGCGGGTGAACGGGTGAATGTGACAGAAAATCACTTTAGGGGTGAGTTGCTGAGGGCACGGGGAGCCAATAGTGTGAATTTGAGCGAAATCAGGAGGAGACGCCATCTCGGGCGAATGCGTCGCTGAATCCGACGCTGAACATGCCGGTTAGCTTGAAGTTCACCTTTTCATCTTTAGCGGGTGAACGGGTGAATTTGACAGAAAATCACTTTAGGGGTGAGTTGCGGAGTGCACGGGGAGCCTATGGTGTGAATTTGAGTGAAATCGCAGGAGACGCCGTTTCGGGTGATTTCCACTTTTTCACCTCTAGCGGGTGAACGGGTGAATGTGACAGAAAATCACTTTAGGGGTGAGTTGCTGAGGGCACGGGGAGCCTATGGTGTGAATTTGAGCGAAATCGCAGGAGACGCCGTTTCGGGGGAATTTCACTTTTTCACCTCTAGCGGGTGAACGGGTGAATGTGACAGAAAATCACTTTCGGGGTGAGTTGGTGAGGGCACGGGGAGCCTATGGTGTGAATTTGAGCGAAATCGCAGGAGACGCCGTTTCGGGTGAATTTCACTTTTTCACCTCTAGCGGGTGAACGGGTGAATGTGACAGAAAATCACTTTAGGGGTGAGTTGCTGAGGGCACGGGGAGCCTATGGTGTGAATTTGAGCGAAATCGCAGGAGACGCCATTTCGGGCGAATCCGTCGCTGAATCCGACGCTGAAGATGCCGGTTCGTTTAATTTCACCTTTTCATCTCTAGCGGGTGAACGGGAGATTGTGACGGAAAATTACTTTAGCTGTGAGTTGCTGAGGGCACGGGGAGCCAATAGTGTGAATTTGAGCGAAATCGGAGGAGACGCCATCTCGGGCGAATCCGTCGCTGAATCCGACGCTAAAGACGCTGGTTAGGAAAATTTCACCTTTTCACCTCTAGCGGGTGAACGGTTGAATGTGACAGAAAATCACTTTAGGGGTGTGTTGCTGAGGGCACGGGAAGCCTATGGTGTGAATTTGAGTGAAATCGCCGGAGACGCCGTTTCGGGTGAATTTCACCTTTTCATCTCTAGCGGGTGAACGGGAGATTGTGACAAAAAATTACTTTAGCTGTGAGTTGCTGAGGGCACGGGGAGCCAATAGTGTGAATCTGAGCGAAATCGGAGGAGACGCCATCTCGGGCGAATCCGTCGCTGAATCCGACGCTAAAGACGCTGGTTAGGAAAATTTCACCTTTTCACCTCTAGCGGGTGAACGGGTGAATGTGAACGAAAATCACTTTAGGGGTGAGTTGCTGAGGGCACGGGGAGCCTATGGTGTGAATTTGAGCGAAATCGCAGGAGACGCCATTTCGGGTGAATTTCACTTTTTCATCTCTAGCGGGTGAACAGGTGAATGTGACAGAAAATCACTTTAGGGGTGAGTTGCGGAGGGCACGGGGAGCCTATGGTGTGAATTTGAGTGAAATCGCAGGAGACGCCGTTTCGGGTGATTTGCACTTTTTCACCTCTAGCGGGTGAACGGGTAAATGTGACAGAAAATCACTTTAGGGGTGAGTTGCTGAGGGCACGGGGAGCCTATGGTGTGAATTTGAGCGAAATCGCAGGAGACGCCGTTTCGGGTGAATTTCACCTTTTCACCTCTAGTGGGCGAACGGGTGAATGTGACAGAAAGTCACTTTAGGGGTGAGTTGCTGAGGGCACGGGGAGACTATGGTGTGAATTTGAGCGAAATCGCAGGAGACGCCATTTCGGGCGAATGCGTCGCTGAATCCGACGCTGAACATGCCGGTTCGCTTGAAGTTCACCTTTTCATCTCTAGCGGGTGAACGGGAGATTGTGACGGAAAATTACTTTAGCTGTGAGTTGCTGAGGGCACGGGGAGCCAATAGTGTGAATTTGAGCGAAATCGGAGGAGACGCCATCTCGGGCGAATCCGTCGCTGAATCCGACGCTAAAGACGCTAGTTAGGAAAATTTCACCTTTTCACCTCTAGCGGGTGAACGGGTGAATGTGACAGAAAATCACTTTAGGGGTGAGTTGCTGAGGGCACGGGGAGCCTATGGTGTGAATTTGAGCGAAATCGCACGAGACGCCGTTTTGGGTGAATTTCACTTTTTCACCTCTAACGGGTGAACGGGTGAATGTGACAGAAAATCACTTTAGGGGTGAGTTGCTGAGGGCACGGGGAGCCTATGGTGTGAATTTGAGCGAAATCACAGGAGACGCCGTTTTGGGTGAATTTCACTTTTTCACCTCTAGCGGGTTAACGGGTGAATGTGACAGAAAATCACTTTAGGGGTGAGTTGCTGAGGGCACGGGGAGCCTATGGTGTGAATTTGAGCGAAATCGCAGGAGACGCCGTTTCGGGTGAATTTCACTTTTTCACCTCTAGCGGGTGAACGGGTGAATGTGACAGAAAATCACTTTAGGGGTGAGTTGCTGAGGGCAGGGGGAGCCTATGGTGTGAATTTGAGCGAAATCGCAGGAGACGCCGTTTCGGGTGAATTTCACCTTTTCACCTCTAGCGGGTGAACGGGTGAATGTGACAGAAAATCACTTTAGGGGTGAGTTGCTGAGGGCACGGGGAGCCTATGGTGTGAATTTGAGCGAAATCGCAGGAGACGCCATTTCGGGCGAATCCGTCGCTGAATCCGACGCTGAAGATGCCGGTTCGCTTGAATTTTACCTTTTCATCTCTATCGGGTGAACGGGAGATTGTGACGGAAAATTACTTTAGCTGTGAGTTGCTGAAGGCACGGGGAGCCAATAGTGTGAATTTGAGCGAAATCGGAGGAGACGCCATCTCGGGCGAATCCGTCGCTGAATCCGACGCTAAAGACGCAGGTTAGGAAAATTTCACCTTTTCACCTCTAGCGGGTGAACATGTGAATGTGACAGAAAATCACTTTAGGGGTGAGTTGCTAAGGGCACGGGGAGCCTATGGTGTGAATTTGAGCAAAATCCCAGGAGACGCCGTTTCGGGTGAATTTCACCTTTTCACCTCTAGCGGGTGAACGGGTGAATGTGACAGAAAATCACTTTAGGGGTGAGTTGTTGAGGGCACGGGGAGCCTATGGTGTGAATTTGAGCGAAATCGCAGGAGACGCCGTTTCGGGTGAATTTCACCTTTTCACCTCTAGCGGGTGAACGGGTGAATGTGACAGAAAATCACTTTAGGGGTGAGTTGGTTGAGGGCTCGGGGAGCCTATGGTGTGAATTTGAGCGAAATCGCAGGAGACGCCGTTTCGAGTGAATTTCATCTTTTCACCTCTAGCGGGTGAACAAGTGAATGTGACAGAAAATCACTTTAGGGGTGAGTTGCTGAGGGCACGGGGAGCCTATGGTGTGAATTTGAGCGAAATCGCAGGAGACGCCGTTTCGGGTGAATTACACTTTTTTACCTCTAGCGGTCGAACGGGTGAATGTGACAGAAAATCACTTTAGCGGTGAGTTTCTGAGGGCACGGGGAGCCTATGGTGTGAATTTGAGCGAAATCGCAGGAGACGCCGTTTCGGGTGAATTTCACCTTTTCACCTCTAGCGGGTTAACGGGTGAATGTGACAGAAAATCACTTTAAGGGTGAGTTGCTGAGGGCACGGGGAGCCTATGGTGTGAATTTGAGCGAAATCGCAGGAGACGCCATTTCGGGCGAATCCGTCGCTGAATCCGAATGCGAATCCGTCGCTAACTTCATGGACGTACATATTGGAGGCAATGTTGCTGCTCCGCTCCAACCGCGATTGGGTGGTGTAGTGAGCGAACCAGCTGCTGGGCCCTGGGCAGTAGGGTGGTTGGTTTATATTTTTCTCGAAAAGGAATTATGCCATCAGCCTATCTGATGTGTTTTTTTATGTTGAACACTGATAGCTCAGCGAAATTTTTATTTGCGGGCCGTCCAAGCTTTACTTGATCGTTGTATCTTTGATTTTTTTGTGGGTTTGCGGGCATGTCTGACCCATTAGGGTCGTAAAAAAACATGTCTTTGCTGTTCAGACTCGAACCCACTTTTCCAATTATATATTCGATTATGATTTCAATGAGCCACATTCCAAGCATCTACGACAACGAAAAGGATCGCCTCAAACCGTTTAAATATTTCATGTTTCATGCGCGATAGGCCACGCGGCGTTGCAGTCTCCTCCTGTTAAATTGGCATGAAAGGGGTGCATAACCAACCAGTAAAGACGGCGTGGCATGTGCGTGCGTATAGGAGCAGTAGATGGGATTAAACATCCAGGCATTTACTTGTCAGATGTATTTGCAGCACAATACAAATACATGTTATTCCACAAAAGACCTGAAATTAAATGGTTCAGCACCCTAGTACTCTAAATCCCGACAGAACAGAAATGCCTTCCGGAGGCGAACCTTTCTCTGACAACATTCGTTGGAGAACGTCATTGGGGCAAGTGCTTCTCCCTATACTCCTGAGAACTATTTAACACGCGCATTGACGGGGGGCGGGTACCCGCCCCCTCGGATTTTTCGGAGATGTTAGAAAAACGGCAATGCGTAGCGCCGCCGTACTTTCTAATATTTTAGCTGGATTAGACTCGCCTTGGCTTTCCGGTTCAAGTGATATGCATTTTATATAATTCGACCCTGACCTGACCTCAGGTCAGGTCAAATCCTTGATTTGACTTAGCAAGGTCAAGTTATATATCATTCAATTTGGCTTGCTGCGAGGATTCATATGGTTGAAGTCGTTTTGCTCTATCTTTACTTGTTCAGATTTAATGGCCGAACAACTTAATTTATATGTTATCCCTATGACGGCATGTTTTGACCTCTCGTGACTTCAAATGTAACCTGAAAAAAAGGCTTCAAATATTTTGGATGGAGAAGTGGATCGGCTACCCAACGCCGTTTACCATTTTTCGCTCCTACCGTGGTTCTCGAGATCTAAGGGGGGGCGGTACCCGCCCCCTTCCTCGTGAAAGCGAAAGTGGCCCAGACCACCGTCAATGCGCGTGTTAAGAGCTCTGATACTGCTAGAAGAAGACCCTGCTGCATATTTTTCCATTGGATGGCTCACAAAATCTTCCACCAGCTTCACACCACGTTCTTTGGGACCGTTCACGACAGTAAGTTCTGGAATACCTCGAAACAGGGGAAGCTATACCAGTTTCCAGCTTCTCAACGGAGCAATTTCATGTCAGAATCTTTCAAATTCAGGCACTCGAATACCAGCCAGCTTTCAGGAATGACAAATTGGCAGAGGCTTGGTACCAAGCTGAGCTCTTCATCTGAAAGTTGGATGGTTTTCTGTTTAGGCCAGGTACTGTGTCACTGCCTTTTTACCATCAGCATTGTGATTCTTATTTGCGAGGCAGATTATAATTTTCTGGTCACAAATAACAGTTGCGTTTGCACATTGACTTCAGCGCTTCTACACAATGCCGGAGCATTTTTATTGGAAAACCTATCAGGGAACGTTCCTGGATCATCAGGCCCGGCCAGTGCTTTGGTTCTGGACGACATGCCAGCTCTGTTTTTCCTTGAGAAGATAATCACGAATTGCGCAAGCTGGTTTACGTGTGTCTGTCAGGAGAGGTTGTCTCCAACAAATGTCTGTTTGGAAGACCCGGAGCCCACCATCAAGCCATATTCATGAAATATAGGACATTTATGGCATGGAGTGCGTGCTATCACTAAGTCAGATTCCGTTCATCATTCCAGAAGACACTTAACCCTCGCCCCACCGGGGGGCCATCGATGGCCCCCCTAAGATTTTTTCCGGGATAGCAGAAAAACGACGAGGCGCAGCACCGCGGTTGAGGGCTCTACCTCTCACTGCATCATATTCCCATCATCCCTGAAATTTTTACCCCGGGTCACCCAAGGTCAGGTCACCAGACGAGGTCAACCAAGGTCACCTCACTTCAAATCTAGAGCTCTGTAAGAGCTACATTTTAAAGTCGATCGATTTGAAACTTCCTACACTTCATGGCCCCTCCAGGGTCTACAAGGTGTATATCCGGGATTTTTTCGATTTCGTGTCCTGAGGTCAGGTCACGAGGCGACCTCTCCCATTGGAAAAGCATGGGGAAAAGCTGTTTCATGATATAAAAGCCACAAAAATGATTGCAAATACTCAGACTGCTCAGAACAGCGTTTTTGGACACCCTTTTACGGATCCCAGGGGTCATATTTGCCCATTGACTTTTCCAAGGTCATCCAAGGTCACCAGAGGTCAAAAACAGTATTTTGACAATTAACTTTTGACCTAATTAAGCTAGAGCAATGAAACAAACACCATCGTGTTTGTCTTGTCACTGGCTTTCATTTGATATACGGCAAGATCACTTTTTTACCTTTCGTGACCTCAAGTCATATTAGGTCACGAGGTGACCTCTGGAGGTCAAACCACTGGCGGGAGGTCTTTACGTTCCACATAGCGGAAAAAGTACTGGCAATTTGCTATCAAATGTACTTTACCAGGCTTCAATAGCTCTAATGACAAGAGTTATGCCCAGTTTGCTTAATCATTGCATATTTGAGTGAAAATAGCCGATCTTGACCTAATTTGACCTCTGGAGGTCAAACCATTGACCTGAGCACTAAACCATGTGAAGTAATTTCTTACTGAATTCACGCGAGCTTTCTATTGCACTTTGCAGATTTGCGCTAACGCCCATATTTTCGGAGTTAGAGGGGGGCATCGATGGCCCCCCGTGGGGCAAAGGTGGCGCCGGACCCCAGGTGGGGCGCGGGTTAAAGACTGAATATTATATTTTTTGGTGTTTAACAACGCATCAACTGTTAAGGTCACAAGCTCATATGGCATCAGAGGTGAGAGGGAAATAATTAGCTTGAGCTAGAGCAGGGCGCCAGACTCTGCCTCTGGGTGGCCTCGAACCCACGACACCCAGCACATACAGAATGCCATTGGCTGAGCCGAGCGCAAGCGCTAACCGACTGAGCCACTCAGACCCCGAAAGGGTTGGCGGCTTTCCTTATAAGTGGTTCTAAACCATGTATCTGGGTTCCTCCGTCGCGGATAGTCAGCTTTAGAGCCTTCGATGAGCCTGAAAGCTATCCATAAAATGCAGTGCAGTGCTTTCATTAAATAATTTAGAAATCACCCTGAATGTGCTGAAATCACTTTGCCATCAGCTGTGGTATCTGAGCACAGAAAGTTATATTCTGTCCCGCTAGTGAGAACCACCACCTTGGTTTAAGGAGCCAGTCGCACAACAATTGGTCAAAACAGCAAACAATTCACATTTGACAAGGGCAAGCTTAAGTTTCCGATAGAGGCTATGAAGAGCTCGATGAATGCTCGGTACTAAGCCTAAGCCAGCTTGTCACTCCTGACAGCTGGCTGGTATTCGATAGCCTGAATCTGAAATATTCTGACCATAAATTGCTTCGTTAAGAAGCTGGTGACTGGTATAGTTTCTCCTGTTTCAAGGTATTCCAGAACTTAATGTGGTGAAGGATCCCACAGAACGTGGTGTGAGGCTGGTGGGAGATCTCGTGAGCCATCCAAAGGGTAAAAATATGCAGCAGGGTCTGCTTCTAGAAGTATCAGAGCTCCTAAATAGTCCTCGGGAGAATAGGGAGAAGCACCTGCCCCAATGACGTTCTCCAACGAATGTTGTCAGAGAAAGGTTCGCCTCCGGAAGGCATTTCTGTTCTGTCGGGATTTAGAGTACTAGGGTGCTGAACCATTTAATTTCAGGTCTTTTGTGGAATAGCATGTATTTGTATTGCGCTGAAAATACATCTCACAAGTAAATGCCTGCGTGTTAAATCCCATCTACCGCTCTTATACGCACGCACATGCCACGCTGTCTTTACTGGTAGGTTATGCATCTTTTTCATGCCAATCTAACAAGGGGAGACTGCAACGCCGGGCGGCCAATCGCTCCTGAACCATGAAATCTTTAACCGTTTTGAGGCGATCTTTCCCGCTGTCGTAGATGCTTGGAATGTGGCTCATTGAAATCAGAGTTGAATAAATAATGGGAAAAAGTGGATTCGAGTCAGAAAAGTAAAAATAATTGTTTTTTGAACGACCCTACTGACCCATATTTCTGTTTGCCATAACAGTGCAGTGCAGTTTGCTATACGAATACACTGCAGTGTAGGTTGGTCCAGGTTTGAGTTTCACTGGCCTTTGGCATCTGGTCAAGAGCGTTCGTTCATCCAGTCGCCATTTTTCATTCGTAAAAATACATAATCACTTTGTATCTGATGGACTTCCACGTCCTTGAAAACGTGTCGATCACATTTTGGATATAGGTGCATTGCCGGAGCCGGAGCCGGAGCCGGTCGGAGCCGACTATTTTGCCCGGAGCCGGAGCCGGAGCCGTTAGGACACTTGAACCCGGAGCCGGAGCCGGAGCCGGAGCCGGAGCCGAAATCATAACCCCGGATTGGAGCCGGAGCCGGAGCCGGAGCCGTCCAAAATTTTATCGGCTCCGCATCACTGATCTGCAATCCGATCCCGAGATCCCGTTATTTTCCCCAATTCCGAACCCCGGGATTGACATCTCTGCCCCTGAGGCGCTGGCTGCCAGCCGTTCTCAACGCACTGCGCTGCCAGCGCCACTGTCGACAGATATCCCACCTAACACACTACGCCGCCAGCGCCACTGTCGACAGATATATATATATATATATATATATATATATATATATATATATATATATATATATATATATATATATATATATATATATATATATATATATATTTGTTAAAAATGATACAGACAGAAGCTATAGCCCTGTTCCAGCTGTCAGCAGAGTTTTGTCAGCACCAATCAACGGGCCGCGTTGCGCCTACGTCACAGGGCTGTAGCCTCTCCCCGGGAACTGACTCTAGAGGTTTTACGGGCTGACGGCCTGCTGTTTGCGCTGATGAAAAATAGTAAGTGCACGAAGTGGCAGTCTAATATTTTTTAATGGTGTAAAGGTTTGAGTTCCCGTTGCTTAGCACAAACAAGAGGCGATTATGGCGCTGATGCTACTTTTCCGGAGGAGAGGTTAGAGGTCCTGCTGACAAAACTGTGCTCACAGCTGGAACAGGGCTTATGTCAGCGAGTGAAAAAACGTCACGGGGAAAGTCGCTCCCTTCATTCTTCCTTTCTCGTTGATGGGAATACTTATTTGTTTGGGGGTCAAACAAGGGTTTAGCCCCTCTGTTTCGCTTTGGGAAGGCACGGCCGGACTGGTCTCCCAGGGTCCTGCATATATTTACATATAAAACTGCTGAGGAAGGAGAAAGGCCGGTATTATACTACTTGTGGCTTTCCTAACAAATTTAAAGGGAATGTGGCACCTTCACAACGTGATTTTAACTGAGATAGCCAAGTTGTAAAGCAGGTCGGAAAACCCGGTACTCTATATTTCATTTGACTTGGAACTCGATATTTCCGTAGAAAAAAGCTAAAACCTACCTGACACCAGCCCCCTCAGCCCCCCTAGCCAGCGGCCATTGTTGTGTGCTACTGGTGTGACGACATATGCTGACGTCACGATGAGCAGCAGTTAATCGAAGCCCTTGAAGCTTTTCAAGTATGGTAGTGGTTGCCAGATCGTGACATCATCCACAGTCTGATATTTATTTCTTTTTATAGAGGAGTATTTTTTAAAACAAAACATTGAGCTTATTGTACATTTTTCAGAGAAATCATGAGAGGTTTCATTATTTTTGACTAAAAGTACGCCTAATTACACTAAATTGCAGGATTCGACCAAGGTGCCACATTCCCTTTAACATGCGCATTGAGGGGGCGGGTACACGCCCCTAGCCCTCGGTTTTTTTAGATAGAATAAAAACTGCTGCATGTCTTGATGACGGATTCATTATCCCTCCTGCCATAGATGCTGAAGAAGACAATTTTTGTCGAGACTCGTACATCTGCCTGCTGTGTTAGTTTAACACGCGCATTGACGGGGGCTGAGCGCTATATAACCACTAAGGTTGGTGCGCCCTTAAGCCCCAATAATCAATCAATCAATCGCATTGACGGGGGCGGGTACCCGCCCCCTCGGGTTTTTCAAAGATAGCAGAAAAACGGCGGCGCGTAGAGCCGCCGTACTTGGCATGCCTTTTCCCTCATCATCTTTACAACTTCTGTGAAAATTTTAAGGTTAGGTCATCTCAGGTCAGGTCACCAGTACAGGTCAAGTGACCCGACCTCAAAAAAGTTTAAGATAGCATAAGTCGGAGCAGGAAGAACTTATCCGATTGAAACTAATATCACATAATGGCCCCACCGAGTTCTCTAAAATATGTTCCGGTATTTTTGATATCGATGACCTAAGGTAAGGTACGAGGCATGACCTCTCCATTGGAAATACATGGGAAAATGGTTTTTACGGAATAACTCAGTAACGGATGATGATAGAGCATTTATTTTAGCTGCATTAGACTCGCCTGGGCTTTGCAGTTCTAATGATATGCATTTTATATAATTTGACCCTTACCTGACCTAATGTCAGGTCAAATCCTTGATTTGAACTAGCAATGTCAAATGATATATCATTCGATTCAGCTTGCTGATAGGATTCATATAGTTCAAGTCGTTTTGCTCTATCTTTACTTGTTCAGATGTAATGGCCGAAAAACTGAATTTACATGTTATCCCTATGACGGCATGTTTTGACCTCTCGTGACCTTAAATGTGGCCTGACAAGAAAATGGTTCCAATGTTTTCGATGGAGAAGTGGACGGGTAGCCCAACACCGTTTACCGTTTTTCGCTACCTACCGTGGTTCTCGAGATTTTAGGGGGCGGGTACCCGCCCTCCCCGTCAATGCGAAGGTGGCTCAGACCCCCGTCAATGCGCGTGTTAATTGTTAATATCTGTCAACCACTGTCGTACAATAGTAGATAGTGGTCCCTTGGCTAATGGCTAATCGAAATTTTGACTAACTGGAAGACCCCAGTGTATATTTACTTGCTTATTCCATCCTCAAACACGTTAAAGGTATAGTTAACAATCGCATTGACGGGCGTCTGAGCCACCTTCGCTTTAAGGGGCCGGTATCCGCTCTTCACTAAAATCTCGCAAGCCACGCTAGAAAGCGAAAAACGAGAAACAGCGTTGGATTGCTCATCCAAATTTCTATCGAAAATATTTAGACAATTTTTTCAGCAGAGAAAGAATCTATTACAAGGTACAAGCTTAAAATTGTGTTTCTACAAGTTTTACCATTGCAGAACAATAGTTGCACCGTAGTTCAATTACCGAAGTAAAACAACCCGGGTTACGTCACTAGCATAAAGCAATGCAATTACTACGGAATGACAACCTTGCCTTGTGCCACAATAGTGCGCACCTCGTTCATACCTGGTTCATACCTTGCTTGCGCACCAGCGCTGCACTAACTGAATACTAGGCGTTGTAGTGGCATTGCAAATAGCTGGTAGGTAAAACTAGGACGTTGTTGCACCCTTGCTCGGCCATTGTCGTTTGACTATGGTTTCAAATACCTTCTCGGGTTACGGTCGCCATCTTGCTTTCTGTTTACCCGTGGCAATACGCAGTGGCCTGGCACGCATGCTGTGTAGGTTAGAATAAATGTAACTTATTTTAATCAATCGTGGAACTTTGGAAGCTGTCTGGAATATTTTCCAGTGATCTGCGAGTGGAAAGTATTGTTCTCTGTTCCAATAGTTGAAAAGTGAGGCATTTTGTAATGGTCAATCCAGGTCCAGGTGAGTAGGTATGTGGTTACTTCAGGCATGTATGCCATATTGGTATTAAGGCTCATATTTTCGTGTCAAACGAGCACAGACTATTTGAACATATGGCTTAGGTACCTGCAGTGAGTAGAACCTAATTGTGTTTGCCTTATGGGCTTTCCCTTCACTCACCGTTACGGAAAGACTGCCTCGTCGCCGCTCATCCGCAGGTCCGGCACCCTCACCCGAGGGTGTGTCCTTGGCCGGGCGTCACTGGGCAGAGGTGCGCCCAGCGACCAACACTCACATCACACTATCCCCTCCCTTCACTCCCACCTTGATAAGTAACCCCCCTCCCCAGCGTCCTTACGCGCTAAACTGACCACTCGCCCCATCGATCGGGCGGCTTGCGCTCACGCGCACCTCTCCTCAGCTCCGTCGTTGCAGGCGCGGATGGTGGTACGGCTTGTGTGATCTCCTCAGCTTCAGTTTCATCATCCTCTTCCTCCTCCTCGCACTCCGAATCATCAGAATCTAGCTCTCCCAAAACAGGTACTGGGTCAATTGGGTCAACGGCTGTGTGGGGATGGGATGCTAGCCCTGCAGCTCCCTCCGGTTGTGAGTGAGTTCTAGTTGCCTTCGGGACTCTGGAGATCAGGTGATCCTCACGTCTCTCCACTGGCTTCAGCTGATCATGGTGTCTGACGAAACGCTGCCTAAAATTATCCTCCCGTTTGATCCTGTATGTGTTTTCCTGTCTGCAGCTGACGATAAGAAACGGGCCACTCCAACGTTCCTGCAATTTTCCAGGCATTCCCGGCTTCATGGGAACCTTCATAAAAACTTTGTCCCCCCCCTGAAAGTGTACCACACGATTGCCCTGCTGGCTCCGAGCAACCCGCGCCATCTTCACTTTCTTTTCCCGGGCAATCACAGCTTGGTGTGCGCGTACCAAGTCCCGAGTCAATTGCCGAGCCCATGTGCTCTCGGTAGCTGGTTTGGAAACCTCGCGACCAGGATAGACGATCTCCGGAGTGCGCGGGGGACGGCCGAATTGCAGGTAAAACGGCGATTTTCCTGTCGCTGCATGTGGCGCGCTCATGTATTGGAAACGTACCAGTCCCAAGTAAGTGTCCCAGGCTCCGCCATGTTCTTGAACGTTGCGCCGAATTAATGAACCAACGGTCTGATTTGCTCTCTCGACAGCCCCATTGGACTTAGGGCGGAAACCACTAATCCGTTTCTTATCAACACCCAGAGAAGTGAACACCGCTCGCAGATGCTGGTTCTCGAATTCAAGACCCCTATCGGTCAACAGTGATTCTGGAAGCCCATGTCTGTACACTAGAATCTCTACAAGTGTCCTACAAACCGTCTCACCCGATTTATCCGGAGTAGCTGCCAGCTCAATTCCTTTGGACAGCAGGTCCAGAGCCACCATCACGTAGCGGTTACCGCGATCAGTCGGCGTGCGTCCAAAGGGACCCATCAGGTCAACCGCTACATGCTGCCATGGCGCCGTGGGCTGGGTTGTGAGCTGCAAAGGTGCCCTCAGCCTCAGGGACGGTTTGTTGGACCGAGCGCACACCATACAGCTTCGGCAGTAATTACGGGCATCAGCTGGAAGCCCAAACCACACATAACCAGCACCAGCTATCAAGTCATGCGTTCTCCTTGCACCGAAATGGCCGAACTTATCGTGCTTCAGGCGTAGGATGTGAGGGACGAGGGACTCCGGAACTAACACGTAACGCTTCCCAGCCTTCCAACCCAGAAGCAGCCCCGTCCGGTGATCGAATTCCGGTTCAAAACCGATTTGCCGCCAGCGACGGATAGCACTCCCCCGGCCCGGCGGAGACGCAATTCCTCACACAATTTCCTCATACCTAGATCACTCTGCTGAGAGGCCCAAAATTCCTCTTCCGTGGGGGTGCCAAAACATCTTGGGCATTGGCTGGCGTGGGTTGTGTCAAACACACGTGGGTCCTGGACAGAGCGTCAGCAGCGATGTTGTCTTGGGCTCGCCTGAAATGAATATCGAACTGAAACTCTTCAATTTCCTCCATCCATCGAGCATAGCGACCCCTGGGGTCCTTTGTGTTTTTCAACCACTGCAGACAAAAATGGTCGGTGAACCATCGAAAACGTTTCCCCAGGAGATAAGGTCGAAACTTCCGTAGGGCAAAGATGAACGCAAATACTTCTTTATCTCGAATATGCCAGTTCTTTTCATTATCCGAGAAAACCTTTGACGCAAAACAAACAGGCTTGTCAGTTCCCGTGGCGTCCCGCTGGGAGGGAATACAGGCCAAACCAGCGTCCGACGCGTCTGTGCTGACTTCAAACTCACGTGTCATATCGGGCAATTGCAACAAAGTTGATGCACAGAGCGCCCGCTTCAGCTGTTGGAATGCAGACTCCTTGCTGTCATCCCAAACAAACTTAGCCTTTCCAGAGATCTCATTTAGAGGTGCGGCCAATACTTGGAGCTGAGGGACAAAGTCCGTGTAATAGTTGCACATACCCAGAAACTGACGAACTTGCTTCGTCGACACTGGCCGTGGCCAATGCCGAATAGCACCGACCTTGTCAGGATCAGGTTCCAGGCCAGCGTCCGACACCAGGTGTCCGAGGAACCGGATCTGCCGTCGACAGAGAACCACCTTGCTACTATTCACCGTTAGCCCCGCCTGACGCAGACGCTGGAGAACTGCCCCCAAGAGCGAAAGGTGCTCTGCCACAGTTGCGCCGCCCACAATGATGTCATCGATGTACGACGTCACGCCGTTGCCGAGTAAACCTCGCAGCACAGTAGTCTTCAAACGAGTGAAACAACTCGGCGCCCCCTTGGCCCCATATGGCATGACGAGGAACTCCCATTTGTTTTCTTCCGTCTGGAAGGCAGCCTTCGGGATCGATGATGGAGATAACGGTACTTGCCAATACGCAGAATTTAGGTCTAGTGTCGAAAATATCCTTGAACCCGCCAAGCTGTCCAAGCACTCCTTGACTGTAGGCAGATACGTGACTTCATCCACTGTCCTGCTATTCAGAGCCCGAAAGTCCACCGCAAAATAGTAGGTACCGTCCGACTTCTTAACCATGAGAATTGGCGCTGACCACGGAGAAGAGGAGGGTCTAATGATTCCTCTTGCCTCCATCGAAGCAATTTGACGGTGGACTTCAGGCCGCAGGTGATATGGCGTCCGCCGGGCTCTCACCGCGACAGGAGAGTCGCCCGTATTAATGTCGAAAGTCATTAGCTGAGTGCATCCCAGCTCCTCATCATTGTTGGCGGACACGTCCCGATAACTATCGATCAGCCTACGGAGGTCAGTCCGCTCCGATGCGCCCAGCACGGCGTCCGTCAAATCAACATCGCCGGCTCCAGTCCGCTTTGGCCGAGCGGTGACGCCACCCGCGGTCACGTGACCCTCTTCTATTTGACCCACCACCGAGTTCACGTACAGTTTGATAGAATCTGGCCCGGGGTTATTCACAAGGATTGGAATTTGGTTGTGGGTGTCACACTTGACCAGGCCAGGCACTAAGGAAATACCAAGGCGACCGGCCTTAGTGAGGTCAGGATCAGACACCACTTCCCGAGTGGTTGCCCCGAAATCCTCCGCGCCAACAAACAAGACACGTTCGGAGAACGGGTCTGCAATGCAGTCCGCCTGCAGACGAACGGGGACTGGCTGCGTCGGCGTTCCCTGCCGTCTTGACTCCAACGTCAGACGATAGCCACCAATATTCAGCTCACGAGTCTTGAAATCCACATGAAAATTCGAGAACTTCTGCAACAGGTCCAACCCCAGAATTGCTGGAGCGGACAGATTTTCCACCACTAGAATATCAACATTGTTGACAGCCACTGGCCCTATCAAAATATTAGTTGAAACTTTCCCTGCACACTCCAGGCGCCCGCCGTTCGCGCCCACTGGTGTCTGATCGGTGGGTTGCACCGGCAGCGCCAGTATACCTGGAAGCGCTGCAGACACACAGGAGACGGCTGCTCCCGTGTCCACCAACCACGTGCAGCTCACTGGGCCAATTCTGCCCCTCACGTGCAGTGACCGAGTTTCCGGCTGATCCACGCTCCGCAGAGAGGGACCAGCCGCTCTTAGTTTAAATTCAGCGGGCAGTCATATTGTGTGTGTCCGAAATCCTTGCATCTCCAGCATACAACCGGAGAAGGCCGGCCCCACCCCCGTCCAAGGGGAGCGCGCGTGCATTCCCATTGCATGTGCCCAGCCACTCCACATGTCCAACAGAGGACCCCGGCTCGCCTCCCCCTGCCGGTTGAACCTGACTCCGCCCCTGCCCCATGCGCCCGCTGGGCGCGGCCGTACCCAACCGCTGACTCAGCACCTGGCACCGGGCCAAATCTGCCTCCGGCCGCGCCCCCCGCCGCGCAGCGGGCGCCGAGACGTGGCGCCACGGGAGGTGCTGCGGCCACCCCTGCACTAACAGCCGCAGGACACGCACCGTCCTGGCACGGACACCCATTACGACATCATGGATAGCCATGACAGATTGTGACAATTCCGCCACCTGTCGCTGTAGCTGTCCCACCGGATCAGTTTCCCCTGGACCCTGGGTTTTGTCTATATGATGGACGGTCGGCGAGGTTCCTAACGTCGAAAAAGATTCGTGCACATGCTTAGCGTGCCCCGGTAGCTCATCTATGTCTGCGTCCGGAAACAACAGCCTCAACTGACTTGCGACAGGCGGATCAACCCCATCTAGAAAGCAAGTCTTCAACAGCGCTTTAGCGACTGCGGAATCAGCCTGCGTGTCAGGGAAGGCCCCGATAAAGAAATTCCGCAACGAAGCCAGATACATACCGTAGGTTTCGCTGGAAAGCTTCTTACGTTGCGCGAACGTTTGCTGATACCACTGCGGAGAGTTTCCGAATTCGCGCCGCAATGCTGCCTTCAAGGAAGCGACGTTCTTTGTGTCCTCTTCCGAGAGTGAATCCATGATTCCAATCTTTGACCCGAGACCCAGTAAGGCTTTGCCCACCGCCTTTTTCGTCACCCACTGCGAGTTTATAAGCGTCCACCTTGCGCATAAGCGAGTCCAGGTCCTCACCATCGCCCCAAAGGGCACGATGTTCCCCCTGCTGGCCCTCCATAGCGAAACCGCTGCCACCAGTGTGAGGTCTGCCTTCATCCCGTTACGGAGACTGCCTCGTCGCCGCTCATCCGCAGGATCGGCACCCTCACCCGAGGGTGTGTCCTTGGCCGGGCGTCACTGGGCAGAGGCGCGCCCAGCGACCAACACTCACATCACAGGGTGAGCTGAGTTCCAATATGATCTTGTTGGTGTCATCAGATGGATCGGCGCCTGATGAGCGATGCTGTGTTTTACCGATATGGGTAAGACAACGTGCGGGTTATTTTCTTGCTTGAGAGGTGGCTCAATGCTTACCCTTTTTCTACCGATGGTCTTCCGGTTGCATTTGGGGCCAGAAAACGCTTTAGCTTTCGCATAGAGACTGAAAAGTTCCTTTTGAAGCAGAGGTAGGTACAAGGGGAGGGGCTAAGAGGGCTCAAGCCCCTTCCACACCATGAAATGTCAGAGTGCCTAAAGTAAATGCGTAGTCGGATGCTGTCCAGACACTATGGCGGGGCAGGCGCGAGCGCCCAAGCTCCCCCTCCCGAAATGAAGTCCTGGATCTGCCGCTGTTGTAAAGACGTAACCCGAGTCTGGTTTTACCCTTGTAAGAAGCCTTGCAACACCCTTGTTCCCTCCCCGTTACGCACTGGTAAAGCGGTTGTGTAAGCAAGGTTCTAATCTCGTCACGCTCTTGTAGGAAGGCTGCGGTTGCGTACAAGGCGGACACAAGGCTTTGTTCTACCCTTGTTATGGGGTAATCATGACCTAGTAGAGGGCTTGTGGGGACGTTGTCAGCCATTGTCTTTGCCATGTAGGTTAACCATAGTTAGGTTACAAGGGTTGTACAACGTCTTCTAGCAACCCTTGTCGTACTATGGTTCTACCATGGTTCTACATGGTTTTTGCTTGTATTTCCCTTTGTTTTCGTGGCACGGATTTTGAGCGTACAAGCTTTGCGTTTTACCCTAGTAATTTTCCATGTAAACAAGGGTCTGACAAGGTTTGCCCTTGTAAAAAATTTCTTTCTGTGAGGTCACGTTTGAGGTTTCTAAGAGATCAAGGCATGTCACGGTAAGGATATCATGTAAATGAATCATTTCAGTCATTTAATCTGAACTAGTAAATATAGAGAAAATCATCCAAACCATCGGAATCCTTGCAGCAAGCCGAACCGAATGATGTATAATATGACCTTGCTAGGTCATATCAGGTCAAGTCCAGGTTTTTTATGTGCCATCTTTTGTATTTGAAGGGCCAGAAACTTCTGGGACATGACAAATTTTGTTATACCTCCAGAAAACCTTTGTTGCCTCACTTCCCCATGTCATCGTTGGTGTTTATTCTGTGGGTTTTATGTTTTAGTTTGTGGCAGGCCGGGATTGTTTTTATTTTGTACGGGATTATATCAGTTTTCATTGGCATCGGCGCGTGCATCACGCTTCGAGCGCGGACCGAGGGCTGCAGCGGCGGGGTGTGGTGCATGGCGTCACCGCCGGCACCGGCGGCGACCCGCACTCCTTGCCGCTGTTCTGGGAGTCGCCGTATATGCAGGGATACTGACAAGGGTGCAGTTCACGCGCTTCAGCTGCCGCCCCGGGGAACAGAGGATCATGGAGATGAAAGTCAGGCTGCGGTTGTGCAGAAGGCTGCGTGCTCTGAATGTTGGCCGCAGGAGTGTTAATAACTATCCACTATATTACTCATATCTTCTATAGGGCAAGCTGAAATCCGAAGAAGGCCAAAAAGTGTTTTGTTTCCTTTCTCTCGTCACTGCTTTCTCTAGGATGCTTCACGGAATGTTCCGAGTATAGGTGCATAGATGCTGGTCGCCCCGAATATGCTACGAAGAAAATTGCATCGCGAACAAAACGACCGTGAAAAAGATGGCCCATGGCCGAGGGCAGTACATAAACGATTGAATGAGTCCATTTTCCCTTACAAGATTTTGATTAAAAAATAGTAGGAATATTTCAATATCATACAAGCGTAGGGGGAGCAGCCTGTCTGATCAGCACACGCTTTTCACAGTGGAATTCTGTATCCACCGCCGCCAGCGAAACCATAATACGGAAGTCGACAGAAACTATAGTTAGCCCGCGCCTCACCAGGGTCCGACGCCACCTACCCACGGGGGCAGCCATTGATGCTCCCTCCCCCTCTAAGTCCGAAACTATTTGGGTTAGCGCAAATCTGCAAAGTGCATTGGAAATCTCGTGTGAATTCAGTATGGTTTCATTCGGCATGTTTTAACGCTCTGGTCAATGGCTTCAACTCCAGAGGTCAAGGTGGATCACGATGGGCAATGCCTAAGAAAACTTGGCATTGCCCATGCGCAAAACTAAGAAACCACGATGGGCAATGGATCACTTAAATATGCAATGCCTAAGAAAACTTCGCATAGCTCTGATGCCATTAGAGCTGTTGAATAATAATTGTTGGGGTTTAACCACGCACCAACTGCCAGGGTCATACGGCGTCGCCAACTCTCACCCTGTTGGAAGGGATTTTGGGGATCAGATCGACTTATTCAGAGGCTCCGCCGGGACTTGAACCCGGGACCGGTGGCTTAGAAGACAAGAGTGCTATCCACTAAGCCACCTCATCCCCCATTAGAGCTGTTGAGATCTTCCAGCGCCTTCTCCGCTATGTAAAACATAATGACCTCCCGCCAGTGGTTTGGCTTCCAGAGGGCCCCTCCTGGACTACTTGACCTGAAGTCACGAAAGGTCATAAAGTGACCTTACCGTATATCAAATTAGAGCCAGTAACAAGACATACACAATGACGTTTTATTCGGCGCTCTAGCTTAATTGGGCTAAAAATCATCGTCAAAATACTGTGTTTGACCCCTGGTAACCTGTCATGAGCTCAGATAAGTCAAAGGGAAAATATTGCCCCGGCATCCGTGAAAGGGTAGCTAAGAATGCTTTTCTGAGAAATCTGAGCATTTGCAACCATTTTGGTGAGTTTTAGATTATAGGGGAAAGGGCCCATATGACGCACAGTACCAAACTACACACGAACTTAAGAAGAACGCCAACAGATAGAGGCAGTCTTCTGTCAGTCAGCTCAATGCGCTCATGTGCGACGGCCTTTTTTGTCGCGGCGTGAAGCGCGTCCTGAAGAGGGAGACCCATTTGACGTGAGTTTTCCTGTACCCAGTTTTCTCATGATAACAAAAAATAGCGTGATGTTATTTGTATGTCCCCAGATTTATTTTTTCCTTTGAAATATTAATGATGATCTTGGTTTAATTTGAGTGCGTAATTCGAAAGCTGGAAGTTTTGGGTTCTAAAATGTGGAGTCTTTCAAATTGATAGATTAACGTACCGAATTGGAACTATCTAAATGTTTCAGTGTGCGTCTTTGGGAGAGATGTGTCTTACTCCGCACACAGCAAAGTCTCCTAATTCCGCAATGCCTCATTCCAATGCATGTTCGGGCCCAACAGTCATTTTTTACGGCACTTGAAGGATGGTCAAACTAAATGTCAGAGGAACTGTCAAGGAATGTCAGAGCATGGTCAAACTCCTGAGCCAGAGGAACTGGAACTGACCAGTTTCAGCAGCCTGCTCCCTACCCCGAGGATTGAGCGTGGTGCTGCTAGGAGGAAAGCTTATAACTCCTCCGCTGTTGTGGTAAAGAAACGCCTGTTTTGAGGGAAATTCGCCAATAAATCTACGGAAAAGAACGAGGAAAAAGAAGACCAAGCGAGCGAAGGTAGAAAAGAAAGTACCGAGAGGTCAGCCGCGGAAAAGGACGAGAAAACCAGAAAAGCGAGAGAGAAGTGCGAAAAAAGAAGCGAAACGCCTTGCCGGAGGCCTCATCGTCACAGAGCGTGGCGTGCATATACTGCGGCATGCAGTTTTCCCTCAGCGCGGAACAGTGGATAAGGTGTCACGCATGTGATGGGCGGGCATGCGTGCCCTGTACATGAGTATCAGAAAGGCTGCGTCTGCGATAGGTGCCACAGTTAGTCTGCGACAAGCAACATGCTAAGCAAAAAGACTTCTGACCCTGTCTTGGATCGCTCAAATATAAATGTACAATAAAATATGTGTGTCTATAGTAACATGAGAAGAGCTCAACATTATTGTTCTATAGATATCGAGTTTTATACCAATGAAAATAAAATAGGTTTGGTTCGATTTTGAAACGTGACCTGAAAAGAAAACAATCACAGGCTCTCCAAACGGGGAAGGGAGCAGCGGGGAGTTCGAGGTGATACATTCGATTTTATCATGAAAACTAATTTCATCCAAGTTGAATGAGTTCAAAGCTTCAATGACGGTAAAAAGGTGTTACAAGAATTTGGGTCCAAAAATTTGTATACTTTGAGGATAAATGTTTATTTTGTTAGCAGTAGCTCTTACGTTCGCAACACTTGGAAAAATTATCTCTAGCCCTGCTTTGAACCCACTAGTGTTCAGATAAAATATCCCCTATTACGCTTAGACCCGATTCTGAGACAGGACAAAATTTCTACAACAAAATCACATCCCCAAAATCCCTTCCAACAGGGTGAGAGTTGGCGACGCCGTATGACCCTGGCAGTTGGTGTGTCGTTAAACCCCAACAATTATTATTACAACACAATCACGTAAAGGTATCGAGTGCAAATCGTGCGTACTTGGGTATGCCGTCTGAGCGTTGATAGTGACGGGGCTTCAAATTACACACAAATGCAAGCTTCTAGAAATCACTGTATAGACGGAAAGTGCGCCATTCGTTCGAGCTTTCCTTTGCCATGTCGATGGGGAATTCAACAGAGCGCTAACGTACAAATTTTTAGATACGAGTGTACGCCGCTTTGACGGAAATTCTCACTTTTTCTTGGGGTGTGCGCCATATGGGCCCTTTCCTTACAGAACTTGGTTTTTCTGAGGGACAGGTCACCTCCTGACTGACCTCAGGTCACCAAATAGGAAAATCCCGGATATGAATTTTTCGGAACCTGGAGGGGTCATCAAGAGTAGATAGTTTCAAATCAATCGGCTTGGAAATGTTGCTATAGCAGAGCTCAAGAGTTGAAGTGAGGTGCCCTTGGTTGTCCTCGCCTGGTGACCTGACCTAGTGTGGCCAGAGGCCAAAAAATCCGATATAGTAGGGAAAATGAAGAGATGAGAGGTAGACCCCTCCACCACGGTGCTGTACCTATGCGTTTTTCTGCAATTCTAAAAAACCTTAGGGGCCATCGATGCTCCCTTGGGGCGAGGGTTAAGGCAAATAGGCTAATGGAACCTTCTTGTTTACTGGGTTCGATAGATGCATGACTTCGGTGAGGGGCAGTTGTGTTTTTCGAGCGGTACCCTCCCGTTGAGATTTTTACGGTTTTTAGGGGGTTGGTGTTCTAGTTGCCGGAAAATGCACAAGAAATCCGGTAAAAAAGCATCGCTGTCTAGAGACGGGCGGTCAAGTGGTCAGACGAAAGTCCGCAGCAGAGCTGCAAAAAATCTCAAATCTGTCGGGCACTTTCGAAAAAACCTCCAAATCTGTCGGGTGGTTAGGATAGGACTATTAAAATTGTCTAAAACCCATTCAATTGGTAAAATGTTCCTACTCTTTTTCCACATTCTTAATAGAAAATACTAAAATTAGCATAAAAAACTTCAAGTTTGGCACCAATGGATATAATTATCCTTATTTTTATGCTCTGATCCTTATATGTGTGATATCCTTATTTTTCGTGCTCTGAAGCCGCCTATGGAAAATCTAAGTGGAATGACAAAAGTCTATTAACTTTCAAAACTCTAGAACTGAGACTGTTCTTCGGGTTTTCAATTATCAGACACGCTCAGGAAATTAAGGTTATTGGCAGAAACCTATAACAAATTGAATACCGAACCACCAATTCCCATTTTCTGGAGTCACCATTGGTAAAGGAAATTTATTATTGGATGTCATTTGAGATTTGTGGACGTACAGCATACAAATAGTGTGTGTCAAAGTCAGCTCGACTGGGTCTTGAATAAGACTCAGTCTTGAATTCAGATGATTTAGGTCACAGGTGGAAATATACAATAACATGAAAAGCAGCCCCCTTTTTCAGTCCTCTGCAGCCGCCATTGACAAAAAATGCTGCACTAGAATGAGAATAAGTGATATTTTGTTATTATGTTACATAGTCCAGCCCAGAATACTTACAAAATATAGTTTGCAATGGAAGAAAGCTGACCTGGTTCCCATACCATGCGATTACTTATGCCAGCTTCTGCAGATTTTCATGATTTCAGTTTTTGGAGGTGGGAGGGGGTAATTTGGAAGGAGCCCCCAAAATTTATATATGGATTTTGCTCTGATGGCCAGACAAACAAGATTGGAGGGGTACTTTTTTGATATTCGAAAGTGTTTTTAAGGATCATGGCTACTTGTAGTTGAATACAAACATGTAATATTAGCTTTCCATGACTTTAAATGCATGTTTACATGAAAAATCCTAAATTTTGAAGCTGTTGGCTATCTCAAAGTTTTTCATGCATTGCCGTGGTCATTTCCATGAGGGTACGTGGTTTAGGATCTGAAGTTCATGAGGCTAATAAATAACCTAAAGTCAGTTAGATAGTAAATGTCAAATATATATATCATGTTTCCAAGGAAGTTAAGAGTAAAAGGAATGAGTAAAGGTTGCTTTAGGCTGTGTTTTTGTTATATCTTTGTCCCCTTGACATACATCATAGGCATATTTAGGTAAGTGAATAAAATGAAATAGGAGAAATAGTTTGGTACTTAAAACTCAAAATAATGTGGAAAGGTGAAGAGTTTTGTTTCTTTGGCATCTACAAATCCACTGATGAAGGTATGCAACTTTTGTGGTTAATTCTGGACAAACAGGCATTGGATTTAAAAGAAGACGGAAGGGAAAATCAAATGTTTTAGTCTAATTTGACCAGTCTGCTGGTAAAATTCATTTTTCCCTTATTAATATCATTTAAAATTATTGACCAACAGTGAGCATAACATACTGTGTGGAAATAAATGTAAGCTGCTGAAATTACAACGAACACCACATCACTTACTTCTTTGTTTTCTCCCCACACTGTTCTGATCTGCCCGCTGTTTGATCCATGCTTCAAAACGACCTCCTTGGCCAAAACCACTGTTCCTGAACTTGCAGGGCAGCCCAGAATGCTTGATTCGCTGATGCTCCTTAAAAAAACTTTTCTCGCCAAAATACCCACATCCCTCAAATCCACATTTAAGCTTGACACGGGACGGTGGAAGGGGCTTCAGCTTAATCGGAGCCATTTATCAGCCCTTCAACTATGGACGATGAAATCCAGGCTCAACCAGTTTACTCAAGATGTATACCAAAGTAATGCAAGAGAAAAATAATCAAAAACACAGCCTTGCAACGTATTGCCTCCACCACACCACGGGATTCTAGGGCCTTGGCCTCCGCCATATTCACAAGGCAACACACCAAACCGCAGGGCTGCTTTTCTTCAAACCAAAGATACCTTTTACACCGGCTTTGCCGCAAGGGCGCTGTTCAAACAGCGCCCTTGCGGCAGCGTTGAGCGTACTTCCAAACGAAGGAAACGAAGGAAAAAAACTGTTTTGCCTGTCGCCTTTACCTTTACGGCGGCCTGTCGGGCCAAGCTGTCGCGTACTATGGAATACAAATCGGGCCCGACAGGCCGGTGAAGGAATTTTTCCAGCAGAGGATTTTCTGGGTGACGTTTAAAAGGCCCTCTGTGCATAAGGCCCTCTATTCAAAGGTTCCTCGATTCATAAGTCCCTCGAAAAGACCCTCTGTGCATAAGGCCCTCTATTCAAAGGTCCCTCGATTCATAAGTCCCTCGATTTTCCATCGGTTCTTGCCGCACACTGGCTTGATATGGGAGAGGTGCAAATTCATGAAAAACTTGTTGAGTGAAAGAGGTGACAATTCTAATATTGAGTTTTTTAGAACAAAAAATATTTTCTGCTTCCTTTCAAGATTTTTTCTCACAGATTGTAAGATCTGTCGCAAGACCATACCGTGCCCTAAAATCTGTCGGGCACTTTATGACCCGAGAGCCCGACTTTTTGCAGCTCTGGTCCGCAGTTGCTAGTGAAAGAGGGGCAAACAATGAAAGTCACAAGAAAACAGGGCGCCTCTGACACGGGCGACTTCCAAACTCAGTTTTAAGGCACTTGTGCTGCACAGGTCTCACGTTTTAGAAGCGTTTAGGGAGCGCTGTGTCCACAGGCGGGCGGCTCCAGGGACCGAAGGAATCGGCCGCCCCTCTCACCCCTCTTGGATCCGCTTTTGGTCTTATTACCCCAGCAAAACGCTGCTGAGTGCATAAATATTCCTAGGATACATAATTGCGCCTTGAGAGTTCCCTGAACATTTGCCCTGGTGGGGTCTTTTTAGACCCCCACCCCCACTCGGTTTTTCCAAAGTGGCCGGAAAACGACGGCGAGCAGTGCCGCCAAACTTGGTCTAGCTCTTCCTTGATCGTTCTTACATCATTCCTGAAAATTTTAGCTCAAGGTCATATCAGGTCAGGTCACCAGGCCAGGTGAAGTGATCTCACCTAAAAAAATGTTTAGGACAGCATAACTAAAAAGAGGTTAAATCGACCAAGTTGAAACTCGTACCACATAGTGGCCCCAACAGGTGCTACAACATATGCTCCGGGATTTTCGATATTGGTGACCTTAGGTCATGTGCAGAGCATGACCTCCCCATTGTAAATGCATGGGGGAAATCACGAAATGAGCTTTCCTCAGTAGATACCAATGGAATCAGCTTAAAATATCCGTTAGGACTTTTTCTTAGCCCATTTATGAAGTTAATGCCAAACATTTTTAATTGTGACCTTTGAAAGGTTACCAAGGTCACATAAACATTTTTCGGTGTTTTACTCTATAAATTTTGAATTAACAAGGATAGAACTCTCGAAATGACATGATAAGTGGATGTAAATGAATTACATAAATATAAAGGACTTCTCCACCAGTGAAAATGAAAAACGTTCGGAGCCTTCGGCTATATTTTATCAGCCTTCGTCAGCGAGCGGTCGGATCGATCGGTGGACATCGGAAGACAAGATACGTTACAAAAATTATATAACAAGTGCAAAAAGGATTCCAGGAAACGTGCACGAGTAAGAGAGTTACCTACCTGAAGCACATTTTAGCAACAACACAAATTCTCATATTTTGATATTCAACGATTAAGGGTGGCTTACACAGTACAGCATAATAATGGTAGATAATCCACGCACATCATATGCTAGTATAAAAAGGCTAATGGTTAGTAAAGAGCTAAAAAAGAGAATATAAGATTCATTGCAACATCATAGTTAACAAAATTAAGAACAAGTGTCTAATAATAACGGTAGGTACTTCATACATTAAATACTAGTACAAATGTCAATATTATGTAAAAAGCTACAAAAATATATAAAAGTTAAGAAACACATCCTGCCATCCTATATATCAATATAAATATAAAATATACAATACAAATACAATATATGGCAATCCTATAACAATAATATAAAACTAGCTGATCACAAACATATGTTAAAGTTATCAAAACTATTTAGAGCTGCAGCTATGTATAATGGGAAGCCACCTGTCGTGAAACCTGCTCCCAGAGTTCCGGTTGATGTTGGCGTCGTTCGGTGATGTCAGTACCGTCTCACGACAGCCAGCAGTGCGGAAGTAAGCGGACTCTAGGAGCAGGCGTTGATGATAGTTGGTGGCGTGGTCCAGGATTTGGGCTTGGTCAAAGTGAGGGGTGCAGGTCCGGTGGGTGCTGAAAGCTGAGGTGTTGGCTTTCGACCGATTGCTTCCTCTCCAGTTTTCCCTGTGTTCTTTTACTCTTGTTTGCAGTTCTCGGTCGGTTTCTCCGATGTAGGTCACGGGCTTGCCATTCACTGAACATGAACATTGTATGCTGTAAATGATGTTTGAGTTCTGTTCTTTTGGTAGGTGATGTTTCGCTTTGCTGCAGAGGATGCTGGATATGGTTCGCTGTGGTTTTGACACCAGCTGTACGCCGATTGCCCGACTTGCACGTTTTAACTGGTAAAACGATGGCCCTGTAAATGGTACCGAAAACCGAACTGGAAGAGACTGGTTGTTCGACCCCGCTGGGGCGGGGAGGGCACGGGCCTTGAGCTTGATGTCCTCAGCGGTTTTGGTGATGGTGGACTTGATTGTAGTTAGTGGGTATCCGTTCTGCTGGAACTTTTCTTTGACGAATAACAGCTCCTTCTCTCGGTCCTTGACAGTGATGCAGTATCTGTAGGCTCTGATGGTGTCTGCTCGAATGGCCGCTGTGAGGTACCGAGGTTCTGTGAAAGACTGGAAAGGGAAGACCTGATTGGTGGCGCAGTCCTTGCGGCACACCTTGGTGATGAATCGGTCTTCTCCTCTTCTTATGTCGATGTCCAAAAATGCGACCGTAGAGCCAATTGATACTTTCTTAGATAAATTACTAATAGAAAAATAGAAGAACTAGACTAAACAAGTTAGTTCCTCATGATTTTGTATCGAAACAGCAGGCTCGCCATTTGGAGGAAACGAAAAATTCACTCAGGGACGGGGAATTTGTCGTAATCGGCGATTTTTCGGAGAACTTTGCATTTGTGGTACAAGACTCTGTGCAGAGCTTTCACTGGAACAACAATCAGGCGACGCTTCATCCATGGGTTTATTATTATAGAAATGATGGCATTTTACATCACAGCTCCCTTACGGCCATCTCAGCAGGCAACACTCACGACTCAGTCGCAGTGCATGTGTTCCAAAAGGCCCAGATTGAACATCTGAAGGCGAAATTCCCCGGTTTATCGCGCATTTTTCATTTCAGCGATGGATGTCCGGCACAATATAAAAATTGTAAACATATTTTGAATCTGTGCCGTCATCAGGATGTAATTGAGTCGTCGCTGAATGGCATTTCTCTGCCACAAGTCATGGAAAAGGGCCCTCCGACGGCGTATGGGGCACGGTAAAAAGGCAGGCCACAAGGGAGAGTTTACGGCGATCCCCTGGACATGAGCTGCTTACAGCCCATGATTTGTATGAGTTTGGCAGGGATAATTTGAAAAAATATGAGTTTTGTTTATGTTTCTGACAAACAATATGTGAAAGAAAAATCTGCTTCTGAGGATATTCTTAAAAAAGTGATTACCATTCCTGGAACTAGGAGCTTTCATTCTTTTATTCCGGTGGGGAAAGATCGAGTACAGGTCCGTAAATACAGTGCTGCAGTGAAATCCAAGGAAAATCCTGTTACAAGATGGTGGTGCGGCTAAAATAAGTGATCACCAGTCAGGGCACCGGCTGTTTGTTAATCTGCGATATGATGTGTGAAATACACTTTGATGAGTGTGGAAATGCTGTTTCTTAATACACTCCTGATAAATCGTGTGAAAACCGTATGTTTTGTTGTGCCAAATCCAGAAACAAATATTACCGCCTGTATTTTTCACGGCAAACGTTACCAGAAAATAGCTTCAGCCTGCAAGTCACAAGACACAGTGAAGGATCCAGCGCCATATTTCCAGGGGACAAGGGGGCTGGGAGCCGGTTCTACCAGTACCTCTGACCACCTCCGCCTATGAATTTTTTTGGGAGCTCAGACATTTTGGGAGGGGGTAGGGTGGGGTGCTTGAGCCCCTAGCCCCCCCTTGTACCCGCCACTGACCAGACATTCACCAATAACTTGACCCACTTTGTGTCACGAAAACGGTTAAAACCAGTCGCTTGACCCATTGTCCACGGGAAGCGCGGAAATTCGGGACTCGTGCGCCCACATCACCTACAACTATCGCGTCTTCAGTACAACTAAAGGTCCCATCGTTTTCTCTTTTGAAATATGGTTTTAATTATCTGAAGTATCACTAGTCAAGCTTTGGAAATAACCCGAGTAGGACCTGGCAGTGTAATTTTGCTTTACAAAATTTTGGATTTTTTAGCAAAAACAATTTTTTTAACAAAATCACTCATCAATTTCGAGCATACTGATGTTTTTTTAAACAACTTGGTCCCATAGAAGGGAAGATAGGCCGCGATATATGTGACCAGTTTGGCCGCGAATGCCGTTTTCCCCGAGGCTATAATTTGGAAGCCTGATGACGCATGACACTAAAACTTGGGGAATATTAGTTTCTCGCTGTTCTTAGCTCGTCTACCAAAAATCATCCGAATCGGTGACATGAAGTGAAAACAGTGGGTACACTTGGCGTGGAATGACCCACCTGACAAAAAATGGTTCAAATATGTTCGATAGAGAAGTGGATGGGATACCCACCGCCGTTTACCTCTTTCCCTATCTAGCGTGGTTCTTAAGATCTTAGGGGGCGGGTACCTGCCCCCTTTCGAAGCAAAGGTGGATCAGATCCCCGTCAATGCGCGTGTGAATCCGCACCCAAGTGGGCCTTCGAGCCACCTTCGCCCTGGTGAGGGGGGGGTTTAACACTCCCTCCCCTTGAACTCGGTCCCTATGCGGGATAGCGAAAAAACGTGAACACTAGTGGATAGCTCATACAAATTCATGAAGAAACTAAGCAATTCATTTTTGGCTCGGGTCAATATTGAGATTATGACGGGCCAAAGAAAGTGGCATTTTGAATAAAATGTTTGGGCTCTAGCATCTGACAGAGATGAGCCCTTTAAAGGCCATACTGTGGAGTCGATTTTCGTAGGATCTTGTTCGGACTTCCTCCACAAGAAGATATTGGGGGTGGTCGAAATAATTTTTAGGCAGCATTCGCTTCCTCTCGAAACGGCAAAGCGAATGGTATATAACATGACCATACTACGTCAAAACACAAAAATGACCTGACCTCAGGTCAAGTCAAGGTCACTTTTTTACCTAGCAAAGTCAATATGCATATCAGTCGAATCGCAGTAGCAATCCAAACACTATATCAAAATAAAAGCTGTATTATCATTTCATGCCAAAGTTATTGACTTAAGCCTGAAAACTGCTTAACTAGCCCCAGATGACCCCTCAAAGGTCACAGGTCAAAAATTGAAAAATGAACCTGGGAAGTGGCTCAGGATACTACGATATGAAGAATATAAAAGTATTCTCAGCGGTACCTTCGCAAATACTGACCAATTTATTTTTTCCCGTGTACTTATTTCCAAATGAGAGGTTTTGGTCCGTACATTACCTAAGGTCATCGATATAAAAAATTCCGGAATACATGTTATAGCACCCGTGGGGCCCACAACGTGGTATAAGTTTCAATCTGATAGATTCCTTACTTATGCCACCTTAAACATTTTTGGAGGAGAGGTCACTTGACCTGCACTGGTGACCTAACCTGAGATGGCCCTACCTTAAAATGTTGGGGAAAGTTATTGAATTAATCAGAGATAAGGGGTGTCAAGTATGGCGGCACTTCGTGCCGCCGCTTTTTCGTGCCGCCGGAAAAAAACCGAGAGGGTTTTTCACCACCCCCCCCCACCGAGGCGAGGGTTAAAGCGTACAACAGGGATCCACTGAATGGTTTTGGCGGTAGCGGACGGGTTTTTGGCGAAGGGTTTAAGTGTAATTATTAGACAAGGTTATGGAGTCAAAGGTACCCAGGCTCTTGGGCCCCAGATCAGTTCAGGGGTCAGGAGTCAGCCCAGGGAGCCAGAGAATGTCAGGAGCACTAAATCAAGGCAGGAACTTATCACCATTGCACTTCACAGTCTACATTGATGAACTGTTGGGTAAACTGCAGAGGCATAGCGCTGGGTGCGGTGTTGGAATGAGCTCAGTCAATGCACTAGCCTACGCTGACGATACCGTCGTGCTAGCACCCTCCAGGTCTGCACTTAAGTTACTAGTGCACGAATGCGAGCTCTTTGCCCTCGCAATGGATATAAAACTCAATGTAAAAAAGACCGTGAGTGTGTGTGTGGTATTCAGCCCCAATAGATCATACAGTTCTGGC
This sequence comes from Lepas anatifera, assembly GCA_034440635.1. Taxonomy (NCBI): domain Eukaryota; kingdom Metazoa; phylum Arthropoda; class Thecostraca; family Lepadidae; genus Lepas; species Lepas anatifera. Next base: position 803,517 of record JAOTON010000131.1, on the reverse strand, counting down.
TACCTGCTTCGCTCAAACCCACCTAGTGTAAAACCGAATAAGGTTAATCTGAATCGGGTTTAAATATTCAAATATTTGGGACATGTGATTGAAAATGATTGGAGCTGTAGTGCTGACATGAGCATGAGACAGATAAAACTCTCAGTTTATTACTGTGAAAACATTCTGAGGATTACTAGGCATCGAGTACGCTGATCGACGTATCTTTGTAAGACTATTTCAAACCTATTGTTCAAACGTTGATGGTTGTTAACTTTGGGCGACAAGCAGCGGCAGAGCTCTTCGGGAGTTAATTGTAGCCTATCATTTTAGCACTAAAAGGCTTGTGGAGGTTCCTGAATTTCCAAGAAATCATCCTTGTGCCATTAATTAAAACTTCTGACTTGCCAAATATATATTGAATACAGACAACTATTATTCATTCGGAAGCTGCAATTCAACAAAAATAGTATGATCCAGAACTTACAAAATAGTGATGTTGCTCGCACTGGACTGCTGCATACCAGCCTCCTAAAAATCAGAGAAAAATATGAAACATTAGACATGGGGCCGGGCAGAACAATAAAGCATCATATGTATTATGTATTATGACACTGCCTCCAGCGTATGCTCGGAAATGCTATCTAGGCTGGAGCTGTTAACCTTCGCCCGGGTGGGGTCTTTTTAGACCCCCTCGGATTTTTCCGAAGTGACCAAAAAACGGCGGCGCGCAGCGCCGCCAAACTTAGTCTAGCTGTTTCTTCATCATTTTTACATCTTTCCTGAAAACTTAAGCTCAAGGTCATATCAGGTCAGAACACCAGGCCAGGTGAAGTGACCTCACCTCAAAAAATGCTTAGAACCGCATAACTAAAAGAAGGGTTTATCGATCAAGTTGAAACTCATACCACATATTGGGCCCACCAGGAGCTACAACATATGTTCCGGGATTTTTGATATTGGTGACCTAAGGTCATGTGCAGAGCATGACCTCCCCATTGTAAATACAAGGGGAAAATCACGAAATGAGCATTTCTCAGTAAGTATGGATTGAATCAACTTCAAACATCGGTGACGACTTGCTCTTAGCCCGTTTCTGAAGTTGATGCCAAAAATTTTAACTTGTAACCTTTAAAAGCTCACCTTAGGTCAAATAAGCATTTTGTGGTGTTTTACTCTATAAATTTTGAATAAACTAAGATAGAACTTTTATTTTGTCACCAAAGTGTTTGTATAGTCACTGCAAGTCAAATGATATACATCATGACTACACCAGGTCAAGTTGGGTCAGACCGTTGACCTGGGTCAGGTCAAATTCTTAAATTTGACCTGTCATAGCAATGTTATATATCATTCGATTTGTATTGACGAGAGGATTGGAATGGTGCATCAACTATGACCGTACCTCGTTTGGTTTGGAAGTTATTAGCGAAAAAGTAAACGCCCTTCCGCATGGGTGGCTATGGACATTCCCAAGAATATGTCCAATATTCAGTGACCTGTAGATCCCAAGGCTTTGACCTGACACAAAAATAAATGGATCTTAATAAAAGAGAAACTCAAGAGCTTTCCAATGGTGTTAGAAAAATGTTTCTAGCCATCATAGTTTCTGAGATATATGAGGTTTTCTTAGTACACCTCATATTAGCGATTTTGACCTATTTTGACCTCTGGTGACCTTGATATTGACCTGACAAGAAAAATGACCGAAATATTTTCGATATCATTTTTGAAGAGCTTTCGATTGCCGTTTTGCAATTTTTTCTAGCTCTCTTAGTTTTTGAGATCGTGGGGGTCTTTTTTAGCCCCCGCCCACCAGGGCGAAGGTGGCTCATACCCGCCACCAGAGCAAGGGTTAAGCCGTTAAAGTCATCGGCATTTACGTTGGCATATTTCACCACAAGTGTACTGGTATATTGTATGAACAATGGGGGAATGTGCGTTCCAGGGGCGGATCCAAGGAGGGGGCAATGGGGGCGATCGCCCCCACTTTGGGCAGACCTTAAAGATAGATACTTGAGATAAAAAGTATTGGCTAGATAAAAAGGTAAAAAACTGTTTCAGAAGTCTTATTCTTGTTTTTGAGAATTCGGCATCCAAATGCCTTAAAATCGCTCTCAAAGTCAACATTTCTAGACGACTTGTCGATAATTCTCACTATCGTTAACCCTTGCCCCGGTGGAGGGTACGAGCCACCTTCGCCCTGGTGGGGGGGGCTAAAAAGACCCCATGGTCTCAAAAACTAAGAGAGCTAGAAAAAAGCGCTAAGCAGCAATCGAAAGCTCTTCAAAAATGATATCGAAAATACTTCAGTCATTTTTCTCGTCAATTCAATATCAAGGTCACCAGAGGTTAAAATAGGTCAAAATCACTAATATGAGGTGCACTAAGAAAACCTCATAAATCTCAGGAACTCTGATAGCTAGAAACATTTAACACCATTCGAAAGCTCTTGAGTTGTTCTTTCATTACAGTCGCAACGATTTTCGGGTCAGGTCAAAGCCTAGGGAGCTAAGGTCACTGAATATTGGGAATGTTCTTGGGAATGTCCATAGCCACCCATGCATAAGGGCGTTTCCTTCTTCGCTAATAACTTCCAAACCAAACAAGATACAGTCATAGTTAATACACCATTGCAACCCTCTCGTCAATACGAAACGAATGATATATAATATTGCTGTGCCAGGTAAAATTTAAGAATTTGACCTGAACCAGGTCAACGGTCTGACGCAACTTGACCTGGTATAGTCATGATGTATATAATTTGACTTGCAGTGGCTATACAAACACTTTGGTGACAAAATAAAAGTTCTATCTTAGTTTATTCAAAATGTATAGAGTAAAACAGCAAAAAATGTTTATTTGACCTAAGGTGACCTTTTAAAGGTCACAAGTTGAAATGTTTGGCACCAACTTCAGAAATGGGCTAAGAGCAAGTCGTAACCGATGTTTGAAGTTGATTCCATCCATACTTACTGAGAAAAGCTCATTTAGTGATTTTCCCCATGTACTTATAATGGGGAGGTCATGCTCTGCACATGACCTTAGGTCACCAATATCAAAAATCCCGGAACATATGTTGTAGCTCCTGGTGGGCCCAATATGTGGTATGAGTTTCAACTTGATCGATTAACTCTTCTTTTAGTTATACAATCCTAATCATTTTTTAGGTGAGGTCACTTCACCTGGCCTGGTGACCTGACCTGATATAACCTTTGAAATAAGATTTTCAGGAAAGATGTAAAACTGGGGAAGAACAGCTACACCAGGGTTGGCGGTGCTGCGCGCCGCCGGTTTTTGTTCACTTTGGAAAAACCCGAGGGGGGTCTAAAAGGACCCCCACCCAGACGAAGGTTAAATGACGTAGTCTCCGCTATTACCATCAATTTCTCTAAGAATTAGGTCATATCTGTCCTAAACAGTGATGTAGAACTTCGGAACTATCACAGACAAAAATTATTTTAAAAAACTACATTTCAAAACTCTTCAAACAGGAATATAGGACTTTAAAGAAATCTCGATTGACCAATCCGAAGCCCAGGAATTCTCATACCCGGGTCACGTGACTAATCTGACGCAAACGTTTTGTCATCCTGGGAATTTTGTAGAAAACAACTGAAGACCTGAGGTACGAAACGATTAAAGACTTGAAAAATTATTTGATGCTCCACTTTTAGGGCAAATTCAATCATTTCGTAGTGTTTATGGGCTATTTGAAATCAATTCAAATACAAATACAGGAGAACAAACATTTGTATTACAAAAATTATTTCAAACACCTAAAAAAGATTTTGAAACCTAAGATATGAGGAGCAGGTTCCAGCCTTTTACCGGTGCCGTTAACAAATTTGAGTAGAAGTTGAGTGGCCCAAAAAAATCCAAAGATACAAAAATAGCTGACTAGGGGTTCGCGCCCCGGTGGGCCTCCGCGCCACCTTCGCCCTGGTGGGGGTGCTTGAACACCCCCCTTAAACTAGGCCTCTATGCGGGATAGCGAAAAAACGCAAACTTTCGTGGATAGCCCATAAAAAAATTCATGAAGAAACTATATCGGTCACTTTTTTCTCAGGTCAATATTGAGGTCATGACAGGTCCAAGAATTTGGAATTTTGAGCAAAGTTTTTGGGCTCTAGCATCTGACAGAGTTAAGTTAGAATCATTTTATTGGAACTATTCGCTTCCTCTCGTCACGGCGAATCGAATGATGTATAATATAACCATACTGGGTCAAAACACAAAAATGACCTGACCTGCGGTCAGGTCAAGGTCACTTTTTGACCTAGCGTAGTCAATATGCATATCAATCGACTCGCAATAGCAATCCAAACGCAATGGTTTGAAAATAAAGCTGCATCATCATGTCATGCCAAATCTATTGAGCTAAGTCTGAAAACTGTTTAAGTAGCTCCAGATGACCTCTCAGAGGAGGCAGGTCAAAAATTGCAACATGAACCTGGAAAGGGGCCAGGATACTTCGATTTGGAGAATATGAAGGTATCATCAGCTTTATCTACATGTATACAGCCTAATATTTTGTTTTTCCCATGTATTTCCAATGGAGAGGTCATGGACGTACTTCACCTAAGGTCATCGATACGAGAAATCCCGGATTATGTTTTTTAGAACTCGGTGAGGCCATTATGTGTTATAAGTTTTAATCCGACAGATTCGCCCATTTCTTACTTATGCCACCTTAAACATTCATTGAGGTGAGGTTACTTGACCTGCACTGGTGACTCGACCTGAGATGACCCAAAGTTAAAATTTTGGGAAATCGATCAAGGATAAGGTGTGCCAAGTACGGCAGCTCTCCGCGCCGTACTTTTTTTGTCCCGCCGGAAAACCCGAGGTGGCTGTTCTAACACCCCCCCGCCGGGGCGAGGGTTAGGCAATGGAAAAAAACACCTCCTGCCGCAACTGCCGGGCCCCCACAAGGGTGCTATGAGTGAAAAGCCAGGTCTGTATATGTATACTGTATATATACTGACCATACAGGGCGTGCGAGGGGGATGAGGTGGCTTAGTGGATAGCACCCTTGTCTTCTAAGCCACCGGTCCCGTATTCAAGTCCCGGCGGAGCCTCTAAATAAGTCGATCTGATCCCCAAAATCCCTTCCAACAGGGTGAGAGTTGGCGACGCTGTATGACCCTGGCGGTTGGTGTGTCGTTAAGCCCAACAGTTATTATTACAGTGTGTGCGAGCGTGTAAGTGTGGTGGTAACCTGAAAAATGACCCCGGGATGGGCTTGGGGCACCAATCTTTTAAGCTGAGCTCCATTACATTCAACTCTTTTTCCGCGAGCCCCCCGAGTCGTGGGCCCCCTCCCCAAACAACAGGTCCTCAAGTCTTGAAATCTCCCCCTCCTTGAAGAAATCCTGGATCCGCCCCTGGTACGTTCTGTGTAGCTCTCTCTTATGTGCTGGACACGTATATGTACCCAGATGATAAGAAATAAATGGTACTATTATCATGATTATAAATCATCTCAGTAGCCCTTTATCCCTCACCACCTCGGGGCCAATCTGCTCAGGAACCCTAGAGCATCTCAGGGGACACCAGATCGGCCCATAGGGTACCAGAGCGGCTTGGGGGACAAGGGATCAGCTCAGTGTTCCCCGACCAGCTCGGGGCTCAGATCAACTCGGGGCACCAGATAAAGTCAGGAGGCACTTAATCAGCTCTGAAGCCTCATACCAGCTCAGGAGCCCACATCAGTATCGGTGGGCCCAGCCTAGCTCAGGGTTCCAGAGTTGCTAAACAAAATCACACAATCAACTAAGGAGGCCCAGATCAGCTTAAAGGGCGTCATATTAATACAGGGGGCACCAGACTAGCTCAGAGAGCATCAGATGTCTTCTAGAGGCACAATGTTGACTCAGGAGGCACCAGATCGACTCAGGGGGCATTAGTTCAGCTCAGTGGGCAACATATCTGCTCAGGGGGGCACCAGATCCATCAGCTGGGGGCCTAGATCAGGTCCTAGGTCAGAGCAGGTACTTAGATCAGCTCAGGGAGCACCATTTCAGCTCAGGGAACACAAGACCGGCTCAGGGGGCACATGATCAGCTCAGGGGACACCAGACCAGCTCAGGGTGTACCAGATCAGCTCAGGGTGTACCAGACCAGCTCAGGGTGTACCAGACCAGCTCAGGGTGTGCCAGACCAGCTCAGGGGACACCAGACCAGCTCAGGGTGTACCAGACCAGCTCAGGGTGTACCAGACCAGCTCAGGGTGCACCAGACCAGCTCAGGGTGCACCAGACCAGCTCAGGGTGTACCAGACCAGCTCAGGGGGCACCAGATCATCTAAGGAGACATCAATAACCAGCTCAGCGGGCACCAGATTATCTAAGGAGACATCAATAACCAGCTCAGGGGGCACCAGATCATCTAAGGAGACATTAATAACCAGCTCAGGCGGCACCTGATCAGCGTAGGAGGCACCGTTCTGGCCCAGCGGACATTATATCAATTCCGGGAGGCATGAGAACAGCTCAGGGACCCCGGATCAGCTCATGGGGGGCACAAAAACAGCTAAGAGGGCACCAGGCAAGGTTGGGACATGAGGCTAACACAGAGAACATTAGATAGGTTCAGGACAGTGGCGCAACCAGGATTTCGGGGGGGCAAGTTTTGAGAGTGTGCACCCCGTTGTAGTAGGAGTTTTTTACAGTTCAAGATTTGAAAGTCCATTTATTTTGGATCCCAATTTAGAATGCATATTTTTTCTCTAGAATTGCATCTAGCTTTAGATGGTCATAGTTGGTCTTTACCTGTACAAGCTCCCTAGGTTTTGCTTTAGGTAAAGACCTATGCATCATAAAAACTAGGTTCATTATATGTCGGGACGCATTGAGATTAACTGCTTCTCTATACTTCCGTTAGGAAATGATGTCACATTTCAGCGAGCAATTATGTCATGCCTCTTCCGCATGACCAAAGATGAAATTAAAATTCTGAGTTGTGTCAACTGCTCGTTTGTGAGCGCGCCATGGCTAGTCATGGGATTGTCATTTTTTTAACGACCCGTAGACAACCAAAAGAGGAGAGTATGAATAAAGCCAATGATATTAAACTTATAACAAGGTTGCACCATAATACCAATGCACGACCCATGAGTACAATAATGGAGCTACACAAATGATATGAAAATTATTCATTTGTTGAAAGATGACCTTTTTCTTAATTTTGGACGCATTGTACTCAAACATTTGATCACCTATAGTTCACGATGAAACACAATTCAAAAGCACACGATCATGATAAGGTCATCAATTGAAAGAGAATCCATCACATATTTTCTTTAAAACGGCACCCAAAACATCCCAACATTTTTGGTGATGGATAAATACAAAAAGAATTAAACACACCCAATGAATATTTTAAAATTGAAACGATGTCACATCTTATGAACACATAAACGATGGTCAAGAAATTAGCTGCCAATTCAGAAGATAAAGTCCGGTAGGCATATTTCTCCACTCCCCTATTGCGGATCAAACATACGACCTATTTGAGCAGGCCATTTTTTAATATGTTAACTGGGAGGCCATTTGCCCCCCAGTCGGCCGAAATGCCCCCCCTGTGACCGGAAATTGCCCCCCAGTGAAATAGACAACATATGACTTAAACATCAATAAATGCAAACCCACCTAACGAACATAAGACAGAACACTACCCGATAATGATAATTTAGGTTTATTGCTCGTGCCAAATTGGCAATCCACAAAAATTGTGTTAAACAATTTTCATCCGTGGATGTCTCCTCCATCGTGCAAAGACGAAACAAAGCGCATAGTTACGGGAAATCCCGGCAAAGCGGCCTCAGCATCAACTAATCACAACGCTGGAGATGAACGCTGGCCTACAACCAAACATCATGTTCTATCCGACCAGAAGCTCACACCCCAGCCAGTATCGTAAGATTGTATGATGCTCTCATTCCACACGAGGTCAGTTGTGAGCTTGTTCGTGGATTAGACGGGACACGGTGTAGTCAAAGCGCGTAAGACAGGTTGCTGATGTGACAGTATGAAGTGCTTAGTCTTTTTATTTATTATTGTGTTGGTACCATACATAAACGTCAGGGGCCAGCCAAACTTCATAACTTACAGGCTGAATCACTCCATAGTGGTCCCGTCACCACGAATCTTTTATCACTCCGTTGCCGTCGGCCAGCGTGCACTATCTGCCGCCCCCTCTATAAGTAGCACCCAGCGAGGAGCGCCGGCGGGGAGCGTCGCCAAACACCGTGTTTGGCGACGTGTGCGAGGCCAAGTTTTTAGATCAGCCCCAAAAACTTGGCCTTAGCCTCCACACACCTGTGGCACCCTGGTGCCGTCTTCCACATGAAGAACATACTTCTGTAGGAACACAGGGGAGCCTTGCTGGCTTTTCGCACTGGCTGCACGAAGACGGCGTGGCTGACTCCCCAGAGGAGCACAGCGTCTTGTAGAGTTAGGCACCGTCCCACTTGGATGCTGTCCACGGTGATCGTATACGTTGGTTCTGAAACAAAAGTCATGTCGAGAGAGAGAGAGAGAGAGAGAGAGAGAGAGAGAGAGAGAGAGAGAGAGAGAACTGGGCGATAACGATTTTAATTTGTATCTAATCGGAATAGTAATGATAGACATGCATTATAAATGTCAACTTACCAGCACCATCGCTCCTGCAGATGCTCACACCCTTTCCCTGATCCAAAACCACCGACACATCGGTAGCTAGCAGGTCGAAGAGGACGGCGACGGCAGAGTCGTCTAAAAAAACGAAATTAGAGTCAGAGTTCAAGCACAAAGTAATTATTATCACCCTGTCTTTAGTCAAGTTTAAGACCTTCCACTTCGCGCTCGGTAAACAATAATCTCAACACCTAGGTCTTGAAAAATTATTTATCCCGTCCTCATGCCGTATTTCCTAATCACGCTGAGAGAACAATGCTTCATTTCAGGGCAAGCTTGCAATTGTTTCAAAACTTCCTGTCCCTCATACTTGCCGAAACTGAGAAATTAACCTAAAAATATGGCTGAAAGTGGTCAACGAGCCAGAATTTTAAATATATATCCGACCATTTTGGTTTATTGTAGGCAGGTCATTTGGCAGCCGATCAAGGGTTAACGAGAGAATTAGCATAATTATTAGGAAATAGATACGATAATACTCCATATATTTTCAATGTCAATGCCGATTTTCAATTCAGGTAATCTCATGCCAATCATGAGTCTAAGTGGAAGGTGTTGCTGCTCTGTTTAGGGGCTGTTGATGGAGGACGCCGGCCAAAACGTGGCGTGCCAAGCATGGTCGGAGGGATGGGGGATAACCAGGCACGGATCCAGGATCGCCGATCGGGGGGGGACATTGCCGAGGGGCACCAAAACCTATCAGATGGGCGCCAAATCCTATCGCGGGACGCCGATTTTCGCATCCTGGGAGGGGGAGGGGGGTTGGACGGGATTTTTTTGCCTCGCAGACCTCGTGAAAAGCGACCTTTCAGGGGGCGCAGAGGGTCGATCGGAGGGGGTACGTGCCCCCTTGCACCCTGGATCCGGCTCTGGGGAAAACGTGCCTGGACACTGGAGTTAGGCATCGATCAGAGGCGAATATTAGCAAAAAGAATGTCAACACGTGCCCCACTGGGGTACCTGGCACGAAGCGTCCCACTGGCGAGGGGGACGTATTTTGCCTCCCCCTCTGTATCTCAATTCCTGAAAAAGCTGAAGAAAAATTACGGGCTTTACTCGAATCCTCTTGACAAGAGAATGGCAATTTAAATGTACTTTTACGAATGTACTTTTACGTCAGGTTAATATATAGGTCAGAGGTCCAAGAAGGTTCCATAAGCGTATAAAAGGGCATTGAAAATTTACCCCTTTATATTTTTTACTGAGTGAAGCAAGAGCGAATCTTGTGGGATAAATTGATTTCTCTTATCGTAGCAAATAGAATGATGTATTATATGACCATGCTACGTCAAATAGTGAAAATAACCAGACGTCAAGCAAGGTAAAGGCCACATAGTGACCTGGTATGACCATGTTGCACGTCAATTAACTCCCCGTGAAAAGAAAATCACTTAATATAATAAAGCTAATAATAAAGCTTAAATAAAGGTTAATAAAGCTAACTCTCATATTTATGCGAGCATTACTGACTGCTCTGTCAAATGGGTATTTACTCCAAGGAATATATTTCCTTTCGAAATGAGCATATTTTGGAGGGGAGCACTAGGGGGTGAAATGCAGCTAAATTTTAGGTGAGTTTACTCCCAGTTTTGTACCAGTACATGGATACATGTGTCATCTCACCACTCATAGCCATGCTGGAGCTGCTGGCGCCGGCGGTCACCTGAAGCTTCACTTTTCGGATGACGTCACTCCATCTCTGCCCGCACTTGTTTCTCTCCTCCGGTCTCCCAGATATGAGGGCGAAGTCCGTCCAGATCTGATCAGAAAATCAAGCAAGGACTATTATACTCTTTTCGGAACCAACGCTTTTAAATTAAGTATAATCAGTTCTTAAATCAGCATCATTGTTACAAAAACTTGCGAGTGACTATTTTATCTAACTTAGGCAAACGGTTGATAGGTTCTGGATTGCTTAACACGACTTTATTTCGTTCAATGACGCTCAAGCATGCCTTATGCTACAACGATAAAAAGTAGTGACTTAACGATCATGAACTGAAGCAAAGGTCACAAGTTAATACCACATATCTAATTTTTTAGCTTAACATCCGCAACGGAGAGGGACGGCACTTACTCCACTGCAAGGACATTGTAACGCACACACCCAATTTCAGCGTAACTGGATCAGTAGTTTCTGAAATATCTGAGAGGGATGCCCAGATATAAGAGACGGGTGCGCGGATATCCGAGAGATGTGCAGATATCAGAGAGGGGTGCGTACTTGCACACATGGCGTGCGACTCTGAATGTATTCAATGTTATAATTTTCTTAGACGAATATATGTCGTAAATTTCATCCCGATCTGATTCAGAATTAACTTCTGAATTAGAGCATTCGGTAGGAAGCAATCCTCTGACCGCTTTCTCGCGTACCTGCGTGCGAGCTTTTTAACTAGGGGTAAAACTGACCTTCACAATTTAATTCCCACCATTGTTGATCCCTGCAGACCAAGAGGGAACTCGATGACTTCCCATCCAAATGCTTATTAACGAGCTAAAGCTCACCAGTACCCCACGCATCCTTTGTATGTTCAGTCAGTAATTGAACTCATTTAACAAGGCGAAGATCCCGTCGAGGTATTTATTGATTATGGAAAGAACTCCTCTATGGTAAGAAATGGTAAGAAAGCCTCTGGATATGCATGACGTCATGATCTGGCAACTATTACCCTATTCAATGGGCTTCGATAGGCCCACTTTTCACCGTGATGTCAGCATGTCGTCACGCTAACAGCTGCAGCCGGATCCTTAGGTACATTTTGGGTAGGTACATTTCAGGTAGGTTTTTAGCTTTTTTCTACCGAAATTTTGAGTTCCAAGACAAAGCATATGTTGAGTATCGGGTTTTCCGGCATGCTTTACAACTTGGCTATCTCAGTTAAAATCGCGTTATAAAGGTGCCACATTCCTTTTAACAAAAGCAGTACAGAAATCGTGCATATCAAAGAGCAGACCTATTTGTTATTATAGTAGTAATATCACAGTAGCAAGGTTTGAGTCTTCTACCATATTTCTGTGAAAAGCAAAGATAAAACAAGGAACAAAAGTTTACCTCATCTTCACAGAACAGCCATGGCATCTTTTCTCCCAGACGTCTCATAGGCAGCTTCAATCCGACGATCTGTCGTCGTCTCTCCTTAAATGTTGCGCGTTTAATCCGGGGTGCATCGTCAGCCGCCGTTCCTTGACGCAGGTGCTCCAGGCCGGTCGAAATCACGGTGAAACAATATTTCAGAGTGTATGTGCTTGGTTTCAGCACACGCCCAGCTCCCCCGTCTGCATTTACCCTACAGAGGGTTGCGAATACGATATAGTTTGGAAGAAATGATTATGAAGGAAAACCGGTCATTTTTGGGAGTGGTTAACGCTGAAGGTATAAAAAGTTTAAGAAAATCACAAATTAGATACAATGTCTGTGTCTAGCTTCCGATCTAGACGCGTTAGAGCTAATAGAGCGAAAATAACTAATCCTTTTCATACACTTAAACGACTGATTCGAAAAAATCCACAGGTATCAGGTTTCAGAAACTCATCAATGAACTGGTGAAACAGGCCAAACTGACAGACAAGCAGCATTCAGTGACATAACTATATAACCCTGTACGGTCAACGTACCGATCATAACCGTTTCGTCGCCCGCCGCCGCTGATGGGTAGTAGTTTGCCAGTCCTCGGTGCGAGCCCCTGGCGTGCCCCGTCTTGATCTGTTTCTCTTGACGCTCATCTGCCAGTTGAGATGATTTGTGCCGATATCTCTCATTCTTGAACTTCATGCGAAGTTTCGACCGGATGGCACTCTTCACAAAGAGGAGAAAAAGAATCAGCATAACTGTAGAATACGATTGGTAGAATTATGGCATGCTCGTGACATTTCAAACTCAATATTCTATTCATTATATGCAATACTGAGTCAGCGGAGTCAAGTATTAGAGTCAAGTATCAATGGGAGGGGAGAATATGAGCAAACTGAGTCAGGGCACAAATGTTCTCAAGGTTTGGGGACGAGGAAATTATAAGCTTTAATTTAATCAAGTCAGGAGAAAAACGTTAAAAGGTCGGGACCATCCGCAACTGCATATTTCCATTAGAATAATGGGGTCATATGAGAGCCTCAGAAGATGTTACTGCACCTTATCTGCACCAAATATAACAAAATCCGTGAAGCGCAGGAACAGCATCAATCGCGTGCGTAACGCTTAGACCAAACCTTGCCCCAGTGGGGAGGGGGAGGGTTTGAACACCCCCTCAGATTTTTTGCACACCTTATCCTTGATCCATTGCGTAACTTTCCCCAAAATTTTAAAGTTCTATCATTTCAGGTCAGGCCACCAGGTCAGGTCAAGTGACCTCACCTCAAAAAATGTTTAAGAGCGCATAAGTAGGAACAGGTTTAAGCTAGCGCTTTGAAACTCATGGCAGTAAGTGGCCCCACTGGGGGCTCTTAAATTTGTTTCGGATTTTTATATCTCTGACCTCAGGTCAGATATGGAGCATGACCTCTCCGTTGCAAATAGATGGAAAAAACGGAAGCTGGTCGAAAAATGTCTCTTTTTCTGTAGATATAGCTGTGAATACCTTCTTATTCTTCAAATCGTGTAATCTTAGCCCACTTCCAAGGTTCATCTTGTAACTTTTGACCTGTGACCTCTGGGAGATCAACTAGGGCTAATGCAGGTTTTCAGACTTGGGTCAATAATTTCGCAGAGAATAGTGCTAGAGCCTTCATTTTACCACCAAAACATTTTGATTGTCCTCTCGAGTCGAATGATATGCATATTGACTATGCTTTCTTGACCTGGCCTTAGGTCAGGTCATTTTTACTATTTGACCTAGCATGGTCATATTATACATCATTCGATTCGCCGTAATGGGAGGAATCGAATGAGGCCTAAAACTTGCCTCTAACTTAACCCAGTCAGATGCTAGAGCCAAAAAACCATCCTCTGCCATGCCACCTTCTTTGACCTGTCATGACCTCAATATTGACTTGAGCAAAAAGTGACTGATATAGTTTCGTTATCATTTCTCGTTGGCTATCTACCACCGTTCGAGTTTTTTTTCGCTATCACGCGCAGGAGCCGAGTTAGAGGGGGGGTGTTCAAACACCCTCCACTGGGGCGAAGGTGGGCCGGAGGCCCACTGGGGCGGGTGCTAACAGGCACGACACTTGAAATGAACCCTGAAACTGGCTGAGCCTGGTTCAGTTTACTGAACTCTGTGCTATTAGGCAACAGTTTATCGACATAATGGTGACGCTGCTTCAGATTTCACCCCTGCAAATTCGGACAGTCATTCATGTGACGAGGAAACAAGGAATACTAACGACTGAGTCATCCAGAGTCTTGCGGCAACGCACACTCTTCCCGTACTTGTCCAGGATATGGTGAGCCAACTCCAGGTAGCTGGTTGGGTAGCTGAGGAATATAGGATATTTCAAATAAGGTTATGTTGTCGGGGCGTTCAATCGAATACAAGTCCGTGTATTGCGTATGGCAAGACTGATGTAGGGAACAAGAGGATAAATCGCTATCCTTATCACGAACAGCACATGATTAATAATTAGTGCGACAAATTCATGAAATGACACATTACATACTTAAATGCGTAGACATCCTCTTAGTTCCGACACCGATCAGGCATCACGCTACTGAGCAAGGTCTTATCATTATATTTAACTTTGACCATCGCCTTGAAAATACGTTTATAAATAGCCAATACATTTTCTATGACAAGGTAATTTAAATGTTTTCAGTTATGTTTTGCTCACAGCAAAACACAACTGAATAGTTACTCTCCCTGTCGGTGTTTACTGAGGCCACTCGTCGCAACTTGGTTTGTTAAAGGGGGGATTCGGTGGTATGGAAAAGATCATTCGACTTTTACGCCGCTGACACGGTTTCAAATTCCCGGGCGGGTATTCTGCAAAGCCCTCTGATCCCCATCATACCCTCCCAGCAGAATGAGATGGCAAAACCATATGCATAGCAGTCGGCGTGTCGTAAAGCCCCAAAATTGTTTTGGTGTTTATTTTGGCTTCATGTACACAGTAACTGTGTGTTTACATTCGAATTTTCAAAGTATAATTCGATCAGCGGTAAAAATAAGTTTCCCTTGTTTTCTTCACAGTAATTCTTTCGCAAAAGTGAAGTGCTCTACTTTGTACAGCTCGAGAAAAAGTAGGAAGATATTTCAAAACTAGTAACTTCTTGACATGTCCACTTGGAATTTCATCCGAGCGAATCATCGAATAATTTTGTTACTTGCTTATTGCATAATTATAACTTGGAGTGTATCATCAATAGTTTTCACATTGTGCTCGTAAGTGCTCTGATGTCGAAAGATGAGTCGAAACCGGTTGGGGGCTGTTCACACATCACGTCAGAAAATTTAGGAGTGTCCGATCCCTCCCCCTATGTCAGAAATTTTCAACACTAGCCAGACACTCCCTCCTCGGCAGCAAAGCTTTTGTCCATCTAAATGAAATAGTTACATAACAGCCGATGCTGCCCCGGTCAGCAATCGTCAGAAAAAGCCCAGCTCCTCCCCTTTGTTAGATACAGTCAGAAAACAGCAGACCACTTCCTTCCTTCGGTGGCTGGCATAATACGTGAACAGCCCGAAAGTCCTAGCAGAAATGTAAAATATGTCTGGTTAGGATAAAAACAATAAGTCTAGCTACACGAAAACGTTAATTAGACGTTTGGAACATACCTTCATCTAGCAAAGCTCTTGGAATTCAAAGATGCTCAGGCATATAACATAACTAAAGAAAGTAAATACGATGGGTATATATATATATATATATATATATATATATATATATATATATATATATATAGATATAAACTGACTATGTATCAGACGAGCACCAACCGTAGACGTGCTGTATGAACACGGTCCAGTCTCTCTCCGTCAATGGTGTGTCGGATTGGAGAGCATTTCGTAGATGGGCAGAGTACTTGGTTTCGTCGAAAAGCTGGTCGGAGGGGAACTCGCGCCCGTTGCCGGCCACGGCGCTGGTCCGTGCCGTTCGCATCGACCGGCTGGTAGACGCCGAGTCCTCATGAAACAAATTTACACGAGTTAACGCTAGCAATTCATAGATGGATACAGGATTTCTAGCCACGGAGATGGGGAGCACACTCAAGGGGCACCTGGTGGGTTCTGGGTGGCTTGTGGGGTACCACTATAGTGACGCAGTAGAGTCGTCCAGAAAAATATATTTCCAAATTTCAAACTGGCACCCACTTTTTCCCCGTACGAGAATCAATTCTGATTCCAATGAGCAATATTAGAAGTGTCTACGACAAAGGAAAAGATCGCCTCAGAACGGTTTAAGATTTCTTGTTTCATGCCGCCCGGCGTTGCAGTCTCCCATTGTTACGCTACGGGGAAAAGATGCATAACCTATGAATGACGACAACATGACATGCTCGTACTTGTATTGCGACCAAAATGATACCTGGACTATAAAAGGCATGAATTAGCTTCTCAGATGTATCTGCAACACGAGTAAGTTCAAACCATCCCAGTGGCGGATACAAGGGGGAGGACCAGGAGCTCAAGTCATCACTCCGAAATGTCATAGTACATATAGTAAATGCATACCTAAAGGCTACTGGAGGTCATGGCGGGGGAAAGTTTAGCCCCCCGAAATGAAGTCCTGGCTCCGCCACTGCAAAACTATACAAAGACCTGCAATAACATCGTTCAGTAGCTTAGTATTCTGAATTTGTAAGGTACACCAGTGCCTTGCGGAGGCAAACCTTGTACCTTCACTGGCCCATCAGTTAGAGGACGTCTTTGCAATAGGTGCTTCTCCTCATTCTCCCGGGAAGTTTTTCCTCTGCTATTATACCGATATAAAAAGATCCTGACACATTCTTTTTTCCTTTGAACAGTTCACGAAATCTTCCACCAGCTTCACACTGTGCTCTGAGGGATAGTTCACCACAGTAAGCTTAGTCACAAAGTTCTGGAATACTCTAAGCATTTCTACCTTAACCTCCCAGCCTCTAACCTTACAGCGAAGGGGATAACTTCTATGAATTAGAAATCGGATGATCAGATACCATCCAGTTGTCAGGACAGACAAATTGACTAAGGCTTCAATCCTGAACGATCCCATGTATGGTGCACTTAAATGCATGGTGAACGATCCCGCACGGCTTGAAGCGGGTGGAAAACTTTGTGAACCGTTCACAAAATTAAAGATTGTGTAAGGATTTTCCTCTATCAGTGTAAGAGCACAGGAAAGAATTGAAGCATAAGAACATAGTATAAGAGCTGAGGAAAAACTTCAAGCTACAAAGACCTGCAATTACATCGTTCACTAGCTTAGTATTCGGAATTTGTAAGGTACACCAGTGCCTTGTGGAGGCGAACCTCGTACCGTCTCTGGCCCATCAGTTAGGAGACGTCTGTGTAATAGGCAGTGCTCCCCATTCTCCCCGTAAGTTTTTCCTGTGCTCTTACACTGATAGAAAGAAAATCCTGACACAATCTTTAATTTTGTGAACGGTTCACAAAGTTTTCCACCCGCTTCAAGCCGTGCAGGATCGTTCACCATGCATTTAAGTGCACCATACATGGGATCGTTCAGGATTGAAGCCTTAGTCAATTTGTCTGTCCTGACAACTGGATGGTATCTGATCATCCGATTTCTAATTCATAGAAGTTATCTCCTTCGCTGTGAGGTTAGAGGCTGGGATAACGTATATAGGTTTAGGTAAAAATGCTTAGAGTAATCCAGAACTTTATGACTAAGCTTACTATGGTGAACTATCCCCCAGAGCACAGTGTGAAGCTGGTGGAAGATTTCGTGAACTGTTCAAAGGAAAAAGAATGTGTCAGGATCTTTTTATATCGGTATAATAGCAGAGGAAAAACTTCCCGGGAGAATGAGGAGAAGCACCTATTGCAAAGACGTCCCTAACTGATGGGCCAGAGAAGGTACAAGGTTTGCCTCCGCAAGGCACTGGTGTACCTTACAAATTCAGAATACTAAGCTACTGAACGATGTTATTGCAGGTCTTTGTATAGTTTTGCAGTGGCGGAGCCAGGACTTCATTTCGGGGGCTAAACCTTCCCCCGCCATGACCTCCAGTAGCCTTTAGGTATGCATTTACTATATGTACTATGACATTTCGGAGTGATGACTTGAGCTCCTGGTCCTCCCCCTTGTATCCGCCACTGGGATGGTTTGAACTTACTCGTGTTGCAGATACATCTGAGAAGCTAATTCATGTCTTTTATAGTCCAGGTATCATTTTGGTCGCAATACAAGTACGAGCATGTCATGTTGTCGTCATTCATAGGTTATGCATCTTTTCCCCGTAGCGTAACAATGGGAGACTGCAACGCCGGGCGGCATGAAACAAGAAATCTTAAACCGTTCTGAGGCGATTTTTTCCTTTGTCGTAGACACTTCTAATATTGCTCATTGGAATCAGAATTGATTCTCGTACGGGTAAACAGTGGGTGCCAGTTTGAAATTCAAAACGAGGTTTTTCTGGACGACCCTATTGACGCAGTCTAACGGGGAAAGAGACAGCGCGGATCACCGCGTCCATGGAAGAGGAGGTGATAAGCAACGTTCAGAGGGCTCGAAGACACGTATCCCGAAATAGCATTGCCTCCTGGGTATGTAGGAGACAATACGTTTCATAATTGAAGCCCTACACGCTTATCAGACTTTTCACACACAGATAAAAGACATGGTCAAACATGTACTAAACCGTTAGCAGATGTGGATGATTATGCGCAGTTATATAACGTACGCAAATATAAGTTTCATTCAGGGGCAGCAGCGGGAGCGTGGGGAGGGGACATCTGATGAGCTGGCGGCGCGGGAGAGGCGCCAATAGTGATAGAAACGGGGGTTCCTGAGATCACTTCCCCCCCACCCTCTCAGACGTCACGCGGTCCTCAGCTGCTGCGGAGGTTGGCGGTGAGAACAGTGGAGCTTACTGCACACCTCCCCTTCTCTCAAACACACACAGACACGAGAGGTAGGAGGAAACCATGCTACAAAATTGAGGATACAACACACGTTGTTATTGCACATTTTTGGAAAAGTATATAAATATCAAATATAGAAGCCATAGGCGGATCCAGGATTGCCAATCTGGGTCAGCCCCGTTCAAGTTGCCTGGCATCTTGCGACGGTGACTTCATCGCCGCGTTGACGCAGGCGTTTTACAACTTAACCCTTGCCCTACCGGGGTTCAATACAGTGTCCCAAAACCTGGGGTGCTGGGTGCAGAACAACACCCAGTCAAGCAGAATTTTCCACTCACTTTTATATATTTTTTGCTGAATTTTCCCCTCACTTCCAACAATACTTACTACTATTTAATTTTACTCAACAATACTTACTACAAAGGCCAGTTCCATTGCCTCCTCTACCAACGTCCACTGGAAAAAGAGAGCAGCAGAATCGACTAAAAGATCGCCAGATTAACTCGGCTCTTATGCGCTTCTTTGGCTTTTCTGCGAGAAAATCTGGCGATTTCTATTTTTCTAGCCAATTATACCTGGCATCCTTATATCCACCGATTTCAGTGGAACAACTGAATCGAAATTCTGGCGCGGGCAAGACGCTCAGTGCCCCCTGCCCCACCGGAGAAAGTTCCAATGGGTGAACACCGCCACTAAGTTCCACCACTCACAAAATTGGTGAGTGGAAAATTAGACACCTTAGCCTTGTGCTGCCAAAAAAATGAGCTGACCGCTTTGAAAGATACATTTCTGGAAAGCAGTTTATCTGTGCACATGACTTCTAGGCTTACGTCCTTGAAAAGTTGTTTTTGTATTTCTGGTACCGAGAATAGTGAAAAACCATTTTTGGTCATCTTGTTGTTAAAAGCAATTATCTTGAAATTTGTATGCTAAGCAGCATATTTTTTTGACATTGTATGGTAGAAAATTGACCATTTATTTCAAAGAAAATAATATTTATCCATATCAGCCCTTCATTGCTGCGTCCATGCCCTGTGATACCCAAATCCACTGACGACACCCTACGACACCCTAGGCATAAATACGCTGATATTTAAGTTCAAGTGAAAGTGTCCGGTACTTGAATACATTGAAACTCTACATTTTCATTAAATGATTTTTTGGGCAACAAGAATGCATCCAGTTACCCTTCACACATCGGCACTTTTTTTGGCTGGGCTACGGCGTGGACTTACCAAATCGCCGTCTTTACATCTAGTAAATAAAAGCGGCATCTTTAGGCTTTTTGAAAGGCTGGTTTCGTATTCGTTATTGACAAAACATTGTTAGTCTTCCTCTTGGTGTGCTTTTAGTTGTATAATTTTCTAGTCTATAAGGATTTAGAAAATTAATTTAGAGAAATTTTTGAAATGCAAATTATGTTGCTCATGCGACCGGCAAGCGGATTGCCATCAGAAATTTAAATTAGTAATTGCTCTGACGCTGTCGCAACCCGCCACGCCTGGCTGATTGTAGACGAAAGGAAGAAACAACAGAAAGGAGGCTGTATTAGCTTCGATTAGATATTGATAGAAAGCAGCATACTCATATGAAGGTGAGTATATATGTGAAGAGAAGCAGGGGAATTGACAGGTAAAGAAAAGAAACTTTTAGCAAGAATCTGGAAGAGTTTATTGCCATGATAGAAAGTTTGTAGTTTCGTCTGGGTTAGTTAAGTGTAAACCAAGGCTCTACTGGGCCCTAGCATAGGTGTATGCGAGGTGCAGTGATTGAGGTCAGGAGTGGCCTCCAAAATTCCGATAGCTATAGGTATAGGTATAGGAGGGACGTTGTACCGGACAGGAAAACTATACAGTGTATGCTTAGATAATTAATTCTGGAACTAGGTATTGCATGAAAAAATCCCTTTTCATTTTTCACCACCTGCCGATCTCGGAGGCCCCTCTGCAGAGTTGGTCTAAGGGGGCCCCGATATTTCGTCTCAGGGGCCCTTTAAAGCTGGTCGTGTGGGAGAGGAGAGGAGGGGCACAAGAGATGGTCTAGGGAAGCCCCCCAACAGTCTTGGTGGTTCCCAGAGTTCTTTCCCCGAAGGTTGGTCTCAGAGGCCCCCAAAAAGTTTTTTATTTGTGGAAATTCACCAACTCCTTAAAAAATTGGAGACTGCATCAGGGGGTTTCAGCTGGTAAATATTTACCTGCTTAACCCAAATTTTCACATGGGAATGGTCAAACAATGCTGTTTGGGGACGATTTAAAAATATTTACTTTGAGAAAATTAAAGGAAATATCCATCGTTCAGTTCAAACAAGGGCTCTGAGAGTTTACCACCTGAGTACCCAAATTGGAAATTTTTTACTCCGCCATACATTTTGAAGGGAATTTTCCACTCACTCGCCATACATTCCGAGCTGAATTTTCCACTTGACACCCTAGCGCAAAACCTATTTTGGGTCACTGGGTCAATATGACCCCACCCCCTCGGCATTTTTCGCCGTGCTTGGCAAGTGTGCATCAAAATCAATTTGACACATATTGATGAAATTTCAGGTCAAGGTCAGGTCAGGTCACCGAGCTATGACGTCATTCCTAAACCCATGTAAAGCAATCTTGACCCTCAAAACATGGCTGACAAAATCCGGGCGTAACTCGGCTTCTAGAAGAGCTAGATCAAATGTCTAAACATCATTCGAAAGCTCTTGAAAAGCCACATCTGCAATATGCCATCAGATTTTATGTCATCAGAGAGTGCCATCGACCTTTCAGGGGGACGTCCTTACCATTTCAGGGGGTACCTAGGGGTGATCGGGGGAACTGCCCCCTGGATCCGCCTGTGATGGAAACACAAAAGGCAACTATTCAGGAGCGGATCCGGGATTTTGCTAGGGGAAGTTGAACACTGAAAAATGGCGTACCGGCTTGCTCGCTCGCCGTTAATTTTACGCCATAAGGGGGAGGCTAAAGCCCCCTCAGCCCCCCTAGATCCGCCCCTGCAACTATTACTTAAACACCATAAAGCTCACATTTGCGACACAACTTATTGCATTGGCCCTAGACTCAACAGTAATTGGAAGCATGCGCTTTAGATGGCCTCACTAATTCTTTATCATCCAACAGTTTACTATGTACTTCATGAAACAGCCATCTCACCGCCATCTCACCTTATCTGGAGAAACAGTTTGTGAGCTGTCAAGAAGCGGGTCAACCGGACAGTCGCACCCGTTGCGGGCCACGGCGCTCGTCCCGGCGGCCGTTCGCCCCGACTGGCCGGTATGTACCAGTCCTCCTGAAACAAATTTACACGAGTTAATCGAATAATTCATAGAGGGATAGAGTAATTCTAGCCGTGGATATGAGGAGCGCACTCGGTCAGAGAGCTGCTTTTCTCACTTGTGAAGTACCATCATGGAGCAACGCAGTATAACAGTGGGGGGAGGGCGTCGAATTCGATCCCAGGGCAAGGATCCTCGCCTCGTGAGGAGAGGAGGAAGGACATACAATTCAGACGGAGCTCATTCGGAAAGGAACGTACACCCGTACTCCCTGGATTTGCTAGTTTAGTACTTACATATGGGTACAATGATGCAGTAAAACTTTCTGGGCCACACACAGAATGATGAGTCACAAGTTACAGAACTGAAGAATATGCAAGATGTATGATACCAGAAATGCAAGAGTTTGGAAAAGTACAATATAAACTAAGAATAAAATAAAGGAACGTCAAAGGCAACGCAGAAAAAAACTTTATGAAGTTGACTTTGCATAGTTCTTATCATTGGCTCGAGACCCGACTGGTAATTGAAGCATGAAGATTTGATGGTCTTGCTAATTTGGTACCATTCATTAAAAGAAACGTCCCAACTGTATAACGTTCCAAAGAATACTTAATATGGTGGTTATAAATTGAAAAATCAAGAAACAACAAGTTATTTTGCTTGTTTTGGGCTCAATAAAGACATATATTGCATTGTTTCTAATTATTACTTCACGGAGATTTCATCAAATCCCCTGAAACTTTGTGGACGTTTTACACTTTCTTAGGTTCAACCCTGAAGATTTAACGTATCTCGTGACTTTATGACCAATTGGAAATAATATTTCATCAAAGTCAAATGTTGCAAACCCTGAAACCAGTTGGAAAGGATTCCTTTATTTTCGGTAAAGTTTTTAAATAGATGAATAGGTGCCATCACTCTTAACTTAAAAACGTGCGGAAATCGTATTTAGGGAGCTTTGAGTGAAATGAAATATCAATAGGTAGTGGTTTCTCGACACGCTCTACAAAACTGCTATTTCAGTTCAAAGCCCAATTGTAAAGGTGGGACAATATAACTTCAATATAAATTTACTTTATGCAAACAACTTGGAGGGCCATCTCACCTGGTCTGGAGATGTAGTTAGCGAGGTCGTGCTGCCGGCGACCATATTGACGGTGCTGTTGTTATCTTCGGACGCCACGCTTGCGGTCGAAGCCGTGCTGTAGTCCAAGAACTCTACAGCGGACCATGGCACCAAGTCCACGGTGCACACCATGATGTGAGCTACGTCTGGGAGCTCTTTTCCATCCTCCAATAGTATCTGTCCTAAGTCCTCATCTTCGTAACTGACCCGCAAAGCCTTATCCGTGGGCACCTCAAACTGTCTGCGTATCCAAGCAAAGACCTCCTCCTTTTCTTCTGTGCGGCAAACTTTGTCACGTCCCTCGAAGGTAACCTTATACTTGAACATTTTGAAATGGTTCCTGCTCAAAATAACAATGGTTCGGTATCACAATGCACTTGGAATACATGCTCAGAGGTTTATAGTCCAACAAGTCCTTGTGTGACACCTCAACTTTTCTATCACCAAGTTAGACCATGTATGCTACACAACCGTGATTAAAACTACAGACATACAAACTATTACAGTCAAAAACTACAGCACTATCCTTCACACATACTCGATCAAGCCTTGCCAGTCTCGGAGTTCCCCTATCATTATATAACAGTGCATCTCCCTCAGTATATAGAACACCACCCACATGAAGAACACTTGTCTTCCCTTCCACACCAATTTCATCCGTTTTCGATGAAAAAATGAGTCGGATTGTAGTTTCACGGACAATCGTTCTTGATGCTTAAGAGCTATTGTCTTGGTGATATTTTTGTAATTTCTACTCTCACTAGCCAGAGATTTCAAGTCCTGGTGCTTCCTCTCGAATCGTAAGGTCGAATAAAAGATAGGGCACCCCTGTCTTCGAATATGTTCTGTATAGTGTAAAAGGTAATGGAACTTGGGAGTGATCACAACATATGGAAAATGGGCTGAAAAGCTAGTCAGCCAACCCTCAATCTCCTGTTGGATATCTTGTAAAACACCGAGGGGGATGACGACTGCAGTGATCTTTCGAATAATCCCGATATACTGCGTTAGGAGTGTCCACACTTCGCACTGAGGGGGAACTCTGTGTCCTAGAATCACTGGTATGATCTTCAGAAGACACGATGCTTCCTTCGCAGTCTCTTTTATGATGACCCTTCCACGCCAGGCCCGGGGTCTTGGTTTATTCTTTTTGTCCGGAGTAGCGTAGGTAATAGTTTCTAGACCGGTATTTATGTCCTCCAACGAGAACAGTCTCAATCAGATGCACGCTTCTAGGACAGCAGAAATAACTACGGGAGTTGAACCTTCAAAGACATCATGTGCTATATCTGCAGGAAACCCATCGATAACATTGAAGGTGCTCAGTTCGCTAAGCTCACATACATACTTTATGCCAAACTCACGACACTTATCAGCGGACCAGTTGGAAGCAGCAAGCTCCGCAAGATTCTGACGATATTCTTCAATCGTTCTTACGTCGAAGTTTGCGAGACTGAAAGTGCTACGCACTCCCTCTATAGAAGCGTCACAGAATCGACACACTCTATTAGAACCACTGAAATTCTCAGAGAAGCCTGCAAGCCCGTGGGCTCCTAGATTATCTGCAACAACAAATGCAAGCCTAAAGAATATCTGTGCTTGAGCACCACTATTGTTTATAATCAAACCATCATTTTCCAAGAACTTAAGCTCTCTGGTAATGCGTGTCAGCACTAATGACCGGTATTGCTTAAACAAACTAGCTCTTATCAGAGCAACAAGAAAAATATGCCTTTTGCGAGACCGAAGTCGAGGATATCCTACAGCCAGATACACGCCAGTCAGTTTGTATGTCACAGTTTGGTTGCCTAGCGGATTCGCCACCTGAAAATCATCCACGTACAGAATTATTTGGAATTTGTTTGGGTAACATCGGTGCAAGTCTCCGCTAAGGAAATCTCCCACAAAAACCGTGCCTAATTTATCAAGCAGATCTCCTGATGTGAAAAAAACATTTCGTAGCCTTTCATGCCGCAGAAGTGTATCAAGGGTACCAACTATCGAAATATACTGATAAGACTGCACACGACCCTGATTGGAACTCGGTAGTTTGACTGTTTCAGGCTTAACATAGGATGTAGATTTTTTTACAAAACGACTCTACAAATCTCTGGGTTGAGGCACGAGCGCAATCAGCAACGATAGGCAGTAAATGCAGCGGTTCACTTGGCAGTTCCCTCGCCTGCTTAGCAGCCTGAAGACATGCTGATTGGATAAATGCTGCTACGTCGCTACAGGTCTGGTTTGACACTCTGTGCTCAGTCTTCAGACGAACAATGAAGTCAGAAACCGCTGCACTGTTTTCCACGGGGCTCTGGCCTGCATCTTCACTTGTCTGGGCTACTGCACCAGTACCAAGACCAGTGGAACTAGACGACGATGATATTTGATGTCTAGAGGAGCAAGGCGTTGACCTTTCGACACCATGCACCGCAGGGTCGTGAGTCTTGTCTATATGAGTCTTCCAATAAGGTACCGAATGAAAAACACGTCGACAAAAAAGGCAGTGAATAATACAACTTGCCTCTTTAGCGTGACGATGGAGGTGAGAAGCAAGAGAATCTATACTCTCCACTTGCAGAGAACAAAATTCACAGCGGAATGTCTGAAGCAGAGAAAAGTTTACACAAATTATACTCGTCATGGGATCATTAAGAATATCAAATCAGCTTTGAGATCATATATGCATTGAAACATACATCATACAACACATACATCCAAAAATCACCAGGTTCCGAAATAGACCATTGAGTGCATAGTCTTTATTAGCTTATGCAATTATTGTAATTGGAACATTGCACACAAATAAATTATCCGCGGGTGCTCAGCCTTTCTGATTAAATTCTTGAAAAAAAATTCCAGCAAAATATAAAATAGATTGACAAGGTATATACTGGCCTGTCACCTCGAATTCTGAATATTAACACAAGCATTGATGGGAGTACGCACCACCTTCGCTTTGACGAGGGTACCCGCCACCCCCTAAGACTTAAAAAACTACGATAGATAGCGAAAAACGGTAAACGGCGTTAGATAGCTGATGACAAGACGAAGAGAATTCATAGGAAACATTTTTGGGTCAGGTCAATATTGAGGTCACCAGAGGTCAAAGACTGTCCCAATGGCTTACATTGGTTCTTCCCTTATATATTCTCACTAAATAAAGCTACAGTTCATATTTTGGCACCATTGGAATCCTCTTATCGTGACGAATCGAATGATGTATAATTTAACATTGTTAGGTCAAACAGCGAGAGTGACCTGACCTTAGCCTCGGTAAAGGTCACGTGGTGACCAAGTGTGGTCATTTTGCATACCGATTGACTCGACGTGACTATACAAAGACGATGGAACCAAAATGAAAGCTCTGTCTTAATTTGGTGAGGAGTCATTGGCAATTGAAGTATATGACCTTCATTTGACCTCAGATGACCTCTTGGAGGCAGTGGCGGTTCTTCCATAGAAGCACATTAGGCACTGCCTAACCACTTTTAAGCGTCTAATGATGTTTAATTTTAGGTAATAGGTATAATTAGACTTGATGGTATAAAGTTACAGAGAATATTCAGTTTTTTGTTATTGGGTCAAAGAGTCGATGTTTGGCATCACTGATCGGCACCACATAAGTGTCGCCACCGGCAAAAAAGTGGGGGGGGGGGCCAGCCAAACTTCAACCTGATGCTGACAAAAAACTTTTAACATCAGTACCAAGAACTGTTCGAATTTGGGCTCCTCGCTGCCTTCCGCAGCGGCTGGATATAAGAATGTCCGGCTTTCTCTTATTTTGACTGAGATCAGGAAAATTTTGGCCAAAAAGTGGGGGGCCTGGCCCCCCTTTTCCGACGCGTATGCAGCACCACATACCGTGGGCGAAGGCGAGGTGAGGCACATCGCCATCACCTGACTTTGCCCAACCTGGTGGCGAATTTAACGAATTGACATCTCTAAATCTGGTTCAAAGACGGCGAGTACGGACTCGTTAAACTAGCAAACTAGGCATGCCCAGGCCGGCTCAGGCTGCTTGGTCAGCTGTTACGAGTTACCAGATTGCTGGATTAACGGAGGAGAGCCGTGCGCGCGCTGCCGCATCTGATGGCTTTGCAACAGATTTTTCTATAGGTCCCGGGTTCGATCCCCGGCAGGGCCTCTGAATAAGTTTGACCTGACCCCCGACAATACCCTCCCAAATGGGTGAGAATTGGCGACGCCGTATGACCTTAGCAGTTGGTGCGTCGTAAAACCCCAACCATTATTTATGTTATTTACATTCTCGTGTTTGCGGATTTCTCCGACGTGCAGTTGTCTCAGATGACTGCATGAGCGTTGCTTTGATAATTATCAGCAAGAAATTAAATCTGCGAAAACTTTCATGAAAAACGTAAGCCATGGCACCTAATCTAGCGGGAGAAATCCTGAAAAATCCGTTCTTTAAGCGTTCCTTCCCTGAAAAAATTGGATGCAATCAAGAAGGAAGTGCCGAAACCGTCCCTGAAATGGGAAGCCCTCGTGAGTACCTACCTTATCTTTCCGCTTACTTACCTTCTTTCTACCTACTTATCTTAATTGCTTTACACACCTACACTGCTGCATAACCGTTGCAACCGACTTGAAAGTGGGGTGTGGGGGGGTGGACAGCGGGAAAGGACGTTGGAACAGGGGGGGAGGGGGCAGCTGCCCCTCACTGCTCTACCACTGCTCTAAGCCAACCGTGCCTAGGCTGTCGTAATGTTGAAGAGCCGCCACTGCTTGGAGGTCAAATGCTAAAAAAAACTTGAACACCAGAAACGTGCTAAGACTACATATTGGAAGAAGTCTGAGCTGGTTTAATACTAGTGGATCCAGGGGGGGTCAAATCGTGCAATCCCCCAAACCCTCCATTGCCACCCCTTGCCTCCCAATTTTCTTTAAAATCCATATTTTCAAATTTTGGGCTCCGTTTCCCCCCCCCCCAACCTTCGGGCTGGATCCGACCCTGATTTCATGCCATATTTGCTGAAAAACAGCCTTTTGATTTTACCCAGCGACTTATAGGTATGTACCTACCTGATTGGGTTACCTGAAAATTGACTCCATCTTAGGTCAACAATAGGGAAGTTCTTATTTTGCCAGTTTGTTATTCCCCATGACCTTATGATAGGTATAATGGAAGTTTCAAACTGATCGGTTGGCAGTTGTTCCCCTGGCGCCCCTTCAAACTTGTGATTTGGGGTTTTGAAGTTGGGTCACATGACATTGAATAGCTCTGTGACCTGACCATCAGGTGGGCGCCAAATCCTATCGAGGGCACCAATTTTTGCATCCTGGGGGCGGGGAGGCAGCATTTCAGAGGAACGCCGTCGACCCTTCAGAAGAGCACCGTGACCATTTTAGGGGGCGCTGAGGGTCGATGGTGAAGCCTAAACTTACCTCACCTTACCTAAAATATACCCTGCCCACTGGCGGATCCAGAGGGGGGGACAAATCGGGAAATTGCCCCCTAAACCCTCCGTTGCCTACCCTTTGCCCCCGATTTTCTTTAAAAAATCATATGTTTTTCACAATTTTGGGCTCCGTTGCCCCCCAAACCTTCGGGCTGGATCCGACCCTGACCTGTCCCTACATCCTACGCCCTACATCCTATATCCTATCCCTACATCCTACATCCTACCCCTACATGTATATGCGTTCGGTGTTCATTGAACACCGAACACTGTTTATCCACCCGCTTCTGCTCGTTTCTGCCCGCCGGCAGCCGCGCGCCCGTCCGATATACGTTGTCAGAAAGCAGGATAAGTTGTTGGATTTCACATTTGAGTCGCCGGTATATTATAGAGTGAGTCCTGCTGATTTAAGTGGTACCCAATTTTCATAGGAAATATGTATCTAGACGTGCCGCTATTAGCAAAGTTCTCCAGGGTTATTAGCTAGAAGCCTTCAGAAAGGTATTTTGCATGAACACTGATGACCCTGATAAGGTAACTCCTATCAGGGTAATAGAGGACGGGTACACCAAAGTTTAGTATGTGCGCCATGAGTCTATTTTGATGATTTGAGATTAGATTACCATAAAAGCAATATTTTGTTTCAAATTTCTTATTTTTAAGAAGTAAAGGAGTAACAACGTAGGAAATACTCTCTAAAATTAAAATTGAAATATTTGAATATTGTCCTCTAGTCGGATTTTGGGAGGAAGTAGTAGATTCTTTGAAATTTAGTTTGGATATGGGCTCTGCTCGATAGCGGCGAACACTGCGCTTTTAGTTTGATTTATTTGTTGCTGGATGAGACACTACACTCGGCGGGGAGATGCGTGCTTGCTTTCTCACACAGTTGGTCTTTTATTCACCTCTTACGGCGCTTACATGTCCTGAAGGTGGACTATTTACTTTTGTTTTGGGTATTTTTTATCTTGTGTGGGGTCTAAGCAACGTCTGAGTCATTGAAATGGTGGTGATAGTTTGTCAAAGATTCAAATGGAAGCCATGTATAATCATCGGACGGAGGATACCCCGGTTTGCACATTTTGATCCTGCATCACGAGGGAATTTATTGAATCTGTATGAGGAAAGGTTCAAAGCAAGATGCTTATGTCAGGTGGACATCAGGATGTGATCACACTCCAGGGTAGGTAATGAGGGATTCTGGGAGCTCAATATTATGGTGGCCTTAATTTTCCTGCCTCATGTTCTTATCAATTGTTGTTTCTCAAAATCCAAGTATGACCAAGTGTCAATTCCCATTGCCAATCAGGATTGTGCATTGTATCAAGATGCAGGATACATTTAAAATACTGATAGAGCTTTGGGCAATTGAAACAGAGCTTGAATCCGCTTCACGTCTATCTGTATCTAGCCAGGTTTGACAGCACATGACAGAGCGATTGTAAATATTTTCCGTATCGTGCAGAATTAAAGGTTAGTAGTCTGTAGAGGGTAAAGCTTTCTTGGTAATTAAACAATATCAAATGGAAGAAAATTGTATTAAACTTCAAATAAAACTGTTATACAACATTCATTAAACAAAAATATTATTCTTCAAATAAAATTGTGTAGTTGGGTTAAGGGAAAGCGAAGGGAGTGAAAGGAGATTTTAATGTTTCGCTAGAGATGTAGACAAAATTGAGATCGAAAAGTCTTCTATCTGTTACAGTTCCACCTATATCCAAGCCAAAGTGTCACAGAAACTGTGATCTCTGTATCCTGATTCTCAGCTCCATCCAGATTGTCTCATTGCACATGGAAACTGGGTCTGTGTTTTGCCATGGCCAGAAACAAGCATTGCATAATTTGACAATAATGCAGAACACATTTAAAAGGATCAGGTGTCCATTATGCACATTGATGACACACTAAAAATAAGCACGGGGGCCAGTAAGGATACATGGCAGTGTGGTTGGGGGGATGACCCATTTATTCATGCACATATATTGACAGTAAGATCATCATCATCCATTAGGTATACACAACTTTATCATTGAAGTCTTACACATACATTACTGCAGTGGCACATACATACACGATATGGTGACCTACTACAACAAGCACCAGCTGATTCAATTTTTTCAAAACACACACTTGGTTCAGCCCAATATGGAAGATAACCACAACTGATGTGCTGGGCATGCAACAGTGTTTTTTTCATAGATTTGTGTCCAACCAAAGGAATAGAAGCACTTTCAACTGGTTGATGAGGTCATCATCCCCCAACTTTTGCAAAAAAATAACTTTCTGAAAAGCATAACTGGTTATGAAGGAAGCTCTTGTAATTGAGCTTTTAGTGCCTTCCCAGCTATGATTTTTTGTTTTGTTGAGTTGATGGGTGTAGATAGAGTCCTAATAAGTCGCAAATAATACCAAGTCAGCTATGTGAAATTTCACTATGAGAAATTAACATATTGTTGCCTTCAATCGTTTGTGAATATGTGTGGATTATAGGATGAAGAACAGATAACTAATAAATCACATTATATAAAAAGGGTACACAGTGTATAAGGGACGCTGAGGAAGAAATATGAGGGTTTGTGGTTAGTTAGTTAGTCAATTTGTGTTTCCACTTCTTCATTTTGTTGAGAGATGTATGGGGCGTATGCATAGTGGGGGAGGAGGTTTGTGGCCTTTATCTGACCTGGAAGGCTCATTGCAACGTGAGGAACTACGTGAGGAAGGGGACGGGGGTAAACAATGGATTGGAGATGCCGAGCAGTGCATTTGTGGGAAGGGTGTTGACTATTGATCCCGTCCATCTTCTTATGGCAGGATCTAGGGTTTCCGATTGGGGTGGTGGGGGCATCTGGATCAGCGGGCGCCAATTTTGGTCGGCAAAACCTATCAAGTTGGCGCCAAATTCTACCGCAGGGCGCTGATACTCGCATCCCGGGGAACGAGCTTTTAGGGAGAGTCATCGGAAATTCCAAAGGGGCGTCGAGCATCAATTGAATGGGGGTATGTGCTTCTCCCCCTGGATCCACCTATTCCTTGTGAGATTGGCATTTTCTATTTTCTGCCGCTCCCAGTTTAGGCAACGGGTATGACCCCTGCTTCTGTCAGACTCCTGGAAGCCCGTTTTCCTGTCAAGGCTAGGGGCGGAAAATTTCGCCCCTTCGTGGGATATATGGTATAATGCAAAACGTCATCAGATGGAAAAAAGAAAGCGAAATAGTGGGGGCAAGATTCATATTGGCAATGTCCGGGAACCATGCACCAATTTAGGTTTCTCAACTTTTGATACTTTGTATCTTGCCTGACCTGTTTCCGCTTGTGCCAAACCCGGGTGAGCGTAATAGTCTTGTTTCTCTAATCCGTCTCTGGGTGAATTTTATTATTTTCGGTCTTGCAACCGAATGGATACCAAAGATGCTTGTAGCATTCATTGGACTGCCAAAACTGCACCTGCGTGAAACCCCTTAATTACAATACCAAAACACGCTTATGACATCACACGGCTATGAAATATAGGGCTGAGAGCAGCGGCGGTTTCAGGACTTCATTTCGGACGGGGATAGGGGTCTTTGCCTCAGATCAGCCTCTGCTTATGTATTTACTATATGCACTCGGAAATTTCGGGGGGGGCTTGAGCCACCCTAGCTCCCTTATATCCGCCACTGGCTGAGAACATGGTATAGTTTTCTTTATTCCTCGCGGCTGCCCTGTAAGCAATCTTGTACTCTGGAAAGTACAATTTTAATATACTAAAAATCCCGATTTTTTGTTGCTGTAACCGCCTCTGTTAAACAAGCCGAAACTTTAAATGAGGTATTACCTGGTATCCTATTCGTAATATTGTATCATGATAACATATCTCAATGTTGTAACGGACGGCTTTGTTGTGCGAAGAACGGACCGTATACAATAATACTCATTTTGGGAAATGAACCTCCCCAAATACGGTTCATAGCTCCGCCCCTGGTCAAGATTTTGTCTCAAAACTTTCATGGAATCTGCCCCAGTTTTAGAAGCCAGAAAGTTTAGAAGGCTTATCGCAAACTGTTAAGGAGATATCCTGGAAAAGCATAATGGGTGGGCAGAATCTCTCCTTGACAGGAATAGGGGTAAATTCAGTGCCGGATCTAGGAATTCCTTTGGGGGGGGTTGGGGGCTCACCTCGAGCCTCACTCCGGCTCGAAGCCGCCCCGGTAGCTCAGTTGGTGGAGCGTTGGGCTCCGGCCCGCTGCTCAGAAGCATGCAGTGGCAGTGCATGTCCAGGCTTGGGATCGGTTCCCCTGAGACGCTCCGGCGCTCAATAGTTTACCCGACGTACAGGTCGGCTGGCAACTGACTGGTGAGAGGGTGACCTGAGCGGGGCGGCCGTCCCTGTGCTTTGTGGGACGTTAAACTTTGGCCTCTAAATTAACCCTCCATTGAGGGAGTTGCTCGTTCGGGTGGTGGGGTCGTGGTCTCCGTGACAAGTCCCTTGATGACTTTAGTGAGACTCTGACTCCAGCAATCGTACTAGGAACAACTTGAACAAAATTTATAAAAAAGCTCGACCCTCACCCGGCAGTATCTCGGTTAGTCGCTCGTCTATCTATTAACTTTAGGGTCTCGGAAATTGGGGGGCTTAAGTCCCTCCCCTGGATCCGCCACTGGGTACAGTGGCAGCTTTATCTTTGTTGTCTAACTATAGTTACAAGAATCTGCACGAGTTCTGAATGACTATATTAATTTGCAAAACTTAACGTTAGCGGTTAAAGACTTGTACCGCGACTAGGTCTCGAACACACACTCTTCTGATCACTAGACTATCCACTGCGTACGCCGCCGCTGGCGCACGGGGTGTGCGCCTAGAATTATGTGGCGCACATTTGCAGAGTTCTCGAAAATGGATGTTTCGAGGTAGTTTTGTGCGTCCGACGTAAAAACACCAAATGGAACATGGAAAGAACAGAGAACAGCCTTTCCAATGGCCTTATTAGATTTTTCCAACGGCCAGGCTGATGACAGCAGCTGTCGGAAAATGACCAATTTAACACATAAGCTCTATGGAGCAGTCGCATTTGTGCGCCATGGCAGTAGATTGCTACCAACTAACTTTGGAGGGCCCTGACTCCTATAGCAGGCCATTACTTCTGTCATATCCCCCATTCTATGGTAATTTGAATTGTAACCATGATCCAGTGGCAGGCTGGGGGGGGGGCTGCTAGTAGCCTTTACGGAAAAGGTGCTAGCAATTACCAAACAGGTATATGAAAAGTTACCATCCGTAATGTACCTTAAGGCCTCAAATGTTTCACTGAATTACCTAACGATAATTCAGCCTAAAGATAACGCGGCCTTTGTCCTTACCGTGAGCACTGGGCAGCCGTTCCCTCGTCACTCATCCCAACTCCTCAATATTGCGGAATAAGCGGTGAATAGGACTTCGGCCTCGAATCAAGCTTGAGCAGCCACATTTCATAATTCAGATAAGTCACAAATAGCAGCCTCTAACTCACCATAAAACGTATCCCGCCTTGCGTATCCCAAAAAGGCAAACGCCTGCCGCCGGCCGCTCCACAGCACAACCGCCGACACGTGGCGCAGTAATGGCGGCGCGCCTGCGTGTGCGCAGCGAGGCGCGCAGCGCGGGGATTCCCCGAGATTTTGTGGGAATCTCCGGAGAGAATTGATTCTGCATTAATGCTGCATGAGAATGTGTAAGCTTTTGGAGATCATTTTCTGACGGTTTTTCTGTCCTTTGAGACGTGTAGCTATAAGATGGAGAACGGGTATTGGATATGATTGGTCTACGAGCGTAACCACATGTCTTGCTCGAGATCTTTCACTTCAAAGTTCTCCACGAGTGTTGTCCGTGTACTCTCCTGGGCTTTTGAAATCTGGCAGAGTTCAGTTTGTCCTACGTTTCTCTGGCTGAGGCATAATATATAAAAATTGGTAGTGGGTTTACCACTGACAGCAAAACCTCCTATTTTGATTTAGGTCAAAATCTACAGCCTCATAGTAAGGTACCTACACAGCAGCTTCAACACGCGTATTTCTGACATTTTTCTTCTCGCTACTCCCGCGCCAGAAACGCAAAATTTTGTGGTTACCCAAGTGGCTACCTGGTGGTCCGTAATCGTAATTTTCGTTGCCGGCTTGGCTACCAGACCATCTCTAATTCCGTAAAACGAGTCCTCAAGTACAACGGAAGCAGTGGAGTTACTATCTTATGCGGAGTAATTTCACCATGAATCCTGATATACACTTTAAATTTTTCTCTTTTTGTTCAAAATAAATGGTTGAATTCATATAAGAGAATGAATATTACCGTTCTCATGTCATCATAATTTAGAGTACCTTTTTCTCATGGCTTTATTTGGGTCAATTTCGTTGCCGATGTGGTTACCTACCCATCTCTAACTTAGCTGTGAAATAACGCCAGTGTGGAAGGATAAATTATTTGTCACTAATTTGTATCGTCTGTCTATAGAATTATGATGGTACCTAAAATCAGTCAAGGTAGCATTGTATGTTATGGATCGTTCTTTTTACGTGGCGGTAAGATCGTGGAAATACTTGTTTTGTGCTGTTAAGTGCAATTTTTGATCTCTGTCGATTCTCCGTGATTGGCTACCTAAGTTCTGGTCCTAGAACCTCCTTTGGCTACCCACGAGCGTGGGCGAGTTGGCGAGATTCTTGACCTCTGCTAATTTGTATCGTCTGTCACTAGAATTATGATGGTACCTAAAATCAGTCAAGGTGTTGTATGTGATCAGGAGCTGGAGACTCTCCGGCGTTTGGAGGCAGAATGTATTCAACAAAGACGAATCTCGGTTTAAATAGTACCGGAGGGAGGTGACGCCGGATGGGTAACACGTGTATCGACTGGAGCAGTCGGCTGCTGGCGGGGGTGGTCGGCACGTGGCTTGGCGCGTGGATCTTTGTGCCTCTGGCCATCCCTGCACAGTTGCTACACTTGTGTTTCCGTATATGACATCATTCCCCATACGGCAAAGAGTGAAACGAATTCTAAATGATTACATGGTCACACGACGGTAAAGAGTGAAACGAATTATGTTATACAAACGTTTACAGACGTACAGTTTAACCTAACGCTATAGATATTTCTTCACGTTCACATACACTTAAATCAATTTTTAAAGCATGATCTGTCCCATTGTTACAATGCACAATATGACTGAAATTCCTTTACGCAGGTTCTCACGCGCGGTGAGACTTAACCAACGGATTTGAACACAGGCAGCAAACTAAGGCTGATTGATTATAACCTATTTTCATGTGGAAATGGTTATCGCAAGCGAGGGATCCAGGTTAACACTCGTATCATGGCACAATGTGGCAAACTAATTACTGTGTCATTCTGAAATAACCGTGGTGGATGATGCTATTGGTGTGCTGCTCCTCTGCGCAGACTCACGGCCGATGGTCTGCTCAGAAGAACGGGACGATGAAACTTAGGGTGTCGTACCGAATGCAGGCGCCGAATAGCCGGAGTTGACTTCAATAGCTCGTGTGTTTAGAAGCATACCGAGGTGTCACGCAGGAAGCTCACGATGCGACAGCAATGGTCTACTTAAGGCGATAAAAAACGGAAATTCCAAATTTTCAGGTCGGTCCGGCATCCATGAAGGGTCAGTTGAAACGATGGTTATTTGTGGAGCGGTGATGCTGTCTCATTGAGCGGACGAACGCGACTGAGGCTCATCCGGGGAAAGAGCGTAGCGAGTTCGACTGTTGTAGTGGCTCTATCCAGAGCTGGACTGGTGCCAGATATTGAAATGTCCTCACGCGTGGAGCGTGTAGGGGTCAATGTCATCCAATCAGACGTGCTGGTTGACGTGAATATTAGCGCGACACAGTCTGATGGTGCATGTGCTTTAAAAGTCGAGTTGAAATTTCTGCTGATGCTGCGAATGCAGGGAAGCAGATGTTCTTGTTAGGCTGCTGTTTTGTCTGATAGACTTAAGTTGTCATTTCTTCGGTATTATCATTGTTCCATTTATCCTCTACTTTTATGGTAGGACGGACTTTGTCGCATGCTTCATGCGTCGTGTTGCTAAGTTTCTGCGGATCTTGTACTAGCCTCGTTTTATAGATTTGCCTTTCATAGTTTTGCTCCGAGGCGTCGTCATCCTGGTAAATGATGTTTTTCGTCATCATTATCATTCCAGATCATGGCTTGGTCGGTGGGGTGCACAGGCTTCTGAGCTCTTGTGCTCTTGGTATAGTGGGTGATTAAGCGCTTATTTGGCTTTGTTGCCTTATATTCTTTTTTCTCATCCTTGACCCTCATATCGGGCTAGACAGGCTTATTCCTTGCCTTGTCAACATTTCTTTCTTTGGGTATTTCCCATGGCGCTTCTATGGCGCTATTATTTCTTTATTAAGGCATGAGTAATACATTTTCTTTGCACTTAGGTTTTTCCAGGCTTTTAAGCAATGTCCGATATACATATACATTCAGTATGGTGCTAATCATAGCAGCTCCTTTGAATATCAGTTGTTCATCGTTTCAAAATAGCGTGAATTTGCTATTTAGTTGTTACTTGATTATTGTTCGATATCATAACTTACGATAACGTTCCTTACCTCCAATGTCATGCTTAGAAGAACAGACACGGAGAGGACACGGGCTTGAGTGGTGTTTGTCTGGGTCGATGAATGGGCTCTAGGCAGCAGAAGAGACGTTGCGTTACACAAATCGGTGGCTCGACGATCGATGAAACCAGAAGTTGGTTTGCCGCCCCGGTAGCTCAGTTGGTAGAGCGTTGGGCTCCGGCCCGCTGCTCAGAAGCATGCAGTGGCAGTGCATGTCCAGGCTTGGGATCGGTTCCCCTGAGACGCTCCGGCGCTCAATAGTTTACCCGACGTACAGGTCGGCTGGCAACTGACTGGTGAGAGGGTGACCTGAGCGGGGCGGCCGTCCCTGTGCTTTGTGGGACGTTAAACTTTGGCCTCTAAATTAACCCTCCATTGAGGGAGTTGCTCGTTCGGGTGGTGGGGTCGGGGTCTCAGTGACAAGTTCCTTGATGACTTTAGTGAGACTCCGACTCCAGCAGCCTTACCAGGATCAACTTGAACAAAATTTATAAAAAAAGTGTCGGCGGGGCTGAGGCTGTAAACAAACGAAGTAGCAGGCTGTGAAAAATTGGATGAAGTAAAATTACAGTTGAGCGGAGGATGAAAATGGTGTCCACGTAGTTGGAGTGGGCCAGCCGACAACGGTGTCCGAGCGTAGAAGAGTCGAAGCGAAACTGAAACGCTTAATAAAATGTGAAGTTCCACGCACTTGCAGATCAGACGAAAAACTGAACTTGTTCATCTATGGCGGGCCCGTGGCCGAAGCCACCGGCTGCCTCCACCGCTGCCACCAATGTTATATGTGATCAGGAGCTGGAGACTCTCCGGCGTTTGGAGGCAGAATGTATTCAACAAAGACGAATCTCGGTTTAAATAGTACCGGAGGGAGGTGACGCCGGATGGGTAACACGTGTATCGACTGGAGCAGTCGGCTGCTGGCGGGGGTGGTCGGCACGTGGGTTGGCGCGTGGATCTTTGTGCCTCTGGCCATCCCTGCACAGTTGCTACACTTGTGTTTCCGCATATGACAAAGGTAGCATTGTATGTTATGGATCGTTCCTTTTACGTGGCGGTAAGATCGTGGAAATACTTGTTTTGTGCTGGTAAGTGCAATTTTTTAACTCTGTCGATTCTCCGTGATTGGCTACCTAAGTTCTGGTCCTAGAACCTCCTTTGGCTACCCACGAGCGTGGGCGAGTTGGCGAGATTCTTGACCTCTGCTTTGGAAATACATGGGAAAATGGTTTTACGGAATAACTCAGTAAGAGATGGTGATAGTGCATTTATTTTAGCTGCATTAGACTCGCCTGGGCTTTGCAGTTCTAATGATATGCATTTTATATAATTTGACCCTGACCTGACCTCAGGTCAGGTCAAATCCTTCATTTGACCTAGCAAGGTCAAATTATACACCATTCGATTCGGCTTGCTAAGAGGATTCATATAGTTCAAGTCGTTTTGCTCTATCTTTACTTGTTCAGATGTAATGGCCGAAAAACTGAATTTACATGTTATCCCTATGACGGGCATGTTTTGACCTCTTGTGACCTTAAATGTGACCTGACGAAAAAATGCTTCAAATGTTTTCGATGGAGAAGTGGATGGGCAGGCCAACGCCGTTTACCGTTTTTCGCTATCTACCGTGGTTCTCGAGATCTTAGGGGGGCGGGTACCCGCTTCCCCCGTCAATGCGGTGGCTCAGACCCCCGTCAATGCGCGTGTTAAGCATAAAACAACGCTGTAGCATGTTGTTGGATTCTATGATGATTTTTAATACTACCAGCGACGCTTTCCGCGCCATTTTTAGTGTTGGAAAATATCGGGATCCCGGGATTCAGAAATATATAATCCCAGGATTCTGGATTAATACAATCCCGCGATCCCGGGATCCCGATCCCGGGATTATCAGCCCTAATGCCAACACTGTATGAGGCCCCTTTAACAGGCGCCCCGCTGGGGGGGCGTTTTTCGCCCCCCTCCCTCCGTATCCCATTCCCCACGAAAGCTAAATAAAAATTATGGACGACGTTTGAAAGCTCTTGACCAGACAAAGGGATTTTATAACAGGAATTTTTATGTCAGGTCAATATTGAGGTCAGCATAGGTCAAAGAATATTCCATAGGCTTACAACAGAGCAATGTACGTTTCTCTCTCTAGATCTGCACTCAGGGAGCTAGAGCAAATCTTTATGCTTCATTGGATTCCTCTCATCGCGGCAAATCGGATGATTTATAATATGGCCTTGCTAGGTCAAATAGTGAAAATGACTTGACCTCGAGCTAGGTCAGGGTCACAGAGTGACCTGATATGGTTATGTTGAATATGAATCGACTCCCCGTGACAATATAAGCACAATGCAAGCAAAATGGGAGCTTTATCTCATTTCAGTGAGAATTCATTGGCAAAAAAATCACTCTATGCTCCGGTGACCTGACATGACCTATGAGAGGTCAGATGCTAAACAAATTCAACTTTATGGTCAAGATCGTGGTAAGAATACACGGTTTGAGGATTTTTAGCTTTATCTATCTAGTATTTACTGAAAACGAGTCCATTCTATTTTTCACCATACACTTATAGTGGGGTGACCAAAAAAATTGACCTCACCTTAAGTCAACAATATCAAAATTCCAAAATAGCAGATTTGTAGATCCTAATGACCTTATCATATTGTGAAAGTTTCAAACTGATCCGTTCGCTGATGTTCCCTGGGTGCCGCTTCAAACTCGTGATTTTAGGTTTTGAGGTCGTTTCACTTGACCTTAAATAGCTCCTTGACCTGACATGACCGTAACTCAAAAATTTGTTCAGATGTGTAAAATTGATCAGGAATAAGTTACTGTAAGTTTTGTTGTTCTGCGTCTCTTCGTTTTTTAGCTATCTGGGGAAAACCAGGAGGGGGGGACGAATTTCGAAACCCAGCGGGGCGAGTATTAACAAGGCAGATCAGTGGTCTGGTGAGCGTGTCCACAGGAGGGCTACAAGGCTTGTTCCACAACTGCGAGAACTCAGCTACCAGGAAAGACTTTGTAGGCTAAAGCTTCCTTCACTGCAGTACAGGAGACAACGAGGCAACATGATCCTGATGTACAAGCTAATACATGGCCTGCTTGGAGTTCCCAAGGAAACCTTTCAGGACCCACCACCCACAACCACTAGGGGTCATTGCTTCAAGGTAGCTAAGCCGCACACTATCTGATGTATGGTGCTGCCTATGTATAACTGCGCTGAGCTGAAGTGACGTAATGTGTTTATTCTTTTTCAGAACACTATGTCAAATTGAAGTAGAATGAAGCCTGAAGAGAGGTAACATCGACTTTGCAATCATTACAATTTATTCTACTTCAAAATGGACAAGCTTTTGAAACCAGACAGTTTTGATGCTGATCCGAATGATTCCAGCGCTGCCAAACATTGGCAACACTGGTACCGTACTTTTGAAAACTTCGTCAACTTACTGGGAGAGCAGAGTACACAGGTGGATAAACTCAATCTTCTGATCAACTACGTAGCACCCTCGGTGTATGAGTACATAGCTGAAGCAGATGACTACAGCTCTGCCATC
The DNA here is from genome assembly GCA_034440635.1 of Lepas anatifera. Classification (NCBI taxonomy): domain Eukaryota; kingdom Metazoa; phylum Arthropoda; class Thecostraca; family Lepadidae; genus Lepas; species Lepas anatifera. The sequence goes on along the minus strand of JAOTON010000131.1, from coordinate 762,938 downwards.
ACAATCCTACAGACTGCATTTGTGAAGCCGCAGAATGAGATGTTTGCCCGCCATCTACTGGCAACACGACGTCAAGAACCAGGCGAATCGCTGGATCGATACCTCCAAGCTCTCAAGCTGCTGGCAAAAGACTGCAACTTCAAGCCGGTCACAGCAGATCAATGCAGAGACAACATCATCCGAGATGTCTTCATCAACGGTCTGGGGTGTGCTCAGATCCGTCAACGTCTGTTGGAGAATAAAACCCTGGACCTGCGTACTGCCTACGAACAAGCCCAGACTCTAGAAATGGCGCAGAAACATTCTGACTCTTTCCTGTCAACTGCAAATGCAGTGGTAGGTGCTCAAACAGGACCTATGTCAGCGGAAGCAGAGACGGCCTCTCACATCTGGAGTGGTCCTGCCTCTTCAGAAGCCACTGCCTCTGCTGCTGCTCATCAGAAATGTTTCTTCTGCGGATTCAGCAGACATCCCCGGGATCGTTTCCCAGCCAAGGACTCAACCTGCAACAGAGGACACTACGGAAAAGTGTGCCGGTCGCGGTTTGCATCAAGAAGTTCAGCCACGTCCGCAGCAGCGTCAACATTAGCATCCATCACAGCTGCATCTCCTGAATGTCTGTCAAGAACAGTGGTTGATACTTTAGTCAACAGGCAACATCTGAAAGCGCTTGTGGATACGAGAAGCTCGGAAAGTTTCATAGACAGTGAAAAGTGTGCCCACTGGGACATGTTCGCTGAGCAAAAGCAGGCATCCATGGCCTCTTCTTCGCTCACATCTGTGGTGATGGGCTACATTGAAGTTGGAGGGATCTGTCACAGGAAGGTCAGACTCTCTGTGATGCAAAATCTCTGCTGTGACGTAATACTGGGACAAGATGTTCTCCAGCAGCACACCTGTATAGATATTCCTTTCGGAGGGCCGAAGCCAGCGCTGACTGTTTGCGGACTAGCATCTGCCATGCCTCTTTCTGAGCCGTCACTCTTCGCAAATCTCTCGGACGATTACAAGCCTGTGGCTGCAAAGTCCCGTCGCTACTTAACTGCTGATCAGGCCTTCATCAGAAGTGAGGTGGAAAGACTCTTGAAAAATGGAATCATCGAGCCAAGTGACTCCCCATGGAGAGCACAAGTCGTTGTAGTTGCAGATGAGCATCACAAAAAGCGGATGGTGGTTGATGATTCGGAGACTGTCAACAAGTATACGCAACTCGACGCGTATCCCCTTCCAAATATTCAGGAAATGGTCGGGGAAGTGGCGCAGTACAAGGTTTTCAGCACATTGGACCTGCGCAGTGCCTACCATCAAGTGCCTATAAGAGACTCAGAAAGGCTGTGCACTGCCTTTGAGGCCGATCATCGCCTGTATCAGTTCTATCGAATCCCGTTCGGTGTTACGAACGGTGTGACTAGCTTCCAGCGAGTCATGGATGAAATCGTGGACACGGAGGGGCTGAAAGGAACATTTGTCTACATTGACAATGTCACTGTCTGGTCAAGACCAAGAAGAGCATGATTTGAACCCCAGGAAGTTCCTTGCAGCCACCAAGAAGTACAACCTGACACTGAGCGAGGAGAAATGCACTTACTCGGTTCCTTCCATAGCGCTGCTGGGCTATACGATCGGAGGTGGCATGATTAAGCCAGACCCAGAACGCCTCCGAGCTCTTCTCGAGTTGCCTGAGCCTCGTGACATGGCAGCCCTAAAGAGGGCTCTGGGAATGCTTGCTCACTACTCACGATGGGTGGCTGGATATTCTGAGAAGATCCGTCCTCTCGTCTCAACCAGTCGCTTCCCTCTCACACGTGAAGCATCGGAAGCATTCGAGCAGCTAAAGAAGGACTGCTGTGACAGCCATAGATCTGGAGGCGCCGTTTGTTGTTGAGACTGACGCATCGGACTTCGCGATCGCTGCGACCCTCAGCCAGTCTGGTCACCCCGTTGCGTTCTTCTCGCGAACACTATCGCCGACGGAACAAAAGCATGCATCGGTCGAAAAGAAAGCCTACACCATCATCGAATCCCTGAGGAAGTGGAAGCATTGCTTGATCGATCGTAGTTTTCAACTCATAACTGACCAAAGATCAGTCGCCTTCATGTTCAGCGCTACAACCCACAGCAAGATTAAGAATGAGAAAATCAGCAGGTGGTGTCTGGAGTTGTCCAGTTTCCACTACGAGATCATGAATCGCCCGGGGAGGGACAACATCACCGCTGATGCTCTCTCATGAGCATGCAGTATGTCATCTGACAACGCACTAAAGAAGATTCATGACAGTTTGAGTCACCCAGGTGTGACAAGGATGTTTCACTTTGTTAAGAGCAAGAACCTCCCATTTTCAATAGAGGAAGTGAGAAAAGTTATCAGAGAATGTAGGGCATGCGCTGAGGTAAATCCACGGTTTTATAAGCCGAGTGCGTGCCATCTTGCCAAGGCTACGCAGCCTTTTGAGAGGCTATCGATGGACTTCAAAGGTCTGTTTCCTTCCTCATCAAGAAATCGGTACATGCTGGTCGTAGTAGATGAGTTCTCCCGGTTTCCTTTCGTTTTTCCATGTCCTGACATGACGTCAACTACCGTGATCACATGCCTGTCTCAGCTCTTTTCTATTTTTGGGATGCCATCATACATTCATTGTTTGTTAGTTATTTGAGTTTAAGGGCGCGCCAACCAGTGTGGTCATATAGCGCCCATATACATTCATTCCGATTGGGGCTCAAGTTTCATGTCAGACGAGCTGAAGAAGTTCCTGAATGAAAGAGGAGTCGCAACAAGCAGAACAACACCATACAACCCACAGGGTAACGGCCAAGTTGAGCGCTATAATGGTATGATTTGGAGAACGATCCTTCTCGCCCTGAAGCCCCAAGGACTGGAGGTGACGGAATGGGAAGTTGTCCTTCCCGACGCTCTCCATTCTATTCGATCACTCCTCTTGACAGCAACCAACAGCACGCCGCATGACCACCTCTTTAACTATGCTACAAAATCATCCTCTGAAAGATCCATCCCCTCTTGGCTCCCGGCTGGTAGAAAAGTTCTCTTGAGGCGTCAGGTCCGCCGCAAGAACGATCCGCTGGTGGATGAGGTAGAAATCTTCAATATTAACCCCGAGTATGCGTACGTGAGACTTCCTAATGGCACTGAGACAACCGTGTCACTAAGACACCTAGCGCCGGGCTGCGAAGACCCTAGTCAGTACATCAGTCGTCAGTCAGAAGACGAGTCCAACAACCCAAGTGCAATCGGCAACATTGAACAAGTTGGAGAAGCAGACCGGACAGACGTCACGGCATGGCATCCGGACCTACCGTGTGAGAGAGAATGTGCAGAAGTACCAAGAGAAGAAACTGGACTGCGTTCGGAGTCATCTGTTCCTCAAGAGGGTGAATCGGCGGAAGTTCCCAAGGAATCGCGGCAGTCGGTCGGTCCGCAGTCGGGCGTCCGTCGGTCAGGACGACCACGAAGGTCGCCCTCGTATCAAGTGACTTTCTAGAGTAAGCCCTTTTGAAAGCGTGAGGCAATGGTTGCACTGACAGTGCTCTATTAGAACAATTTGCAGGCTGAGAAGTATTAACCTTATGGATGGAAAAGGGTACTGGTTGCGGTTGCCTTACGGATGGAAAAGGGTGCTGGTTTGAAGGACCGAAAATGTTTTTCATGTACCAATTCAGCGTGAGATGGCAAAGCGAGTATATGTTATGTTATGCAGCTGGGGAGAATGATGTATGGTGCTGTCTGTGTATAACTGTGCTGAGCTGAAGTGACGTAATGTGTTTATTGTGTTCCAGAACACTATGTTAAATTGAAGTAGAATAAAGCCTGAAGAGAGGTAACATCGACTTTGCAATCATTACACTATCTCTAAAGTGAGAAGCAATCGCTTTGATGTCGGAGTAGTTTCATCCTGGAACAGCCTTCCGGCCTAGGTGGTGGTGAACGCCCCTACCATCTGCACCGTCAAATCTAATTTGGAGAAGCATTGGGCGAGTTTTCTATACAAACCCCGAACTAAGTTATGGTAATGCACCATAAACTGAGCTCGAAGAGGCCGGGCTTCCCGGTTCGATGTGCTCTCCTAGATTATACAAACTACATTAATTCTTACATTTCTTTGTTAATGGTACCAGATCGGCATGTTTCGATTTGTCTTTTTCGGACGCAATGAGCGAAGATGCATTGGATCTCAAGCGACAACTTTTGATTTTGTTCTAAATTCTAGAAGACATGGAGAGGAAAAAGAACGTTCAATATAAGGTATATGGGAGTGGCCCAGATGCTGCACAATGCCTATTCCTTGGACGGTTCTACTGATGAAACCGCTCACTTACCCCTTCCTAGCCATGGGTGGAGATCCCGCGGGGTTGGGGGGTCAGGACTCCCTTAGAGTTTGGATCTCCGATAGGCTTTGTATAGGGCTTGTATTACTGTCCCAGCGCTAAGCCACCCAAAATCACCACCCCCCTCCCCCTGGGTCGAGAAGAGATCTCCAGCTTTGTCTCTAGCACTTGACATGGCGCCGAAACCAGTACTTGGGGACCCCCGAAACCAACAGTTGTTCCGCAAATCAGTACTTCGGTCCCACAAAACCAGCATTTGGGGGGACCCTGCAGTTGCCTTTGGGGCCCCCTAGAACTTACTCTCAGGAGGCCCTGAGGCTAACTATGAGCGGGGAGAGGAAGGGTTTGATGCTCACGGATGCTCGCTGAGACCAGCTCTCGGGGATACGGGAGGGCGGCACCAGGGGGCCCCTGAGAGCAACTCCCGGGGACACCTGAGGGCAGCACCAGGGGGCCCCTGAGAGCAGCACCCGGAGGCCTCCTAGAACAACACCCCTGAGGCTGATTGTCGGGTCTCTGAGAATGGCTCTTGGGGCCCCCTTAGACCAAAACTGAAAGGCCGCTTAAAATAGCTGGGGCTTCTGAGATTAGTTCTTTGGGGGTCCCTGGGACTAGTTCTGGGCCCCCTGAGACCAACACTTGGCGGCCCTTATGAGGCTAATTTTGGCCCCTACCCTCGATTAGCTCTCAGGGGGCCACTGACACTAGCTTTGGGCAGGGGTGGACGCAGAGCCTAGTTTTGGGGGGGTGACAAACCCATGTCTGCCCCTCCTCCTGGTGGGAGGGGTGGGACGAACGATTTGGGTTCAGACAGACCTAGTAGCAGGGGCGAAGGTACGGTTTGAAAAGTGGGGGACCAACCGTTGAGGGGGCCACCTCAAAGGGGGCCCATAATTATGAACAGTTTTAAATAGTTTGTTTGGTGTCAATGAGGCATATATACACACTAGTTGTCAATATACGAAAAATTGAGAACTGCAATTTTGCTCTATGATTTCTAGTTATATTATGATCTAGTAAATTATAGTAAAATGCAAAAAAACTTTTTATCATTGCCTTTTCGAATTAAGCTCTTTTGGAGGATTACAATAATTTTTTATCAAGGGCGTGTTATATATATATATATATATATATATATATATATATATATATATATATATATATATATATATATATATATATATATATATATATATATATATATATAGCCCCTCCCATCATATTTGCCCAATTAACAACTGTTTAGAAGACTAAAACAATGCTTTGCTACCAGATAACCTCACTTCACTATGCCTAATCAACTTTTATTTACGTATTTAATGACAAAAACGGGAACATTTATTTCTGTTATTCCGGATCCCTTTTCACAACATTAGATATTGATTTAGGTAACGGTTGGTCTCAATAAATTTGCCTACTTATATTTCGATGCCTTAAATGCAGAGTTACAGCATAACTGCAAGGGAAATGTACTTGATGGCCAGCTTTGTGATGCCGAGAAGGTGGGGGCATGGTGGTATAGTGGTTAGCAACTTTGCTTTCCACGCGGCCAACCCGGGTTTAAGGCCCGGCAGATTCCTTGTGCAAGGATCAATATGATTCGCAAGAAACCCCTCCAAAGGGGAAAGAGTTAGCGACGCAGTATAACCCTGGCAGTCGATATAACAATATAACCCTGGCAGTTGGTGCGTCGATAAGCCCCAACAATTGTGTTTCTTTCCACGCCGCCAACCCGGGTTCAAGGCCGGGCGGATTCTCTAAGCGAAGATAAATCTGGCTCCCGAGAAACCATTCCAACAGGCAAAGAGTTAGCGACGCCATATAGCCCTGGTAATTGGTGCGTCGCTAAGTCCCAAAAATTATTGCTATTATGCCGAGGAGGTCCAGCTTGCCGTTGATCCTGAGCACCCTTAGCCCGATGAAATCGTCCCTCCTCTCAGCATTTCAGACTGAACTGGCTCCAGCTGTCACTTCCTATACAGCTCCCTCTCTATTGCCGATGTGTGGGCGGCAAGGGAAGTATTTTACCTTCATGTGCTTCCCTATAAACTCCAGCGACTTGCACTTGGTCAAGCTGCAGTTCATGATAAACTCGGTGGTGGCTTCCCGTTCGATTATATTCTTTAGGACAGACGCCTGAGTCTTGAGACAGGGCATGCTCCACAGCCTGAGGGAGGTGTTCTCCTTTTCCTGCTCTCCTCTGATGGAGATAATCTTGACAAAGAGCCGACCCGGGTTCAAGGCCCGGCGGCTTCCCTGAACAAGGAGCAAGCTGGCTCCCCAGAAACCCTTCCAACGGGGAAAGAGTTGGCGACGCCATATCACCCTGGCAGTTGGTGCGTCGATAAGCCCCAAAAATTATTATTAATCTTGACAAAGACGAACTTACTTCTCCTCGCCGCGGAGCATGGTCATCAGCATCACCTGGGTGTGAACGAACCATGCAGAGGAGCACACGGAGGGCATGACATTCAACTGCACCACCTTGGGCTGGGTACGAAGGCAGGAGAGCACGAACATGACGTTCCGAGGATCGTCCAGCCAGCCGTTGCTGGTCTAAAACTGTAGCCAGTAGGGAAAGTAAGGCTCAGTAATGATAGCAACTATCTCCTACCGAGTTCCAATTTCCCTACTGATTCCAGATGAAGGTTAGCAACAACTTGGAAGACGGTCCGTGAAACTTCCTATTCTAGCTCTCCTGCTTCGAGATCCAGTCCTAGATGGTGCAATTGACTGTGGTGCCGGCCGTGTGCTCCTCTGAATGGTTTGCTCACTCCGAGGAGATCCTGATGACCATGGCATGCTCTGCAGTGAGGAAGAGGAGAGGAGGACCACCTTCCACTTGATCATCTCCATCAGATGGGAGCAGGTGGGGAACACTTCCCTCAGGCCGCGGACCCTGCCCTACGTCAACACACAGATGACCCTTCCCAAAAAGATGATTGACTTGGATAAGGTCACCGAGCCTATCATCACATGCAGCTTGATCAAGTCCAAGTTTTCAGGGTTCATGGGGAAGCCCATGGAGGTAGAGCACTTCGTCTGCCACACGCAGGCCATGTCTATAAAGCAATGTGCCCAGCACACGAAACTGATGCCCAGGATCATCAGCAAGCAGAACCTCCTCGGTATCACAAAGCTGGCGATCAAGTAGATGGAAGTTTCAATCGATCCGAAACTCTGTATTTTAGGCCTCGAAATACAGCTAGACTATTGTAAACATTTTTTCCCTGAATCAAGCCCTAATACTCTAAAGAAGAGTCCGAAATTGCCCAAATAGTTCTTCTCGTTGGTGTCATAAAATAGGTGATTCACATCTATCTAGGCATAGAGAGGTGTGGTCGTTTGATATTAAGGCACTGTCTGTGGTTTTCTAAATATTTTTATAGTTTATAAATGTGATAAAAAACCGAAACATCTGCAAATATAAAGAAACATGATCTTGGTGAAAATGGTTTGAATGCGCCCAAAAACCTAAAACTGCATTTTTCAGTCGTAAGCAGAACAAATAAAGAACCTACAACATTTTTGGCTTTGATTATTGTTTATTAGACCACAATAGAACTGGAAATCATGGGGCAAAATTTAATTTTCCAATTTTTCATATTTTGACACAACCTAATACACACCGGCATGCACCAGGTATTTCCACACATGACTCCTTCGGTTATTTCCCGCTGTTTCCTTTCACTGAATAGTTCCGGGTTGTTTTTTGTTTCACTTCGTAGCAGAAGACGGCCAGTCTCGTCACCCCTTTCGATGGCTCAGGGACGACTGTTGCTCGTCATTTGGTGCGGGGTCCGTGTCCGAATTCATGCTTAGTGTTAGGGTTGATAAGGGATGAAGTTTGATTGGGTCCAGTTATCGGGGCTCATTTGGAAAGACTCGGGCAGTAGGTGCCTTGGCCTTTTTCATGAAGCGCTCCTCCTCCAAGGGCTTGCAGAGGGCATACTACGGAACTGGAACTTTCCCAGACAAGCTATCGGGCCCGTTTAGGTTTCTTCTTTTATATTACCGTTGCTGATATTTGTATATTCGTTGCGGGGGCCCACCATAGAAAAGTGGGGAGGGGCAGTATCCCCCTGAACCCCCGGTTCCTATTCCGCCCAGGGGATGCCAAATTATCTAAGAGGCTCCTAAGGTCTAGACCATGGCTCAGGAACCCAAATCAGTCAGCTTAGGGGCCCAAACCAGTGCATTGGCCTCGGGACCAGCCTATCAAGGGAGCCCACAGAAGTGCAGGGCCCCTAGGAGCTCAGCACAGGGGAGCCCCAGTTTCGCACAGGGGGGCCAGATTAGCTTAGGGGCCCGGTTCAGCTCAGATGTCCTTAAGTTGGGTTATATAGGGTCTCAAAATAGCTCAAGTGGCTTGTTCAAGCTTACGGATCCCAGCTTAGCTCAGTAACGCTAGAACATTTCAGGTGCCCCAGACCAGCTCAGGGCCCCTGTTCAGCAGAGGGGGCCCCAGATTATCTTTGGAGGCCCAGTTCAGCTCAGGGGCCCCCAGATAGGCTGATATAGGGTCTCGTCTCATACCAGTTCTGGGAGCTCCATTTAACCCCTGCCCCGGTGGCGGGTAGGAGCCACCTTCACCCTGGTGGGGGGGGGCTAAAAAAGACCTCACGATCTCAAAAACTAAGAGAGCTAGAAAAAAGCGCAAAACGACAATCGAAAGCTCTTCGAAAATAATATCGAAAATACTTTGGTCATTTTTCTCGTCAGGTCAATATCAACGTCACCAGAGGTCAAAATAGGTCAAAATCGCTAATATGAGGTGTACTAAAAAAACTCATATATCGCAGAAACTATGATAGCTAGAAAAAAATTCCAACAACATTCGAGACCTCTTGAGTTGCTCTTTTATTGCAGTGGCATTCATTTTTGTGTCAGGTCTAAGCCTAGGGAGCTACAGGTCACTGAATATTGGTAATGTTCTTGGGAATGTCCATAGCCAGCTATGCATAAGGGCGTTTCCTTTTTCGCTATTTTCCAAACCAAGCAAGACACAGCCATAGTTGATGCACCATTGCAATCGTCTCGTCAATACGAATTGAATGATATATAATATTGCTATGCCAGGTCAAATTTAAAAATTCTACCTGGCCCAGGTCAACAGTCTGACCCAACTTGACCTGGTATAGTCATGATGTATATCATTTGACTTGAAGTGACTATACAAACACTTTGGTGATAAAATAAAAGTTCTATCTTTGTTTATTCAAAATGTATAAAATAAGACACCAAAAAATCTTTATTTGACCTAAGGTGACCTTTCAAAGGTCACAAGTCAAATTTTTGGCATCAACTTCAGAAATGAGGTAAGAGCAAGCCGTAACCTATTTTTTTAGGTTGATTCCATCCTTACTTACTGAGAAAAGCTCATTTCGTGATTTTCCCCATGTATTTACAATGGGGAGGGCATACTCTGCACATGACCTTAGGTCACCAATATAAAAAAATCCCGGAACATATGTTGTAGCTCCTGGTGGGCCCAATATGTGGTATGAATTTCAACTTGATCAATTAACCCGCCTTTTAGTTATGCAGTCCTAAGCAATTTTTGAGGTGAGGTCACTTCACCTGGCCTGGTGACCTAACCTGATATGACCTTGAGCTAAAATTTTCAGGAAAGATGTAAAAATGATGTCGAAACAGCCAGATTAAGTTTGCGGCGCTGTGCGCCGCCGTTTTTTGGTCACCTCGGAAAAACTCGAGGGGGGGTCTAAAAGACCCCCACCCGGGCGCAGTTTAAGCTCACGGCCCCCAACTTAGCCCAGGGACTATAGGAGAGTTCAGGGTCCTCATGCTAGCTCAGAGGCCCCGGTTAAGCACATGGGGTACCCAGATTAGCTTAGGGCCCCAGTCCAGCTTAGGGAGTTCCAGGGTGGCCTATTTAGGCTCTCAGAACAGCATAAGAGGTCATTGAAGCGCCTCTAGCTCAGCTCAGGGGCCCCAAACTATGCAGGGGGCCCCAGACTAATTTAGCTCAGGGGTCTCAGGGGGCTCCTGAGATCAACACTCTGCGGAACCCATGACACTAACTCTCGGGTCCCCAAATTAGCTTTCGGGGCCCTCTGAAAAGAACTCTTGGCACCTGAGAGAGACGCCCTTGACACTATGGGGCCCCTGAGGACAACACTTGGCGACACCTGTTGTAAACGCGCTGGTGTCCCGTTTCCAACTGTGTATTGCACCTCCGCACGGTGACACGAAGCATGCCCTCCGGCCGCCGCCCAACGTGGCAGGGGCGGTGTCAGGGCGCCAATACCAAACTATACAACATCCTCCACCCTGGAATCAAACAGGTAACAAAACTATCGTACTGCAGTTAAACAAAACACGTAAGGCACAGCCAAAAACTGTCTCAACCTTGAAACCAGCACACTAAGAGTAAGTTAACCGTTTGGGTGGCCTCAAGTTATCACGCGGACGGAAATCGTAGCGCAGCTTTTCTGCAGAGGCTGGATGCATCCGTGTCGGGTTGCTGTCCGTTTCACAGCTTCCACCCACAGCCTGCGACACCGTCACGGGAGGCATCACCATCGCCCACGGCTGTGTCGTCACTGCGGAACCACTGGTACACATCGGCCGCAGCCTCACCTGATCCAAGTGTCTCTGGATGGTCCTGCCATCCTGCAAACGGACAGTGATTTTCAGCCCACATCGTCTGCATACATGACCTGCTAACCAGCGCCTACCTTCACTTCCCTTAATGCGATCCACTGCCGACACATACACGGCATCACCAACCTTGACAAATCGATCTCGCGTTCCCCTATTTCTCAAACATTTCTGGGTTTCTTGTTGTTTCTTAACCCTCCCTCAACATCCGGTCGCACGAGATCTAAGGGGTACGAATTGCACGACCTAAAAACAACTCTGCGGGCGAAACACGTGTCGTAGTATGCGGGGTGGCCCGGTATCGAAACAAAAACCGTGACACCTTCGTGTGGACACTCCCTGAGGTCTGCTTGTAGAAAAAAGCTTTGAAAGTCTGCACGCTGCGCTCTGCCAAACCGTTGCTTTTAGGAGACATGGCGGGGGAAGTCAAATGCACTATGCCATTGCTCTTGCAAAATTCCACAAATTCCTCCGACACGAAACATTGAGCGTTGTCAGAAACCATAAACTTCGGCAGGCCCCATGAAGCAAAGGAATGGCGTAAATGTTCTATCGTAGTTTCTGACGTTGCTGATCGCGATGGATATATGTCGATCCATTTAGAGTGGGCGTCAGTTATGACCAAAAACATCCAACCCCTAAGGGGGCCACAGTAATCAATATGAATCCTTTCAAAAGGCTTGGCTGGCCAAGACCATGGGTGAATGGGGACTTCTGGTACTTGTGATCTGTGCTCTTGGCAAATATCACATGAGTTTGTCATTTTCGAAATGCTATCATCCATGTTTGGCCACCAAACATACATACGAGCGAACGATTTTGTCCGACTCTCCCCACTATGGCCCTCATGCAATAATTTAAGAAGTTTGTCTCGGCCTTGAGGAGGCACCACTACCCGTGAACCCCACAGTATACAGCCATCCTGAACACTCAGCTCGGCTGTTCGGGACTTAAGGGGCTGAACTCGGGTCCCAGAGACTCCGACTGCGGCCAGCCCTGCTGGACAAATAGCAAGACTGCCGACAGTATCGGATCCCGAGCAGTCCAAAACCGAATTTGATCCGCGCTCACAGGCGATGAATCCAAAAATTCCATCAGATGGATGGTTTCAGGAGGCTGCGGGCTGGTTTGGTAACCCCCACAATCACTTATAGGAGTCGACTCAAGGCGTCACAGTGAGCCTGCTTTTCCCTGGCGAATACTCCAACCGGTAGTCGTATGCGCTTAACATGAGCGCCCATCGAATCACGCGAGGTGATGCCATGAGTGGCAAGGGCTTGCTTTCGCCAATTAACCCCAATAGTGGTTTGTGATCTGTCTTAATTGTGAAAGTACGGCCTGCCAAATAATAATGAAACTTTTTCACTCCTGTGATCACTGCGAGACCCTCCCTGTCTGTTTGGGAATACCGACGCTCGGTTTCATTGAGTGAGCGAGAGTAGTATGCCACCGGTCGCTCACCCTGTTCAAACCGCTGACTCAAAACACATCCAATCCCCACTGGACTTGCATCGCACGCTAGAATTACTGGTTTTCTAACGTCAAAGTGGGCTAGAACGGGTGGTGTCTTCAGAAGACGCTTTGCGTCCTCGAATGCCTGTTGTTCTTTTTGATTCCACCGCCATGCTTCCCCCGTTTGAGCAGAGCATACAGTGGAGCCAGGGTGGTAGCCAAGCCACTGAGGAACTTGGAATAGAAATTGATCAACCCCAACCAGCACCGCAACTCCGACACATTTCTCGGCTCGGGGGCCCCCGTGATGGCAGCGACTTTTTCGTCTGTTGTTCCCACACCTTGACCACTGACTTTATGTCCTAGGTATGTTACACTTGGCACATTGAACGCACACTTGTCTTTATTAACCCGCAGACCCGGAGTCCCTTAATCTGCACAGAACCTCCCGTAGAACTTTTGCATGGGACTCGGCAGTTTTCCCAGAACACACAACATCATCTAAGAACACACAGGTCCCTGGCACGCCGGCCAGCAGAGTCTCCATCGTCCGTTGAAAGAGACTCGGCGCCGATGAGTATCCAAACGAGAGACGCCGCGGCCTCATCAGCCCCTTTGTCGTGTTGACAGTGAGATATTCTCTTGAGCTTTCTTCTAACTCTAACTGTGAATAAGCTGACTTAAGGTCTATTTTTGAGAACACTGTGTTACCAGACAGCTTTGACAGTAGTTCATCTACTCGTGGTAAAGGGAATTGTTCCACGGGGGCGGCCCTGTTTACCGTGAGGCGATAATCCCCGCACAGTCTAACGGTCGAGTCTGGCTTGGAACCACAACTAGAGGAGCCGCCCATTTGCTGTGGGTAACAGGCTCCCACAGACCCTGCTGTATTTGCTTATCGAGCTCAGCGTCTACTTGATCACGATAGGCCAAGGGCACCGGCCTGGCCTTGAAAAACCAGGGCTGCACTTCTGGGTCTATAGAGATGCTGACTTTCTCCCCCTTATAGAGACCTAGCCCCTCCTCAAACACCTCAGGAAACTCAGCTAGGATTTTTCCCACATCATTTTCCCCTGAAACACGGCATATCGAGGGCCAGTCGAGCTTTAGCTGCATCAGCCAGTTACGACCGAGTAAGAAAGGCCCCTCTCCCTTGACTACAATCAGGGGCAAGCGAGCACTCTGATCACGGTATCTCACCGTTACATCTACCTGGCCCGACACGGACAAAAACTCGCCACTATACGTCTTCAGTTTGGTTCCACACGGTTTTATATCGAGCCTGTCTGAGCCCCACAAACACCGCAACTCCTGCTCGGAGCACACTGAAACTGCGGCGCCGGTATCCAGTTCCATTTGCACAGGCTTGTGATCAAGTGTTACATCCACCATAAGCGGTGGCCTACGATCACTGCCTGAAGCAGGCTGAGTTCTAAACAAGAAAACAGTGTCGAGCTCACCTCCAGAGTCGCATCTCTCACTGAGTGCCGATCTCGGTGTGAAGTCGTCTGCCGTCTCTGTTGTTACGTGGCGCACGCTCCGTGAAAGATCTGGTTCACGGCACACAATCCGAGCGTGCCCCTCCCGGCCACACCGGAAACACCGCAGTGAACGAAAGGGGCACACTGAGGGGTGATGACGGCGACTCCGGCATCGGTTGCATGCCTCTGGCCGCGGTGTCCCACCTCGGCTGCTGCTCCCACCGCCGGCTCCTGGGCACGCAATCCCCCATCGCGACGATCCTGCTCCCGCCCGCTGTCTTCTGGGTGGTGCTGCCGCCCATGCGCTGGCTACCGCTGACCCCGGGTCGCCGCTGAACCCGGCCGGCCCCGTCCCCGCTCCAGCTGCGCGTGACGTCACCGTCAGCTGAGCGGCCGGAGCGCAGGCTCCTCCCACCGCCGACCCGGCTGATTGCATCAGCCGGCGCAGCCGCGCCGCTCAACTCCTCGGCACTGGCGGTAGCAGACTCAAAAGCTTGAGAAATGCCCAACGCCGAATGTAGCGTCAGCTGAGACTCACCAGAAGCCTCGATTGCAGAGACTGATTCTTGATTCCACAGACCACACGATCGCGTAACATTTCATCCAAAATGGTAGGATCAAACTTGCACGGCTTCGCCAGTCTTCTTAAACGGGCTACAAAGGCTGAAACAGGTTCTCCTGTCTCCCGCACGCAGGAGTTGAACCGAAACCGGGCGACTATTGAGGAAGCCTCCGGTTCAAAGTGGTCACAAAGTAGCTTCACAAGATCTTTGTACGATTTTTCCAGCACTGATGCCGGCGCGATTAAATCCTCCACCAGACTGAAGGTGCTAGCACCAACCACACTCAGGAAAATAGCTCGGCGCTTATCAACTTGGGCTTCTTCTATGTTATTGGCAATAAAGAACTGTTCCAGTCGACGGCTATACACGCCAAAACTTTCACTGGACGGATCAAACTCCGGTGCTTTTCCCACACACGCCATGATTACACTTCCCGATCTTTAAAACCGTACACTACCCGGCCGCAATCGCGCAGTTACCACCTGGTCGCCATTGTTGTAAACGCGCTGGTGTCCCGTTTCCAACTGTGTATTGCACCTCCGCACGGTGACACGAAGCATGCCCTCCGGCCGCCGCCCAACGTGGCAGGGGCGGTGTCAGGGCGCCAATACCAAACTATACAACAACACCCATATTAGCTTTTGGGCCCCCTGAGAGGAGCCCAAAACTGATGGGCACCTTATAATAACAATTGGATATCCTGTAAAACCCACGACCCCACTGTTGAGGTTTACTCGTGGCTTCACTCCCGCATCGGATTTCCCTTTTTATTCCTACTGCCAGTTTCGGATTTGATTCTCACCTGGCGGGACCGTGCACGGGGAGCGACCTTTAAGTCAAGTACTCTGCCCGTGTCTCACGGTCTGGCCCCGCCCCCGACCTGAAATAGACATATGAGACCCCGCACACCACGATCCAAGATCGTGGGCGAGACTCGGATCCCAGCAAGCCGTTGACGTGGCCTGGCCCCCGAGAGCCGAATGAATCCCTTAAGGAAAGGTGACTCTGCCACCGTCACTCTATCCAGGACTCACCCGGGCCCGGGTTATCACACTCGTCAGTGCCTGCAGCCACGAACTGAATACGGACCACCGACCCCGGCATTCCTCGCATTACGTGAGCCCGGTCTGCGACGCTAGATCCCGTCGGATTCTGGCCCTCGAATAGATATAACACGCCTTCTTTCCTTTGAGCTTTCGCCCGCGGCTACCGCGCTGGCCAGTCACGGTATAACGACGAAGCGCTCCACTCGCAGCCCCCGTCAGGGTCGACTCGACGGCCGTGAAAGAAGCGTGAGATCTAAGCAATGACCAGCGTGCAGCCGGGATACCCCGAGGCGCAAGGGGATTAGAGGTCTCGTCAGACCCACAACCGGTCCCCGCAACAGACAAGAGGTGATCACGATCCCCTTCTTTGCAACGTCTGCCACACGCCAAAGCTGTTAGACGGCCCTGGACCACGTTTAGGCACAGCTCTGTGTGAAATGATGTCTCTCCCCTGCCCCTTCATCCCCGTCAGGCACCCAGGTGGCTCCCATTTGGGCTTGGATTGAATCAGCATCATGATTGTTAAATAAATGACCCCACCCCCCAATTAACG
The DNA here is from genome assembly GCA_034440635.1 of Lepas anatifera. Lineage (NCBI taxonomy): Eukaryota > Metazoa > Arthropoda > Thecostraca > Lepadidae > Lepas > Lepas anatifera. Next base: position 746,881 of record JAOTON010000131.1, on the reverse strand, counting down.
TTATCGACCTCTAAGGAACTATCCTCAGAGCCGGAGCGGGGATGAGCCTGTTAGGCTCGTATCCTTTCGCTGATTCTCATTTAACCTTTCCAAACAGTTTCGCACAGATAGAGCCCTTATATTTTCATTAAGTTTAACCACGAACCAACGTATTCCAATTTAGCCATTCCAAACAGAGTAGCACAGATAGAGCCCTTATATTTTCATTAAATTTGATCACGAAACAACCAATTCCAATGACATTTATATTCCGGAGACGCACGCTCACGGGCAAAGAAAGTATGATTTGGCTATCCGAAAATATAACAATACTGTCCATGAAACACCACCCTTCCACCATTCACACAACCACACACCCACACACACACCCACACGCACCCACACGCACGGTGACGCGCACAGCGCGACCCACCTCTACGGAGCGACGGGCAGGAGAGAGCCCCGTTCTAACCTGTCCGCGGCTTATATAGCCTCCGCGGGGCTCCCTCAGCTGCCACCTCGTACTGCCGCTAGTCGGCTACGCAGCCCACCCCCACCGAACCAGGCTAGATTCCTAACAGTCAAATAGAAAAATAATTCACACCTACATAATAACTTTACAATCCCACGATTAGCTCTCAGGGGCCCCAGAGACCGACTCTCAGGGCCCTGTGGAAAAAAAACTCTCGAGGGAGCCCTGAGACCGACTCTCGGGGAGGATGTTCCTGAGACAAACTAGCGGGCCACCTGAGGCAAATTCTCGGGGGCCCCTGAAAACGACTCTCGGGGGCCCAATGAGAAAAACTCTCGTGAGTCCCTTAAAACCGACTTTTGGGGTCCCCTGAGACTGACTCTCAGGGGCCCCTGAAACAGACATTCAAGCAGCCTTGAGACCGTCTCTCGGGGGGGGGCTGAGACCAACTCTCGGGACCCCTGAGGCCAATTTTCGGGGACCCCCTGAGAACAACTCTCAGGAGCACCATGAAACTGACTTTCAGAGGGGGCAGGCTGAGATCGACTTTCGCCCCCCCCCCACTGAGACCAACTCTCGAGACGGGGGGACCCTGAGACTGACTCGAGCTCCTGAGAACGAATCTCGAGGGGAGGGCCCTGAGACTGATTCAGGGGCCTGATCCGAGAATCCTTTAAGGGGGTAAGCGGACCCCTAGTACCCCCTTGGCTACGCCAAGTGTCCAATGTGTGCCGAAATTCCGTGTGTCTCTAACATCGATCAAAGTGTGCCCCCCCTCCTCCTCTGAGATGGGTTCCTGATCAAGGTGCCGCCCCTCCCTCTGATCCGAGAATCCTTTGCAGTGCTTAAGATGAGCCCAAGGAGGTCCGCGGATCCCTAGGACCCCTCTTGACCACGTCACTGGTCCAATGTGTGCCCAAACCCTGTGTGCCCCTATATCAGTCAAGGTGTGCCCCCCTCGAGGTGGGCCTTCTGATCAAGTGGGCCCACCTGATCCGAGAACCTTTTGCAGTGCTTAAGATCGGTCCAAGGGGGTCCGTGGACCCCTAGGACCTTCCTTGACTACGCCACTGGTCCGATGTATGCCCAAATTCTGTGTACCCCTAATATTGATCAAGGTGTGCTCCCCCCCGAAGTGGGCCCTCTGATCAAGGTGCACCCCTGATTAGAAAATCCTTTGCAGTGCTTAAGATCGGCCCACGGAGGTCTGCGGATCCCTAGGACCCCTTTGGCTACGCCACTGGTCTAATGTGTGCCCAAATCTTGTGTACTCCAAATATCGATCAAGATGTGCCCCCCCTCCCGAGGTGGGCCCCTGATCAGGGTGGTCCCGGGACCCCTAGGACCCCTTTGACTATGCCACTGGTCCAACGTGTGCCACAATCCTGTGTGCCCCTAATTTCTATCAAGGTGTGTCCCTCTCCTCATTCTTTTTGTTATAGCACCAAATATTTGTATTTTGGATAGGTATATATCTACAATTTTTTCCTTTTTATCTAAAAGTGTGCCATAAAAATTTCGGGGGCATGGCCCTCTGTCCCCACTTGGTTGCACTACTGGTTCAGGAGGCACAATGATTTGTTCAGGGTGCCACATATCGACTCAGAGGGCACCAAATCAGCTTAGAGGGCACGTGATCAGCTCAAGGGGTCAATACCAGTTCAGGGAGCACCAGGTAAGCTCAAGGGGCACCAGGCTATAACTTCGCCCGTGCGATTATTGGCGACGATGAGGCATTAGATGGGCATGGATTGGATGCCCATACTTTTCCCGGGTGCTTGGAAATGCGACAGAATGCCCTAGCTGATAAAAAAGGTACTACATTGTCAAATAAGTTTTAATCGCTGCATGCGGTCTAGTTTCATCCAGGTTCAACGGCGTAGAGCAATGAATTTCGAACGGCATAGCCCAAACGGGATATAACACCTGGTGATCAAAGGGCACTCCGGTCATTGACGGATCCAGGATGCCGATCGGGGGCACCTTATTCCCGGGGGTGCCATCCGGAGGGGGAGGCACTTCTGACCGGCAAACCCTATCAGGTGGGCGCAGTGACGGATCCAAGGGGGGGCCCAGGGGCCCGGGCCCCCCCTTAGCTCCGAAGCGCCTCAGCATAGCTTAGCTCATATCGGGCGCCGAAGGCGCCCGATATGAGCGGCGCGCCTCTACCCATTTCGTGCGCCAAGGTGGTAGATACCACTTATTCGACTTGAATTAACACATAGTCCTTAAAACCATGGCAAAGCGCCCCTGCCCAAACACTAGACGCCTTTACTGGTCTTTTGCGCCCCAGTAAAATTTTGAAGATGAAATTTAGAAAGCTAACAAAAGCGCCCCGGCAAAGAAAAGGCGTCACTAGATAGCAGGATTGCGCCATGGGGAACTAATGCACCCCTGAGTAGCCTAGGCGCCCCCTGGATGAAGCGCCCCTGGGTAGCCTAGGCGCCCCCTGGTGAAGCGCCCTACGGATATCATGTGCGCCCTTGGCAAGGAAAGGCGCCCCTGGGCAGCAAAGGCAAATCTTGGTAACATAGGTGCCCTGGACAGCATAAGCGCCCCTTAGATAGAAATAGGCGCTTTAGGAAAATAAAATGCTCACCTTGGGTAGAAAAAGGCGCCCTTTGATAGCCTAGGCGCCCACTGGAAAAAGCGCCCTACGGATGTCATATGCACCCATGGATAGCAAAGGCGCCCCTGGACAGCAAAGACAACCCTGGATAACACAAGTGCTGTGGACAGCAAAGGCGCCCCTGGGTAGCAAAGGCGCCCCTAGGAAGAAAACCCTTTGATAGAAAAAGCCGCCTTTGGATAGCCTAGGCGCCCCCTGGATGAAGCGCCCTACGGATATCATATGCGCCCTTGGCTAGGAAAGGCGCCCCTGGACAGCAAAGGCAAATCTTGGTAACATAGGTGCCCTGAACAGCATAAGCGCCCCTTAGATAGAAGTAGGCGCTTTAGGAAAATAAAATGCTCACCTTGGGTAGAAAAAGGCGCCCTTTGATAGCCTAGGCGCCCACCGGAAAAAGCGCCCTACGGATGTCATATGCACCCTTGGATAGCAAAGGCGCCCCTGGACAGCAAAGACAACCCTGGATAACACAAGTGCTGTGGACAGCAAAGGCGCCCCTGGGTAGCAAAGGCGCCCCTAGGAAGGCAAACCTTCGATAGAAAAGCCGCCTTTGGATAGCCTAGGCGCCCCCTGGATGAAGTGCCCTACGGATACAATATGCGCCCTTGGCTAGGAAAGGCGCCCCTGGACAGCAAAGTTAATCCTTCTTGAAATAGATTATCTGGACAGCATATGCGGCCATGGATAAACTAGGCGCCTGAGGAAGAAAACAAGCGCCTCACCTGAGAGTACAGGCGCCCCCAGGATATCATAGGTGTCCCTTTCCATCTTCAGCTGCCCTACTGTCTATGGTTTGGCACACCTGTCCGACAGTCGCGCGCTCTGTTACAGGGCTCGAGCGCTCAATTTGAGCATGGACTGCCTTTAACCACATTTCATTAACCTATAACTGAAGGCTTAGTGCTCCATCGCTGCAACCGGGTGCCTTTTTCAGCATGTGCGCCTCACTTCCGAGAACGTTGCCTTCACCAACCAGCAGTCCTCCCCGTTCAGCAGATGAGCGCCTTTTTCTGATAATTAGGCACTTTATTTCAGTGTTCGAGCGCCTTATTTCAGAATTGTTATTCTCCATCTATTTTGGGCTCCTCCTGGATTGCAGAGGCGCCCGCTCAAGTGCAAAGGTGCCCCTGGATAGAAAAGTGCGCCCCATGTTTGCAAAGGCGCTCCAAGATAGCATATGCGCCCCTTAGATGGAAATAGGCAATCCAGGAAAGTAAAATGCTTCCTTTGGGTAGCAAAGGTGACCCTTAACAGCGAAGGCAGCCCTAGATAACAAAGTTTCTCTAGACAGCATAGGTGGCCTTGGATAAACTGGTGCCCGGAAGAGACAAATAACGCCTTACCGGAGACAAAAAGCACCCCAGGATAACGTAGGGGCATGTATTTCAATCATGTCTGTGATTGAAAAATACACCTAGAGAGCATATGCGCCCCTGGATAGAAAGACACCCCTGGGCAGTAACGGCGCCCCTGGAAAGCAATAGTGCGCCCCTGTGGAGAAAAAAGCCGCCTCCTGAATAACCTAGGCACCGCCCCCGAAATATCAGATACCCGTGGATAGAACAGACTGCCTTGAATAAAACAGAGGCCCTGGATAGCAAAGGCGCCCTTTGATAGCATAAGCGTTCCTTAGCAACAATATGGGCGCTACATGAGCTCAAGGTTCACGCGCACCTAAGCCCAATAATAGAGCAATCAATCGATGCCAAAGCACTCCTTAAAGCATGGGCGCCAAACTTCCTAAGAAGTAAAGGCGCCTCTGGGTAGCAAAGGCGACCCTCGACAGTGGTGTAGGTATTCCTGAATAACAGCAGCGTCCCTTGATAAGAATAGCCCCAAGATGGCACAGGTACCCTGCTGATAGGAAAAGCGCCCCTGAATATCAGAGGCACCCTCTGAATGAGGTGCCCATGGAGAGCATAAGGGCGCCCTATGTATAGCAAATTGCCGCCCCCTGGATAGCCTAAGCGCCCCTTGCATAGGGTAGGCGCCACTGGGTAGTATAGGTTACCTTGAATAAAAATACGCCCCTCAATACCAAGGTGAACCTGGATAAGAAAAAGCTCTCCTTGGGCACTGGGTATCAAATGCACCCCCAGAACAGCAAAGATGCCCCTGGATAGCTAGGTCGCGTCCATTGAGGAGCGAAGGCGCCCCTGGGTGGCACAGGTGCCTCATCGAAGCAAAGGCCCCTCCAGAGAGCATAGGTGTCCCTGATGAGCACAGTTACTCCTGGACAGCCCCTAAATGACGTTGCATAACGTTACGACACCTATTATAACGTATGCTATTACATCAAAGTTAAGGTTATTCAGTGTTTAGATCAAGGTCACAGGTCAATTTTAAAGGTGACTGGTCTTGATGATCAAGGCTTGATCAAAGGTCATTGGTAAGCTTGGGCGCAGCGTTAGTTATAGCGTAAATTAGGCATAATATGTTGAGTTGTGTCGTAATAGGTCAATGACCTTGAAGGACCTTGACCCCACAATTTCAGACATTGTTTAGAGCCTTCCCTTTTGGCCTCAGCCCTGTTCTAGAGTATTGGCGCCCCATTCCGGCCCGTTGGGGTGTGCTTGAACACCCCCTCGAGGTCTCCCAGTGGCAAGAAAAAGCGTCGGCGCGAAGCGACTCAGTACTTGTCACACCTTACCATTGATCACTTCCGCAACTTTCCCTCAAAAAAAGGTTGTGTCATCTCAGGCTAGGTCACCAGTGCAGGTCAAGTGACCTCACCCCAAAAAATGTTTGTTGGGGTAAGTAAGAAAAGGGTGAATCTATCGAATTCAAACTTGTACCATATAATGGGCCCAAAAAGTACTAATAAATTTATTCCGGGATTTTTTCCATCGATGACCTAGGGACAGGTACGAATCATGACCTCTCTATTGAAAATGCATGGGATAAAACGGAAATTTGCCGAACAATTGCTCTATGTCTGCAGACGCCGCTTGAAATACCTTCGGATTCCCCAAATCATAGTACCCTAGGTCTCTTTATCGGTACATGTTGCAAGTTTAGACATGTTACCTCTGAGAGTTCATCTGGGGCTTCCTAAGCAGGTTTTAAGACTTGGGTCAATGGCTTTGCAGGAAATATTGATAAAACCCGTATTTTGATACCATTTTTTATTGTTATTGTGAGTTGATTGATATGCATATTGACTATGCTAGGCTAGATGGTGGCCTTGACCTAACCTTAGGTGAGGTCATTTTTATGTTTTAACCTAGTATAGTCATATTATACATTATTTGATGATTCGCCGTAACGAGAGGAAGCAAATTGTGCCTAAAATGATTCTAGCTCAACTCTGGCAGACGCTAGAGTATAGAGACAGAGACATGTTGTAAGCTTTGTCTCGGGGGAGGGACCCCAGCGCTGATCGCGGGAAAAATCCCCAATGGCACCCAGGATCCCTCAGGGAGTCAGGAAATCTGGCGTGGGTGGAATCCGGTAGGAGGGATTTTGGGTCTCCAAAATCAGCTGAGGGGCCCGTGCCAGTTAAGGGGGCCCAGATAAGGGCCCCCAACGAGCTCATTTGACCTCAGTGCCAACACAGGATTCTCAAGACCAGCGTGGGGTGTCTACCTCTTTAAACGGTTTCTAAATAAGCTCAGGGACTCAAAATTGACACAGGGGTCCAATTTTCAACTCATGGGGCCCAGACACTCTGAGGGGACCCTGCAGCAGCTCAGAAGGCCAATAAAACTAATAGGGCCAGACTAGCTGGGTGCCTCGACGAACTATTGCCCAGATACGCACAACGGGCCCCAAACAAGCTGAAGGGATCTATATCAGTTAAACGAAAACGGTACCAACCCAGGGGACCCTGACCAGCTTAAGGGACACTAATCCAGCTTGGGGCTCAGAGCTCAGAGCTCCAACTTTTAGCTCAGAGGGCCCAGGATCTGTTGAGAGGGCCCTATATCAATAAAAGGGCCCCGAAAAGCTGAATAGGCTTCAGCGGCGACACATAGGTTTCAAGTTCAGTGTGAGGGCCTGGTTAACTAAAGCGGTCCCAAATTAGCTGAGGGGACTCGATATAAACTCAGAGAAGTCACCAAAAACTCAGGGGCCCAGGCCCGCAGAGGTTCTGCGGCCTATGAGGCTCAGGTTGGCGTAAATCGGCTATTTCAGTATGGAGCAGTTGGCCAGGACAACTGTGATAAGTGGAGGTGGTGGATACGACACCTCAGTTTTCGCCATGACCGAATATAACTGTATTATTTGCTCATCGTGCTTCAGTTAGTGTCAGTGGGTGCCTTCAGCATTTTCTACCAAGGTGTCAGTCGTTAGCTGGCCCGAAAATGCTTGATGGTAAACGTGAACATGTCCTCACTAAGAGGAAGCTTTCATGAAAATAAGCATTTACAAATCCTTTTTTAAACTCGTTTTACATTGACACTGGCCGCCTTTTGGGTGGTAAATTGGCCAGTGGCGGATCCAAGGGGGGCAAAAAGGCATTCCCCTAAACGGAAAAGCTCGGGGCAACACTATGTTTTTGACCCTCAAAGCGATCGACCTCCTTTTTCCCCTACTCCTTTTTAGTTTATAAGCAAGATTTTGGTGTTTCAACTCTCAACTTCAAACAGAACATAAGTTGATAAGATGTTCCCTGGCCTGTCCCCTCGAATCCGGAAATGTAAAAAACACTGAAGATTATATATTCGGGCACAGCCCTTCATCAGAATCATGGAGTAAATATCAATAATTCTCAGTTATAATAAAACCAGTCATAGTATAGCCAGCCTTGGATAGGGAGAAGTATCTCGAGCCCATAGTTTTTTTCACCCCGTGACGTTTTTATAGCTTTACGCCTCAAACCCAAAATTCTACCGGCAAGTGATATTGGTAGCGCAGCTTTTTACTGCGTGACGTTTTTTTTTTTTTTTTTTGCTTTTCGACTTTGGTCTGCCCCTCCCAAACCGACCGGCTAGATCTGCCACTGAAATTGGCGCCCCTCAGGTTCGGCGCCCCCCCAGGTTCGGCGCCCTCCGAGCCTGGGCCCCCCCCTTAACGAAATCCTAGATCCGTCACTGGGTGGGCGCAAAACCCTATCGGTGGGCACCTATTTTCGCATCCTGGAGGGTCGTGGGAAGCGCCATTAGGCAGGGGCGCTATCGACCTTTTAGGGGGCGCCGTGACCATTTCAGGGGGCACCAGGAGTCGATCGGGGGGCACGTGCCCCCTTCCACCTGGATCTGCCTATGACTCCGGCACCAATGGGGCCCGTGCCCCCTGTGCCCTTCCCTGACTGCGCCCCTGGAGACCGTCGAGCTCAGAATCATGATATGAAATGGTATGATAATCGTATCCTATGAAAGTTAACGCACAACCAATGCGCAAATGACGTGATATTTCTGCTCTGTGATTGGTGAAAAATGATATCATTCGGAATACCAGATCTAGTAGTGCAAAAGTTCACATCAAGCTACGTGTACTAGAGATTATCAACTAGTGTGAGCTCAGCGTAGATTACCTTTCTTTGCAGTTTCATAATTTTGTTGACTGTTTTGTCCTAAAATTGTCTTTTGAAGAGAATTTATTAATCTACTCAGCATTATTTTAATACAAATAATGAAAATATTCTCCCTTGGCTAGGTTCTACTTGTTCGACTAACAGCTTCGGCTAGCTGGATGATTGCACAACCAGTCGTAAGAACTCGGGTGGGCGGAGCCAGCCTGGAGTGCGGCGAGGGTGACGCGGCGGAATTTGCGGAACCGGCGCATTCTGTCAAGTCCGTGCGTGGGGTGCCGAGGTGGCTTTGTCCGCATTTTTGCACATACAGAGAACCGAGCACCACTAACCATTAGATAACCAATTGTGTTCGGTATCGTCGTGCCGTGATTTTTTGTGTTGAGATAGGTTGGCTACTCCTAAAGATAAGGTAAGGGACTACCCGAGTCTGCCAAAAGGCATGTCACAGGCTAGGGGTACTGCTCACCGGTATTATCGCAGTAGGTGGATCACATCTCGCGGTTCAAAAGGATCACATCAGAAGGTCCACAGTTCATATGTTCTACCGCTCAAAATGTCTAACTTAAAGTCAAACATTCAAAAGGTCCAAAGAGGCGTGCTCAGATGGATGAGAGTGGGGTGCATGATAACGCAGATGTGTGCTAAGGCACCTGATAATAGGAGGCTATGAGGGTTAGGTTAGATTAGGTTAGGTTAGGTTAGGTTAGGTTAGGTTAGTAGAGGTAGGAGTAGGTAGTAGGTTTAGGGAGTAGAGGTAGGTAGGAGGTAGGTTAGGTTAGGTAGGTTAGGTAGGAGGTTAGAGTTAGGAGGTTAGGTTAGGTTGGGTCAGGTCAGTTCAATTGTGTATGCCCTTGGTCCCTATTTCCTAGTCTGGGGATATCACCCCTCTTTCCTGAATCTGAGTGCACCTCTGGTCTGGGTACCACTTAACACTACTCAAACTTCCCCTCCTTCCGTCTGTTTCATCTCTAGGGATTTTCTTGCAGAATTTCGGGATATTTCTAGACATTTCGAAAAGTGGTACCCAAACCAGAGGCGCACTCAGATACTGGAAAGAAGGTTGATATCCCCAGACTAGGAAATAGGGACTTAGGGCATACACACCTGACCTGACCTAACCTAACCTAACCTAACCTAACCTAAGCTAACCTAACCTAACCTAACCTAACCTAACCTAACCTAACCCAACCTAACCTAACCTAACCCTCATAGCCTCCTATTATCAGGTGCCTTAGCACGCCTCTGCATTATCATGCACCCCACTCTCATGCATCTGAGCACGCCTCTTTGGACCTTTTGAATGTTTGACTTTTTTAAGTTAGACATTTTGAGCGGTAGAACATATGAACTGTGGACCTTCTGATGTGATCTTTTGAACCGCGAGATGTGATCCACCTACTGCGATAATACCCTGCTCACCTAGGGTTATGGGATTCCAGAGCAATTTTCAGCCTGGTCCATATCATATTTTGGCCATGGAGTCTAGGTCACTGAAGGGGATAAGATAGTGTGTCTCAGCATTCTCTCAGCATTCTCTGGGGCCTATCAGAAGTGTTAAAAGTCATTATTAAGTCATTTCATTAAGAAACACAAATCTAAGGAATATTTGAACACTGTTCATGTGTGAGGAGATTTGACCCACAGGTAATTCTGAAGGAAGACAAACAAATCACCTACACCCTTAAGAGATATGGTTTCCGACCCTTTCCACCTCACTCTCATCGATGCCCAACACAGCTGTCTGCGCCCAAGCACCAATTCCCCCAAAAATGAAAATCTAAGTAGTAGGTATTATACGCCAACCACCACACACGGCGGAGAAGACTGTAACCGTGCGGGAAATGTTGAGACAAGACCAGATATGGTGTTTCAATCGCATTGATGCAAATAAAAACCTTTAAATTGATAAATGTTGTTTTAAATAACTCCAGATAGTAACAAAATCCTTTAAAACATCAATTTTATTTGAAAACATGACATAACCTAACCTTACCAAACCATTTTTTTATTTAGTGATGTTGCCCGTGGCGCACCTAGCCTGCGGCACCGACTTTCGCCTCCGGTGGCTTCGGCTTTGCCGGGCGTTAGCCGGCAAAGGCTAGGCCTTCGGAGGACTCATGTCCGCTCGCCCAGGACTCATGTCCGCTCGCTCGCGGCCTGCACTCGCTTCGCTCGCGTACTGTCCTGATTCCTGAAATCTTTGGACCACACTGCATTGATAAATCTGGATTTTCCTTTATTGTACCTGCCTTATCACTGGCGGGGAGATCAGTCGAAAGTTGAGATTGATTTCTCTCAAGGGGGAAATCTGCTGATTCATGTAGCGTTTTTCTGGACTATTTTCTCAGAGATCTAGAGTATTATTCTTCTTTTGAATTATTATTCTGGAATCTAATCTGGCATCGTGAATTAGCGTCATGTTTGTTTATTGCATGATTCTTCGGTAACGAGGTAGCTGGCTTCACACATGTTGCCAGATAGAATCACAGCAAGCTAAATCCACATCATAAGTACCACAGTTCAAAAGCTCCTATGAATCAAAACTTCCTTCCAAACAAAAGCGCCACATGTTGATCCAGATCGTAAGTGCCACTGTTCAAAGCTTCCTCCAGTGAAATATTCCAAGTGGTCTAGCTGTTTTTGGCGTTGCTGAAACATCCTTCTTTGAAATGTTCCTAGTGCCAAAACTGCTTTTTTGCATGGCTGAGTGACACTTTTTCAAAAACCTTTGGTAATTCTTTTTCAATATTTCTACATGTAGCACAATGTAACCAAACCTGACCTAACCTTTTCTCGACTCAGCAAGCTGGCCTGTGGCGCACCTAACCTCCTGGTGGCACTTTTTCCTTCATCAGCTGCTGTGGATACACTGTGTGCCTACTTAACCTAACCGAGCCTAACCTAACCTAACCTAACCTAACTTAACCTAACTTAACTTAACTTAGCTTAACTTAACCTAACCTAACCTATCCTGCCACATGACCTTCGTAGTCGGCACGCCCTACACCACCACCACCACCACCACCTAACCTAACCTAACCTAACCTAACCTAACCTAACCTAACCTAACCTAACCTAACCTAACCTAACCTAACCTGACCTGACCTAACCAGTTGAGGTCAGCGCCAGTTGTGGTACTTGGAATATTGCACTGGATGAAGTTTTGAACAGTGGCACTTATGATATATATTAACCTGTAGCAATTCTAATTAATGGAAGTTTTGTTCCGTTGGAACTTTTGAACTGTGGCACTTATCATACAGATCAACCTGTAGTTAACTGGCAACATGTGTGAAGCCAGCTACCTCATTACCGATTCTTCTTCCGGTGGTGCATCGGTAGTTGTGAGGTATATGACTGATTTCATGCCGAATTATATCAGAATATAAAATCAGCACGGGAAGTGAGTATTATATTGGGGGGTCAGCATGTCTGGTTAGGTATTATGGTAGTAGGCAGATCACATCTCGCAGTTCAAAGGATCACATCAGAAGGTCCACTGATCAAAGGGTCTAATGTTCATAGGCTCTACACTTTGAAAGTTGACCTTTTGAAAAATAAGTCCAACGTTCAAAAGGTCCAAAAAGGCGTGATCAGATACATGAGAGTGGGGTGCATGATGCTGCAGAGGCATGCTAAGACACATGATAATAGGAGGAAATGAGGGTTAGGTTAGGTTAGGTTAGGTTAGGTTAGGTTAGGTTAGGTTAGGTTAGGTTAGGTTAGGTTAGGTTAGGTTAGGTTAGGTTAGGTTAGGTTAGGGCAGGGCAGGGCAGGGCAGGGCAGGGCAGGGCAGGGCAGGGCAGGGCAGGGCAGGGCAGGGCAGGGCAGGCAGGGCAGGGCAGGGCAGGGCAGGGCAGGGCAGGGCAGGGCAGGGCAGGGCAGGGCAGGGCAGGGCAGGGCAGGGCAGGGCAGGGCAGGGCAGGGCAGGGCAGGGCAGGGCAGGGCAGGGCAGGGCAGGGCAGGGCAGGGCAGGGCAGGGCAGGGCAGGGCAGGGCAGGGCAGGGCAGGGCAGGGCAGGGCAGGGCAGGGCAGGGCAGGGCAGGGCAGGGCAGGGCAGGGCAGGGCAGGGCAGGTCAGGGCAGGTCAGGTCAGGTCAGGTCAGGTCAGGTCGGTCAGGTCAGGTCAGGTCAGGTCAGTTGTGTATGCCCTTGGTCCCTATTTCCTAATTTGGGGTATCACCCCTTTTCCCAGATTCTGAGTGCGCCTCTGGTCTGGGTACCACTTTGGGAAATGTTTTTAGGAATATCCCCACATTCTTCAAGAAAAGCCCAAGAGATGATACAGATAGAAGGAGGGAGGGTTAGAGGAGTAGCATAAAGTGGTACTCAGACCAGAGGTGCACTCAGATTATGGAAAGAGGGGTGATATCCCCAGACTAGGAAATAGGGACCAAGGGCATACACACCTGACCTGACCTGACCTGCCATGCCCTGACCTGACCTGACCTGACCTGACCTGACATAACCTAACCTAACCTAACCTAACCTAACCTAACATAACCCTCATTTCCTCCTATTATCATGTGCCTTAGCACGCCTCTGCGGCATCATGCACCCCACTCTCATGCATCTGAGCACGCCTCTTTGGACCTTTTGATTGTTGGACTTCGTATTCAAAAGGTCTAACTTTCAAAGAATGGAAGCTATGAACATTAGACCCTTTGAACTTTGGACATTCTGATGTGATCCTTTTGAACCGTAAGATGTGATCTGCCTACTACCATAATACCGTCTGGTTACATAGGAAACCATGCTTTACTAGTCTGTAATGAATTTGTTTGGCTTCCTTCAGTTATACCGACCCACATGCCTGGGAGATATGCATTCTTAAATTAAGGTTGGAGACTCATTATTTTTATCATTCAGCAAGCAGACAGTGGGAACACCCAGAACATATCAAGTTATGTTGTCAAGTTATCAAGTTAATGACCATTGTTTTGTATCAGCCATACATTGGGTCATACATTATCATTACTTGATATATAATTATCAGTCATCATACAAAAGACACAAATCTTGAGCTGCTAAGCAAGTAACTTTCTGATCTACTCAAGATGTGACTGACAGCAAGGTATTCCAGTCTAAACCTACCATTTTCTTAAACTTCAGCACAGTGACTGCTCCCTCTTCATTCCATTGATGGCATGCATTCCAAACAGTAGCAACTAAAATATAATGATGTGCCTGGAAGGTTTCAAAGGGCCTGTGGGCAATGCCTGGTGTATAGTGATTTATGGGAGGGGAAGAAGGGCACCTGTTAGGGCCCTATGCCCTGAAATCTTCCTACAGAATAAACAGCCCATTGAACACCATTTGTGCTAGCCAATTCACCTGCAGCTTTTCTCAGTGATTGCAAAGTGGCATTGAAAACAGTTGTCCAGCTGCATGATCACAATGCCCATTCGTGATAATTTTCACCTAACTGTCCTGAATGCAGTACCAACTACCAGGGGAGTGTATCTATATCTCTTAAGGTTCCTGAGACTCCCCATTGAATACCCATGTTGAGTTGCAACACACTTGAAATATTCATGCTTTTCATTTCAAGGATTTTATGATCCTTGAAATGAAATGAAATGAAATGCGTGTCAAGCCAGGGACCCCAGCGGGGCGCGTGTGAAAAGTTATGAATGAGTGGAATCTTGACCACACCTCGCCCATAAACTTTGCCTCTGTTCTTAAGTTTTCTGAATCTAATGCAGTGTACCAACCCTTGAACCCAGACAAGATGATCAGAAGGCTTGAGGGAAAATGAGTTAGGATAGTGATATCACCATAGCTGAGTCCACAGTCTTGGTTATGTTTGGGCCCAAGAACTGTATGGTAGACTCATTGGACCCAACTTCATTGAATTGAAACCAATTATCATGTAACCCTGTTTTGTTTCAGGTCTGGCACAAACTACTCAGCAGGAACACCTGGAGGAGCGGAGCTGTATTGGCCTTATTGTAAGATAAGGCCATCTTTTCAGCAGGGTCCACCGAGGCCACAATTTCCTTCAATTTCATAGACCCAGAACAAGTAAGTTGCTTCTGCGCCATTTCAAGGAAATGAAAGCTTGCCAAACTAGGAATTGTCGACCTTGCTTAAATGTTGGAAATTTTCTGGCACTGTTCATTCGCTGGTAGTACATGAAAGGGTTGGTCACAGTGGGTAAGATATAAATGTGATTTTCCTTTTGCCTGTAAAATATTGTTTTAAAACTGTTGGTAAGATGCAGTGTTTTCTACAAAAGTGTAACCCCAATGTCCACAAAATTGAGAAAAAAGTTTCAAAATAGATAAAAAAGTTTAAAGAAATTCAACTCACCCAATACATTATCCTTTCTACCAGTACTAACTCAATAGGGTCAAGTAAACCCTTTTAGTAAGAAGTAGGGCCATATGACATCCTTCCACGCCAAAGCGGTCCGGAAGGCGGAATAGAGGTACTACGAGCTGTAACGATCCCTCCTGGGCACAGCCGTACAAAGCTTGGCACCAGGCTCGTACTCGAGAACTGCGGTTCAGGCGGTCGGTTTCCCAGCCAAAATATAATCTGCGTTATCTGGTGCGTGGAGACATCCGCCGATCAGACTTCTCAACGCGTCCAAAATCAAAATATTGGCACTGCAGCTCTACATTCCCGGCCAACTATTCCTGAACAGCAGTTACGCAGCTTCAATTACTCAATATATTCATTCGAGAAATGGGCGGCCAAACATGCAGAAAAACCGGCACAGGCTGCGCCGGCCGCCGGTATTGAGCTGTTGATACCGTTGTCGGGTTACCCGGCTCGATACCGGGCCGGCCGGCGGCACTGTTGCCGTGGTATCGGCGCACGTGCACGGCTCCTTAGCGGCGGTGCGCCGTGGCCCTGGTGGCCCCACTGTACAGGCGCACACCGGATGCCACCACTGTCACTGACATGGTCAGACAGGGCCAGAGGTCATGGTTTTGACGCCGATCCCGGCAGGCGCATAGACATTGGCTAGCACCTCAGGAAGCCAGACCATGGTGACTGATTTCGAACACGAAGGGCGTCTTACTGGTTGTGGATGACAATTAGACCTAAAAATTGGGTTATTTAGAAGTTAAAAAAATTGACATCATTCTCTGATTATTTTCTTCGCTATTTTGTATGAAGTGGGCCTTGTATATTGATTTTAAGGCATTGATTTCTCGAGGTTGGACTTATTTTGCCATTTCGTTGGCTTATTTTGGAGAATATGAATAAGTCATCCCTTAATAAAACCCAACCTTGACTTGCCATCTTGAAACCGAAACTATTCGGTTAGTGGTCGCCAGTGAAGGCATTTTGTTAAACGGTTCTTTTTACCGTCGTAATTTCTCCCGCTTATGTTTACATCAAAACATTTCCTCAATTTTCTTCGCCCATGTATAATTTTATCCAGTGGCGGATTCAGGAGAGGGGAAATCTGACCATATCCACCTAAGATGAAACAAAGGGACCTCTCAAACAAACTTCGTATTCCCCCCTCGCCCCCGCAAAGTAAACCAGTGGTTCATAATTGTTTAATTTGAGATGACGCGTCCGTCAGAAAAAACAGGTTTTTTTAGGGGAAGGGGTTCGGAAGGTGCCTCCTGGAAGGTCAAAGAAATTACTCCTGAAGAGGAGGAAAATTGAAGGCATTTGTTCAGTTTCGGCACGATTGCCCTTGAAAGTACGTTATGTGGTACAGACAGGGTTTGGCATCCCGCGACTTAGGTATGTGAGGGATACTCTTGTTTAGAGAGATGGCATGGGTGTAGCCGATATAAAAATTGGTTTACTAAGCCATTCAAACGTGCCGACCGCCGCCATTTTTGTGCTCATGGGTATTGATTTTCCCGAAAGAGGAAATGTCCCCTGCCCTCTCCCCGATCAATCGGTCGTATCCGCCAAAGCCAAGAAAACAATTATTTCGCCCATTGGACATGAGTTGTATAGACTGCGTAAAGTTTGAAGGTAGGCAGATGCGTGTAGCGGAGCTGACGCATAGTCCCTGCTGCGTCCCACCCCTGAAAATACTGGCTATATAAGGTCATCTTTGTTGCACGTCTGACCGCGGCGTCCGTGTGCGTTGCAGATCTCTTCAGAATGGACGCTAGGATTGTCGTGGTCCTGCAGTGGCTCAGCAATGTTGAAGCCGACCGAGGAGACACTGGGGCCGGAGGTGCCCAGCATGATGCTGGGCCCTCCGAGCCCCAGCTGGACGCAGCTGGGTGTCGGGTCTCCCACGGGGTTGGACAAAGATGCCAGCTCCCCGCACTCTCCCAGCGAAGCGGATGCACCTGTAAGTCTGGCAAACGGTACAGAAGCGCAGACCAATGCACAGCAGAGGATTTCGAAGCGTTGCCGCCCTGCACGGAGCCACAAAGGAGCCAAAGAGGGTGCATCCGAGCCTGTGAAGAGAGCCAGGGAGAGCGCAGCCAAGCCTGTGAAGCGTGCCCGCCGGAGTTACCACTGGGAGCCGGAGCAGCAGCCGCTGACTGCTTTGAGCCCGAGTTCTATTTTGATTGCGAATACGGAAACGAGTTGGGAGGGCGGCCTCTGCACGGTGGCGCCGGCGTGTTCGGCTCAGGAGATGGCGCACGTCGATACAGAAGAGTTTATCACTGAGTTCTGGGGAGATCTGCTGAGTGACCTCCCCCCGATGACCGATGGTGAGCTTTTTTACGTTTTCAATTGCGTTTTTTAAGACACCGTAAGTGTCCCTTGTGGCTCATACTTCATATGGCTTCAAATCGTTTCGTAAAGTTATTGTCAGGTATTTTAAGCTGTTTGCAGGTGATTTTAAAGTTGTTTTCGGTTGCAGGTGTTGTAGGAACCTGAGGCTGACAAGAGCGCCGTTTCGTTTCAGACTGTCTCATAGCAGCGGCCGAGCCAGCCGACGCGGCACCTCTGAGCGCCCACCTGATAGCTGACGCTGACCTGATGGGTGACGTCACTGACGCCCAGCTGGTGAGTGTGACGTCACTTACCCATGGGGGACTGTGCTGGGTGAACAGTGTCCTGAAATTCTCAATTTTAAGTGGAAAACGTATCTTTTTCAAATTTATTTAGGCCTCACCAGGGACTTGTTTTGGCCTCACTTGGCAGAGGAATCCCGGGCATGAAAACCGGTAAAATACGCATCTAAATTATGACAGTGAATACCCAAACCATATAAGTATAATCCCCAACCCCCATTGATATAATATCTTGCCTGATTACGTTCTCTCCAATCTCAAACGCCGATACTACCCAATCTGCAAAGTATGGCAGCAGGCCAGACGAGTCGCACCAGCCATCCAAAATTATCGCACCACCAGCCTAAAAAAAATCGCACCAATCTGCCATATACCAGGGAGAAAAACGCACACATTCCTACCCACACGATGCAATACTACCTCTCTTATTAGTTAGTTAAGGACTTTTTATAAGGCCCCTCCCGTGTCTTCCTAACTATTCAGTCATAATTTTTTTTTAGTTTTCAGTGTCAACTTCCTCGCACCAGTCTTGCAAATTCGCACCAGGCTGATAAAATTCGCACCACTCGCTCCTGTCTCCAAGGGCACTCACACCGACGAGATCTCGTCGAAAATGCCATACTTTGCACACTGGGATACTACTACTCCCACATACACAGCCAAAAACGATGGCAACGTATAACGCAGCACGAAACAAAACAATGCCGGCCTGCCATAAACTAAAATATAAAACCCGCAGAAAATAGACCAACGGTGACATGGGAAAAGCAAGGAAAAGTGAGGAAACAAAGGTTTTTGGAGGTATAACAAACTTTTTCATGTCCCAGAAGTTTCTGGCTCGTTCAAATACAAAAGATGGCGCATACTTTTGCCTAAGCTTGCTTGGGATTGGCTGCTACCAGATTTTCAGGCGAAGGAAAGGCTTCACGCGGGTAGTTGCTCAGTGAGGCCGATTGGATCGAGGCGCATTCGTTTTCGTCCACTTTTAATTTTCGGCAATTAGTTTCATTAGAATGGGATACAAATCGCATTTGAAAGGATCAAAATGAAACGTAGATTCCAATCAAGACCACCAATAATGTGAAAGTAATCTTATAATTTCCTGAGAGGCTGCCAAAGTCAACCCTGACTTTTGGGCTATTTTTTAATGTTGGTAACATTGATGAAGAAATTAGGATATATATTATTTCACTGAGGAAGAGTTGAAACAAAATATATTTTTTCCTTAAGAAAAATATATAGGCAAGTTCTAGGTATTTTTATTTTGCGATTTTAGAGCTTCTTTGAAATTTTCAGACGCTCGGAACTACGTCGTGATTTTGGTCAAAATCTCCACTTTAAGTGAGGCCGATTCCACCTTTCAATATATTTCGTAAAATACAGATTTATTTTTCTTTTGGTTAGTTTTTTGAAGTTGAAACATGCTTTGGCAACATTTCTAACGTTCGATTGCTCTCAACCGTGCGTTCATTAATGAGAAATAGGATTCCAAAGACATCCAAGTACCGAATTGGCCTCGGTGAAAAGGCCTCAGCTAGTTTTCGTCTATTCAGAACAATGACGTCACTTCGTCGTATTTGGGGAGCCGAAATGATCTCGGGTGATGAATGGGTGCGGAAGTGCAGGCGGTGAGATTTTTTTAGTTACTTCGGTAACCTTGGCGAGCCCAGGGTAATAGAGGGCGAGCCCATGTACTATTACTTTAATCTATTGCCTTGGCCAAGGTAATAGAGAGGCCTTGGCGAGCCTTGTGTTTTGAGGCGGGAATATCAACAATCCGGAGAAGACAGAATATTGAGGTAGTATGGTTATTGGAAAGAAGACTGGAAATTGAGTGAGTGCGTGGAAGGAATTTGAGTTTGCTGTTGGAAGGGATATTGTGGATGATGGTTCAATTTTTATCCGTGATACTGCAGCTTACCTTTCAGGAAATTCATGATTAATCGAACCATTTCTCCCATCTTAAATATCTACAGGAGATATGTGGGTACCTACCTACTCAGTACAGTACTGGGTGAGGTCATAATACCTTGCAAAAGTTTTCCACAGCTCGGAGAAAGGCTCAGACTGTACCTTTTGCAGCTCATGATTTTTAAGGCTGGGTATGCTTGCTATTTTCTTAATATGAACTGATTGTGCAAACAAATATAGGCTGGTGGTTTTCACACATTGAAGCTAAATAATCCTGGCAGTGGTTGAGTGTTTAAACCCCACGTCCTGCATTAAATAATGATAGCCTGTGTGCTGCTTGGATGGGTGAAAGTTGGAGAATATCAAAATAAGGGGAAGAGGTATTTTATCTGGTTGGTTACCTATTTACCATGGCACCAGGGCCAAATAATGTATTGTATATATAAATATTAGAAAAGTGGAGCTTCCTAGTTCTATAATGGGTTAGAGATTCAGGGTTATGAGATCCTATCTATGTATGAGGTACTTACAATTGCGAGCATCAACATGTTTTCACTCTACTAGGAGGTAGCAGAATGATGATTCTTCACTTCCATTCTACAACAGATATTTTCATCTACTTTCAGTAAAAAAACTGGTGGTGCTGCTGCATATATTTCATACCACACACATATATTGACATTAAAGATCATACATAAAGCATACACTCCTGAATAATAAAAACATGAGCTCATTCCTCCAAACAAAACCATGGCACAGCTCGTGCTGAAGTGTCCCAGGCGTGGGGCCCCTAAATTGAATCGGAAGGCATATAGATACAGTCCTAAATCAAATTATTATCCTGAAAAAGTATTGGTTAGGTAAGAAGCAATGAACATGTCTAGGAAAAAGGCTGTGGTGGGACTTGTAAGCCTGGAAATGCTAAATGACAAGAAAATGAGGCATGTAAAGAAAGCGGGGAATTTTGGCCTCTTTTTGGGATTTTGGCCTCACTCTCCACCTTGCGTGAAAGCAATTTCAGGACCCTGTGGGTGAATGTGCCGTGACTTCGGCGGCTGGAGGGCATTTAATGCGCTTTTAATGGGCACAGGGAAGCCGGGTCGCGGAACTGGGACCTCAGCCCCAACGGTGTCAGGGTTCAGTTTTGCCGGGCTAGTGGGAGGACTGTGTGACAGCATAGGGAGCCGTTGCTTTCCTCTGTGTGCAATTTGTATAATCTAATTGCGCGAAATCGGGTGTTCATTCACATACCCCACTCACACCACTTGATGCGTGCTTGCTCCCACACTTCCTCGCCACTTGATGCGCGCTTGCCTCCACTTTTCCCTCGTCGCTCGATGCGCGCTTGCCCACTTTTCCCTGTATGCGCGCGCCCCCACACTTCCCTCACCGCCTGATGCGCGCTTGCCTCCACACTTCCCTCGCCGCTTGATGCCCGCTTGCATATACACTTCCCTCGCCAGTTGATGCTCGCTTGCCTCCACGCTCCCCTCGCCGCCTGATGCGCACTTGCCTGTACACTTCCCTCGCCACTTAACACCCGCACTGGAGGGGGTCTGGCACTAACGCGCACTGGAGGGGGCCTGGTAGGCCCCCAAGATCTCGGAAACTAAGAGGGTTAGAAAAACGCCACTTGGTAGGTGGGTGGGGGCTATGGTGATCTACATGATGACCAATTTTCATTGACCTAGGTCAATATCTTCAAGGTCAAACGAGGTCGTAAAGGTCAAATATTGGCCATGCTGGTATCGATTGATAAATGCTGTGATTATGCAGGAAAATGGCGGGAATAAGCTAAAGGCGGACAAGGTTCATAGAGAAGAGGTCTCAAAGAGGCTTCCCACAACTTTTGGGTCAAGGTCATTCAAGGTCATTGACCTTTAAGGTCACCATATGGTATACTACTTATTATTTACACTTTGACTAACACTGTAGCCACTGTTTGGCGGGAAATGAGAATTGACCTTTCCCAATGACCTTTGACCTTGACCTTGTATTGGGGTACCCTACCGATGACGTCATAGCATAATAGTCAGACGGGGTAACGTCATTTGGCCGGACGCACAGTGGTCAGTGACCTTGAAAGTGCAGATTTGACCTTGACCTGTGACCTTGACCTTGACCTTGATTTTCATGTGAAGTGACTTTGACATATAGTCCCGCTTATATGACGTTATGACGTCACCACTCGGTCTTCAATGCAAGCTAACTGGTCCGACCGCGCGTTTACGGCGATCTCAAAATGCAGGTCTGACTTTGAAAGCCTATAAGTCAAAAAATTTTCAGCCGATTTTCAAAAAGTCTTCACCAATCGACGCGCTATTAAATTCTGTTAAATGTGGCCAAGTTTCGTTTTTCCGCTGCAAGCGGTTCTCCGGCCACCTCGGAAAAACAGGTGGGGGCCTCGAGGCCCCCTCCAGTGCGCGTGTTAATGCGCTTGCCTCCACACTTCCCACTGCTTGACGTGCACTTGCCTCCACACTTCCCGCTGCTTGATGTGCACTTGCCTCCACACTTCTCTCGCCGCTTGATGCGTGCTCTTTTATACACTTTGTCCAAGTTGCCCGCAGTTCAGTTTTGGAGTCGGAGTCGGAGTCCACTAAAGTCATCAAGGGACTTATCACGTAGACCCCGACCCCACCACCCGAACAAGCAACTCTCACAATTAAGAGCTAATTTAGAAGCCAAAGTTAAGCGTCCCACAAAGCACAGGGACGGCCAGACCGCTCAGGTCACGTCGCAGACTTTGTGACAACGTTATACACTACAGGGCAGCAGAGCCACGGCTAATGATGCGTCTTTGATGCAGGCATCACAGTGCAGTCCGTTGTTAGAACCGAAGCGCTGCGGACGGTCAGTAGGCTGCCGCGTTCCCGTCAAGCCAGCAGTGGGGTACTTAGACGGAACGATTGATTCGGTGTTCTAAAATGCTGAAATTATGTCCGTGCCTGCGGTGTATGTGTGCCGTGCCTGCGATGTGTAGGTACTGTGTCTGTGGTGTGTACGTGCGACTGCAGTTTACGGTATCTGTGGTGACTGCAATGTGTATGTGCCGTGCCTGCGATGTGTATGTGTCGTGTCTGCAATGTGTATGTGCCGTGCCTGTGGTGTGTGTGTGCCGTGCCTGTGGTGTGTATGTGCCGTGCCTGTGGTGTGTATGTGCCGTGCCTGCAGTGTGTATGTGCCGTAATTGCGATGTGTATGTGCCGTGCCTGCGGTATGTATGTGCCGTGCCTGCGGTGTATATGTGCCGTGCCTGCAGTGTGTATGTGCTGTGCCTGCAGTGTGTATGTGCCGTGCCTGCAGTGTGTATGTGCCGTGCCTGCAGTGTGTATGTGCCGTGCCTGCGATATGTATGTGCCGTACCTGCGGTGTGTATGTGCCGTGCCTGCAGTGTGTATGTGCCGTGCCTGCGGTGTGTATGTGTCGTGCCTGCAGTGTGTATGTGCCGGCCTGCAGTGTGTATGTGCCGTGCCTGCGATATGTATGTGTCGGCCTGCAGTGTGTATGTGTCGTGCCTGCGGTGTGTATGTATCGTGCCTGCGGTGTGTAGGTACTATGTCTGCGGCGACTGGTATGCGCTGCATTGTATTGTGCCGTCGGCAGCTGGAGCTGAGTGAACTTCTGGAGCCGGCGCAGCAGACGGAGACGGAGCTCCTCGCAGAAATAACACCACACCCGGCGCAGCAAACGGAGCTTCTCGCAGAAATAACACCACACCCGGCGCAGCAAACGGAGAAGGAACTCCCTGCACAGGTAACACCACACACACACCTCCAGTGGCGCCCGACAGAGTCATATGATGCTCTCAAGGAGAACTTGAAGGGAGGGTGCCAGCGTCAGGAGTTGGGAGATTCAAAAAGCATGTGGAGGGGAAGCCTGTTACATTGGTTGACGGGGGCGGCCTGCACCACCCATTCCCGACAAATCCAGCGTTGGCACCTCTGCAAGCAGGCTCCTGAAACTGCACTAGCGCAAGTAGGATTGTTGAGTCCCATCACGTGCCCACCCATTGAATCTGTCCGTGGAGGCGGTCCTTCAGTTTGCTGTCGAATCTTGGACCTTCAGTAACCTGTTCTGCGCCAAGCACCCCCTCCCCCTTCGAGATTGAAAGAGCGAGTGTGAACCTGCCGTCGGCGCGGCTGTACGTACCGTGCATTGATTGTGCTGTATAATTCAGCAGCTCTGCTGTTGGGGGGGGTGGGTGCTGCGCCATGCGTGTGGGAAATTGGCATAGGGTGAGCGGCACAGGTATGAATAATTTGTGCGTTCCAGTGGAGGCTATGCGCGGACGAGGTGAAAGAGCGGTGGCTTCTGTGATCATAATTGTTATATTACTGGAGAGAGTCATGCAAAACACAATATTACGCCTGTATGCATTATCACTCACATGTCACATGAGATCAACAGAATTGTTGTAGATAAAGCATGTGTCAGCATCAATGCTTACAAATTGTGTTGATCGCAATCGAAACGCTGAGATTGTGTGTTGTTTGTTTAGTGTGGGCGGCAGTATTTGTGCGTTGTTTGTGTAGTGTGGGCGGTAGTATTTGTGTGTTGTTTGTGTAGTGTGGGCGGCAGTATTTGTGTGTTGTTTGTGTAGTGTGGGCGGCAGTATTTGTGTGTTGTTTGTGTAGTGTGGGCGGCAGTATTTGGGTGTTGTTTGTGTAGTGTGGGTGTCAGTATTTGTTTGGTGTTTGTGTAGTGTGGGCGGCAGTATTTGTGTGTGTTGTTTGTGTAGTGTGGGCGGCAGTATTTGTGTGTGTTGTTTGTGTAGTGTGGGCGGCAGTATTTGTGTGTTGTTTGTGTAGTGTGGGCGGCAGTATTTGTGTGTGTTGTTTGTGTAGTGTGGGCGGCAGTATGTGTGTGTTGTTTGTGTAGTGTGGGCGGTAGTATTTGTGTGTTGTTTGTGTAGTGTGGGCGGCAGTATTTGTGTGTTGTTTGTGTAGTGTGGGCGGCAGTATTTGTGTGTTGTTTGTGTAGTGTGGGCGGCAGTATTTGGGTGTTGTTTGTGTAGTGTGGGTGTCAGTATTTGTTTGGTGTTTGTGTAGTGTGGGCGGCAGTATTTGTGTGTGTTGTTTGTGTAGTGTGGGCGGCAGTATGTGTGTATTGTTTGTGTAGTGTGGGCGGCAGTATTTGTGTGTTGTTTGTGTAGTGTGGGTGGCAGTATTTGTTTGGTGTTTGTGTAGTGTGGGCAGCAGTATTTGTGTGTGTGTTGTTTGTGTAGTGTGGGCGGTAGTATTTGTGTGTTTGTGTAGTGTGGGCGGCAGTATTTGTGTGTGTTGTTTGTGTAGTGTGGGCGGCAGTATTTGTGTGTTGTTTGTGTAGTGTGGGCGGCAGTATTTGTGTGTTGTTTGTGTAGTGTGGGCAGCAGTATTTGTGTGTGTGTTGTTTGTGTAGTGTGGGCGGCAGTATTTGTGTGTGTGTTGTTTGTGTAGTGTGGGCGGCAGTATTTGTTTGGTGTTTGTGTAGTGTGGGCAGCAGTATTTGTGTGTGTGTTGTTTGTGTAGTGTGGGCGGTAGTATTTGTGTGTTGTTTGTGTAGTGTGGGCGGCAGTATTTGTGTGTTGTTTGTGTAGTGTGGGCGGCAGTATTTGTGTGTTGTTTGTGTAGTGTGGGCGGCAGTATTTGGGTGTTGTTTGTGTAGTGTGGGTGTCAGTATTTGTTTGGTGTTTGTGTAGTGTGGGCGGCAGTATTTGTGTGTGTTGTTTGTGTAGTGTGGGCGGCAGTATGTGTGTGTTGTTTGTGTAGTGTGGGCGGCAGTATTTGTGTGTTGTTTGTGTAGTGTGGGCGGCAGTATTTGTTTGGTGTTTGTGTAGTGTGGGCAGCAGTATTTGTGTGTGTGTTGTTTGTGTAGTGTGGGCGGTAGTATTTGTGTGTTGTTTGTGTAGTGTGGGCGGCAGTATTTGTGTGTGTTGTTTGTGTAGTGTGGGCGGCAGTATGTGTGTGTTGTTTGTGTAGTGTGGGCGGCAGTATATGTGTGTTGTTTGTGTAGTGTGGGCGGCAGTATTTGTTTGGTGTTTGTGTAGTGTGGGCAGCAGTATTTGTGTGTGTGTTGTTTGTGTAGTGTGGGCGGTAGTATTTGTGTGTTGTTTGTGTAGTGTGGGCGGTAGTATTTGTGTGTTGTTTGTGTAGTGTGGGCGGCAGTATTTGTGTGTGTTGTTTGTGTAGTGTGGGCTGCAGTATGTGTGTGTTGTTTGTGTAGTGTGGGCGGCAGTATTTGTGTGTTGTTTGTGTAGTGTGGGCGGCAGTATGTGTGTGTTGTTTGTGTAGTGTGGGCGGTAGTATTTGTGTGTTGTTTGTGTAGTGTGGGCGGCAGTATTTGTGTGTGTTGTTTGTGTAGTGTGGGCGGCAGTATGTGTGTGTTGTTTGTGTAGTGTGGGCGGCAGTATTTGTGTGTTGTTTGTGTAGTGTGGGCGGCAGTATTTGTGTGTTGTTTGTGTAGTGTGGGCAGCAGTATTTGTGTGTGTTGTTTGTGTAGTGTGGGCGGCAGTATTTGTGTGTTGTTTGTGTAGTGTGGGCGGCAGTATTTGTTTGGTGTTTGTGTAGTGTGGGCAGCAGTATTTGTGTGTGTGTTGTTTGTGTAGTGTGGGCGGCAGTATTTGTGTGTTGTTTGTGTAGTGTGGGCGGCAGTATTTGTTTGGTGTTTGTGTAGTGTGGGCAGCAGTATTTGTGTGTGTGTGTTGTTTGTGTAGTGTGGGCGGTAGTATTTGTGTGTTGTTTGTGTAGTGTGGGCGGCAGTATTTGTGTGGTTTTGTGTAGTGTGGGTGGCACAATGTTTGCGTTATACGGTGTTATGTGGTGTGGGCGGCACTGTGTGTAGTGCGGGCTGCAGCATTTGTGTGGTGTGGGCGACAAACCGTTTTTATAGTGTTTGCGGGAGTGTTTGTCAGTGGCGGCGCTTGAACATTATGACAGCCTAGGCACGATTGGCTTAGAGGTAAGTGCGTCACCCAGGCGTTTTACCTGATAGTGGACAGGGGCGGATCCAGCGTATCGGCTGGAGAGGGGGCAATCTAAAGTCGATGAGAGAGAAGAATATTTATGATTAAAAGTTTAATACTATAAAACTTATATATATATATATATATATATATATATATATATATATATATATATATATCCTCTTCGATGCAGTGACTATTGAATAGTATTGCTGATTCGCACTTGGATAACTTTTTTGTTGTTTAATTATATTATTGATTGTTTGTTTGGTTGCAATTGAAATGTCTTTGGTCAAATCAGTAAAGTTCATTAAAAATATTACAAATATAAGTTTAAGCTTTCGAATGTATTGGACATTCATTATCAACATAAGAGAAAGAGCGGCTCACGTTTTCCTAAATATAGTTGTTTGAAAAATATAGCACCGAGTAATGAGCTCTAATCAGTTGAAAGACCTTCTATGTAAAGAAATATCATTACATTTTTGCCGACTACTTGCTATGGAATTATCTCATGAGTACAAAACTACAATTCTTATATCATCTTATCACAGTTTCATAGTCACACTACATTAATACATAGTTAGTCACAAGGCATTACAATACAATAACTAGAGAAACATTCACATTGCCAACACATGGTATGTTATACAGTACATATATATCACACATATTCGTTTTTTTCTATTATTTAACCCATCCCCCATAGTGACAACTTGGCGAGTCTAACGTTTTTTTTTTGTGTGTTGATCTGCGGTGCGAGTTGGTTGATGTATATTGCTTCAATGATTTCTATCTTGTTGTGGTCAGTGCTGGAGTGTATTATATGTATGTTATCAGTAAGAATTTGTCTTGTGAGTGTTGTGTTGTGTTCTTGTTGTAGATGATCCTTAGGGGCTCCCTCGTGGAGGTGCATGGTAAGACGACGAGATAAAGTGGTTGATGTGTATCCGATGTAGTTTACCTTACGAAGTCTGCAACCTTCGTCGGGACATTGAAATTGGTAAACTACATTAGTACGCATCAACCACTTAATCTTCGTGGGATTGTTGCACATTACAAGGTTTTTTGTTTTCTGCCGCCCTGGTAGCTCAGTTGGTAGAGAGTTGGGCTCCGGCCCGCTGCTCAGAAACATGCGGTGGCAGTGCATGTCTAGGCTTGGGATCGGTTCCCCTGAGAAGCTCCGGCGCTAAATTGTTTACCCAACGTAGGTCGGCTGGCAACTGACTGGTGAGAGGGTGACCTGAGCGGGGCGGCCGTCCCTGTGCTTTGTGGGACGTTAAACTTTGGCGTCTAAATTAACCCTTCATTGTGGGAGTTGCTCGTTCGGGTGGTGGGGTCGGGGTCTCCGTGACAAGTCCCTCGAGGACTTAAGTGAGACTCCAACTCCAAACAGCCAAACGAGGAACAACTTGGACAAAATTTATATAAAAAAAGTATATGTGAAGATATATAAGTATATGTGACATTTCAATTGCAACCAAACAAACCATCAATAATATAATTAAACAACAAAAAAGTTATCCAAGTGTGAATCAGCAATACTATTGAATAGTCACTGCATCGAAGAGGATATATTGCCCAACTACTCAATATATATATATATATATATATATATATATATATATATATATATATATATATATATATATATATATATATATATAAACATTTGTCGGTGTATCGCGGACACGGTTATGCGGCAGTATATGAATGTACAAGGTAAGATTCAAGAAGGATATGTAGGTAGGTAAGTAAGTCGGGAACGACAAGGTACTCACGAGAGCTTCCCATTTCAAGGACGGCTTCGGCACATTTTTTATAACGTCCAATTTCTAGTGGTACGATCGATTTGTTCTCGGATTTTTTAAAATTTCATCAACCGGATTTAGTGCCATAACTCACGTCCTTCATAAGGGTTTCACAAATTCAATATCTTGCTAATATATTGTCAAACAACTTTCCCGCACTAGAGAAGGCAAGAAATCCGCGACTACAAGCATGTCGATGAACGAATCCGCTGCAATCAAAGTCAAAGACGCGGCATCGCACGTCTTAGGCATGCCAAGTTAACTGATTTAACGAGCCAGTACTCGCGTCCGAATGAATGAAGTATTAGAATGTCGGTCAAAAAGCACACGTTAGATTTGCCGCGGTGTTGGGCAGATTCAGCGAAATCGCGAAGTGCCTAATTTCAAATTTGCTGACGGTAAGAGCTGCGAACGTGGATTGTCAGAGATGCAAATCATCGGCTCTTTGTCCCAGTGATCTGAAAAAGGAATATTCTCTGTAACTTTAACATGCAGTCAATGTAGATTTATTCCACATAAAAAATACCTACTTCGACGTTTAAGAGTGCCTAATGTGCCTCTATGGAAGCGCCGCCACTGGTGTTTGTGCAGTGTGGGCGGCAGCGCGTGTTTGTGCAGTGTGGGCGGCAGCGCGTGTGTGCAGTGTGGGCGGCAGCGCGTGTGTGTGCAGTGTGGGCGGCAGCGCGTGTGTGGCAGTGTGGGCGGAAGCGCGTGTGTGCAGTGTGGGCGGCAGCGCGTGTGTGGCAGTGTGGGCGGCAGCGCGTGTGTGCAGTGGGCGGCAGCGCGTGTGGGCGGCAGCGCGTGTGGCAGTGTGGGCGGCAGCGCGTGTGTGTCAGTGTGGGCGGCAGCGCGTGTGTGCAGTGTGGGCGGCAGCGCGTGTGTGTGCAGTGTGGGCGGCAGCGCGTGTGTGTGCAGTGTGGGCGGCAGCGTGTGTGTGCAGGCACTGACGGTGCCGGTGCGCCGGCAGGCTGCGCTGCAGCTGCTGCAGCAGACTGAGGGATCGGAGTCGGCAGCTGTGGACGACCCCCAGGTGCAGATCCCGGCCCAGCAGATCTCAGCCGCCCAGAAGTACCGTCGCATCCGCGACAACAACAACCAGGCGTCGCGGCGCAGCAGGCAGCAGCGCAAGCAGCGGGAGCGGGACCAGGAGGAGCAGGTGGAGCTGCTGAGCCGCGAGAACGCCCGGCTGCAGGCGCGGGCCGAGACGCTGCAGACTCTGCTGGACAAGGTGAAAGCGCTGGCGCCGCTGCTGACGGCCCGCCGCTGACCCGCTCCACTGCGGCGGCAACACGCTCCCGACGGCGGCAACACGCTCCACTGCGGCGGCAACACGCTCCACTGCGGCGGCATTGGCCGTGGCCAGCACACGGACAAGGCTGTGGTATTTAGTGCGGCCAGAACACGGACAAAGCAGTGGTATTTTAGCCGAGCTATGACACGGACAAAGCAGTGGTATTTAGCCGAGCTATGACACGGACAAAGCAGTGGTATTTAGCCGAGCTATGACACGGACAAAGCAGTGGTGTTTAGCCGAGCTATGACACGGACAATGCAGTGGTATCTAGCCGAGCTATGACACGGACAAACAGTGGTTTAGCCGAGCTATGACACGACAATACAGTGGTATCTAGCCGAGCTATGACACGGACGGTTGAGTGCTGTTCAACCGCGCTGACACGGAGGCTGCTATTGTGCTGAGTTGGCTGTTCTGCCATGTATATTTAGATGGGGGGTGCAAGACACCGATGCCAGTGTGAAGGCAGCCCCTAATTGTATGTCGACGTGCTGTTGTTAATTGAATCCTACTGACCGGTACTGATTCCTTATAGTGTGCCACCGCACAGTGGAAAATGTTTCCACATTTAGCTTGCGGCAATTCAGAAACGGAAAAAGGTGTTGCTTTGAAAAAAATGCACTGAGCGTGATTCAAATTGTTCACAATTCACTGCTATTGTCATGATTCATGTCTCCCTCAAGTGTGATCCAACATGTATGCAGAGTTGGAAAAGGTTGGAGATCTACCTTCAAAATAATAAATGATGAACTTTAATCGGACGTCTTATTTGGTAAGACTGTGTAGCTAAAATGGTACTTGTGCGAAGTTTCGCTCTTTATGTCCCACCCAGCAGACAGACCAGTCATTATACACCATCATATTGGTCCACGTTTCCAGTCACTCACTCCTCGGTTTCCGAGCAATGTGTAAAGTTTGAACTATTATAACTCGATTCATGCCTGAAAATGTATAAAACAAGGCACTAAAAACAATTTATAGAAGGGATGCTGCGGTTTTTTGCATCTAGTTCTACCTAGCGTCATACCCGACTCATAATTAGAACTACAGCGCCCGGACGGCGCTGCGACACAACATTACAAAAGCATGTGGCCGCAGGGAGAGTAGTTCTAATTCATGAGGTATGTTGCGACCTTGTCATGTCGAATTCTACAATTAACTTACGGTCCAAGTCAGTCGACATTATCATAGGTCAATAAATATATACATATATACATATATATATATATATATATATATATATATATATATATAAAAAAAAAAAAATTTTGTATATATATAATTAAAAAATAACAGCATATCTGGCCTTAATGTGTTTTTAGAGAGAGATTCTATTTTCCGTATTACCTTTTTACCCTCAGAGGAAAAGTTCTTTAAAAGTGTGCCTATATTATCATCACGTAACGTTTCATCATTCCTAATGACATCTTCAGACTGATCAATATTTTGGCAGGATATTCTCTCGAATGCATGTGCTGAACCAGAGTAGAAACCCTGAAGGAATAATTGCTGCTTTTGATGTGGAAAGCTCATTTACTAATGGGCCCGTTAACGAGACTTCCGAAATCATGCTTCATTTCGTGTAACACCACCACCACCTCGCCCTACCAAAGGCGCTGTCAAGGATTAGCCAGAGCTTACTTCAAAATTGCACAACAGAATGCCCATTCCGGTGCCCAACTGGCCAGCTATACCAACAAATCGATGGTGTTGCTATGGGGTCCCCATTAGTTGTGTTGTACGCCAATGCCTACATGGGACACATAGAGGACAGGACATTAACAGAAGCAACTCGCAAACCAAGCGTATACACAGTGGCGGACGCAGACCCGAGTTTCGGGGGGCCAAGCCCATGTCTTCCTCTTCTTATGGGGGGAGGGGTGGGACGTGCAATTCGGGTGCTCGACAGACCTAGCATAAGCTACCTCTCCAAGCAGGGGCGCAGCCAGGATTTCGCACAGTGGGGGGAGGGGGGCGAACCGAAAAGGGCCCTGCGACAGCGCTAATAGGGCACTGATGCACAGAAAGAAATTTTTACAAGGGCAAACCTTGTCAGACCCTTGTTTACATGGAAAGTTAATAGGGTAAAACGCAAAGCTTGTACGTTCAAAATCCGTGCCACGAAAACAAGGGAAATACAAGGAAAACCATGTAGAACAATGGTAGAACCATAGTACGATAGGGGTTGCTAGAAGACGTTGTAAAAACCTTGTAACTTAACTATGGTTAACCTACATGGCAAAGACAATGGCTGACAACGTCCCCACAAGCCCTCTACTAGGTCATGATTACCCCATAACAAGGGTAGAACAAAGCCTTGTGTCCGCCTTGTACGCAACCGCAGCCTTCCTACAAGAGCGTGACGAGATTAGAACCTTGCTTACACAACCGCTTTACCAGTGTGTAACGGGGAGGGAACAAGGGTGTTGCATGGCTTCTTACAAGGATAAAACGAGACTCGGATTACGTCTTTACAACAGCGGCAGATCCACGACTTCATTTCGGAGGGAGGGGGGAAGCTTGGGCGCTCGCGCCTCCCCTGCCATAGTGTCTGGACAGCATCCGACTATGCATTTACTTTAGGCACTCTGACATTTCATGGTGTGGAAGGGGGCTTGAGCCCTCTTAGCCCCTCCGCTTGTACCTACCTCTATTTCTGCCGCCGCCACAGGCCCGATCAGAGACTGAGCCACCGCCAACACCTATCGCCCAGACTCCTTCGTCGACGGTGGCAGCGGTCAGAAAGAACTTTGAAGCTGCTTCGCGGGGTAGGTCCCCAGTTAAACGACCGGCAGGGAGCCCTCCCGACCACCCCCAGACCTCGCGAGCCCGCGGTACCTCGCTAGAAAGCGGACGAGGCCGCGGTCCGATACGTAACCGGCTCGGTGGGACTTTCGCGGCACCAGCCAAGGGTCCTTCCGGGGGCACTGGCCTCCCCTTGGAAGGGTTAGGTCGGCACATCTGCTTAGTAAGCCCGTTTCTGTTTTAATTTTTTACTGTGTGGACATAAGCTGCACCCCTTCCCTACCACCTTCCTCATGAACACCTTTAAACAGTGGAACTGCCGTGGGGTTCGGACAAGTGCTGAGGATCTGCGAGTTATTATAAGAGACCATGGACCAGCAGCAATATGCCTGCAGGAAACAAAATTGTCACAAGAGACTCAATTTTCCCTCAGAGGTTACCGCACGTACCGAAAAGACATGCAACGCAACCCAGTCGCCTACGGCGGCGTTCTTTTAGCAGTAAATCACAATCTACCAGCAAAACAGATCCTACTCCAGACACGGCTACAAGCTATTGCAGCGCGCATATACTTCAATCGACGGCAGATTACATTATGTTCCGTCTACCTGCCCCCTGGGGTAGACCTGCCCTCGCCGGAATTAAATATGCTCATGTCCGAACTACCACCCCCAATCCTTCTCATGGGGGATTTTAACGCGCACCATACTGCATGGGGGTGCGAAGGTACAAACACTCGGGGCCGCCACCTCGAGCGTTTTATTCGAGATGAGAATTTATGTGTCTTAAACACAGGAGAACCAACACATTTTACCACTCCATCTGGTCGCGAATCAGCCTTAGACCTGAGCATTTGCAGCCCTCAGCTGGCTGCTACATTTAGCTGGTCAGTAAACAGTGACCCAATGGGAAGTGACCACTTTCCTGTTTTTGTGATCTGTGACGGTGCACCTGTTTTAGGCACGAGACCGCAACGGTGGAAGTTTAAAAACGCAGATATGTCCCTGTTTAATTCTCTCGTAGATGATTACGTAGAGAATATGTCGACAGGAGAGCCACTCACAGTGGACGAGTTTTCGACCATACTCCGAGACGCAGCCCATGCCAGTATCCCCCGAACATCAAAATATCCGCAGCGGCCACCGGTTCCGTGGTGGAGCGAGGATTGTCGGAACGCTATTCGTAAACGACGACGTGCCTACCGACAGTTTAAACGAAACTCCACGCTATACAACTTAAATATCTATAGACAGGCCAGAGCCGCCTGCAGACGCACCATAAAACAAGCTAAAAAGAAGTCTTGGAGGGAGTATGTAAGCAGACTGAATAGATGTACACCATTGTCCCAGGTATTTGCCCAAATTCGCCGCATTGACGGCACGTCGGTCCCCACATATCTTCCAACACCAAACGTTTCTGGCAGAACAATATTCAACCCAGGTAAAGTGGCTAACTGTATAGGCAATGCGATTGCACAGCGCTGTAGCTCCTTGAGAGACGATAATACATTTATGAGACATAAAAACTTAGCCGAACAGAGACCTATAGACTTTACCACTACTGACACGCCATCTTATAACCAGCCGTTTTCGATGCACGAGCTGGTGGCAGCGATCCGTGCCCTTCGTTCTGTAGCTGAAGGACCAGATCTTATACATAATGATATGTTGAAAGCCTTGTCGCAATATGCGCTGAGGGCACTGCTTGCCACATTTAATGTGATGTGGGAGTCTGGCGATTTCCCTCCGGCGTGGCGGGAAGCCATAGTGATTCCTATTCTGAAACCGGGCAAGTCTGGCTCAGACCCTTTACACTTTAGGCCAATATCGCTGACTTCTTGCATGTGTAAACTTTTCGAAAAAATGGTGAATGTGCGATTCATGTGGTATCTGGAAAGCCGAGGTATTCTCAGTAACAACCAGTGCGGTTTCCGCAAGGGCCGGAGCACGGTGGATCACTTGGTGTCTCTGGATACCTCAGTGCGATGTGCGTTCAGAGAGGGGCGACACCTTGGAGCCGTGTTCTTTGACGCCATTGCCGCCTATGACACAGCGTGGCGACATGGTATCCTGTTAAAATTGTATCAGTGTGGTATTCGTGGCCAGATGGGTCTTTTTATGAAGAACTTTCTGACTGATAGGACTTTTCGCGTCAGGATCGGTGGCATGTACTCCAATGCATTTTATCAGGAAGAGGGTATCCCACAGGGGAGCGTTTCAAGTATTTGTCTCTTCGCTTTAGCCATAAATGACGTCACAACATCCCTCCCATCATCCATACAGAGTTCCATATTCGTGGACGATATTGCAATATGGACAACATCTTCAACAACATCTTCACTATCATGTCAACTCCAGCTGGCTGTGAACCATCTGGAACGCTGGAGTAGTAAAAATGGATTATATTTTTCGACCGAAAAAACCGCTGGTGTTCATTTCTGTCGCAGGCGCAGGACCTGTCCGGAACCTATGGTATCGTTGCGCGGTAAAACTATCACTTTCCAACCGACAGCAAAGTTTCTCGGAGTAACGTTTGATAAACGGCTGACATACAACGCACACATTAGGAATATACGTGACAAGTGTTTTAAATCATTGAATGCCTTGAAATGTGCATCTCGTCTATCGTACGGAGCGGACAGGAAGACACTTCTCATTCTCTATCGGTCTCTTGTTCGTTCCAAGATGGATTACGCCTGTTTTGTATACGATTCTGCGTCGGAATCAGCTAAACGCTGTTTAGATACGATTCACCATAGTGCACTCCGAGTGGCCACAGGTGCGTTTAGGACAACACCGTGCTCCAGCTTGTTGGTGGAAGCAAATGAACCACCTCTCGCATTGCGACGGCGCCTGCTCGGGCAGCGTTACGCCTGTAAGCTGGCTCAGTCTCCGTCACACCCAACATATAACGCAGTTTTCTCGCGGAACATGCTACGGCTGTTTGTGAACGTGCAAAGAGGAATCCCACTGGGCGTACGCGTCCAACGTTTCTCGGCCGAAAGTGGTATCCAGCCGAGTGTTGTGACTCACAGCGAGCTTTCAGACATCCCTCCTTGGGAACTTATCTGCCCAAAAACCGACATGACTCTCGCAGGGAAAACCAAATCCGATACTATCCCTACTGAATTTAAACAATTGGCGCTCGAACACATTGCACAGTATGCAGATCATGTGTCGTTCTACACTGACGGATCAAAAACTGATGTTGGAGTGGGATGCGCTTTTGTTACGGATACAGTAACAAGAAATTTCTCACTTTCATCTTTTGCATCGGTTTTCACCTCTGAACTCACCGCCTTGGATAAGGCTCTATGCTTTATCGAAGTTAGTGATGCCACGAAATACGTTATTTTCACTGATAGCCTTAGCAGCATTCAAGCTGTGAGTGGTTTCAACCCAAGTGATGGACTTGTTTTAAACATTGTCCTGCGCTTAACCCGCCTCGCCAGACTGGGAAAGTATGTAACACTCTGCTGGATCCCAAGTCATGTTGGAATACAATTGAATGAAGTGGCAGACGCAGCGGCCCGACGTGCTTCCCGTAGGCCCTGCAGGCGTGCGCAACGAATCCCCGCTAGAGATTTGTACCCATATATATGTACCCACCTTCGCAGTGTATGGCAAGAACAATGGAATAATATAATAAATAACAAGTTGAAAGTTATCAAACCTGAGATCGGTGAGTGGCCATCCTCGCTGCGGCCTAACCGCCGTGAGGAGGTGGCGTTGTGTCGATTGCGGACTGGCCACACGCTGGCCACTCACCGATATCTGTTATGCGGCGAACCTCGACCACAATGTCAGCGATGTGCGGCGCCCCTGTCGGTCCGACACGTGCTAGTCTCGTGCCCGGAATATGCTAGACGCAGGTCTTTGCATTTTGGCGTGCACCGGCAGGAGTCCACACTTTTAGAATTGATCGGCCGTGACTCCAGTATGGTTGAACGGGTGCTGTCCTATCTTAGAGACATTGACTTTACGATAATATTTGATCCTGGTTAAAAGCGTGTGTTGTGGTAGTCAACCGCGCTGATAGGCGCCTGGCGCCGATTTGGCGGGTCCTCCCTTTCGCTCCGGGGCCTTTCAAGTCTCGGAGCGACGGGGAGGGCCTCCGTTAGACGTCGGGCTTGGGTCCGGCGTCTAGGCTGCCCCCGCGCCCCCGGGCCCCTGGGTCCGTTGGCGCGGGGTGGGCGCCGGAAGTGATGCCCCGGCGCCCCGCGCCGAGCGCCTGCCGGCGCTGTAAACCTGTTTGAATATGTGACCATGCATCCGTGCAGTGAGAATCATAACTACGATGTGAAAGAATCACTCTTTAATGTAAATATTAGTTCACTTTAGACGAGACTTTACTTTCCCCTAAAGACAGACAAAATTATAAGCTTTGACTGCAGAGAAGTGTTATGGGCGCTATATGACCTCGCAGGTTGGCGCGCCCTTAAAACCCAATAATCAATCAATACCTCTATTTCAAAAGGAACTTTTCAGTCTCTATGCGAAAGCTAAAGCGTTTTCTGGCCCCAAATGCAACCGGAAGATCATCGGTAGTAAAAGGGTAAGCATTGAGCCACCTCTCAAGCAAGAAAATAACCCGCACGTTGCCTTACCCATATCGGTAAAACACAGCATCACTCATCAGGCGCCGATCCATCTGAAGACACCAACAAGATCATATTGGAACTCAACTCACCCTATTTTTCAAACGGGCCCATAAGGCAAACATAATTAGGTTCTACCCACTGCAGGTACCTAAGCCATAGATCAAATAGTCTGTACTCGTTTGACACGAAAATATGAGGCTTAATACCAATATGGCATACATGCCGGAAGTAACCACATACCTCCTTACCTGGACCTGGATTGACCATTGAAAAATGCCTCATTTTTCAACTATTGGAACAGAAAACAATACTTTCCACTCGCAGATCACTGAAAAATATTCCAGACAGCTTCCAAAGTTCCACGATTGATTAAAATAAGTCACATTTATTCTAACCTACACGGCATGCGTGCCAGGCCACTGTGCATTGCCACGGGTAAACAGAAAGCAAGTTGGCGACCGTAACCCGAGCAGGTATTGGAAGCCATAGTCAAACGACAATGGCCGAGCAAGGGTGCAACAACGCCCTAGCTTTACCTACCAGCTACTTACAATGCCACTACAACGCCTAGTATTCAGTTAGTGCAGCGCTGGTGCGCAAACAAAGGTATGAACCAGGTATGAACGAGGCGCGCACTATTGTGGCACAAGGCAAGGTTGTCATTCCGTAGTAATTGCATTGCTTTATACTAGTGACGTAACCAGGGTTGTTTTACTTCGGTAATTGAACTACGGTGCAACTATTGTTCTGCAATGGTAAAACTTGTAGAAACACAATTTTAAGCTTGTACCTTCTAATAAATTCTTTCTGTGTGGATAAAAAGGGCCCTCATTTTTACAGGATAGTGCTGAAGAGGGCTTAAGAGGGCCCACTGGCATGAAATTTCAAATTTGGCCACAGAGCATAGTGCGGACGAGCCGCGCTTCGCGCGCGACCAGTGTCCTCAGGGGGGCTGTCCCTGCCGCCCCCCTTGGTTACGAACCTGTCTCCAAGTACATGATCGCTCTCCTAGGGGGGGGTGGAGCAAAGATTTTTTGCTCTGCAGTCCTAGTGTAAACACTTTAAAAAAATCCGGGGTTTGGGCGGCCAGAAGATAGTTTGCCCCCCCTCCAGCGTTGGGCGGGAGGCATGGCCGGAATGCGTGCGCCAATGCGTATACAAAAGATACGTAAACGATATATGCGTACATGTGAAAAAGGATCAGACCGTATTGACCAAAAAGAACATCTGAAGAAAACTCAGTGCCAGAGGTGCAGAAAGTATGCTGGCTGTCACAAACTCAATGCGACGTATGCCTCCTCTGTCACAAAAAGCTGGAAATGATAATTGTATACTTGAATACTATTTCCAATATGCTGAATGTCATCTACCTGTCTCTTACTTTTTGCAACAGACAAGGTTCAAGCACCAAGCCATTACTGCATGAAAGTATTAAACTGTGTTTTCATTTTTAGATCATGTTTATGTTTTGGAAGGAAAATTTCCAATTATGGATCATTGTTTCCAGTATTGGGATCATAACTTTTATTGGCAACTCTGACTGCAGTTTCCCCTAATGACATGCATTTCCCTTTTTTGAAAAAGTTTCCATTTTTGGAAGGAGTGTTTCCAATTATGGTACATTTCCTCATGATTAAATTGTGGCAATTATCATGAAAATAATTATTATTGGGCACTAATCTATGAATGGGAGCGTGCACTTACACACAATTGGGAACCCTGATCACAGCTTCCCCCCCACTGAACTTCCATCTCACATATCAACAAAAGGGACAAAAATGTCAATGTCAACATAGGATTTGGATCTACCTAAAATGTGTTGGTAAAGTGGACCTTAGGTAGCATTTTTATAGAATGATCAAATGCTTAAAATTTTCCCGAACACCTGATTATCACCTGCCTGTTCATTCCTTCTTGCAGTAAAAACTCTGAGGCAACTACCCTGCATAGATGTAAAATTCTGTCTATTGGCCTAATAGGTACCTACAGAGGTATTGGAAGTCTCATACCAAAGAAAGATCCAGTGTAGTCAAAGTCCTGCTTTAACTCCATGCAGTTCAGGTCCTGTGTGTTGCTTACCACCACTGGTAGTAAGCAACACACCCCCAGCCAGCGTTTTTCAAAGTCTCTTTCTTTCTGAGATTTTCTGCAATTTCCTGAGATGAGAAGGGGGTATACTAGGCCCCCCTCCAGTGCACGTTAGTGTGTGTTTTAACACTTTGTGGAGGACTGCATTGGCACACATTTGCTATCTGTACAATATTGACATGATAATTTGATCATGAAATCTCACCTGAATTACTGTTGTTGCCAGTCTGTTGCTGGCGCCAACTCTCCCAACTTCCTCCAGCTCCAAATCTACCTAACCAATCTTGATCTAGAGCACAAATAAGGTAAGGCACAAGCAAGTTAAGGAATGAAAAACCAAGTTTGATATGTGAAAGTGCATCAGTCTCAAAGTAGACTACATTCATCTTAGATTAGCCATGGGCAGCACTATTTATTCCAGCCAGTTTTAGCCTGCACTTATCTCAGATATACCCCAAAAATATGCCCTAAAAAGTGGCTTCCCACCTGTGTACATTTTTTGGCAGGCTCTACATCAAATAAACATTACGAACTTGTCTTGTCGCTGTTGCGTAGTTTAGGAAGAATTGCTGCCCAGCTATGTTTATTTCTTTCACTCATTTAGTACTTTTCTTAGTAGCTTTTAGGCGTACTTAATACTAAATTCAAAGAAATAGGGACCGCTAAATCGAAGAGGCTCAAACTTTAAATATTATTTAACCTGACAAAATGGACAGAGAAATACTTGATAACCTATTTGCGTTATCTTTAATGCCTTAAATATGCCCACACTCATGTATTTCTCGAAAAAATTGACTGTCACATTTCGGGCATCTAGGCGGCAACTTTCTGGCAACTACTAACAATCGGCACCTTTGGGCTGCATGTTAAAATCTGGCAACTGTGACAGCGGTTTCCGGGTTTTCTGCAGCGGGGGTCCCTCGTTTTAGTAGAAACTGAACACAGTACCAATATTGTATCACTGATGGTACGCTGTGCAATTGAAGAACAGAGTTGCTAAATTAAATTTATCGCTACACGCTTCATTCTGTATTTCGAAATATGCGGTTTGATTATGAACCATACTGTGACGATCGCTATTTTGTCACACTT
The DNA here is from genome assembly GCA_034440635.1 of Lepas anatifera. Lineage (NCBI taxonomy): Eukaryota > Metazoa > Arthropoda > Thecostraca > Lepadidae > Lepas > Lepas anatifera. The sequence goes on along the minus strand of JAOTON010000131.1, from coordinate 706,888 downwards.
ATGCACCTCAATTTTCATAAATGTGTCACAAACCCCAGTAGCCGAGTTGGCACGTTTCTGCACCTCTGCTCAGTGCTGAGCTTTAACCACGAAACGGAAAAACAGACGCCTACATTTCCTGGACAGTGAACATCGACATCGAAGTAGCCGACCACAACTACGTCACCAAAGTCTACCGAAAGCCAACAGATGCTGGAAAGTGCAAAAAAAAAAAAAATTTTTTTCCCTTTTTTTTTTTTTTATTTAAATTAAAAAAAAATAAAATTTTATAATAAAAAACCCCCTCCCAACCCAAAAAAAAAAAAAAAAAAAAAAAAAAAAAAAAAAAAATAAAAAAAATTTTAAAAAATATTTTTTTTTAAAAAATTTTTTTAATATTTTTTTTTTTTATTTTTTTTAATTTTAATTAAAAACCCCCCCCCCCCCCCCCCCCCTTATTTCTCCTCAAAAAAAAAATTTTTTTCCCCCCGCCCCCCCCCAACGCCGAGATAAATTTTACTTTTACCAACCTTTGGGGGGGGGGGGGGGGGGGAAAGGGTTTTTAAAAGGGTGAAGGAGGGATTTCTTTTTTAATAAATTTTTGGGGGGCCCCCCCCCCCCCCCCCCCCTCTTACACTCCCATCCATTTTTTTTTTTTTTTTTTTTTTTTTTTTTCTCCTTCCCCCCCCCCCCCCCCCCCTCCTTTCCTTTTTTTTTTTTTTTTTTTTTTTTTTTTTTTCCTGCACTGAAAAAAAAAAAAAAAAAAAAATTTTTAAAAAAAAACTTTTTCCCCCCCCCTTTAAAACACCCCCCCCCCCCCCCTCCCATAAAAATAATTTATTTCCCCCTTTTTTTTTTTCAAAAATTTTTTCTCCTCCCTCTCCATAATTATTTTTTTTTTTTTTTTTTTTTAAAAAATTTTTATTATTTTTCCCCCCCCCCTTCCTTCTTTTTTTTTTTTTAAAAATCCCCTTTTTTTTTATTTTTTAAATTTTCCCTCCTCCCTTCCCAAAAAATTTCACTCCAATTCCAATTTGTTTTAATTTATTAAAATTTTTTTTTTCCTACCCCCGGCCCCCTTTTTTTCCCCCCCGGGAAAAAAAAAAAAAGGGGGGTTTTCCCCCCGGGGGTTTTTTAAAAAAAAAAAAAAAAAAGGCGGGACCACCCCCTTTTTTTTCCCCCAATTTTTTTTAAAAAAAAAACACCCCCTTTTTTTTTTTTTGGGGGGGGGCGCAAAAAAAGAAAAGGGTTTTAGCGCCTTTTTTTGGGAAAGGGAAGGGTTTTTTTTTTTTTTTTTTTTTTTTTTTTTTTTTTTTTTTTTTAACGGGGTTTTTTTTCTTTGTTTTTTAATGTTTTTCTTAATGGTAAGTTTAAACACAATTTTACTTGTCCTTTAATAAATTCTCGTGGACGCATGGAGTATTTGTCCAGAAAGATACAAAAAGGACGTAATTTCAACGTATATCAGACGGGCCCTAAAGAAATGCAGTTCATGGGACCTCATCCACAAAGAACTGGAACATGTGAAACAAATGCTAGTCAATAACAGTTTCACATGTACTGAAAGTGACCTGTAGAGAAGCAAATGCCTTGAAATATACTTTACCAACAAATCGGCTCCAAAAACCAAGCCAAACCCTCAACAAAACACCAAAGAAAGAGTAACACACAATCTGTTCTATAAAAACCAAATGAGTGAAAGCCACAAAAAGACGAACCATCCTGAAAAAACATCATAGTGAAGAACGTAAAACCCAAAACTGGACATGAAATCCAACCATCATCTACTACAAAACAACCCCGGTCTGCGACCTGGGCTAACGCCCCACCGGCGCAGGAGAGCCGCATGACAATGTGCTGAAATCAAACCATATTTCGTTTTCAATGTATCTCTTCACCAGCCTCTAGGTCCGTGTTATCATTCTTTTCTTTGGAATAACTAATAAATATCCCATGGTCAACACCGGATTCGAACCGAGCACCTCTAATCACGAATCCGGGCCTCTAACCACTCGACCAATGCCCCATGATTTACCGACTCCCACTAGCCCTACACCTGTGACCCGTCAGGAGGCCACTGGCCGGCATCGCTCAACCAAAACGATGCCGTGATAGTGGCGCCGGGAGCTGTCTTCGTACAGAAAAGATATGGTATAAAGTTGCTCCTAGAGGACGAACTAAACATGATATTGGCCTAGAATCACTTGCATCGGCGACACAGGACCCTAAGCTAGCTTCATGCTAAATTTCATCCACTCCCATTCATTTTAAGAACTTGAAACCATGGTGAGAAGCAAACATGTTCGGAGAAATTTAGCTCCTTGAAATACCCTTTCGGAAAAACTACTCGAAAGCCGTTGTATATGAGGGGTAGTGTAAATGAATGAAATGACCGCAATCGATTTTCCTATTCAGCCATGTTAATTCTGAGCTTGTGAGTGACATGTGCTCGGAACCGAGAAGCTACAAATAAAAGGTTTTCTACTAAAATTATATTTATACATTTAAGAAAGTAGTCAAAAAAATATTTATAGATCTTTACTGAGGCTCCTACTCTAATTTGTTCGTGTTCTATTCCTCAGTGATATTGCTTGTATTTAGTGCTCCTTTACGCCTTATTCACCGTTACATGTTTTACACGTCCCTTTCTCTTTCGTTTCACACGGAGCCGACGGTCTCCCGTTGCCGTTGGCTCACCCTCCAATGCACGAACACTGCAGGCCGTTAAGGTCTGGTGAGGTGCGATCGAACGTTGTGTGCGGGTTGTTCTCCCCAAGTGACTGTGACTGTGCGTCCGTTCGTGCGTGTGCGACTGTGTGTTTCGCACTCCATCGTAGTTGTTCGTAGATGAGCCCCAAAAATCAATAGTTGTTCGCAGACCTGTTTTCCTCTCAGGTTATGTATGTATGTATGTATGTATGTGTGTGTGTGTGTGTGTGTGTGTGTGTGTTGTGTGTGTGTGTGTGTGTGTGTGTGTGTTGTGTGTGTGTGTGTGTGTCTGCATGCGTGCGTGCGTGCGTGTGTGCGTTCGTGCGTGCGTGTGTGCGTGCGTGCGTGCGTGCGTGCGTGCGTGCGTGTATATGTGGTGTGTCTCGTATCCCATCGTAGTTATTCGTAGATAAGCCCTAAAAATCAATAATTGTTCGTAGACTTGTTTCCCTCTCCGGTTATGTTGTCCCTCATCCGAATAAGTGTATCAGTCTTCTAATGTCTCATCCCAGTACACATAAGAGTAAAGGTATATTCGCCGCCAAAGAAAGCTGTAATCATTATTTCCATCAGCACCAAATTCAAAACTTTCACCTGTCAACCGAGGGCGAAGATGGACACATAGATTGTCTTCCCGTCCCCTGCGGGCTACACCACAGACCTACCCGGTGCTCACTCTATTCTTTCCTATATTATGCAACTCGTCCACACCTGTGTGCATGCCCTTGTAAATGTCTGAATGTCCGAAATGTCCGGAAATACACGTGTATGGATTCAAAACAATGAATTTCAATATCACGATATCCATCTCCAAATATTATCAGGCGTAAACAATGTTCTTTCATTATCTGAAATGAAAAGTTTTTCCTCTTATAGGTACGTTAAAGGGAGATACGCGAAAAAATTATTATTGTGGTTTCTTGCTATTTGAAAAATCCTGATAACGAAACTATCAATCATTTTTGTATCTTCGGCAAAATTTTGGGAGGCCACTCACTTATTATCGAAATCGGTTAAAGGGACATTGTCGCAAAAATTTTTATTGGCTAGATCAAAACGTTACAAAAAGTTGTTTCAGAAGTCATATTCTCATTTTTGCAAATTCAGGCTCAAAATGCCTCAAAATCGGCCTCAAAGTCAACATTTATAGACGACTTTACCGAGTCCTTATGGTATCGATAAAGTGACGTAGCCCCGGCTATGGCTATCAATTTATATATGAAGGAATGTCAAACATTTCTTTTACAGCAATTCAGTAGCTGAAACTTACAACATAAAAAATTATTCTATAAGAATAACTTTCCAAAACGCTTTTGAAAGAGAAATATAGGACTTTAAAGAAATACCATCAACCAATCAGAAGCCCAGTCCTTATAGGATCTGGTCACGCGGGCTCATCTTACATCAATGTGATGTCATCACGGCTATCGATGAACTATCAATATTCCCCATTTCAAAAGCCGCGGCAAACGCGGAGATATGAATACAAATTCTGACAAATTCTATAACACTAATTAGCGCTGCGGTCAGGCCCGAATACCCTAAAGATTATAATTAATAATTGTTCGTTATTGCATGATTGCATTGCAGCTAAAATGATACAATAAAAAGATACGGGTAGCGTGATCCAGAAGAGCCTCTTTTGAGGCATTAAGAAAGCTTTAGGTGGTTTTTCGGACGAGGAAATTGTCGCCTCTCCGGTCCCGTGGATCAACATCGTCGGTAATCTGTACGTAGAATATTTTGAGCCTTTAATGTGGTCAATTGAGATTTTCTTAGACGTTAAAAATGTATGCATGAAAATTTAATGAAACAATTTGAATTTTTGCCATCCATCTTTGCTGGCCACCAATGCTTATTGTTGAGGTTTTGTGTAGTGAGTGTAGTGAATTAGTCAAACACTAGTCCTATCAAATATGGGCAATGCGTTTAATGTTTCTGTTCTGCATTAATTAGGTTCAAGAAGTTGCCAGAAAGCAAATTGTATGCTTAATTGATAACTATTCATTTTGGCCCACTATTATGGCTGTGGTCTCATTCCGTCTGTCAACACCAATCAGCGAGCAGCATCGAGTCCCAGTCTGCAAAGTATGGCAGCAGGCTAGACGAGTCACACCAGCCACCTAAAATCATTGCACTGCCAGACACCAAAAATTCACACCAATCTGCCATATACCATAGAGAAAAATGCACCCTTTCCTACCCACACAATGCAATGCTACCTCTCGTATTAGTTACCTAGTTAAATACTTGTTATAAGGTCCCCTCCTGTGTCTTTATAACCATTCAGCCATTATTTGTTTGGTTTTCAGTGTCACCTTCCTCGCACCAGGCTGGGAAATTCACACCAGGTTGATGAAATTCACACCACTCGCTCTTGTCTCCTAGGGCACTCACCCTGACGAGATCTCGTCGAAAATGCCATACTTTGCACACTGGATTGAGTCTATGTCACATGACTATAGCCTCTCCCTGAGAATCAATCTTAGATTTACAGGCTGGCAACCTGCTGTGGTGCTGCTGGAAAAACAGGAACAGCGCAACAGTGGTAGCATACTATTTTGTGATTGGTAGATAAGTATTCTGGTTAATTTTTGTCTGATTAGCCATAGCACATACTAGAGGCAGTTGTGGTATTTCTTTTCTAGAGGAGAGGCTCGAGGGCTTGCGGAAAAGGCTGTGCTGGCAGTCGGAACAAGGCTTATGAGCAGTGTCAATGCCAAAAAGTCCTCATTTTATTGTTGCACAGGTCAACTTGTGTACCAAAATAGGTGAAAATTATTGGTGATGGCAATTCTCCAATGATTATTTAAGCATATTATTTTTGAATTGCCCATATTCCCTCTCTTTTGGTCTAACGTTGTATTTACAATATTTGTGCACTCTAGTAAAAGTCGATATCAAGCTTGTAATTTGAATTACAAATTTCTTCCTGTTACAAATACTGGCTCTGCACAATGTGTGCATGCTAGTGCATTTGCTGCTTAGCTTACCTTCTTTTAAGTATGAAAATGTTCTTGATTAATTTTACAGATTGAAACATATTTTCCATTTATTTTGGTACCATACAGTACATAGTAGTCAGTGTACTCCTATCCACTTCTCGGGTCAAGTTACTCATATTTCAAGTGCTACTGTTTGTTTCCAGACATGAAAGTGACTGTAGCATGAATTCATCCATCTGCCCTCTGAAAATGCCCATCTGCATTCATGCCCATCTGCAGATGAATTCATCCATCTGCCCTCTGAAAATGCCCATCTGCATGCTTTTTATAATTGATATTAAAAATTAACTGAAGGAAAACTAGGATAAGATGTATTATGATTTGAAATACTAGGAGTGTACCCAATGCAACAATATGATTGTGAACAAAGAGTATGGATAGACATGTAGGAATGACAGGAGGGCAGTCTTGGGTGATGCAATTTTTTGTGTTTTCCTGTAAGAATATATGAAATATTAGGCTGGTCACTTCAAAGAGAAAATTTGTTTACTAGAAAACCTGTCTTTTGTAGCTGCTGTGTATCATCAAGCTATCGACCCAATGGACCAGCTTGTGTATGATCATTTTGTTTGTTAGTTTGAATGGGATGAACCCAATCAGACCGATTCTTCCATAGACCTGAAATTTGGAATATTTGTTTCCTATTGTGGGCCAGTGTTGAAATAATGTATTATAATTTATAAAAAACATGATTTTGCATGGTTCTACCCGACCCCTCCACAAACCCATGATCTAGACTATAGATCGTCTTTGGGGATGTCTTTGTTCTTGAATATATATATATATATTTTGCATATGTTTAAAACAAGATTCAGTGATATCTTGTTTGCTTTCATTGTGGGCTTGTGATATTTTATTTGTACCCTTTATTTGATCCCATTTGTTCCTGCTGTGAAAATATCTTCTAATTTAAGAAGAGCCTACCCCAGCAAGCTGAACGCAAAATAGAAATAATCAGGTGCTGCCCCTCGACAGTGACTATCGCCATTTACGCCTGCTGCTGGAAGACAAGCTTCAGAGGACGAGCAATGGAATCCCAGAGTTGGCAGAGTACCACAGCCAGCAGTTTTCTGCATTGAACACGAACCTGCCTGAGTGCACCTCGGCCGTCTGCCTGTGTGCCCGCAGTATACGTTCATGTATGTGCGTAAGTGGTGTTTATCGCCGTATATTAAGGCAAATCCTCTGAGGACCTCAGTAACACATGCCATTAAAAGTATCCTTTAGCCTAAAGGTAAGAAAACTAGTAATGCGAAGGGTCTTTATAGTAAAAAATCAAGCGGTCAGATTTTGTTGGTGGTCGTACGTGCGAAAGTCGGCGAAAATAATAAGTGACACCTCTGTGCTCAGACTATTGCGGTGAACATTTTATCAAACCGTGTAGCACTTATTGTGGACAGATGGAAAATGTGTTATGCTTTTGATGTACACTCAGTATTTGGTTCGCTCCCCAGCCTTCTTAGAGTGCATTTCAAGGACTGGAAGGTAGGAGCTGCATACCCACTGGTGGGTTCAGGGAAAATTTACTTTCCTCCCAAACTCTGCGATTTTCACCGACCTTTAAAAATGTGTATTCACGATTTTGGACCCTGTCCTTCCCCCCCACAAAAACATTGGCCTGGATCCGTCACTGACGTACTGAGTTATATCCTCTAGTCCACGTTGCACTCGGAAGATTGCTCGCTGGGGACTCGCAGACCTGATTGTTGCACGCGTTTCTCACCTGCCGAGGGTTATCACTCGCGTGTAATTTCCTGGTAGGTTATATTTTCTCATGTTTTTGTGAGATTGAATATAAGCCTCATTGATCAACTAATATCTGTTGGTTTTCAAAAGTAGATGAATTTTGCATTGCATAGCCGAGGAGCATGATTATAAATTGGTTGGATGTTTCATGGCTTTGCCTCTCGAATTCTTGACGCAAAATGGAGCCTTGATCACACTGTGATCACATATTCGAGCACAGCCCCTCGTCAGAATCCTCATAATACAATAAGTGAAAACTTGTGGTCATAGTGTGACCAAGGCTTGAAATTTAGATCTGATATGGAACTCGAATGCTGGAATAATGCAGTTCAGTACTGGAATATTCAAATATTGGAACTCGATTTGAGGTTATCCTAGCACTCTGACTAAAAATGTATGTGTTCACCTTTTATATTATGAGAATTTTGGTGAAGGGATGTACCTGAATATTTATCAGTGTATTAGCCCCATTTTGCAACCATGATTCGAGGAGGCTGGTCATTAGGCCATGTCGTGATCACCACTTTTTCACAGGATCTTTGATTACCGGGTGTTTTCTAATGTATTGATGGCCGCTGATGACGATTTTCTGGTCGAAAATGTCGAATTCGAAAAATATTTGCCCGCGCAAGCCGTTTGAAATTCTTCCGGTTTGCCAAAATTTCGATGTTTTGATATCTCACGGACCATAAAATGCAACTAATGTATTGGAAGGGCTCCAGAACTTTAAAACCATTCAATCTGAACAATTTGAAACATTTTTTAACTCCTTGAAATATATATTTACCTGGAAAAGTACCTTGGAAAGACTGGGACGTTTGAGCTTAAAAAGATGATAATAGATGGCGCGCATGACGCAGCCGTCAGTCAGTGTCCCGTACGTCGCTTATGACAAGAAGGTATTAGCCAAAGGAGCTGGATATAGGATTTGAGCCTGTTATGAATTCGATGAATGAGCATTTACCTTCATAAGATGATCCAGATTTCTCTCGCTTGCAGTTTTAAATATAATTGGTAATGGTTGCTTTCAAAGCAGGTCCAATTCAGATCAGCTAGCCAGCCTATATAGATTAGGTATCTAAGCATGTAGTCACTGCGGATCAATTTCAAGTATTAAAATGTATGCAAGAGCCAGTCGATTATATTTAGATTAGTCTTGCTATCACTAGCAAGTAGAATACCGCATTTCGGGAAAAATGAAGCTACACCTCACCTAGCGCCGCCGTCAAGCCGCTTAACATGATTCACATGCATGCTGCCGCTTAACCAGCTCTCGATTGGGGCTGACGTTGTCGGTCACATTATGATGCTGCGGCTTGAAGAGATGGAGGCCAGGAAAGTGAACGAATTTCGCGTTTCAATAGCTTGAAAATTCGAACCGACCGCTGATGAAGTTGCCGAGACTTACAGAAGAGCATCTGTGCCAGCAAGAAACAAGTACAAAGTTCGCTGTAAAATAAGGAAGCACCGTAAACTGAAGGAAGCGATCAGAAGGCGTCTACAAAACATGAAGGTATCGTAAGCACGGACAAAACATGACCACATTGTTTGACATATAAAGCAGAGCTTTACCATCAAAGGCATCGGCAAATAGAACATTTCTGGAAGACCAACGAGAAGCACAGAGGTTGTATATTGGGGGCTTGGATGCTGTCGTGACAGACCGTTGGAGACGGCAGCAGCTGCGGCAACCCACTGCTGCTGCCGCCAATAAGGCCTGATCGGGAGGCCGGCTCGTCCGTATTCGAGCACAATAATATGACAATCACCCGGACAAGTCTATAAACGACTTCCGTGTAACATTAAGAAATAAGTTTTCTTTCCGAGATTGATTTATACCTGCCAGAGCCTGATCGCGTGCGGCGTGTTAGCAGCTGGTGTGATGCTACAAATAGGAAGCTCGCTGCTGCATATACCACCAGCGGTCGCTGTCAATGGTGCTGTTGCGTTCTGACGCAGCTTTGGCTCCGTCAGAACGCAACATCCGGAGAACTCCTGGTAGCCACAACGACAGCAGCAGTGGCTTGGCTCAGCTGCTGCCGTCTCCAATGGTCTGTCACGACTGCATCCAAGCCCCCAATATACAACCTCTGTGCTCACCGCTGGTCTTCCAGAAATGTTCTGTTTGCCGATACTTTTGATGGTAGAGCTCTGTTTGATATGTCAAACAATGGTGTCATGCTTTGTCCATGCTTACAATATCTTCATGTTTTGTAGGCGCCTTCTGATCGTTTCCTTCAAATTATAAAGCTTCCTTATTTCTCAGCGAACTTTGTACCTGTTTCTTGCTGGCACAGATGCTCTTCTGTAAGTCTCGGTAACTTCATCAGCGGTCGGTTCGAATATTGAAGCTATTGAAACATGAAATTCGTCCGCTTCCCTGGCCTCAGTCTCTTCAAACCGCAGCATCATAAATCGACCGACAACGGCATGTATTGACGGCAAGCTGGGTGTCGTGTAGCTTCATTTTTCCCGAAATACGGTATTTTCCTTGCTAGTGATAGCAAGACTAATCTGAACATAATCGACTGGCTCTTGCATACATTTTAATACTTGAAATTGATCCGCAGTGACTACATGCTTAGATACCTAATCTATATAGGCTGGCTAGCTGATCTGAATTGGACCTGCTTTGAAAGCAACCATTACCAATTATATTTAAAACTGCAAGCGAGAGAAATCTGGATCATCTTATGAAGGTAAATGCTCATTCATCGAATTCATAACAGGCTCAAATCCTATATCCAGCTCCTTTGGCTAATACCTTCTTGTCATAAGCGACGTACGGGACACTGACTGACGGCTGCGTCATGCGCGCCATCTATTATCATCTTTTAAGCTCAAACGTCCCAGTCTTTCCAAGGTACTTTTCCAGGTAAATATATATTTCAAGGAGTTAAAAAATGTTTCAAATTGTTCAGATTGAATGGTTTTAAAGTTCTGGAGCCCTTCCAATACATTAGTTGCATTTTATGGTCCGTGAGATATCAAAACATCGAAATTTTGGCAAACCGGAAGAATTTCAAACGGCTTGCGCGGGCAAATATTTTTCGAATTCGACATTTTCGACCAGAAAATCGTCATCAGCGGCCATCAATACATTAGAAAACACCCGGTAATCAAAGATCCTGTGAAAAAGTGGTGATCACGACATGGCCTACTGGTCATGAAACATCTTATCAACGTAGATAATCTAATAAACAATCTAATATAAATAACGTTTAATGTACTATTTTATATAATGATATGATGTTATATGAAGTGCTTCTGGAATTGTTTGTTCTATTATGAGAAAGGACCGTTTTCGAACTCCGAAGTATTAAAAATAAAAGCATATCATTTTCATAAACAAATGTCACTCATGAGGCTAGCAGCTTGCTTGTCTTGAAGCCGCGATGCGTCTTTTTAGGTTTAGACTCTGTCACTACCAATGCTTAGATTAATTATAGAGGCCTTTTTATCTAATACGAACTGTTCCAGGCTATAATTTTGAGGTATATTTTCTTGATGTGCCCTGATCAGAAACTAATTCAACTTGAAGTCAAAAACAATTTATTCTTAAATATTGTATATCTATATACGAAAAAAATTCGAAAGAGCTACCACCACTGACAGAGGAGTTAGGTGGCCAGTCCATCTCCAACCTGCAACACACAACAAACGTTCCCCCTGAAACAAAAAGTGATCAGGTTTAGGTTCGTGGTGCGTTCCACACTTGGTGGCTGCACATATTTTTGTTAGTTCATCCAAGGATCGTGGTGGCTGCTCTCTGGTTCCCCAGTTCTGACGCATATCAAGAGTTATTGTTCCGTATCACATTTAGCTATTCTCCGGTTCTCTAGACTACGTGTTTTTATATTCTCCGGGGACCAAAGAATTACAATTATATCAAAGATTTAGATGTCGACGGACACATTTAATCTGATTCCAGAGCTGCAAAAAGTCGGGCTCTCGGGTCATAAAGTGCCCGACAGATTTTAGGGCACGGTATGGTCTTGCGACAGATCTTACAATCTGTGAGAAAAAAATCTTGAAAGGAAGCAGAAAATATTTTTTGTTCTAAAAAAACTCAATATTAGAATTGTCACCTCTTTCACTCAACAAGTTTTTCATGAATTTGCACCTCTCCCATATCAAGCCAGTGTGCGGCAAGAACCGATGGAAAATCGAGGGACTTATGAATCGAGGGACCTTTGAATAGAGGGCCTTATGCACAGAGGGTCTTTTCGAGGGACTTATGAATCGAGGAACCTTTGAATAGAGGGCCTTATGCACAGAGGGCCTTTTAAACGTCACCCAGAAAATCCTCTGCTGGAAAAATTCCTTCACCGGCCTGTCGGGCCCGATTTGTATTCCATAGCACGCGACAGCTTGGCCCGACAGGCCGCCGTAAAGGTAAAGGCGACAGGCAAAACAGTTTTTTTCCTTCGTTTCCTTCGTTTGGAAGTACGCTCAACGCTGCCGCAAGGGCGCTGTTTGAACAGCGCCCTTGCGGCAAAGCCGGTGTAAAAGGTATCTTTGGTTTGAAAGCAGCCCTGCGGTTTGGTGTGTTGCCTTGTGGATATGGCGGAGGCCAAGGCCCTAGAATCCCGTGGTGTGGTGGAGGCAATACGTTGCAAGGTTGTGTTTTTGATTATTTTTCTCTTGCATTACTTTGGTATACATCTTGAGTAAACTGGTTGAGCCTGGATTTCATCGTCCATAGTTGAAGGGCTGATAAATGGCTCCGATTAAGCTGAAGCCCCTTCCACCGTCCCGTGTCAAGCTTAAATGTGGATTTGAGGGATGTGGGTATTTTGGCGAGAAACGTTTTTTAAGGAGCACCAGCGAATCAAGCATTCTGGGCTGCCCTGCAAGTTCAGGAACAGTGGTTTTGGCCAAGGAGGTCGTTTTGAAGCATGGATCAAACAGCGGGCAGATCAGAACAGTGTGGGGAGAAAACAAACAAGTAAGTGATGTGGTGTTCGTTGTAATTTCGGCAGCTTACATTTATTTCCACACAGTATGTTATGCTCACTGTTGATCAATAATTTTAAATGATATTAATAAGGGAAAAATGAATTTTACCAGCAGACTGGTCAAATTAGACTAAAACATTTGATTTTCCCTTCCGTCTTCTTTTAAATCCAATGCCTGTTTGTCCAGAATTAACCACAAAAGTTGCATACCTTCATCAGTGGATTTGTAGATGCCAAAGAAACAAAACTCTTCACCTTTCCACATTAATTTGAGTTTTAAGTACCAAACTATTTCTCCTATTTCATTTTATTCACTTACCTAAATATGCCTATGATCTATGTCAAGGGGACAAAGATATAACAAAAACACAGCCTAGTGCAACCTTTACTCATTCCTTTTACTCTTAACTTCCTTGGAAACATGATATTTATTTGACATTTACTATCTAACTGACTTAAGGTTATTTATTAGCCTCATGAAATTCAGATCCTAAACCACGTACCCTCATGGAAATGAGCACGGCAATGCATGAAAAACTTTGAGATAGGCAACAGCTTCAAAATTTAGGTTTTTTCATGTAAACATGCATTTAAAGTAATGGAAAGCTAATATTACATGTTTGTATTCAACTACAAGTAGCCATGATCCTTAAAAAACACTTTCGAATATCAAAAAAGTACCCCTCCAATATTGTTTGTCTGGCCATCAGAGCAAAATCCATATATAAATTTTGGGGGTTCCTTCCAAATTACCCCCTCCCACCTCCAAAAAACTGAAATCATGAAAATCTGCAGAAGCTGGCATAAGTAACCGCATGGTATGGGAACCAGGTCAGCTTTCTTCCATTGCAAACTATATTTTTAAGTATTCTGGGCTGGACTATGTAACATAATAACAAAATATCACTTATTCTCATTCTAGTGCAGCATTTTTTTGTCAATGGCGGCTGCAGAGGACTGAAAAGGGGGGCTGCTTTTCATGTTATATTTCCACCTGTGACCTAAATCATCTGAATTCAAGACTGAGTCTTATTCAAGACCCAGTCGAGCTGACTTTGACACACACTATTTGTATGCTGTACGTCCACAAATCTCAAATTACATCCAATAATAAATTTCCTTTACCAATGGTGACTCCAGAAAATGAGAATTGGTGGTTCGGTATTCAATTTGTTATAGGTTTCTGCCGATAACCTTAATTTCCTGAGCGTGTCTGATAATTGAAAACTTGAAGAACAGTCTCAGTTCTAGAGTTTTGAAAATTAATAGACTTGTGTCATTCCACTTAGATTTTCCATAGGCGGCTTCAGAGCACGAAAAATAAGGATATCACACATATAAGGATCAGAGCACAAAAATAAGCATAATGATATCCATTGGTGCCAAACTTGAAGTTTTTTATGCTAATTTTAGTATTTTCTATTAAGAATGTGGAAAAAGAGTAGGAACATTTTACCAATTGAATGGGTTTTAGACAATTTTAATAGTCCTATCCTAACCACCCGACAGATTTGGAGGTTTTTTCGAAAGTGCCCGACAGATTTGAGATTTTTTGCAGCTCTGTCTGATTCATTGATTCAGTGTTCCGGCCATATGGGGGAGGGGGCGCCCCTGCAGGCGCCCCAATCGCCGCAGGAACATCGCCAGCCGTCGCGGGTCCGCCAGCGCCTCCCGGATGGGCGGGTCGTCTCGTCCAAATATGTCCCAGCGCAGGTCAGCGCACGCAGGGCACCGGGTCAGAAGGTGGTGGAGGATCTCGTCCTCTCCATCGTCGCATTCCTGGTACGTGGCCTCCGGGTCCAGGTCGATCCTCTTTCGGTAGCTGCACAGGTGAATGGAGTGGCCAGTGCGCAGGCGCTCCACCTCCACACTCTCCTGCCGTGAAAGGCCCAGGCGGTCTTTCAGTGTGGTCCGCCCTGGGAGACCGCCACATTTAATCTCGAACCGTTTTATCTCGTACGGATTAACATTTTATCTCGTTGTTTTACCAGATTAACACGCGCATTGACGGGGCTCCGAGCCACCTTCGCTTTGACAGGGGCGGGTACCCCCTAAACTCTCGAGAACCACGGTAGGTAGTGAAAATGGTAAACGGCGTTGGGTAGCCCATACGCTTCTCCATCGAAATATTTTAACCATTTTGTCAGATCACTTCAATCGGATGAGTTCACTTTGTTCGGACTTATGTTGTCTTAAACTTTGAGGTCAGGTCACTTGACCTGTACTGGTGACCTGACCTGAGATGACCTAACCTTAAAATTTTGACAAAAGTTGTAAAAATGATGAGAGAAGGCATGTCAAGTACGGCGGCGCTACGCGCCGCCGTTTTTATGTTCTATCCGAAAAAACCAAACGGGGGGGGCGGGTACCCGCCTCCCGTCAATGCGCGTGTTAAACGATTAATTAATCTCGACATTAACACATTTAATCTCAAAGAGCCACCCCTGCTTTTTTATTGGGTCGGTTTCTGGTTCTTGGTTTGCTCGAAAACCGGTGAGCCTTCAAGGATGGCCTTCAGCAAAGGACACAAAAGACATTTTCGAACAGCGAATAGCGTGTCCCGGTGGTCAGAAAACAGGGGAACTGGTCTCCAAATAGAGGGAAATCCGACGGATTGAGAACCATTGCAGGGAGCTGGAGGCAAGCCGGTCCCAGTTTGGTACGCCGGTCAGATTAGAAAAATATTTGGGGCTAATATTCCCATTCCCTCAACTACCCGGACGGAGGAATAACCAGAAGAAATTGTCCTTAGAATATTTACTTTACCCCATAGGAGGATCCAGGAGGGCAAGGGGGGCACGTGCCCCCTCCCCTCTCTGATCAACTCTCGGTGAACCCTAAAATCTCGCGTCCCATCCCCTCCTCCAGGATGCGAAAATCGGCGCACACGGATAGGATTTAGCGTCCATCTGATAGGTTTTGCCGGTCAAAGGTGGCGCCCCCACCCCCCTGGTCCGGATGGTGCCCTCCCCGGAAGTTACCCCCCGATCGGCAATTATGGATCCGACTATGCTTCATCCATTAGTACGCGTGAACAAACAAGAAGAAAATCAGGAAAATTGTTTTTACAGTAAAAACTTCCACGACCTAGATTCGAACCGGTGTTACCCGTGTGAGAGTCGGGAATGGAGGCCACTATAACATCCCTGCTGTACGACATCTGTCCGATTTTAAAACTTTCCTGATTAGTTTTCTCAAGCCGAATGTTTTGGACAAACTAATGTAATATTCGTATTTTCGAGGCTTAATAAAAATAAATTGAATACTGACAACATTTTATACCCCAAACAAATCATTTCTAGAACTTAAAACTTTGATTGATAGAATAGAGGCGAAGAGCAGGTTACAGCCTATTATTGATATTGTTAACAAATTTGAATAATTGTTGAGTGGCCTCCAAAAATTTAGCTGAAGATGAAGAAATGATTGACGGTACCAGAATCAGGATTTTTCAAATATTAAGAAACCACAATAAAAAATTTTGCGACAATGTCCCTTTAACAGTTTCGATAAAATGGCCATCACTTACCCATGCCCATACCCATCACTTACTTTTCGAAAACTATTTAAAGTTGAAAAGTAATGCTTTTTTATAATAAAAATGTTTGCGCTCCTGTATTTGTATTTGAATTAATTTTAAAAAGTTTATAAAAACCACAAAATGAATAAGTTTACCCTAAAAACGGACAAAACATAATTACTCAAGTCTTCAGCGGTTTCGAACCTCGGGTCTTGATCCATTTTCTGCTTCCACCCCAGGATGACAAAACTTTTGCGTCAGATAGGTCACGTGACCCCGGTTTGAGAATTCCCAGGCTTCTGATTGGTTAATTGTGATTTCTTTTAAGCCCTATATTTCTGTTTCAAAAGCGTTTTTGTATGTTGTTTTTCTAAAGTAATTTTTTCTGCAGTAGTCAAAAGTTCTACATCACTGTTTAGGATAGATATGACCTAATTTTTAGAGAAATTGATAGCCTTGGCCGTGTGTACGTCATATACATCGATATGAGGTGTACCGGTAAAGTCGTCTAGAAATGTTGACTTTGAGAGCAATTTTAAGGCATTTGCAGGCCGAATTCGCAAAAATGAGAATAGGACTTCTGAAACAACTTTTGTAACCTTTGATATAGCCAATAAAATTTTTTTCGCGTATCTCCCTTTCACGACATCCATAAAAGCTCCCCAACTCCCAAATTCTTCCACTTTGCGGATGATACGTCCCTTCTATTTACTGCTGACTCTCCCTCTGAACTTCAACACATTATTAATGAGAGTCTTTGTGATGTTTGGTCCTGGCTAATCTCAAACAGACTGACCCTCAATGCAAAAAAGTCTGTGTACCAGCTCTTTCCCGCCACAAATGCAAATCTCCCAATTTACGTGAATGATGTCTTGCTCTCTCGAACCACCTCTACAAATTATCTTGGAATCAAAATTTACGAGGATCTGTAGTGGGCTTCGCACATAAAAAGGTAGAAAACTCCATAGCCCGAAATATAGGACTGATCAGACGCGCTCAACACATCTTAAACTCAGATCAACATCTTTCTCCTGCTCTACAACGCCCTTATACTACCTTGTCTCACCTATGGGCTTCAAAACTGGGGAAATTCGTTCAAATACAGACTGAATAAATTATTTCTCCTGCAGAAGAAAATTATTCGAATTATTGATCACTCTGACAGGCTTGCGCACTTTGACCCTCTTTTCAAAAATATAAACTCTTAAAAATCAATGATCTGGTTGAATTCGTAAACATAATGGTGTTTTACGGTTATCTTAATGGTTCGCTTCCACCCCCATTGCAAAACTCTTTCGCCCTCAGAACCCAGGAGAACACCCGTAGACAAATCCGACAAAATAGCCATTTTCTTATCCCATTTGCGCCAACAATTTACAAAAGAAATTCCCTCTTTATTACAGCCCCTCGAAACTGGAACAAAACAATAGCTCCCAGAAGAAGAAATATCGAGGATATACCGCGTTCCAAAATGTTCTTCAAAAAGGTTTTAAAGAATATATTTACCGACGACTACTAGCGACCCTGGGATAGGTTCTTGTTGGTACTAAATTATGCTTGCTATTTTTGCTTTTTTCGATACTAACCCTCGAATCGGCCTAACAAGTAATGGTAGGAGCCCATTTATATTATACTTTATCGTACACATCCAAATTGACCGCGGAGCCACTTACATTTAGGTAGACTCCTGGCGTCGAACAGGCCTGCCTCCGGCACCCCGCTACCTGTCCCCGACTTTCCACTCGAGTGCCGCGTCTACCCGACTCTCGGCTGTCCCTGACTCTCAAGCGGTGCTCTGTCCACTTCCCCTCCCTCTTACTTACATGTTTCTTTTCCTCTTCCACAGGAGCGAGCGCGGGGCGTTGCCGTTGGCCCCGCTCATGGTGAGGGCGTGGCGGCTCCCCGGCCGCTCCGTGGTGCCTGCGAGCGGTCTCCCGGCGGCCCTCCCCGGGTCGCTATGCGCGGTCCCTAGAGCCGCGGCGCGAGTCCTGCTGGCCAGCCCCGTTCAAGTTGCCTGGCATTTTGCGACGGTGACGTCATCGCTGCGATGCCGCAGGCGTTTTGCGGCTTGAAGTATCGGCAAACTGGGCATATTTGACATGGCCAGTAAAGCTTGCAAGTGACTGAAAGACGTCAAAAATGACCTAGTTGACAAGTTTGATCATATTTCTAGCCAGTTTAAAGATTCTGCAGCCCTAAGACCAGCCTGCAGGGACTTCAGGGGCTTTTCTCGCAGTGATGTTCCGTTGCTCTTAAGAGTCATTATCAGTGTAATAGCATTGTAATTTTATCTTTCATGTCATCGTTGCTTAGATGAAAATATGAAGTACGGGTCTTTCCAATGGAGGTTTCTTAGCGAGACGAACAAATTGTTTGAGGTACCGCGCGGTCGCGGGTCCAGGACTTATTTTGAGGAGGCTAGAAAACTCAAATTTCCCCCACTGCCAGTGGCGGATACAAGGGGACTAGGGCTCGAGCCCCCCCAATGTTATCTAGTAAATGCATATGCCGATGCTGATGTGAGGCAATGGAGAGGAGGCTCGAACCCACTTGCCCATACCCCAAAAAAGTCCTGTACCCGCCACTGTCCCCCCACCGTAGCCTCCGAACAGCCTTTGCTTATACAGATGTTAATAGACATCTCGGAGGGGTCCCCTCGAAATTTAGGAGGCTCGTGAGCCCCATAACCTCCTTATATCCGCCACTGGTACCATAGGCGGATCCAGGGGACAAAGCCCGGGCGGGTGTCCCCCGATGGGCCCTCGAGGTCACACCTGAAATGGTCACAGCGCCTCCTGAAAGGTCGATGGTGCCACCTGAAATGTCGCTTCCCACCCCCTCCACAGGATGCGGAAAGCAGCGCCTGCCGATAGGATTTGGCGCCCACCTGATGGGTTTTGCCAGCCAAAAATGGTGCCCCCTGGTCCGAATAAAGCCCCCTGGTCTGGTTGACACCCCTCCCGGGAAGAATTGCCCCCCGTCTGGCAATCCTGGATCCGCCTATGACTAGTGCCCTGTATATATAAACAGCCCAATTACAATAACTTTGGGTAAAATTAAATCACATTTACAGGTTTCAATAGGGTGAGTCAGAGGCCGTAGCCAGGGAATTTTTACGGGGGGGGACAGGAGTGGTCCGGCAATGATGACAATGGAGGGGGAAAAGTTGGCACTTGGTGGATTTAGGAGACAAGGGGGCACTTGGTCCTCCAATAGCCAATGGGGAGCACATCCCACGTCCATGCTGCTTTCGACGCCCATGACTGCAACTGTTAGAGCGATCGGCACGTGTTGCATTTAGGCCTGGAGCAGCGGCTATAAACGGGCTCTGAGATGCGATCTTTCCTACTATCGTTACTATTTCCATATTTGCCCAACCCCACTCCCTTCACCCCGTATGTCGTTTCATTGGTTTTTATTCTCTCTCGGGCCTGTCATGTTTCTCTTTTACAGTGTTGCGGCTCAGTAAAAACCGTAGTAGGATTCCCAGATTAGTATAATTTTTAGTATAACATACCAAAGCTACTAGATTTGTCAACATATTTCACTTCACAGACATTAAAGTGCAAACAAGTGTATTCCATGGCTCTTTTCTTAAATATCTAAACTTAATTTATCCAAAAACCTTAAATTTTAACCCTCAAAATAAGGCGATGTTTCCTTTCTTAGTGGATACCAAGAAAACAACCAAAATTTTACTAGTAGAAAACTTGAACCAACCTGGGATTCTAGGGTCTTGCTGCTGGCTCTGTGGCGCCCGACGTGCGTGTGACCCCCTGGTGGTGGCGCTGAGGTCGCCCCTGTCGGGGGAGCCTCGGCTGCCGCTGCTACGGACGCCCCTCGCATGGCGTCGCTTGGTCCCGGTGTCGTGAAGTCTTAAAGGGAGATACGCGAAAAATTATTATTGTGGTTTCTTGCTATTTGAAAAATCCTGATCACAAAACTTTAAATTATTTTTGTATCTTCGGCAAAATTTTGGGAGGCCACTCATTTATTAGCGAAATAGGTTAACAGTTTCGATAAAATGCCCATCACTTACCATGCCCATACCTATCACATACTTTTCGAAAACAATTTTAAGTTGAAAAGTAATGTTTTTTTATAATACAAATGTTTGCTTTCCTGTATTTGTATTTGAATTAATTTTAAAAAGCTTTTAAAAACTACAAAATGAATTAGTTTGACCTAGAAACGGAAAAAAACATAATTAGTCAAGTCTTCATCGGTTTCGTACCTCGGGTCTTGAGCCATTTTCTGCTTCCACCCCAGAATGGCAAAACTTTTGCGTCAAATAGGTCACGTGACCCCGGTTTGAGAATTCCTAGGCTTCCGATTGGTTAATTGTGATTTCTTTTAAGCCCTATATTTCTGTTTCAAAAGGGTTTTGGAATGTTGTTTTTTAAGTAATTTTTTCTGTAGTGGTCCAAAGTTTTACATCACTGTTTAGGATAGATATGACCTAATTTTTAGAGAAATTGATAGCCTTGGCCGTGTGTACGTCATATACATCGATATGAGGTGTACCGGTAAAGTCGTCTAGAAATGTTGACTTTGAAAGCAATTTTAAGGCATTTGCAGGGCGAATTCGCAAAAATGAGAGTAGGACTTCTGAAACAACTTTTTGTAACCTTTTGATATAGCCAATAAAACTTTTTCGCGTATCTCCCTTTAACCTGCGTCCCTGACGCTGCCCAGTGTTCTGTGGCTTGGGCGGTGTGGCGCTGTTGTTGCGGCCTCCGTGCGGTTGGTGCGGCGACTGCTGGATTAGCGGTGGTGCCCTGGCTGGTGCTGAGGACCGCGCCGCCGGGCGCGGCCTGGTGGACTGGGGGCTCCGGTGGCCGCTGGGCGGCGCCTCGGCGGCTGTTGGGTGGCGCTGCGGTGGCCGCTGGGCGGCGTTGGTGCCTGACCACTGGTTAGCGCGGCTGAAAGATGCATTGCTGCTCGTCCCCATTGCTAACCCATGATTTTTTTTTACTTTTTTCCCGGTGTCCCTATTTTTTCTGAACGGTTAAACTGTGCTAACACTATTCCTTATGTTGCTGCTGCAAATGTTGCGGACTGCTCCAACATCGTCTGAGCTGACATCTCAGGAATCGCGTGTTCAAGAATCGCAAAAAAACCAGAACCGCGTGCGTGTTGATACTAGTTTTACCCTAAGTGCATGTTCCAATGTATGTCGCCCATGTGTATGTGTGAAATATATGTATGGATACAAGTCAAATTGGCGCATTGGATCGCAAGATATTAAGATTTGAATGAAACGTGCAAAAATGCAGTCCTTCGGCAGAATGACAAAAACTAGGTCAGAATTTTACGTTTTCCACTGGAAACTATGCCTAAGCACAATAAAATTGACCCACCTGCCTCCAGGTGGCTGTCTTTAAACTAAGTGAAGCGTGCCTTCTGAAATTTCGAGCTTATAATTCGGCCGTCAAATTTATTTCAATGGCTTTTTGCTTCTATCAGAAATACTGCGTTTTGGCGTAATAAATATTGTCGGACCAGTTCGATTTTTTTAGGTGGCACCTGTTGCTTATCAAAAGGAGGAACATTTCAAGTTCGTCGCTTAAGAAATAAAATGGGAAAATGCAAAATTGAAAACATTTGTTACAAAATTTCTAAAAAAACTATTTTGAATTTAGTTTCGGGGCCTTAGTTTGGGCGTCTAGCGTAAAAGGGCTATCACCCCATGTCACCGACAAATATTATGCATGCAATCGTTCTGGCCCCTATCAGCTCGTCTCCGCCGCCGTGTCCGGCCGGTCACCCTTCCAGTGGCCGCAGTTAATTGCTGGCGGGCGCGGTAGCCCCATTGTTGCGGAGGAGGGGGGGCGCGAGCTGCTCCGAGGGTTCTCAGGCTCTGAGCAGTCAGAGCCGCTGTCACCATGACAACCGGGCCGCCCACGCTGATGGCGGCACCGGTTGAAATCCGTCGCCCCTGCCGTGGCGTGTAGGCCGAATTAGAAATGGTCCGTGAGGACTCCGCCCTTATGACTGTGCTGAAGTGAAGCGTCGCCGGTGTGTGCCCTCGTCCCCCTCCGTCCCCCGCTGTGTTTGCCCGGCCAGGTAACGGCATCGCTCTGCCACATGGTCGCCCCGGCTCCCCGTGGATACCGCAGTAAAGCCATGGGGCCGCGAGGAATGTGGTTAGGACCTGGCCGGAACTCCAGCAACAATGGGCGGCAGACAGAATGCCGTCAGAGCTGGGTGACGGATGTGACGGCGGTGGCAGCGGAGCGAGCACCTGTATTTGCGGCCTGGGTGGGGGCATCCGACCCTTCGAAATTGGAAATAGACTTTGGAATGCCATTCTTTGTTGGGATAGCTGGTCTGTGGCCCGCCATCGCTGAAACCGTTTGTGCGTGTGTCAGTGTGATATATGTGTGGCCGACCGGTCGGCGACGCGCCGGAAGGCTATTGTGTTTTGGGAGATGTTGCCGGAGGGCAAGGAGAGGTCCTCTGTGAGGCATGCCCCCGGCAGCATTAGTCTGCCCTGAGCTATGGTGCCCGCTGGTTCTCTCTCTCGTCCGCTCGGCGTCTGCACGCATTTTCTGGAGACGACCAGCGGGCAGGCACAGCTCGCGCACCCAGAGGCAAATACATTCAGACCACCGTGAGAGTGATTATACAGTTCAGTGACCGTCGGAAAACGGAAACCTTCGAGAGGAACGGAGTCAGTGCCACCGGTGTATACCAGTTAGACATCCATCAGTCTGCCTCACACCTGCACATACCAATTCCGTCAGCTAAGTCGGCGGTCAGGTCGGGCGAAAGCGGCGCTTTTGGTCAGGGATTACCCAGCGGGCGGCTAGGTTTCCAGTTGTGTCGTTGGTGCCGCGGCGCGGTTGGGGAGGTCAACCTTGTCCTTCTGGTTTAGCCAGCCATCGCTTATGCGGTGCTGTGTCCCGTCTCAGCTGAGCTGTGGCTGCGGCGCTGGGCAGCGCCGCCAGCTTCCGGATCAGCCGAGAAAACTCCCGAGGCTGCCAGTGCGCAGCAAGCTCCCGGCTCAGCTGCGCTTTGACGGCTACTCTGGGCAGAGTGTCCGGCATTTGCTCAGTTGTAGCGACTCCCGCGTCTCAACTGGGGTTTGACAGGGCTCTGGGCAGAGTCACTGGCATTTTCTCAGTTGGGACAATCCCGAGGCTGCCAGTGCGCAGCAAGCCCCCGGCTCAGCTGTGCTTTGACGGCTACTCTGGGCAGAGTGGCCGGCATTTGCTCAGTTGTAGCGACTCCCGCGTCTCAACTGGGGTTTGACAGGGCTCTAGGCAGAGTCACTGTCATTTTCTCAGTTGGGACAATCCCGAGGCTGCCAGTGCGCGGCAAGCTCCCGGCTCAGCTGAGCTTTGACGGCTACTCTGGGCAGAGTGGCCGACATTTGCTCGGTTGTAGTGACTCCCGCGTCTCAACTGGGGCTTGACAGGGCTCTGGGCAGTCACTGTCATTTTCTCAGTTGGGACAATCCCGAGGCTGCCAGTGCGCAGCAAGCTCCCGGCTCAGCTGAGCCTTGACGGCTACTCTGGGCAGAGTGGCCAACATTGGCTTCAGCTGCAGCAGCTTCCCCGTCTGAACACCGAGCTCTGACGGCTGCTCTGGGCAGAGTGGCCGACAGTTGCATCAGTTGAAGACAGTGTCCAACCAAAGATTTCGTGGTAGTGTCCTTTCCTTGTGGTTGGACATACTGCCCCCCTCCCGCGCCGCACAGCACAGTAATTCGCCACCACATCCGCTCTGTCTTGGCCTGCTTTCGGCTTAACTGGCTGCCGGTCAATGTCACGCCCGTCGACCCGACACAATCACCGATACAGTCCACTCGTATAGTAAAGGGGTAGGCGGACGCCACGACACCCCACTCTACACAATTGCAGAACCCTCCAGAACCGCCAAGCGGCCAGAATAGAGCCTCTTGAGAAATCTCAATCCGCTTCGCTCCATGGATTTCGTCATGCGGCTCTGACAGGACTTCTTGCCGCATAATGAAAAGCAACGAAGAGAAACGAAACATCAAGGAGACGAATGTGGTCTACAAATACAAATGCCCCCACGGAGATTGCAAGCTCCTGCCTGACCAATGCTATGTAGGCCACACTACGACACACCTCACAAGGAGACTAACAATGCACCTGAACACCTGAACGTTTACCCTCAGGGCTTACCAGCATGGCTCTATCCCATCACCGAGAATGACCAGGGAAATTCTTCGACGCATGCTTGAAATATGTATCAAAGTATTGCCGTTCCGTTACCCTTTTCTGTCAGAAGAATGGTGTTGCCATGGGCTCGGCCCTGAGGGTCCTTTTGCAGAGGCCTATATGGCTCACACGGAGAGCAAAGTACTTGAAGAAATGTCAGAGAAACCTCTTACGTACTGCCGCTACATTGACGACATCTAAGTTGACATCAAGGATGGAGGAGCACTGGAAGCATTAAAGAGTAGGCTAGATACGTCATCAGTGCTGAAATTTACTTCTGAGGCTAGCCCATGGTGGTAGCATTCCGTTTCTAGATGTTCAGGTCCACTCTAGTAAGGGGAAGTATATAACATCAGTGTACAGAAAGCCAACTGATGAAGGATTCTGCCTCATCGGTGACAGCGAATGCCCCGAGAAGTATAAAGACGTTATGCGCGTTATTCACGCCCACATACACAGGGCCATCAAGCATTGCTAGTCCTGGGCCTTGCTACATCAAGAATTAAGTCGAATTTAGCAAAGGCTTACCAACAACGACAAGATCAGCGACATCGATGAAGACATCAAAAGAACCCTGCATAGCCACTTCAAGCCACCAAACAAGACAGGCAAAAACAATAAACTTCTACTTTTCTACAAATTAAACATGAACAGTGCCTACAAGACTGAAGAAACGGTCATCCGAGATATTGTGTCCCGGAATTGCTCACCAACCAACACCGAAGACAGTCTCCACCTCGTCGTTTACTATAAAAGTCCAAAAGTAGCAGGCCTGGTGATGAATAACAACCTGGAGAAGACGACTAAACTAAAAGCGACCAATGTAAGCTGTAAGTTCCAATGCCCGATCGGTGACTGTGCGCACCGTAAAGCTCAGCTTACATAGGTCACACGACAACAACCCTATCAAGACGAATGTCTATGCATTTATACGAACGATGGAGCCCCTTTGAAACACCTGTCACAGGATCATAACATGAAACTGACACGTCAGATGCTGGAGGAGCATACATTAATCATCATGAAATGTAGCCATGTTCGCATATTAAAAACTCTGGAGGCAGTCCACATCCGGGACAGAGACACCCTCATTAACAAACAGCAGAGCATGCGAGGGACTCTGTGCCTTTATGATGGTCGACCACTGGCAGTCAGAGTATGGTGTGGAAATATTGTATAAAATGTGTATTGTAGGAATTTGATTTGTTCATAAAAATGTATCACTTAATTTTCAATTTCCCTTATCATCATATATTTAAGTCCCATGTTCTTGATAAGGCCACGGAGGAAACTCATGTGCAACTGTAGCCCGTTTTCCATACTAATTTTAATCTACTCTGATCTTAACCCGCGCCCCACCGGGGGTCCGGCGCCACCTTCGCCCCACCGGGGGCATCGATGGCCCCCCTCTAACTCCGAAAATATGGGCGTTAGCGCAAATCTGCAGAGTGCAATAGAAAGCTCGCGTGAATTCAGCAAGAAATTACTCCACATGTTTTAGTGCCCAGGTCAATGGTTTGACCTCCAGAGGTCAAATTAGGTCAAGATCGGCTATTTTCACTCAAATATGCAATGATTAAGCAAACTGGTCATAACTCTTATGTCATTAGAGATATTGAGGCCTGGTAAATTTCATTTGATAGGAAATTGCCAGTACTTTTTCCGCTATGTGGAACGTAAAGACCTCCCGCCAGTGGTTTGACCTCCAGAGGTCACCTCGTGACCTAATATGACCTGAGGTCACGAAAGGTCACAAAGTGACCTTGCCGTATATCAAATGAAAGCCAGTAACAAGACAAACACGATGGTGTTTGTTTCACCGCTCTAGCTTAATTAGGTCAAAAGTTATTGTCAAAATACTGTTTTTGACCTCTGGTGACCTTGGATGACCTTGGAAAAGTCAAAGGGTATATATGACCCCTGGGATCCATGAAAGGGTGTCCAAAAACGCTGCTCGGAGTAGTCTGAGTATTTGCAATCATTTTTGTGGCTTTTATATCATGAAACAGGTTTTCCCCATGCTTTTCCAATGGGAGAGGTCGCCTCGTGACCTGACCTCAGGGCACGAAATAAAAAAATCCCGGATATACACCTTGTAGACCCTAGAGGGGTCATGAAGTGTAGGAAGTTTCAAATCCATCGATTTTGAAATGTAGCTCTTACAGAGCTCTAAAGTTGAAGTGAGGTGACCTTGGTTGACCTCGTCTGGTGACCTGACCTTGGGTCACCCGGGGTAAAAAATTTCAGGGATGATGGGAAAATGATGCAGTGAGAGGTAGAGCCCTCAACCGCGGTGCTGCGCCTGGTCGTTTTTCTGCTATCCCGGAAAAACCTTAGGAGGGCCATCGATGGCCCCCGGTGGGGAGAGGGTTAAACTGTTCCACCTCATATTTGACCGCACGAACGATCACGTTACCACTTATAGGATTGTTTAATATTTGTGTTAATGTAATGCCAGAAGATGAGTGTTTTAACTCGAAACGTTGCAAAATAATACATTAAACAATATATTAGCAAATCTCTCTCAAAATCTTCGTAAAATCGTTAGAAATGTAGAAAAACTATATACTAAAAAACTATATACCATTATATAACTATAAAAAACTATAACAAAAAAATAAAAAAAAACTATATAAAATTTGACCAGCGGTGTAAAGGCAAACACGATGTCGTCCAAATGAACGTTCAATCTCTATTCTCTGCGCAGTTACTGAACTTCAAATATTCAAATATTTCCCACGCATTTCCAATAGAATGACATTGGCTACCTGATCCCATGAATTCTATATTAACATGCGCATTGACGGGGGCAGGTAGCCCCCCCTCGGGTTTTTGGGAGAAAGCATACAAACGGCGGCGAGTAGCGCCGCAATACTTGGCATAGCTTTTCCCTCATCATTTTTACAACTTTTGTCAAAATTTTAAGGTTAAGGCATCGCAGGTCAGGTCACCAGTACAGGTCAAGTGACCTGACCTAAAAAGAAGTTGAAGATAGCATAAATCGGAACAGGGCGAACTTATCCGATTGATACTCATATCACACAATGATCCCACCGAGTTCTCTAAAATATATTCCGGCATTTTGGATATCAATGACCTAAGGTCAGGTACGAGCCATGATCTCTCCATTGGAAATACATACGAAAAATGGTTTCAACTGAATAACTCAGTAATGAATAGAGATAGATTGTATTTTAACTGCATTAGATTCGTCATTGCGGTTCTAATGATATGCATTTTGCCCAATTTGACCTTGACCTGACCTCAGGTCAGGTCAAAGCCTTGATTTCACCTAAAAAGGTCATATTATATACCATTCGATTCCGCTTGCTGTGAGGATTCATATAATTCAAATCGTTTTCCGCTATCTTTACTTTTTCAGATGTAATGGCCGAAAACTTCATTTACATGTTATCCCTATGACGGCATGTTTTGACCTCTAGTGACTTTAAATGTGACCTGATAAAAAATGGTACAAATATTTTCGATGGAGAAGTGGATGGGCTATCCAACGCCGTTTACCGCTTGTCGCTGCGTTGCGCCGTTTTCGAGATCTTAGAGGGTGCGAGTACCCCACCCCCCCCCGTCAAAGCGAAGGTGGCTCAGACCCCCGTCAATGCGCATGTTAAAGAGTTCCGTGAAAAGTTTGAGTACTCAGTGACTTATTGCGATGTGAATTGAGGTTTCCCACACGTGAGCTCTCATAATGGCACGCACGCTCGGTAAAAAATGTTCCGGGGGCTGGGGTCTTTGGATCCATACACATATATTTGGAACATGGCACAGCATCGTACACTCCTATTTCCATTCTAAGAAAACTGTATGCACCCCCGGCGCGGGCTCCCTAAGCTACGCCGGGGGGCGTAGCTACAAGTCGTAAAATAAAACATGGAGGCATTCACATCGTAAACACACGCGGCATCGGTAGAAGGCACACCAGAGTTGGCGAAGGCCAGGCATGTCAGGGACGTAACCCGGCAGGCCGAGCGGAACCCGGCGGGCTACCAGGGCCAGGGGGCGGACATGAGATACCTCTCTAGAATTCTGGTGGTTTTGAAGGTTCCATTTCTGGGTCTGACCGTTTTTTTGCAGCAAAATTTAACATGTAATTCCAATGGGACTGTTTGCATGGGTTTGGGGCACGGGGCATGATTGATTATTGGGTTTTAGGGGCGCGCCAACCTGCGAGGTCATATAGCGCCCATAACACTTCTCTGCAGTCAAAGCTTATAATTTTGTCTGTCTTTAGGGGAAAGTAAAGTCTCGTCTAAAGCGAAATAATATTTACATTAAATAGTGATTCTTTCACATCGTAGTTATGATTCTCACTGCACGGATACATGAGCACAGATTCAAACAGGTTTGCCGCGCCGGCAGGCGCTCGGCGCGGGGCGCCGGGGCATCACTTCCGGCGTCCACTCCGCACCAACGGACCCAGGGGCCCGGGGGCGCGGGGGCAGCCTAGACGCCGGACCTTGGCCCGACGTCTAACGGAGGCCCTCCCCATCGCTCCGAGACTTGAAATGCCCCGGAGCGAAAGGGAGGACCCGCCAAATCGGCGCCAGGCGCCTATCAGCGCGGATGTCTACCACAACACACGCTTTTAACCAGGATCAAATATTATCGTAAAGTCAATGTCTGTAAGATAGGACAGCACCCGCTCAACCATACTGGAGTCACGGCCGATCAATTCTAAAAGTGTGGACTCCTGCCGGTGCACGCCAAAATGCAAAGACCTGTGTCTATTATATTCCGGGCTCGAGACTAGCACGTGTCGGACCGACAGGGGCGCCGCACATCGCCGACATTGTGACTGAGGTTCGCCGCATAGCAGGTATCGGTGAGTGGCCAGCGTGTGGCCAGTCCGCAATCGACACAACGCCACTTCCTCACGGCGGCGGCGGTTAGGCCGCAGCGAGGATGGCCACTCACCGATCTCAGGTTTGATAACTTTCAACTTGTTATTTATTATATCATTCCATGGTTGTTGTCATACACTGCGAAGGTGAGAACATATATATGGGTACAAATCTCTGGCGGGGACTCGTTGCGCACGCCTGCAGGGCCTACGGGAAGCACGTCGGGCCGCTGCGTCTGCCACTTCATTCAATTGTATTCCAACATGATTTGGGACCCAGCAGAGTGTTACATACTTTCCCAGTCTGGCGAGGCGGGTTAAGCGCAGGACAATGTTTAAAACAAGTCCATCACTTGGGTTGAAACCACTCACAGCTTGAATGCTGCTAAGGCTATCGGTGAAAATAACGTATTTCGTGGCATCACTAACTTCGATAAAGCATAGAGCTTTATCCAAGGCGGTGAGTTCAGAGGTGAAAACCGATGCAAAAGATGAAAGTGAGAAATTTCTTGTTACTGTATCCGTAACAAAAGCGCATCCCACTCCAACATCAGTTTTTGATCCGTCAGTGTAGAACGACACGTGATCTGCATACTGTGCGATGTGTTCGAGCGCCAATTGTTAGTAGGGATAGTATCGGATTTGGTATTTTGATATTATCGGATTTGGGGGCAAGGGGCAGTTGGAAAATTTAACCGGTGCTTAAGGGTATATTTTTTATTTTTGGTATGTAAAATTGATCAGGCTATCTTCTGGGTGCAGTTTTTAGTCCCTGACATGCTTTTATAACAAGGAAAATCAACGATTGATTTCATGCTAATTCCTTCAGAATTCTGTTTCGAATGTTTCGCTCAACCAATCAGAACGTTGTATTCTACCTTCTGCTACCAGAATCTAAGGTATCTTGAACAAAACCCTCCAAAATACTACTATATGCTCAACATGCTGCCAAATAAGGCAGTAAGCTGGCTGTCATGTCCAAACCGTATCTATAGGAACCGTGACCGGGGCGACGCCGCCGCGCACCGTCGGCCAACGGCACCATTTCAGGTGGGCCGCAGAGCGGAGGCGCCGGCAGAGGTCGGGCGAGACGGAGACTCAGCCCGCCCGGCCGACAAGCCCACAGCGACCCACCGGGGCGGCACAGCCTCGCACCAGCCGCCAAGCACAGGGCGCGGGACCCCACTCTCGGCACTGAAACATAGGTTGATTTGTTAGCAAGATAGAAGGACAGGGTTAATTAGTCGGTCAGGGCATACAGCAGCAGTAAAGGCAAGTGGAGAGTCAGAGGGGTGAACAGCACATTAAGACGCATAAAGATTTGGACAGGGGTGTCGGTGGGGCTTAGACCCCATAATCACCACATTCAGAGCTCCGCGTTGTTATGTGCCAGAAGTGGGTTGTATCTTACTGGTAGATTTCGACCGAGATAATAATATATGAGATCCATCGTCAATTATATTTAGATTAGTCTGGTAGGGCAATATCCGTATTTCAGGTCATTTTCAAAAGTAAGTGCAGGAAACTGAAAACAGGCAGCAGGGTCAGAGTAGAATTAAGGAGTACGCAGAGGGAGCAGAAGATGAATGCAGACTATGAAGGAAGGGGGGCGGAGGCGGGTCTGTAGGACCCCTATTACCTACCATAGTTAAAGGTTATTGCGCAATAATAAGAGTGAAAATTGGTCCTGTGACTGTTAGGATAGCAGTCAAAGTACGGTTGTATGATTTAAGCGAATTTAGTAACTATCAAGGTAAATTTTCTTAAGTACTTTTTTTAAATAATTTACTTCTGGGAACATCAGCTAGGTTCGTAATCTTAGGTGATATAACTATATTCCAAGTACGTGGGGCAGAGATAAAAACGAGAATTTACGATACATTGTAGGCGCATATGGTACCAAAAATTCTGATTCAGTCTAGTCTGTCTAGAATTAGGATTTTCTTCTACTTGAGTAATGTGAAATGCCATTGGCGAGGGAAGAAGATCAAGAATATGATTATGTAGTGTAGTGATTTGTAAATATTGTACAAGGTCAGGAAGTTTGATAATTTTGTGTTTTTTTAATAAGGGTGGTATGGGCTAGCCTATCGACTCATTCAAAAATCCTAACCTCCTATCCATCTTCTTCTGGAGAATAATTAATTTTTGCAGTCTATATTTAAATGTGCTTCCCCAGATTTAAAGACAATATGATAGAGATGGAAGAATTAAGGCATTATACAGCAGGAGGAGGCGGCTGGAATCTAGTATAAACCTACAGCGTTGGATGATACTTTAATGCAAATATTTGCCCTCCGGCACAAATAGCATAATCGTCTCAGTAAGTTCAAGTTAAGTCAAATGAAGTCTATCGTGCAGTTCTAAATCTCTCGTAAAAAAGGAGAATTTAGATTTGATTTTTCCTATATTTGAGCAGTTTTCGGCTAATTGCTAGCGAAAGCGAACCAGGGCTTGTTTGGGAGTAATTCAGTCAGCGGAGTGTGTTTCACCGCAGATGTATATTTAACCCTCGCCCCGGAGGGGGTGTTTATCACCCCCTCGGGTTTTTTCCGGCGGCACGAAAAAACGGCGGCGCAAAGCGCCACCGTACTTGGAACACCTTATCCTTGATCGATTATGCAACTTTCCCCAACATTTTTTTAAGTTTGGGTCATCTCAAGTCAGGTCACCAGTGCAGGTCAAGTGACCTCACCTCAATATTTAAGGTGGCATAAATAAGAAATGGATGTATCTATCGGATTGAAACTTATAACACATAATGACCCCACCTAGTTCTACAAAATATGTTCCATGATTTTTCATATCAATGACCTAAGGCCAAGTGCGGACCATGACCTCTCCATTGAAAATACATGGGAAAAACAAATTGGGCTGCATTTGTGTATAAGGCTCATAATACCTACTATTCTCTAAATCGAAGTATTCTGGGCCCTTTTCCAGTTTCATGTTGCGATGTTTTACCTGTGACCTCTGAGAGGTCATCTGGAGCTACTTAAGCAGTTTTCAGATTTTGGTCAATAACTGCATGAAAGGATGATACAGCTTTTATTTTAATACCATTGTGTTTGGATTGCTATTGCGAGTCGATTGATGTGCACTTGGATTGTTTTGTCAAAAAGTGACCTTGACCTGCCCTGAGGTCAGGTCATTTTTTCGTGTTGACCTAGTATAGTCATATTATGCATCATTCGATTCGCCGTGACGAGAGGAAGCGAATAGTGCCTACAAAATAGTTCTAACTCGACTCTGTCAGAATTCTAGTGCCCAAAAACTCTGCTGAAAGCGCTCACTTCTTTGACCTGTCATCACCTTAATATTGACCTGCAGGTCTTAGAGCAACTCAGACTGACGTCAACCTGCCGGGGCCGAGCGGCGACTTGTCGACAAGGTTATAGTATTGTCTCATCGGTAGAAGAGCCGGGTTCGAAACCATGCGGCTCCGATATTTAAAGCATGGAGTAAATATATTTCAACCACAGGAAAATTGCAAGTGTTAGTTGTCCAAGACAACAGAACACGATACAACTCCCCCGTGCTGTCTGACGGGAAAGCCCTTACAGCAGCAGCAGAAGAAAACGAGATAAAGTATTTAAATATTTCAGGATGTTCCATGTAAATGTGATTTTTCATTGTATTTTCAGCACTGACTTCATCATGAAGACACATCGGGTGGCATATACCACTCACTCCGGTTCAGAAATAGAATATATACTTAGCATTGGCACCGTGTCTTGAAAATAAACCATACAAATCCCCTAGTTTCTTCATAACGCATGTGGTTTCCGCTTAAATGGCAGCGCGAAGTAGTAGTATCCACGAGAATTCGTGCAACGTTTACAAGAGGTAAACATAGACAGCGGAATGGGGGGGGGGCACCAAGACCCCTTGAACAGACCTGGGGATCATTGAGGTGCCCCTTAAAATTGGTGAAGACAGCAGTGAAGCGGCGCCCTGTCGGGCCTTTCGAAATAAGCTCTGCTTTCGAAAGATTGTTCACGGACCCGGAAAGCAAATGCACTGTTTGTTTTTCTTAAATAGAGCATGCTTTACACATAGAATTCTCAATCTCATTGGGTCGTCTCTGCCATGATTTAAACTGGAACTGCGCGGAAACGCTGCAAATGGTGGGCGCTAAACATTCAGTCGCTGACAAGCCACGCAATCGTACGCAGATAACGCTCCCCGCTGTAAAGACATAAGAAGCACAAACACTGAATTGATTCAATTCTGCTGCTGCTTGATTTGAGGTTCAGATATCTTCCTTTTTCTGCTATAGAATTCGCATCCTGAGAGCTCTTTTACTTTCTATTTCTTCAATAAATTTTGAGGGAGTTTGATTCCTGCCAACTCTCTTTTCATATGTGGATTGAGTGGTTGCTTTAGATTCTACTATAAAATCCTGCAGCATTGGGATATTTCAAGGGCAGGGGCCCGACAACAGAAACGTTGACACTTCGGACGTATTAAACTTGTTCGAGAAAATACTCGGTCACTATCAGGGCCGAGTTGACTCGGTCTTGCTCTTCTTGTCTTTCTTTTGATAATTGTGTGCAGCATACATGCGGCTTCGCAGCGTGATAAAATCACCGCAACCCAAAAATATCACTTAACCCGAGTCCCGGTGAGCCTCCAAGCCACCAGGTGGGGAGGGAGTGAACACCCCTCCCCTCGAACTCCCTTGAATTGAATTGATGATTGAGAATTAGCTCTGACTTTTTATAATAAAGAATTCATCAATTCCCCAGGATGCAGCCATGCTCCTGCATTTCATTATCATTCCTAATCATTTGTTCTTTGGCTTCTCTTGACTAGTCAAGGTTGGACTATCTTGGGTCTTGGTCTTGGGTAGTCCTGGGCTGCACTAAAGGGGGATGGAAATAGCTTTGGAATTATTTACAACACATATTTAATCCCGCTTGTATTTTTTTCGTTGTGTTAATTTGACCGGAATAATCGAGCCCCCTTGATCAACTTAGATTATTTTATGTAGTCTCGATAATATTGCAAAATGATTATGACACAATCGAGTGCATTGAAGGTAATTTTCAGGACTTATAGATGAAAATTCTAAAATACTTTAGGCTTCATCCATTTTCTGCTCATTTCATCTTGTTTTTAGTTTTAGGACTGTCATTAGCACTCATCCCGCTGGGTCTCCGGGTCACATTCGACCTTGCTAGCGGGGAGGGGTGTTCAAACACCCTCGTTCTCACCCTCCCTCGTCGATCTCGTCTCATATGTGGTATGGCGAAAAAAATGAAAATTGTGGAGGATAGCTTGTAAAAATTAATCAGGAAACTGCATCAGCCACTTTTGCGCTCATGTCAATTTTTTGGTCATGACAGGTCCAAGGTGACATGTTAGAGAAGAATTTCTGGGCTCTTGAGCTCTGGGCTCTATTTCTGGCCAGAGCTGACTTCGAATCCACATTTAGGCACCATTCGCTTCCTCTCGTTATAGCAAAAAGAATGATTAATAATATGACTATGCTAGGTCAAAATATAACAAATTGCCTCACCAGGTCACTTTCTTACCTTTCGTGAACTCAGGTCATATTAAGTCACGAGGTACCCTTTGGAGGTCAAACCACTGGCGGGAGGCTATATGTTCCACATATCGGAGAAAGTCCTGGCATTTTCCTATCAAATGATGTCTTCCAGATTTCAATAGCTCTAATGACGTGAGAGGTATGCTCAGGTTTCTTAAGGACTGCATATTTTACTGGAAATAGCCTATCGTGACATAACTTGACCTCTGGAGGTCAAAACATAGACCGGAGCGCTTAAACATGCCAAATAAAATCTTACTGAATTCGCATGATCATTCTAATACACCCTGCAGCTTTGCGCTAACTTCCATATTTTCGGAGTTAGGGGGTATTCATGGCCCCCGGTGGTGCGAAGGTGGCGCAGGACCTCCGGTGGGGCGCGGGTTAAATGCTTCTGGAAATAACATCATAGTTCGGTGATTCAAGGTGACGGGTACATATTTATTTTCAAAATATGTACAATGATCCAAACAACCATACATGACATTTACACCAGGTAAGTTCATTTCCAAAGGGACAATAATGAGAATTCAAAATAGGGAGGGCAGCCCCCTATTCCTGTGCTTGTGATAAAGTGATTCAATTTCTAGTTTGACTGCTTGACTTTGATTCTTCCAATTTTTTTGTAAGTTGCAAGTCAATTAGAACATGAGTTACGCTAGCATAGCTCCACAGTGACACCTAGTCTTATATATATGAAGCTAAAAATAGTATATGCGCTTCGAAAGCCATTATTTTTATCACTGATATTGAAGACTACTACCATATGTCAAAACGCTTTCAATATTTTTTATTTCACTGTACTACGGGTCAAGGTCACCGTTATAAAACTAGGTCATGAGGTCACTAAAAGCGTTTTGTTTGAATTTCAAAATTGAAGATAGCCATAATGTTGCCCGTAAAATTTACATACTAAGACTGCAACATCTTTAAAAATCACTTGAAAACTTTTCGAGCTATAGGCATTCTAATCAATGCCTATTAAATGACCTTCAAAAATTGCCGGAGGCTATTTCTCTCAAACCAATAAAAAAACATTTGGGTGCCATGGGTGGATTCTACGCCCTTGCGAGTCCCCATATACCAATTTTGGTGGAAATAAAAAATAGTAGGGTTTTATGCCTTGGTCGATTTACGGTGGAATGACCCAACTAGGTTTCGGTTGTCTTCGGTCAGGTCACTAGACAAGGTCAAGTGACCTCATCTTAAATATGTTTAACCAGTCTGCAGTCATAGAAGGCTTCAGTAGTTGACCTACAATTTATATCAAATAGTAATGTGATCAAATAGGGCAGTTTGTGGCAACGGTTTATATCTATGAACCAGTGCCAGGTCAGCGGCATGACCTCTCTATTACGATGAAAGGAAAAATTTTGCGAAATTTTTAAGATGGTGTAAAATAAAACATAAAAAATTGGCTTCCAAATTCGGGCAACGAGTGGTCTAAAAAATTGAGGGTCGGGGTCACACAAACAATGCACATGTGACCCCTGAAAGGCAGTATTGGGTCATTTAAGCAATTTCTCATGCTTTGGTCGATAATTTCGTACGAAATATGCAAAGAGCTGTTAACATTGCAGTGTGTCCCCTTACTACTGTTCGTCAACTGTTATGCATTAGGGAAGTGACAGATTTCGGGGTGGACGGAAATCACCATCGTGCGAGGAAATCATGATCGCAGCCTCTGCCCAGAGGCGGATCCAAGTGAGGCAGTCCAGTCACACATTCGAAAAACGAAATAGAGGGGGCCAAACCCCCATCCCCCAAAGCAATATAATGATTCATAAATGATCGATTGGGGAAGATGTGTCCGTCAGCAAAAAAACCCTTTAAGCGTTTTTGGACCGTTCGCAAGGCCCCTCCTTCTCTCTGAAGCTGAAAAATTGATTCACCACACCAGACAGATCCTGCCGGCCGTCGCATCCGAAACTGTTTTTTGCGTAACGATATGGGCCCCAACCAAGCGGCCAGATTCGCCACTGCCCCCCCCACCCCTACGGGCGCAGCCAGAGCTTTGGTATGGGGGCACACCAACTTTGAGAGGCACCCCGGGAGAAAAGAGGGCACTTTTTAACGTAACCTAAAATACTTACTATTTCTTAGTTTAAATCATTTTTGGGTACCTTTGGTTCACGAAAAATGCTAATCAAGCATTAACGGAGAAGGAAAACTCGATTAAAACAAAAAGTATCATCGAAATATCATGAAAATAGCCAAAACACGACTGTTTTGGATATATTTAAGGACTAATCGGCCAGCTCATGCAAGCACCTACTTAACATCAGAGAAATCAGCAGGGCATGTGATATATGTCACTATGTGCAAGCTTAAGACATATTGGAGTCGAGTATTCATTTGTTATGCCCACTGGTTTTGTGGTGACGACTGAGCCCTGCATGAACGCGGATTAAGATCCTCGGCTCCCACAACGGCCGTGGGAGGAGGAGTGGCATAGTGGCATTGGAAGGATAAACTTTTCGCTGCCGGAATAATTTGGGAGATACCTTTTCAACGCGTTTATGAAGTTCCATGTTTTCAAGCATCGGTCCCAGTTCAGGATAAAGAAAAGATGAACAGGCCGGTGGCTTGGATTGGGGTGGTGTGACAGGGCTGGAAATTGAGAAAACTAGTTCTTCATTCAAATTAATTAGCAGACATCAGGTTT
This sequence comes from Lepas anatifera, assembly GCA_034440635.1. Lineage (NCBI taxonomy): Eukaryota > Metazoa > Arthropoda > Thecostraca > Lepadidae > Lepas > Lepas anatifera. Next base: position 669,708 of record JAOTON010000131.1, on the reverse strand, counting down.
AGGGAACTGTGCTCTGAGCTCAGGGGCACATGCCTTTTTATCATCCCTCCTCAAAATCCACCGGTATAGTGAGCAATTTATATAACCAGTAGCGATGCCTCATTCCTCGTTAGGTCCATTTTACAAGGGGAGTTTCCATTGTGTTCTTATTTCCCATCTCTTCAAGACCAGCTTAGGGGGCCCCTAGTGTGGATCAGAGCCCTCCAGAGCAGCTTCCCAATCCCCCAGTTGTGCCCCCAGGCACTAGACTAGCTTAGTGACCACGCCCCGAGGTGATGGGAGTCGGCTTTGTGTTCTTATTCTCTGTCTATTCAAGACCAGCTCAGAGGGCCCCTGATGTGGATCAGGGCTCCCAGAGCAACTCATGCTTCACCAAGGACCTAGACTAGCTCAGTGGCCCCAGAGATGGGGTCATCAGACTAGCTCAATGGGCCCCAGAGAAGCTCATAGGGCCTTGAACCAGCGCAAGGAGCCCCAGAACAATTTAAGGCGCCAGATCACCTCAGGGGGCTCAGGCCAACTTAAAGGGCTCTCACATGTTCAGCACCCAGACCAGCTCAGGGTAACCCCAGGGCCCATACCAGCTCAGGGCACCCCCAGAGCCCAGATCCGCTCTTGGGCCCCAGATCAGCTCTTGGGGCCCCAGATCAGTTTAGGAGCCTCATGTCAGGGGCACAAAATCAACTTTGGATCCCTCACCAGCTCAAGCCCAATCAGTTCAGGAGCCCCAGAGCTGCTCAGAGGACACCAGATCGGCCCATAGGGTACCAGATCAGCTTCGGGGACAAGGAATCAGATCAGTGGTCCCCGACCAGCTCGGGGCCCAAATCAGCTCGGGGGTACCAGATCAAGTCAGGGGGCACTTAATCAGCCCAGGAGCCCCATACCAGCTCATGGGCCTTCATCAGCCTATTTGGGCCCAGCTCAGCTCGAGCCCCAAAGAAATTTCTTAACTCAGGAGGCTCAAATGAGCTTAAAGGGTACCAGATAGGCTCAGGGTGCACAAAACTAGCTCAAGGGGCACCAGACTAGCTTAGGGGCATGAGATGGGCTCAGGAGGCACAATGATGGCTCGGGAGGCACCAGATTGACTCAGGGACCATTAGTTTAACTCAGGGGGCAACATATCTGCTCAGAGGGTACCAGATCGATCAGCCCGAAGGCCAGAACAGCTCTAAGGGCACCAAAACAACTCATAGGGCACTAGGAAAACTCGGAGGCATCAGACTAACTCAGAGAGCATTAGATAGGTTCAAAGGCACAATAATTGGCTCAGGGGGCACCAGATTGGCTCAGGGGCCACCTCATTAGTTTAAAGGGCACGTGATAAGCTCAAGGGGCCAAGACCAGCTCAGTGGCCACCAGGTGAGCTCCGCCGGTACGATTCAATCGTTCAATTGGGACGATGGGGTATTAGGTGGAAACGGATGACGTGCCCATACTCTTCCCGGGCGCTTGGAAAGGCGACAGAATTCCCTAGCTGACCAAAAAAGGCACAAAATTGTCCGGCAATACTTTAACACGCGCATTGACGGGGGTCTGAGCCACCTTCGCATTGACGGGGGGCGGGTACCCGCCCCCCTAAGATCTCGAGAACCACGGTAGGTAGCGAAAAACGGTAAACGGCGTTGGGCTGCCCATCCACTTCTCCATCGAAAACATTTGAACCATTTTTTGTCAGGTCACATTTAAGGTCACGAGAGGTCAAAACATGCCCGTCATAGGGATAACATGTAAATTCAGTTTTTCGGCCATGAAATCTGAACAAGTAAAGATAGAGCAAAACGACTTGAACTATATGAATCCTCTTAGCAAGCCGAATCGAATGATATATAATTTGACCTTGCTAGGTCAAATCAAGGATTTGACCTGACCTGAGGTCAGGTCAGGGTCAAATTATATAAAATGCATATCAATAGAACGGCAAAGCCCAGGCGAGTCTAATGCAGCTAAAATAAATGCTCTATCACCATCCGTTACTGAGTTATTCCGTAAAAACCATTTTTCCCATGTATTTCCAATGGAGAGGTCATGCCTCGTACCTGACCTTAGGTCATTGATATCAAAAATACCGGAACATATTTTAGAGAACTCGGTGGAGCCATTATGTGATGTGAGTTTCAATCGGATAAGTTCACCCTGCTCCGACTTATGCTATCTTAAACTTTTTTTGAGGTCGGGTCACTTGACCTGTACTGGTGACCTGACCTGAGATGACCTAACCTTAAAATTTTCACAGAAGTTGTAAAAATGATGAGGGAAAAGGTATACCAAGTATGGCGGCGCTACGCGCCGCCGTTTTTCTGCTGTCTCCGAAAAACCCGAGGGGGGCGGGTACCCGCCCCCGTCAATGCGCGTGTTAAATCGCTAAATGCAGCCTAGTTGCATCTAAGTTCAACGGTGTAGAGCACTTAGTTTCGAGCGGCACGGCCCAAACGGAGTACACCGCCTAGCGATCAAAGGGCACTCCGGCACCGATGGGGGCACGTGCCCCTGTGCCCCCCTGGCTGCGCCCCTGCCCCCAACTTGAACATAGTTCCAACGCCCCTGCACACACTCACACAAACACTTAAGAAAAAAGCAGGGGCGGACGCAGACCCGAGTTTGGGGGGCAAACCCATGTCTGCCTCTCCTGGCGGGCGGGGGGGGAGCACGTGCGATTTAGATGCACGACAGACCTAGTATAAGCTACCTTTCCAAGTACATGATCGCTCCCCTGCGGGTGGGGGGAGGGCAAGATACCTTTACTTAAAGGTACGTCCAAGAGGGATACCTCCACGCTCGAGTAACGTCACAGGGGCGTGGAGGAATTCCTTCACCTTTGGGCCATGTGTTAAACTGCTGCTAATGGCACTGCCCGCTTACGAACTTGTGAGAATACAGGCAGGGTTGGCAGCAGCCGGCAGAAAGTGGTTTAAACCGGTTTAAACCGGCTGGCATAAACCCGGTGGCAACAAGTGGCAAAAACTATGAAATACTAAATATCAACTGATATTCGCGTTGGATATGAATACAAGGGCATCTTCTGGGGTGAAAACGTATATTACTGTGTATTGGGAGGCTTCAGTACTCTCCTCTTCCATTTCATCACACAACTTCAATAATCTGTTCAAACCGAATGGTCTTTTATGCCTGGAACCAATCCATTGGCAGATCCAGGGGAAGGAAAGAGGCCAGCCCTATAAAGTCGAAATAGTGCTTTTGCCCCCCCTCCACGGCCAGCAGTAAGAAATTTTAGGAACAATCAGCTTCCATTTAGGCTGTGTGACATTTTTTGTTCATCGGCTTTTTTATTTATTTATTTAGGGCCACTCCCAACAGGCACACTTGCCCAATTACAGGAAGTATTGGCGTGGGTGTTTAAGTATCCTCTCCACCGGGTCAGATCGGACACGGAAGGAGGTTTCCCGCCGTGGGGATTGAACCCACATTAATCCATGCTATCCGATCCGAAGACTGGCAACGAAGCCACTAGGCCACCCGACCCCAAGTGACCAGTTTTTTGCCGATCAGTTTGCCCCGCCCCCAAACGGACCGCCTGGATCTCCAAGTGAACTCACTTTTCCGATATGAAGGGTTTTTACAATGGATGAAGTGTCGTTGCTTCTATTGTTAGTTAGGAACCGGTACATACATTTTAGATGACGCCACAAGTGAAATACCACATCAGAAATGTAGGTATGTCAATATAAATATTTGTTCTCTAATCGCAAGAAATCGTATGCGTATTATTAAAGGGAGATACGCGAAAAAAATTTTATTGGCTAGATCAAAAGGTCACAAAAAGTTGTTTCAGAAGTCCTATTCTCATTTTCGCGAATTCGGCCTGCAAATGCCTTAACACGCGCATTGACGGGGGCGGGTACCCGCCCCCTCGAGTTTTTCGGAGACAGCAGAAAAACAGCGGCGCGCAGCGCCGCCGTACTTAGTATACCTTTTCCCTCATCATTTTTGCAACTTCTGTTAAAATTTTAAGGATAGGTCATCTCAGGTCAGGTCACCAGTACAGGTCAAGTGACCCGACCTCAAAAAAGTTTAAGATAGCATAAGTCGGAGCAGGGTGAACTTATCCAATTCAAACTCATATCACATAATGGGCTCACCGAGTTCTCTAAAATTTATTCCGGTATTTTTGATATCGATGACCTAATGTCAGGTACGAAGCATGACCTCTCCATTAGTAATACATGGGAAATATGGTTTTTACTGAATAACTCAGTAACAGATGGTGATAGAGCGTTTATTTTAGCTTCATTAGACTCGCCTTGGCTTTGCAGTTCTAATGATATGCATTTTATATAATTTGACCCTGACCTGACCTCAGGTCAGGTCAAATCTTTGATTTGACCTAGCAAGGTCAAATCATATATCATTCGATTCGGCTTGCTGCGAGATTCATACATTTCAAAGTCGTTTTGCTCTATCTTTACTTGTTCAGATGTAATGGCCGAAAAACTTAATTTACATGTTATCCCTATGACGGCATGTGACGGCATGTTTTTGACCTCTGGTGACCTTAAATGTGACCTGACAAAAAATGGTTCGAATATTTTCGATGGAGAAGCGGATGGGCTACCCAACGCTGTTTACCTTTTTGCACCTACCGTGGTTCTCGAGATCTTAGGGGGCGGGTACCCGCCCCCTCGTCAAGCCGAAGGTGGCTCAGACCCCTGTCAATGCGCGTGTTAAAATTGCTCTCAAAGTCAACATTTCTAGACGACTTTACCGGTACACCTCATATCGATGTATATGACGTACACACGGCTAAGGCTATCAATTTCTCTAAGAATTAGGTCATATCTATCCGAAACAGTGATGTAGAACTTTGGACTACTGCAGAAAAAAAACTTTAGAAAAAAACATTCCAAAACTATTTTGAAACAGAAATATAGGGCTTAAAAGAAATCACAATTAACCAATCAGAAGCCTAGGAATTCTCAAACCAGGGTCACGTGACCTATCTGACGCAAAAGTTTTGTCATTCGGGGGCTGAAGCAGAAAATGACTCAAGACCCGTGATACGAAACCGCTGAAGACTTGGGTAATTGTGTTTTCCGTTTTTAGGGCAAAATAATTCATTTTGTAGTTTTTAAAAGCTTTTAAAATTAATTGAAATACAAATACAGGAGAACAGACATTTGTATTACAAAAAACATTGTTTTTCAATTTTAAATAGTTTTCAAAAAGTAAGTGATGGTTGAAGGTTTCAGCACTTTATCGGAACTGGTAATCTATTTCGATAAGAAGTGAGTGGCCTCCCAACATTTTGCCGAATATACAAACATAATTGATAGTTTCGTAATCAGGATTTTTCAAATAGCAAGAAACCACAATAATAATTTTTTCGCGTATCTCCCTTTAAATAAAAGTTTGGTACATTCAACCTTATCTTATTTTGTATAATTTATTTCAGATATTTTATTCGAAGAGACAGTAGCCCACCCAAGGGGGAGAGGCAGACGCAGGCACCCATGGAGGGCAGAAATGAGTCTGATCTGGCTTTTAGTACCAGTTCTACTCTCACCTTGCCGTCCCTGCCCCTAGTGTGCCGCCCCTGCGTTAAAGCATTCGCCCAATATGTGATTCAAGCCACCCCTGTTCCGAAACTGCCGCCTCCTCACCAGGGAAAAAAATCATGCGCGTGACATGCCACCCCCCCCCATCAGCCTACCGCCCCCCCAAACGAAAATCCTAGGTGTGCGCCTGCCAAGAGATAAATGTATGGTATAATCGACCAATGGGGGTACAAGCCACTAGGTTTGAGAGCTTATGATCAGAAGAGACGAACAAAGTAGCTCGATAAGACAACATGCTTGAAAAAGGTGAATGTTTTAACCAGAATAGCTCAGTCAATGCTGATCTTCACTTGATAAGTATAGCTTACAGAAGCTCAAAAGTTCTGCTAATAAAGCAGTTTCCAAGCATTCAGGCTGAAATAATGTCCTTCACCATAAAAGATCCAGTACACCAGTCACTCGGAGGGGCTTGGGAATCCCCAGCTTGTACCTTTTCTAATGTTCGCCACTGCTCGGCGTTGAAGAAGACTCAAAACTGTCACCAAATACGACACGTAAAGTGATAACGGTCTTCGCATTAATATGTCGTGCACCTAAAAGGCGCTTGCCTTGCCTCCGATGGAGAACTGCATCGGAGACCCCAACGCATGGGCTGGATTCTTACTGAGCTCGAGCGGCTTGACTTTCTAGTCAGGAAAACTGTCTTATTTCATCTAGACTACCACCAGACATCCGAATTAGCCCCTGTTTGAGTAAGCTGATAATATCATCGATGATTAACAATTGAATGGATTAAAATGTGGATAGCATGCGATAAGGGGCGCAGCCAGGGGGGGGCACAGGGGGCACGTGCCCCCCCATCGGTGCCGGGGTGCCCTTTTGATTGCCAGGTGGTGTGCCCTCTTTGGGCCGTGCCGCTCGAAATTTAGTGCCCTACGTCGTTGAGCCTAGATGGAACTAGACTGCATTTAGTGATTTAAGCTATTGTTTGACAATTAAGTGCCTTTTTGGTCAGTTAGGGCATTCTGTCGCCTTTCCAAGCACCCGGGAAGAGTAAAGGCACGTAATCCGTTTCCAGATAATGCCTCATCGTCGCCAATAATCGTATGGGCAGAGCAAATCTGGTGCCCCTTGAGCTCATCTGGTGCCCCCTGAGCGCTGGTCTTGAACCCTGGAGCTGATCATGTGCCCTCTGAGCTGATCTGATGCCCTCGTAGTCAATCTGGTGCCCCCCCTGAGAAAATAATTGTGCCTTCTGAATCTATATAATGTTCTCTGAGTTAGTCTGATGCCTCCGAGCTTGCCTGGTGCCCTATTAGCTGTTTTAGTGCCCCTTGAGCTGATCCGGGCCCCCTGAACTTATTTAATGCCTCCCGTAGTTTATCTACTGTCCAGGGCCACAGCCAGGGGACACAGGGGGCACGTGCCCCCATCGGTGCCGGGTGCCCTTTTGATTGCCAGGTGGTGTACCCCGCTTTGGGCTGTGCCGCTCGAAATTTAGTGCCCTACGCCGTTGAACCTAGACGGAACTAGGCCGCATTTAGCGATTTCAACTATTGTTTGACAATTAAGTGCCTTTTTGGTCACCTAAAACATTCTGTCCTTTCCAATCACCCGGGAAGAGTATAGGCACGTAATCCGTTTCCAGATAATGCCTCATCGTCGCCAATAATCGTACGGGTGGAGCTCATCTGGTGCCCCCTGAAGGTGATCATGTGCCTTCTGAGCTAATATGATGCCCTCGTAGTCAATCTGGTGCCCCCTCCCCTGAATAAATAATTGTGCCTTCTGAACCTATATAATGCTCTCTAAGTTAGTCTGATGTCTCCGAGCTTGCCTGCTGCCCTATTAGCTGTTTTAGTGTCCCTTGAGCTGATCCGGGGCCCCTGAACTTATTTAATGCCTCCCGGAGTTTATCTACTGTCCAGGGGGGCACAAGGGGCACGTGCACCCATCCGTGCCGGGTGCGCTTTTGATTGCCAGGTGGTGTACCCTCTTTGGGCCGTGCCGCTCGAAATTTAGTGCCCTGCGCCGTTGAACCTAGATGTAACTAGACTGCATTTAGCGATTTCAACTATTGTTTGACAACTAAGTGCCTTTTTGGTCAGCTAGGGTATTCTGTCGCCTTTCCAAGCACCCGGAAAGAGCATAGGCACGTAATCCGTTTCCAGATAGTGCCTCTTCGTCGCCAATAATCGTACGGGCGGAGCTCATCTGGTGCCCCCTGGAGCTGATCATGTGCCCTCTGAGCTGACCTGGTGCCCTCGTAGTCAATCTGGTGCCCTCCTGAGAAAATAAGTGTGCCTTCTGAGCCTATAAAATACTCTCTGAGTTAGTTTGATGCCTCCGAGCTTGCCTGGAGTCCCTTTAGCTGTTTTAGTGCCCCTTGAGCTGATCCGGGCCCTCTGAGCTTAATTAATGCCTCTCGGAGTTGATCTACTGTCCAGGGGTGCAGCCAGGAAGGCACAGGGCACGTGCCCCCATCACTGCCGGGGTGCCCTTTTGATTGCCAGGTGGTGTACCCAATTTGGACCGTGCCGCTCGAAATTTAGTGCCCTAGCCGTTGAACCTAGATGTAAATGGACCGCATGTAGCGATTGAAACTATTGTTGGACAACTTAATACCTTTCTCGGTCAGCTAGGGTATTCTATCGCCTTTCTAAGCACCCGGGAAGGGTGTGGGCACCTAGTATGTGTCCACCTAATGCCTCATTGTCGCCAATAATCGTACGGGTAAAGCCAATCTGGTGCTCCTTGAGCTCATCTCGTGGCCTCTCAGCTGGTCTTGGCCCCTTGAGCTGATTACTTGCCCTCTAAGCTGATCTGGTGCCCCTGAGTGAATCGAGTGCCCCACGGAGCAAATAATTGTGCCTCCTGAACCTATATAATGCTCTCTGAGTTAGTCTAATGCTTCCGAGCTTGTTTGGTGCCCTAATAGCTGATTTAGTGCCCCTTGAGCTGATTCGGGCCCCCGAACTGATCTCATGCCTCCCCAAGTTGATTCTGTCTCCTAAGTCAATATGGTGCCTCTTCAGCTGATTAGGTGCCCCCTCAACTGATTATTGATGTCTCCTTAGATGGTCTGGTCCCCCCCCCGAGCTGGTTTGGTGGGCCCTGAGCCCACCTTGTGTCCCCTGAGCTGTTATGTTGCTCCCTGAGCTGATTTAGGTTCCTGCCATAGTCTGGGGGCTGGGAGCTGATCTGGACCCCGAGCGGATCGATCTGGTGCCACCTGAGCTGCACTAATGCCCCTTAGTCGATCTGGTGCCTCCTGAGCCCATCTGATGCCCCCCTGAGTAATCTGGTGTCCTTTAAGCTGATCTGAGCCTCCTTACGTGATTTCATGAGCAGATCTAAAGCCCTGAGCTGAGGTGGGCCCACAGAGGCTGATGAGGGCCCCTAAGATGGTATGGGGCTCCTGAGCTGATAAAGTGCATCCTGACTTGATCTGGTATTCCCGAGCTGGTCGGGGACCACTGATCTGATTGTTTGTCCCCGGAGCTGATCTGGTGCCCTATGGGCATCTGGTGTGCCCTGAGCAGCTATGGGGCTTTTGAACTGATTGGGCCCCGAGCTTATGAGGAATCCCTGAGCTGATTTAGTGCCCCTGACTTGAACATGCCCCCTGTGCTGATCGATCTGGTGCACCCTGAGCAGATTACTGCCTCCTGAACTTAACTAATGCCCCGTGAGTCGATCTGGTGCCTGCTGAGTCATCAGTGTGTCTCCTGAGCCCATCGTATTCCCTTTGAGCTAGTCTGGTGCCCCATGGCTAATATGGTGCCCTTTAAGCTGACCCGGGCCTCCTGGGTTGATTACGTGATTTCCTGAGCAGCTACCAGGCCCTGAGCTGAACTGGGCCCACAGGGGCTGGTGAGGGCCCCTGAGATAGTATGGGGCTCCTGAACTGATTAAGTGCCTCCATTCCCGAGCAGATCTAGGCCCCGAGCTGGTCGGGGACCAATGATCTGATTATTTGTCCCCGAGGCTGATTTGGTGCCCTATGGGCCGATCTGGTGTTTCCTGAGAAGCTCTGGGGCTTTTGAACTGCTTGGGCCCCGAGCTGGTGAGGGATTCCTGAGCTGATTTAGTGGCCCTGACTTGATCCTGCCCCCTGACCTGACTTGAAGCCCCTGAACTGATCTGGGGCCCCAAGAGCTGATCTGGGGCCCAAGAGTGGGTCTAGGTTCTGAGTGTACCCTGAGCTGGTCTGGGCGCTGAGCTTGTGAGAGCCCCTAAGTTGGCTTGAGGTCCCCTGAGGTGATCTGGCGCCTAAAACTGTTCTGGGGCTTCTTGAACTGGTTTAAGGCCCTATGAGCCTATCTGTGGCCCATTGAGGTAGTCTGATGGCCACATCTCTGGGACCAATGAGCTAGTCTAGTCCCTGGGTGAAGAATGAGCTGCTCTGTGGCCTGATCTACATCAGGGGCCCCTGAGGTGGTCTTGAATAGACAGATAATAATAACACAAGGCCAACTCCCATCATTTCGGGGCGGGTTCACTAAGCTAGTTTAGTCCTTGGAGGCACAACTGGGGGATGGGGAAGCTGCTCTGGGGGCCTCTGATCCACATTTGGGGGCCCCAGAGCTGGTCTTGAATAGATGGGGAATAAAAACACAATGGAAACTCCCCTTGTAAAACGGAGCTAACGAAGAATGAGGAATCTCTAAAACGGCTTGTAATAACTAGGCACCCCAGGTTATATAAATTGCTTATTATACCGGTGGATTCTGGGAAGGGATGATAAAAAGGCATGTGCCCCTGAGCTCAGAGCACAGCCCCTAAACCAGGATTTCTACTAATTAATTTAAATGAAGAACTAGTTGTTACAATTTTCAGCCCTGTCACACCATCCCCATCTAAGCCACCGGCCTGTTCACCTTTTATTTACTCTTAACTGGGACCGATCCTTGAGAATATGGAACTTAATAAACGAGTTCAAAAGGTATCTCCCAAATTTTTCCGGCAGCAAAAATGTGTTCTTCCAAAGACACTATGCCACTCCTCGTCCCACGGCGATTGTGGGAGGCAAGGAACTTAATCCGAGTTCAGCCAGGGCTCACTCGTCACGACAAAACCAGTGGGCATAACAAAAATCGACTCCAATATGCCTTAACACGCGCATTGACGGGGGGGCGGGTACCCGCCCCGCCCTCGGGTTTTTCGTAGACAGTAGAAAAACGGCGGCGCGTAGCGCCGCCGTACTTGGTGTACCTTTTCCCCCATCATTTTTACAACTTCTGTGAAAATTTTAAGGTTAGGTCATCTCAGGTCAGGTCACCAGTACAGGTCAAGTGACCCGACCTCAAAAAAAAGTTTAAGATAGCATAAGTCGGAGCAGGGTGAACTTATCCGATTGAAACTCATATCATATAATAGCCCTATCGAGTTCTCTAAAATATGTTCCGGTATTTTTGATATCGATGACCTAAGGTCAGGTACGAGGCATGACCTCTCCATTGGAAATACATGGGAAAAATGGTTTTTACGGAATAACTCAGTAACGGATGGTGATAGAACATTTATTTTAGCTGCATTAGACTTGCCTGGGCTTTGCGGTTCTAATGATATGCATTTTATATAATTTGACCCTGACCTGACCTCATGTCAGGTCAAATCTTTGATTTGACCTAGCAATGTCAAATTATATATCATTCGATTCAGCTTGCTAAGAGGATTCACATAGTTCAAGTCGTTTTGCTCTATCTTTACTTGTTCAGATGTAATGGCCGAAAAACTGAATTTACATGTTATCCCTATGACGGGCATGTTTTGACCTCTCGTGACCTTAAATGTGACCTGACAAAAAATGGTTCCAATGTTTTCGATGGAGAAGTGGATGGGCAGTAGGTAGAGTTGAAAATAACAAACATGCGATTTTCTCCTTTGCCTAATGTTTTTTGTTTGCCTCTAAGTGTGTAGAAACTGGAAGTAAAATTGTTATTTCCCAAAAAAATAATTTCGATTGGTGGAATTTCAGTTGAAAAGTTGGTGTTTTCCGCGTTTTTCTCTGTTTCGGCCGCCTGGTGCTAAAAAACTACATATTTAACCGCTCATAAAGGTAGTTATAAATTTCACTGGTTTAAAGATAATGCCAGTTTTGAAAACTAAAGAGCAAGAACTTTCTAAATATGGTTTTACTTTGTCAATACGGATTTATTTAGATGGGTAGAATCCCGCTGAAACATGTTGAATTTTTGGTATAATTTCCCAGTGTCGGCCGCCATTTCGGATAAAACATGCTACCTTGAACTAATTGCTTACTTGTTCTAATTATAATGCTCAATTCTCTTGGATGAAATTGTCTTTGCTGTTCTTACCTTCAGAAGTTACATTGCACTTTAAAAAAAATGTCTCAATGTATTTCATGACGGTATGATCAGGAGCATTGCATTGTCTCAGTCCAGAGAGAAATCGAACAGAGCCTTGTAGTCAGCTTTGCTCTCTGGCCTCTTCAGTATCTTCCTAGAATTCTCAGCGCTTCCAGGGGTAAATCCAGCGAGGTCTCCAGCTGCTCCTTGGCGATGGTGCATATGTGAGAAGTGGCTCGCTTAGTTTCACTGAATCCCAGCAGATCAGAGCTTGCAGGGTTTCAGCCTGGAAGTTGATGCGGAGAGCTCGGAACTGGCGAGTCAGTGACAAACCGAGCTCAGAACCCTTCCTGATATTGTCTATCATCACCTTCAATGCCAACCTTTTCTCATCCTCTTCGTCTGAGGCCAGTATGGTGATCAGCAGCAGCTCCGGGTGGGCACCAGCGAGGTCACCAGCTGCTCCATGGCGATGGTGGATGTGATCAGCAGCTCTTGACGATGTAGGGCTCCATCACGGCATAACTTCATCTGAGCAGCACTTTTGCGCTATCTGAAATTATCTCAGCATGTATCTGAGAACTGTCCAACAGCTTGCAGTCCCTCTTTATAGCAAATCACTGTTTTTAGTACACCCCGTTGATGAGCAAAGAGAGATACCTAGGTCCGCCGGGTCCTACCCCACTAACACGTTCTCCCTGGTCCACAGGTCCAGTAACCGGTTTGCGGTAGTAAACCAACGGCTGTGATCCGGGGGCCGTTCACATTGATCTGGAGGGATTGAGGGTCGGTGCCTGACTCCAGGGCCCGCATCATCTTGTACCCGCACTGCTGGTCCCAGCTTAGGTCTGCTAACACCTAGGAGGGTGACGAGTGGTTCACCCCAAGATATCGGGGAAGTCACTGTTGTAGGGTAGGGGCTGGGTGTGCAGGAGGAGGCAGCTGGTACGTCAGTCCAGGCTGGTGATCAAGTGTGAGGAAGCTGGTGATCCTCAGGGCGATCACCTGGCCTGGCCTCATCTCTTTCACATTTTCCCTGCTGTAGTGCATCAAAAACTCACCCTGGCCGTCTGTGAGCGTGACATGCTCTTCCTTGATATACCTAACGACCCTAGTGCCGCACTCCAGAGTGACCCAAGCCCTCGCCGTCTCTCCCTTTCCATCAAACTGTATGAAACTGATTCCAGCGGTCCTCGTTCATTCCTCCGCCTTTATCGTCACCCTCACCATTTCCCTCTCCGCTACCTGACCACCTTGGCCTGGTCCACCAGCAGACCGGGGTCCTCCGTGCTGACCAGCTTCATGTCCACGGTATAGGAGGAGAGGATGTTGGCCAGCGTCATCTGGGACACGCCGTCCCTCGTGACCACCATCACCGTCTCAGGAAATGCTCCCGGTTCTGCCGGCCGCTCCAGTTTCCAGAAGCATTGGTATCATCACTGCTGGTGGGAAGCTCATGCAAGGTGTCCTCCCACTCCTGGAGTAGCTTCTCCTGATTCTGCTGATGCTCTCTGTGCCTGGTGAAGAGCTCCTTCTCTCTTGTGGCTTCCTTGTGCTCCCTTTCCTCCCTCTTCTGCTTATCCAGCAACTCCATTTGCAGAGCCTTGTCTTGCCGTCCTCACTGCATCCATTCCAGCAATCACCACCTTGCCCTTGAAGCGAACCTTACTCCGCTGGTCGTACATGAAATCCAGCTCTTACTCAGATATTTTGGACTCCTTGGGGCACCTGCACCGGATGTGAGCCATGGACTTGCAGCTGATGGGGCAGCCGAGCTCAGCGTAGAGGGTGATGGGGCAGTGGCGACTGGATATGTCAAATAGCTTGTCCAAATCTTCCAGGACGCTCTCCCTCCCCTCATGCTTTCCCATATTTCTTCCTCGTACCTTTTGACTTCTATCCTCTACTGGCTACTCCCTTAATTTTGGTCCACAGCATTTACACTATCCCCGCTACCTCCCTTCTCTTCACCAGCGCCCCACCATATTACTGTTGACCTTCCACGCTGAGGGACAGCCTTTTCTACCTTCTTCGCCACCTCCATGTTGGGGATGTACCTGCAGTACCTACCTACCTAGGATCCCTAATCCTTTCCAGCAGTATTTTCTGGAGGACACTCCTACTAGTGAGGTGGACGGCAATAAAAAGCTTCTCAGAACTACCCACAATATTTGCTAGGTGAGTGTCAGCGGCTGACCTGGTCCTAGGACCACCAGACATACCAGCGGCTAGGAGAGGCTAGGATGCTAGGAGAGTATGAAGGGAGGCAAGTATATAGAGGAGAGTATAAGGTCAGGTTTACAAATTTTTAATACATATTTGAAAAATTGCACTTAATTTACGTAAATAAAATATTGAACAATTTTTATATTTAGGTGAAGGCAGTACATTTAACAAAGGTGGCGGCCGACACTGGGAAATTATACCAAAAATTCAACATGTTTCATCGGGATTCCACCCATCTAAATAAATCCGTATTGACAAAGTAAAACCATATTTAGAAAGCTCTTGCACTGTAGTTTTCAAAACTGGCATTATCTTTAAACCAGTGAAATTTATAACTACCTTTATGAGCGGTTAAATATGTAGTATTTTTAGCACCAGGCGGCCGAAACAGAGAAAAACGCGGAAAACACCAACTTTTCAACTGAAATTCCACCAATCGAAATTATTTTTGGGGAAAAACTATTTTACTCTCAGTTTCTACACACTTAGAGGCAAACGAAAAACACTAGGCAATGGAAAAAATCGCATGTTTGTTTTTCAACTCTACCTAATGGGCAGCCCAACGCCGTTTACCGTTTTTCGCTACCTACCGTGGTTCTCGAGATCTTAGGGGGCGGGTACCCGCCCCCGTCAATGCGAAGGTAGCTCAGACCCCCGTCAATGCGCGTGTTAACCTGCACATTGTAACAGATATCACATGCTCCGCTGATGTTAAGTATTTGCATGTGTTGGCTGTCCTTAAATCTATCCCAAAAAGTAGTGTTTTGGCTACTTCCATGGCATTATGGTGATATTTTGTTCCTTTTTTCGGTTTTAATCGAATTTTCCTTCTCCGTCAATGATTTCTTTGCATTTTTATTGAACCAAAGATGCCCAAAAATGATATAAACAAAGATATAGTAAGTTTTTAGGTTACGTTAAAAGTGCCCTTTTTCCCCGGGGTGCCCCTCAAAGTTGGTGTGCCCCCCCCATACGAAAGCTCTGGCTGCGCCCCTGCATGCGATCCTATTTGCGTTTGCCGCATTAAGGCTTAAGACTATGACTGGAAAATATATAATATTAAATAAGATGAACAAAATACCAGAAATACAGTGTAATTATCAGCATGAGGTTGGTAACAACTATTGGAAAACCCTTAAAGTTCAGTTTCCATAAATAATGGCAAATTTGGCCTCCCCAAGTTTTTGCCACTTTCTGCCACTTTTTGCCGGTTTAAACCGGTAAAAACCGGCTGGCGGCAGAAACCCCTCTCAACTGGCAAAAATGCCAACCCTGAATACAGGGTAATCAAGCAGTGGCGGATCCAGGGCGGGGGGTAAAAAAGGCAATTGCCCCCCCAAACGGAAAAGCTCGGGGCAAAACTATGTTCCCCCCAAAGCGATCAACCTCCTTTTTCCCCGACTCGTTTTTAGCTTGTAAGCAAGAGTTTGGTGCTTCAACTCTCAACTTCAAACAGAATTAGTGAAGTTCAGTGTAAATATTGGGGCTTGGATAGGGGAAAAAGTATCTTTTTTTAAATTTTGTTCAAGTTGTTCCTGGTAACGCTGCTGGAGTCGGAGTCTCACTAAAGTCATCAAGGGACTTGTCATGGAGACCCCGACCCCACCACCCGAACGAGCAACTCCCTCAATGGAGGGTTAATTTAGAACAGGGGCGCAAGTTTCCATATATTTGGGGGCTCGAGCCCCCCCCAATGCTCGGAGAAGCCCCCCAATGACCCGACGAGCCCCCCCAATCCCAAGTTGCGGGCCCCTGCGGACAGAGCCGGGCCCCTGCCACGATTCCGGGCCCCAGTGGTCTACTTGGGCTAGCTTTGGCTGAGACCAGGCTCCCTCCCATGCTTGCGGGTGCCCTGTGGGCCACCCTTAACCTCGGTGTCAGCAACCGGCCCCTAACGATATTTTTCAGGCCCACTTTGACTGCAGCCGGGTCCCTAATTCCGGCAGTTTCGGGTCTCCTGTCATCCAACCGGGCCCTCTGTGATCCACCCGGGCCCCCTGTGGACTGCAACCGGGCCCCCTGTAATCCACCCGGGCCCCCTGTGACTGCAGCCGGGCCCCCTGTGATCTATCCGGCCCCCTGTGACTGCAACCGGGCCCCTCTTTGATCCACCCGCACCCCTGTGACTGCAACCGGGCCCCTGTCATCCACCCGGGCTCCCTGTGACTGCAACCGGGCCATCTGTGATCCACCCGGCCCACCTGTGACTGCAACCGGGCCCCCTGTGATACACCCGGGCCCCCTGTGATTACAACCGGACCCCCTATCATCCACCCGGACCCCCTGTGACTGGGATCAGGCCATCTGTGATCAACCCGGGCCCCCTTTAATTACAATCGGGCACCCTATGATTCACCCGGGCCCCCTGTGACTGCAACCGGGCCATTTATGATCCACCCGGGCCTCCTGTGACTGAAACCGGGCCCCCTGTCATCCACCCGGGCCCCCTGTGACTGCAAATGGGCTATCTGTGATCCACCCGGGGCCCCTGTGACTGCAACCGGGCCCCCTATGATCCACCCAGGCCCCCTGTGACTGCAACCGGGCCCCATGTGATCCACCCGGGCCCCCTGTAATTACAACCGGGCCCCTATGATCCAACCGGGCCCCCTGTGACGGCAACCGGGCCCCCTGTGACTGCAACCGGGCCCCCTGTGACTGCAACTGAGCCATCTGTGATCCACCCGGGGCCCCTGTGACTGCAACCAGGCACTCTGTGACTGCAACCGGGCCCCCCTTTGATCCACCCGGGCCCCCTGTGACTGCAAACGGATTCCCTGTGGTTCAACCGGGCCACCTGTGACTGAAACCGGGCCCCCTGTCATCCACCCGCAACCGGGCCCCCTGTGACTGCAACTGGGCCATCTGTGATCCACCCGGGGCCCCTGTGACTGCAACCGGGCCCCCTATGATTCACTCAGGCCCCCTGTGACTGCGACCGGGCCCCCTGTGATCCATCCGGGCCCCCTGTGACTGCAACCAGACCCCCTGTGATTACAACCAGGCCAGTTAAGATCCACCCGGGCCATCTGTGATCCACCCGGGTCCCCTGTGACTGCAACCGGGCCCTCTGTGAGCCATCCGGCCCCCTGTGACTGCAACCGGGCCCCCTGTAATCCACCAGGCCCCCTGTGACTGCAATCGGGCCCTCTGTGATACACCCGGGCCCCCTGGGACTGCAACCGGGCCATCTGTGATCCACTCGGGGCCCCTGTGACTGCAGCCATGCACTATGTGACTGCAACCAGGCCCCCTGTGACTGCAACCGGGCCCCCTGTGACTGCAACCGGGCCCCCTGTGACTGCAACCGGGCCCCCTTTGATCCACCCGGGCCCCCTGTGACTGCAATCGGGCCCCCTGTGACTGCAATCGGGCCCCCTGTGATCGACCCGGGGCCCCATGTGATCCATCCTAGGCCCCTTGTGATCCACACGGGCCCTCTTTGACTGCAACCGGGCCCCCCGAGATCCACCCGGGCCCCCTGTGACTGCAAACGGATTCCCTGTGGTTCAACCGGGCCACCTGTGACTGCAATCGGGCCCCTGGAATCCACCCGGCCCCCTGTTATCCACCCGGGCCCCTGTGACTGCAAACCGGGCCCCCTGTGACTGCAAGCGTGCCATCTATGATCCACCCGGGCCCCCTGTGACTGAAACCGGGCCCCCTGTAATCCACTCGGGCCCCCTGTGACTGCAACCGGGCCCCATGTGATCCACCCGGGCCCCCTGTAATTACAACCGGGCCCCCTATGATCCACCCGACCCCCTGTTATCCACCCGGGCCCCTGTGACTGCAACCGGGCCCTCTGTGATCCGCTCGAGCCCCTGTCACCGCAACCGGGCGCCTGTGATCCACCCGGGCCCCTGTGACTGCAACCGGGACCTGTGACTGCAACCGGGACCTGTGACTGCAACCGGGCTCCCTGTGGTCCAGGAGGCGCGGGTCCTCTAATGCCACGGACGGGCCCTTGCCATGAGTGCGGGGCCCCGTGGTCTATCTGGGCTTGCTGTGGCTGCGGCCGGCCTCCCTGGTATGCTTGCCTGGCATGCTTGCTTGGGTGCGGTCCCCTTTAGGGCCACCCATAATCGCTGTGTCTGCAAACGGGCCCCTAACGATATTCTCAGACCCATTTTGACTGCATCCGGGGCCCTATTTCTGGCAGTCTCGGGACGTTTTTGGTTCCTCTGTGACTGCAATCGGGCTCCTTGTATTCTGCCTTGGCCACTTTTAGTCTGCCCGGGGCCTTTGTAGGTGGTCTGGGCTTTTGTAGTGTGCCTGGGTCCTGTGTGGTCCGCCCGGGCCCCTGTGGTCTGCCTGCGCCCCTTGTGGGCGGTCTGGGCTCCTTTTAGTCTGCCCGGGCCTTCTGTGGTCTGCTCGGATCCCCTGTGGTCTACCCAGCCCCCTGCGGTCTGCCCGGCCCCTTGCAATTTGCCCGGGCTCCTATGGTTTGTCCGTGTCCCTGTGGTCTGCAAGGAACCACAGCACTAGCGGATCCACGGGAGGGGGGTAAAGGTAAAATCGGGGGATTTGATGCCCTCCCCAAATCCGCCGATTTTACCGATTTTTTATGGATTTTCTTCAAACAAAAACCTTATGTTTTTCACGATTTGGGGCCCCGTTGCCCCCCTCCCTCCACCATCGGCCTGAATCCGCCCCTGATTCCACTCCTCCCACTTCGCTGTATTCGGGAACCCGTGCTATAATTTCAGGCTCCCCCTGGGCTACCCAGGCCTCCTCTGGCTCTAGCCGGGCTCCTTGCCTTGCTTACGACCCCCGTAGTTCACCACCCCCGCCCCCACCGTACGCAGCCGGGCCCCTTCCGATAAGTACTGGTTTAATAAATTGACATGTTTGTTATTTTGGCATCTCTCCACCGGCACTACTTTTCTTCATTGATATATTTCTAGGCATTTTTGTCAGAAATGTGCATAAAGTTTTCCATTTTTGTTTGTTCTAGTGGAATTTTAAATACAGACAAATTTAAGTCTCTTAAATTTGTCTGTCAAAAAGTGTATCATATTTTGTCGTCAAATCTGGGTCAAATAATGTGCGTCCGCCGGCGAATGGTAGCCTCTTAATTTCCCGGGCTTGTCAGCGTAGCGCGAAGGAAGCTAAGGCATGCTCCTGGCTCTCTTGTCGCATTCGCCGAGGCGAATGATTTGCACAAAGTTTGCCTTGAACAGTAAAATTGGCATGCTTATGATTCAATCGGCTTGTGTCTACTCTGGAAAAGTTTCGTTAGCCTCTGATTTTGATTTTACGTTTGGGCTTTTCGTGTCAATCCAAATCGTGCTCCGATGCGCAGTGTTGAATGGCAAGTGAAGTGATTGTTTGCTATTAGCTCCTGTCGGGCTAAATCACTAATGAGTGATGATCCCCTGTCTGGCTCCCCTGATGGCTAAATACCAAGACTTGGAGAATATTTTGCCCCTATGGCCGCCAGTGACGTATCTAGAATTTGGGTAAGGGGAAGGGGGAAGGGCAAAGCCTCAGGGGACAGGGTGACACTTAGCCACCCGAAGGGCGCACTTTTCACCCAAAGGGCGACCAATCGTCGCATCCCGGGGAGGGGAGAGTTTGGGGGCGGCATTTTGTCCTCAGAGGCTCTTGGGTTTAAGGGGTGGCTGCCCCATTCGCCCCCCCTGGTGGCCACCCCATTCGCCCCGCCCCCTGGTGGCTGCAGCCGGGTCCCTACTCCCAGTAGTTAATACCCTGTGGATGCAGACGGGCCTGCCATGGATGCGGTTCGTGTAACTGCAACCAGCCTCTGCCATGCTTGCCATGCGGGCCCCTGTGGTATCCTGGGCCCCTGTGGTCTGCCCGGGCCACAGAGTGCGAAGTATGGCATTTTCGACGAGATCTCGTCGGTGCGAGTGCCCTTGGAGACAGGAGCGAGTGGTGCGAATTTTATCAGCCTGGTGCGAATTTGCAAGACTGGTGCGAGGAAGTTGACACTGAAAAAATGACTGAATAGTTAGGAAGACACAGGAGGAGGCCTTATAAAAAGTCCTTAACTAACTAATAAGAGGTAGTATTGCATCGTGTGGGTAGGAATGTGTGCGTTTTTCTCCCTGGTATATGGCAGATTGGTGCGAATTTTTTTAGGCTGGTGGTGCGACTCGTCTGGCCTGCTGCCATACTTTGCAGACTGGCCGGGTCCCATTTGGTCTGCACGGACTCCTTGTCTGCTAGTGCCCATTTTGTTCTGATCGAGCCCCTTAAGGTCTGCCCGGGCCTCCTGTGGTTTTCCTGGAGCCCTTTTGGTCTGTCCGGGCTTCTGTGTGGCCTCTGCGGACCCCCTTTTGTCCGTTCGGGCCCCTTTTGTCTGCGCGGGCCCTCTGTGGTTTGCCCGGGCCCCTCCCAGTCTGCAAAGTATGGCACTTTTGGCGAGATCTTGTGGTGCGGACACCCTTCAGGTGGTTCGAACTTTGGAGCAAACAAATGCCCACTTTTGCTGTATGGTGCGAGGGAGCTCAATTCAAACACCCACAGAGGTCTGAGAAGGGAGAAACTGGTAAAAACATCGAAATTTCCGGGTCAGTGAAATTTCTCACCAATGCTTGGTGTGAATTTTAGGCTGCTGGTGGTGCAAAAAATCTACAAGGCTGGTGCGGACTCGTCGGGTCTGATGCCATACTTTCCAGACTGGGGCCCCTCTGTGGTTAGCCCGGCCCCTGTGTCTTGCTCGGGTCCCTGTGGTCTGCCCGGGTCCTTTCATCTGTCCAGGCCCCGTGTGGTCTGCCCGGGCCCGCTGCCCAGCCAGCAATTCCGACCGGGCCCAGAGCGGGCTGGGCCGGGCCCTGCCCGAGCCCTAAGACTCATAGTTAGCCACATAGACTCGGGCTGAGCCCGACATTAGGTCGGGGGATGACAACTTGCCCGAGCGGTAGAGCCCGGTCTTGCTTGACCATGGGCTCTGCCCAGGCGCAGCGGAGCCGGACCTGGGCTGAGCCCATGTACATACGCGGGCTCTGCCCAGTCAACGCCCAGCATATATCTGGCAGAGTCCAGCCAAATTGCTGGCTGTGTGTGGTCTGCTCGGGCCCCTTGTGGGCATACCGGCGTCCTTTGGTTTTCTGGGTTCCTGTGGTCTGCCCAGCCCCTTTGGTGTACTCAGGCCCTCTGTGGTCTGTCTGGGCCCCCTTGTGGTCTAAGAATATCGTGCAGAAACTGAAGCTGTTGTGTTAGTCGCATATTTGCAGGAGTTCCTTATTTGTTGGCAGTTTCGTGCCCCAGATGGTGTATCTGTGCTCCCTGTTGCCGAAACCGGCCCCCTGCCATGCTTGCGGGCCCCCTGTGGTTTTCCCGGGCAACGTGCGGCCGGTCCCATGCCTCTTGGAACATTCGGGGAAAAATGTCAGGCCCCCCATTCCTTTTGTACTGATCCTATATGAGGATTGTAAAGGGAAATAGGCAGTACCACCTATTCATAGTACCCCTTGACCAGTACCCAGTGTTGTAAAATGTCATGAACTGACAAGGTGAATGGATCAGAAAAAGGTGTCTTGATCATGTAAAATGAATATCAGTAGGTTCGATTTCCCCGCTGATAAAGGAATTTCGTACTTCGATCTCTACCTTTCATTTGTATCAAATTATTCGCGATAATGCGGTTTTGTTCCAGGTGTGAATGTTAAAATGGTTGGACAGTATAAACATAAGTCGGGTGCACAAAAGCGTAAAACAAAGAACATTCAATACCGAGGGGCTGCTCTGGCAAAACTACCGAAACTTTGTTCTTTTTTCAGGTAACCTATGAATCTAAAATCGTCTTGCTTATTTTGCAAACTGTTACAAAATGACCACGATCATATTTGTATTTAATCTCTAGCAACGTACGCGTCCACTTAAAGTAGTTCATATCACTACTATTTTTGGTACTTTGCAAGCTACGTTCATTTATCGACCGCAAAAATTAAAACCCCAATTTAAAACTAACTCGGAAAAGTGCAATGTGTAAAGTTTCCAGCAAAACGGTAAAGTAAGGTTGTAATTCCAATCCTTCTTTTCCTGATCATTGCCTTCCTCGGCCAGGCCACCAGCTGGATCCCGTTTGCTAAAAGACCCTCCAGCATCCATCCCTCCTGCGTCGTCCGGGGCTGATCCCGTTGTACCTCCGGAGGAGAGCATCCCGCGTGGACGACGAAGACGGTAAGGAGACACCTACTTGTCCAATATCCTTACATAGTTTGGCAGCTCGTTCAAAAGATTGGGTCTTCTGTCTACTTTTTAGGCTAAATAGTGCAAATCAGGAACAGTGACGAATAGTGCGCTAAAAATTGTTATTTAACCTTTGCAGTCAGTTTTCGACAACAAACGGTCGAAAATACGTTTTTTCGGTCACATTTTCATTAAAAAATACGGGCCCCCCATCATGTACGGGCCCCCCATCATGTACGGGCCCCCATCATGTACAGGCCCCCTTTCGAGCCGGGTGCCCCCAATCGAAAACATAAAGTTGCGCCCCTGATTTAGAAGCCAAAGTTTAACGTCCCACAAAGCACAGAGACGGCCGCCCCGCTCAGGTCACCCTCTCACCAGTCAGTTGCCAGCCGACCTGTACGTCGGGTAAACTATTGAGCGCCGGAGCGTCTCAGGGGAACCGATCCCAAGCCTGGACATGCACTGCCACTGCATGCTTCTGAGCAGCAGGCCGGAGCCCAACGCTCTACCAACTGAGCTACCGGGGCGGCTTGAGTCCATATTTTTCACCCCGTGGTGTTTTTTTTTTTTTGCTTTTGGTCTCCGGTTCCCAAAATCCTACTGAAAAGGCATATTGTAACGCAATTTTTCACTGCGCGACGTTTTTTTTGCTTTTCGACTTTCGTTTGCCCCTCCCAAACCAACCGGCTAGATCCGCCACTGTAATCAAGGTTATCCTAAATGCAATAAGTAATCATTTCATCTTCGATTCTGGGCCTCTTTAAGCAAAAATTTGGATATTTAATCATTTAGGGGAAAGTGCCCATATTACGCACAGTGCCCAATTACACACGAACGTTAGAAAACTCTCAAAAGATGGCAGCGCACTGCAACAACAACCAGCTGACTGCCACTATCGCATTCTGCTGCCTTTCCTGTTTGAACGTGACACGGGAAGGACAGGACACCGCGAGCTCCAAGGTATTTATAACGCTTTTGCTAATCAGTATTATTTTCCTTGACCTATGAAAATGCGTCCATGTAATTTGCATGGTCTCACCTTTTCGCTTTTCGCCACAATAAGAAAACGACTAACGTTTGATCGGCGTGCGCTATTGGGGAAGGGAAAAGTGCTAATTTCGTCTACGATAATATCTTTGATGTGCCATTTTTATCAGTCCAGATATGCGATGCAGAAGCTCGGCTGTGCGCTATTTGGAAGTGGTGCCCAATGACGCACGACTCATGCTGTCTCAATCCCGCACAGTTTGAATTATAGATGATTTTTGCGTATGGTTTATTTTTTGCAATGTAAAATATGCGAAATGATGATGTAAATCGCTTGTTTTCCATGGGGTAAAAACGAATATTTAAAATAATGTATTCGTCCTTACTGGTGCTATAGCATATGACGCCGGAGCCAGGGGCGTCGCGATTTTCCACGCTCTCGATCTCAGATACGAAGTATTGAAGGTAAATGTGGTTCTAGTTCATATCATCGGAAATACGACGTCAAGACTATATCACAAGACAGTACTCCAGATTCAATTTGGCTCTATAAGTTTGGTACTACCTATAGGAAAATAATTGCTCTGGAATGCTTTTAAAGCCCATGGACGCCTGGGGTTCATGCACAGGTCTATTAGAAGCATACATGTATTTCCGTAGAGCACGCTAAAAATGCATGGTAAAAACCCACTGATGATAAGACGAATCAGCGCCCGGACGGTGGCTCCGGGACCCCGGGAGTGCCATAATTCACGTCCCCGCCAGGAGTGCGTCCGGTGGGAGGCATGTGTGCCCTGTAGGGGGCTGGACTGACTCATTTGAAATCCTTTAAATTTCTATCGAATTTTTTTAATTGGCCCGGTAGTTTCAAGGACCAGAGAGGGCTTTGAATAGACCTCCAGCCGCTACTGGGTGGTGGTAATAAATATCACTTGAAACGTTTGGTGATCAGCCCGCGTAATCCCTCATTCCATCTCCTGTGCACCTACCCGCACTGGCAATCATTTTGCAGCGGCTTTCTAGACGAGATTTTAATTTCCTTTCTTTTCCTTTTCCAGATCCCGTGTGCCTTGTCATGGCGCGTGTACGCCGCGCGGTTAACTGGACCCACAAAGGACTAAGCACGGCTGTGGAAAAAGTTCGAATGAAACTCCTAAGCCTGAGAAAGGCATCCCAGGTCTTCAATGTCCCCGTCCGGACAATTCGAGACCACCTGAATGCCAACTTACGGGAGGCTCCAGGGAGATCGGCCGTATTCAACCGCGCTGAGGAGGCAGATCTGACTGCAAGGCTGAAACGTCTAGCTAGAATCGGCTACGGGGTGACACTTCCGGAAATCCGAAAGGTGGTGTTCGAATTTTGTGAGAGAAACGGCAAAGCTACTCCGTTCAAAAACGGCCTGGCTGGAAAGAAATGGCTCAAGGGCTTCCTGAAGAGGAATCCAGGTCTCTCAGTCAGGCAGTCAGAGAAGCTAAATTTTGCACGTGGGCAGAAAATGAACAGATCAACTGTCAGGGAATACATCAACCTTCTGAAAACCCGCATGACTGAACTGGGTATCATGGACAAACCTGAGCGCGTGTTTAACGCTGACGAATCTGGCGTGCAGCTGACTATGGGTAAAGCCCCTCGTGTCATTGCCTGTAAAGGTGACAAACGTGTGTACCAGCAAGTGCCCGCAGAGAAAGCTGAGACGGTATCAGTCATGGTGGCGGGGAACGCCTCAGGATCTTTCATACCTCCGATGATCGTGTACAAGGGAGCCAGGATGCAGCCACAGTTCGGTATGAAAATGCCGCCGGGGTCGAAGATCGCACTCAGTCAGTCTGGCTACTTCAACTCGTTTCTGTTCATGCAATGGTTGGATCACTTCGGTCGCTTTAAGCCCAGCGGCAAAGTCCTCCTGATAGTCGACGGCCATCGGAGTCATGTGAGTGAAGATGTGGCAGACAAAGCGGAGAAACTCGAAGTGGAACTGTTGTGTTTGCCGTCCAACACGACACACGAACTACAACCGCTAGATCGAACCTTCTTCGGTCCCTTCAAGACCTACTTCAATGCAGAGTTCCAGGCTCACCTGCGCACTCACCCTGGACAATCACTGAGGAAGGGGCCAGCCTTCGAGACCCTTCTGGCGGCGGCCCTCCAGAGGGCTTCGAAGCCATCGACTCTTGTCAATGGGTTCAGAACAACTGGAATGTTTCCTCCTTCCATGGCAGCAATCGATGAAGAGGCGTTCGCTCCTGCTGATGTCTCGGAGCGACCACTGGGCTCCGAAGAGCTGCTGGCGACGCCCCCAAGAAGCGTTGAAGACGAGCCAGAAGATGTCTTGGAAGTGTCAGACATATCCGAGAAGGTCGGATCTGAAGACCCAAGCTCTCAGGAACTGGAGCTGAGCACCACCAGTTTCGAAAAACTGCTAGCTACACCAAAGAGTAAAAGGGAACAGGTGAAAAGGAAGTCTATCAATAGTTCAGCGGTGGTGGTAACGAGGCGAATTTTTGAGCGTGAGAGCAAGAAGCAGAATAAGGAATCCTGTGATAAGAAAGGAAAAGACAAGAAAGAACGTGAGAAGCAGAAACAAATGGAACCGCAGCCATCCTCGTCCAGCAGTGTACTCTGCATTTACTGCAGTATGCGGTTTGAGCTCAGCTGCGAACAGTGGATCCGATGCAATATCTGCGGTGGGTGGGCATGCGTCCCCTGCACTGACGCACACCGTCACCAAAAGGCATGGGTCTGTGATCCATGTCGCCCTTGAGGCAACACACGCATGTCCGTTCTGCGTAACTGCTTCTTTTCTGAGCAGTTTTATGCTTCTTGTATGCATTTGTGATGCATTTCGGTAGCTTCAGGATGATTTGGGCGGCATGGCAGGACATTTGCTCGTTTTCGTTCTGAGTCGTTTTCGTTCATCCTACGTCTGGATGATTTTGAAGTTAGTTAAGCAAAACAGGTTGATTTGTGCAATAAACCATTTTCGAACTGTGCTTTGTTTTATACATAAGTATCTGATCTTATAATCACTAGAATAATAAAATGCCACATAATTTTCCGACTTCAGCTCAAGAGCTTTAATAATAAATAATAATTGTTGGGGTTTAACGACGCACCAACTGCCAGGGTTATACGGAGTCGCAAACTCTCACCCTGTTGGGAGGGATTTGCGGGATCAGATCAACTTATTCAGAGGCTCTGCCCGGACCTGAACCCGGGACCTGTGGCTCAGAAGGCAGGCGCTCTACCACTGAGCCACGCATCCACTCTCAAGAGCTTTGACCTGGGGCGAAGGTCACGTGATAACTTACGTAGATCATGTTGCATATGGGTTGATTCATCTGAACAAGGCAACAGCTTGATAGCTGTACCACGTATATGTCTCCTTGACCTTAGGTGACCTTACAAGACTTTTACGGACGTCATTGACTAAATAGTTCATATGGGTCATACAAAATCGCCTATTATAACATCGGTCTCACAAGTTCTTGACCAAAATGAGCGGGAGCTTGTCAGCATGGCCAATTATTCGTTTTTCCCATTGACATACAAAATGTCACTGACCTGACCTGACCCTAGGTCACACATTCCAAAATCGGAAAAATACAAGTTGTCAGGTACTTCTCATCGTATTTAGTGGTATGAATTTGATGTTCATCGGCTAAAAACTCTTTCGTTAATAGATAATTTAACGAGCTCAGAGTTGGTGCCACTTTGTGACTTTGTGACCTGACATGACCTAACCTGTATGCAATTTCTCCGGATAACATGCAGAATCGATCTTTGAACAGCAATTCAAAGTTACATGAGGCTATCTTAAACCGTTTCGGAGCTATCGTAGAAAATATACGAGGGATCGAAAAGACCCTCACTAGGGCAAGGGTTAATAATGTGATGTGCGCTTTTTGGTGCGTTAGGTGTGCGTTATTGTGGCACTAGTTCCCTATTACGCACAAATGTAGACCTTCGGAAAATTAGTTGTTACCGAAAATTTAGGCGATTTAAAATGTGGCTCTACTTTGACATCAATTAACAATTCACTAATCTATAAGCATTCAATTTTTTGATATCGTGACGCAAGTAGGTTCGCCGCAAAATAACTTTTTCCCTTAGGTGTGCGTTATATGGGCACCTTCCCCTAATTTTCCCATGTTCTATTCTGCGAGGTGTGACGTAATATCCGGTGATCTGCGCTTCCTTTTGGAAGGGGGCTGGGGGGGGTTGGGAGCAAATATGTAATTGCTCGACAGACCTCAGTGTGCAAAGTATGGCATTTTCGACGACATCTCGTCGGTGCAATTGGCCTTCGAGACAGGAGCAACTGGTGCGAATTTTAGTAGCCTGGTGAATTTTAGTAGCATGTTGTTTCTGAAAACCTATTCTCATTTTTGCAAATTCGGCCGGCAAATGCCTTAAAATTGCTCTCAGTCAACATTTCTAGACGACTTTACCGGTACACCATATATCGGTGTATATGACGTACACACGGCTAAGACTATCAATTTCTCTAAGAATTAGGTCATATCTATCCTAAACAGTGATGTAGAAATTTGGACTACTACAGAAAAAATTACTTTAGAAAAAAACATTCCAAAACTATTTTGAAACAAAATATAAAGTTTAAAATAAATCACAATTAACCAACCAGAAGCCTAGGAATTCTCAAACCAGGGTCACATGACCTATCTGACGCAAAAGTTTTGTCATCCTGGGGCTAAAGCAGAAAATGACTCAAGACCCGAGATTCGAAACCGCTGAAGACTTGAGTAATTATGTTTTTTTCGTTTCTCGGGCAAACTAATTCATTTTGAAGTTTTTAAAAGCTTTATAAAATTAATGCAAATACAAATAGAGGAGAACAGACATTTGCATCACAAAAAAACATTGTTTTTCACGTACCGGAAGTTAGCAGAGATTTGGCAGAGATATAGCAGGGATATAGCAGGGATCGACGGCCCCTACGAATTTCCTCAAATTTTCTCTGTACATCGAGGGCATGTTAAAGTAAAATAATTCAGCAGAATTTCCATTTTGCATTCACTATTTTCGGCGCCAGGGGTGAAAAACTAAAGAGCCTTAGGGCATAATCGACTATCATAGGACTTCAGAGAATAAGGCCTGCTCCGCCGACCAGTGTCGCGTCAACTAGGTCATGATGCACATCATTTTAAAGCTCTCAATTGCCCAAACACAGTGCGACAGTCAAATCTGACCTGGGGCCTCAGGGGTCTCCCTGAGGCCCCTTTGAAAATATTGGCTCTATGGGGAGGCCCCTTCGATTTTCCAGCAGACGTGCATGTGCATTCCCCTATCGATGTCAGTTAATCTGGTTAAAAGACCCCCTTTTGCATTGATAAATGAGGCCCCTCAGGGGCCTCCGAATATTTCCATGCAGCATATTGGATGCTCAGCGCATGTTCACCAGGTCATGATGCACATCATTTGAAAGCTCTCATTTACCCAAACACAGTCCGACAGTAAAATTTGACCTGGGGCCTCAGGGGTCTCGCTGAGGCCCCTTTGAAAATATTGGCTCTATGGGGAGGCCCCTTCGATTTTCCAGCAGACGTGCATGTGCATTCCCCTATCGATGTCAGTTAATCTGGCTGAAAGACCCCCTTTTGCATTGATAAATGAGGCCCCTCAGGGGCCTCCGAATACTTCCATGCAGCATATTGGGTGCTCAGCGCATGTTCACCAGGTCATGATGCACATCATTTGAAAGCTCTCATTTACCCAAACACAGTGCGACAGTCAAATTTGACCTGGGGCCTCAGGGGTCTCGCTGAGGCCCCTTTGAAAATATTGGCTCTATGGGGAGGCCCCTTCGATTTTCCAGCAGACGTGCATGTGCATTCCCCTATCGATGTCAGTTAATCTGGCTGAAAGACCCCCCTTTTGCATTGATAAATGAGGCCCCTCAGGGGCCTCCGAATATTTCCATGCAGCATATTGGGTGCTCAGCGCATTTTCACCAGGTCATGATGCACATAATTTGAAAGCTCTCTATTACCCAAACACAGTCCGACAGTCAAATCTGACCTGGGGCCTAAGGGGGTCTCGCTGAGGCCCCTTTGAAAATATTGGCTCTATGGGGAGGCCCCTTCGATTTTCCAGCAGACGTGCATGTGCATTCCCCTATCGATGTCAGTTAATCTGGCTGAAAGACCCCCTTTTGTATTGATAAATGAGGCCCCTCAGGGGCCTCTTAATATTTCCATGCAGCATATTGGGTGCTCAGCGCATGCTCACCAGGTCATGATGCATATCATTCGAAAGCTCTCAATTGCCCAAGCACAGTGCGAAAGTCAAATCTGACCTGGGGCCTCAGGGGTCTCGCTGAGGCCCCTTTGAAAATATTGGCTGTATGGGGAGGCCCCTTCGATTTTCCAGCAGACGTGCATGTGCATTCCCCTATCGATGTCAGTTAATCTGGCTGAAAGACCCCCCTTTGCATTGATAAATGAGGCCCCTCAGGGGCCTCCGAATATTTCCATGCAGCATATTGGGTGCTCAGCGCATTTTCACCAGGCCATGATGCACATAATTTGAAAGCTCTCTATTACCCAAACACAGGTCGACAGTCAAATCTGACCTGGGGCCTCAGGGGTCTCGCTGAAGCCCCTTTAAAAATATTGGCCCTATGGGGAGGCCCCTTCGATTTTCCAGCAGACGGGCATGTGCATTCCCCTATCGATGTCAGTTAATCTGGCTGAAAGACCCCCTTTTGCATTGACAAATGAGGCCCCTCAGGGGCCTCCGAATATTTCCATGTAGCATATTGGGTGCTCAGCGCATAGTCATCAGGTCATGATGCACATCATTTGAAAGCTCTCTATTACCCAAACACAGTCCGACAGTCAAATCTGACCTGGGGCCTCAGGGGTCTCGCTGAGGACCCTTTGAAAATATTGGCTCTATGGGGAGGCCCCTTTGATTTTCCAGCAGACGGGCATGTGCATTCCCCTATCGATGTCAGTCAATCTGGCTGAAAGACCCCCTTTTGCATTGATAAATGAGGCCCCTCAGGGGCCTCCAAATATTTCCATGCAGCATATTGGGTGCTCAGCGCATGCACACCAGGTCATGATGCATATCATTCGAAAGCTCCCAATTGCCCAAACACAGTGCGAAAGTCAAATCTGACCTGGGGCCTCAGGGGTCTCGCTGAGGCCCCTTTGAAAATATTGGCTCTATGGGGAGGCCCCTTTGATTTTCCAGCAGACGTGCATGTGCATTCCCCTATCGATGTCAGTTAATCTGGCTGAAAGACCCCCCTTTTGCATCGATAAATGAGGCCCCTCAGGGGCCTCCGAATATTTCCATGCAGCATATTGGGTGCTCAGTGCATTTTCACCAGGTCATGATGCAAATAATTTGAAAGCTCTCTATTGCCCAAACACAGTCCGACAGTCAAATCTGACCTGCGGCCTCAGGGGTCTCGCTGAGGCCCCTTTGAAAATATTGGCTCTATGAGGAGGCCCCTTCGATTTTACAGCAGACGGGCATGTGCATTCCCCTATCGATGTCAGTTCATCTGGCTGAAAGACCCCCCCTTTGCATTGATAAATGAGGCCCCTCAGGGGCCTCCGAATATTTCCATGCAGCATATTGGGTGCTCAGCGCATTTTCACCAGGTCATGATGCACATAATTTGAAAGCTCTCTATTACCCAAACACAGTGCGAAAGTCAAATCTGACCTGGGGCCTCAGGGCTCTCGCTGAGGCCTCTTTGAAAAATATTGGCTCTATGGGGAGGCCCCTTCGATTTTCCAGCAGACGTGCATGTGCATTCCCCTATCGATGTCAGTTCATCTGGCTGAGAGACCCCCCCTTTTGCATTGATAAATGAGGCCCCTCAGGGGCCTCCGAATGTTTCCATGCAGCATATTGGGTGCTCAGCGCATTTTCACCAGGTCATGATGCACATCATTCGAAAGCTCTCAATTGCCCAAACACAGTGCGAAAGTCAAATCTGACCTGGGGCCTCAGGGGTCTCGCTGGGGCCGCTTTGAAAATATTGGCTCTATGGGGAGGCCCCTTCGATTTTCCAGCAGACGTGCATGTGTATTCCCATCCTGACATCGATAGGGGAATGCACATGCACGTCTGCTGGGAAATCGAAGGGCCTCCCCACAGAGCCAATATTTTCAAAGGTGCCTCAGCGAGAGCCCTGAGGCCCCAGGTCGAATTTGAATTTTGCACTGTGTTGGGGCAATTGAAAGCTTTCGAATAATGTGCATCATGACCTGGTGAGCATGCGCTGAGCACCCAATATGCTGCATGGAAATATTTGGAGGCCCCTGAGGGGCCTGATTTATCAATGCAAAATGGTGGTCTTTCAGCCAGATTAACTGACATCGATAGGGGAATGCACATGCACGTCTGCTGGAAAATCGAAGGGGCCTCCCCATAGAGCCAATATTTTCAAAGGTGCCTCAGCGAGACCCTGAGGCCCCAGGTCGGATTTGACTTTTGCACTGTGTTTGGGCAATTGAGAGCTTTCGAATGATATGCATCATGACCTGGTGAGCATGCGCTGAGCACCCAATATGCTGCATGGAAATATTTGGAGGCCCCTGAGGGGCCTCATTTGTGAATGCAAAAGGGGGGTCTTTCAGCCAGATTAACCGACATCGATAGGGAAATGCACATGCCCGTCTGCTGGAAAATCGAAGGGGCCTCCCCATAGAGCCAATATTTTCAAAGGGGCCTCAGCGAGACCCCTGAGGCCCCAGGTCAGATTTGACTTTCGCACTGTGTTTGGGTAATAGAGAGCTTTCAAATGATATGCATCATGACCTGGGAAATGCGCTGAGCACCCAATATGCTGCATGCAAATATTCGGAGGCCCCTGAGGGGCCTCATTTATCAATGCAAAAGGGGGTCTTTCAGCCAGATTAACTGACATCGATAGGAAAATGCACATGCACGTCTGCTGGAAAATCGAAGGGGCCTCCCCATAGAGCCAATATTTCAAAGGGGCCTCAGCGAGACCCTGAGGCCCCAGGTCAGATTTGACTTTCGCACTGTGTTTGGGTAATAGAGAGCTTTCAAATTATATGCATCATGACCTGGGGAAATGCGCTGAGCACCCAATATGCTGCATGCAAATATTCGGAGGCCCCTGAGGGGCCTCATTTATCAATGCAAAAGGGGGTCTTTCAGCCAGATTAACTGACATCGATAGGAAAATGCACATGCACGTCTGCTGGAAAATCGAAGGGGCCTCCCCATAGAGCCAATATTTTCAAAGGGGCCTCAGCGAGACCCCTGAGGCCCCAGGTCAGATTTGACTGTCGGACTGTGTTTGGGTAATAGAGAGCTTTCAAATTATGTGCATCATGACCTGGTGAAAATGCGCTGAGCACCCAATATGCTGCATGGAAATATTCGGAGGCCCCTGAGGGGCCTCATTTATCAATGCAAAAGGGGGGTCTTTCAGCCAGATTAACTGACATCGATAGGGGAATGCACATGCACGTCTGCTGGAAAATCGAAGGGGCCTCCCCGTAGAGTCAATATTTTCAAAGGGGCCTCAGCGAGACCCCTGAGGCCCAGGTCAAATTTGACTGTCGGACTGTGTTTGGGTAAATGAGAGCTTTCAAATGATGTGCATCATGACCTGGTGAACATGCGCTGAGCATCCAATATGCTGCATGGAAATATTCGGAGGCCCCTGAGGGGCCTCATTTATCAATGCAAAAGGAGGGTCTTTCAGCCAGATTAACTGACATCGATAGGGGAATGCACATGCACGTCTGCTGGAAAATCGAAGGGGCCTCCCCATAGAGCCAATATTTCAAAGGGGCCTCAGGGAGACCCCTGAGGCCCCAGGTCAGATTTGACCGTCGCACTGTGTTTGGGCAATTGAGAGCTTTAAAATGATGTGCATCATGACCTAGTTGACGCGACACTGGTCGGCGGAGCAGGCCTTATTCTCTGAAGTCCTATGATAGTCGATTATGCCCTTAGGCTCTTTAGTTTTTCACCCCTGGCGCCGAAAATAGTGAATGCAAAATGGAAATTCTGCTGAATTACTGCACTTTAACATGCCCTCGATGTACACAGAAAATTTGAGGAAATTCGTAGGGGCCGTCGATCCCTGCTATATCCCTTCTATATCTCTGCCAAATCTCTGCTAACTTCCGGTACGTTTGTTTTTAAACTTTAAATAGTTTTCGAAAAGTAAGTGATGGTTGAAGGTTTCAGCACTTAATCAGTACTGGTAATATATTTCGATAATAAGTGAATGCCTCCCAAAATTTTGCCGAGGATACAAAAATAGGGGAGAGTGGTCTAAGACGCCTAGGGTCGGTAAGAAGCCTTTTCAGTTCTGCTTGAAAACTATGCACAGCAGGCTATTTTTAATGTTCTTGGGGGATAGCAGACGGCTTGTCCCTTTTGGGACGAGGCGAGAGTGCGGTTGGGAGTTTCGCCTGGTTTCGGTGAGTAATTCTTTATTTTTGTGTCTCTTATCATAAGATATTGTGTTGAAGTTTTCAAAATGCTACAAGACATCCGTCAGTTCGTCACCTGTAGGTCCACTGCCTACCAATATGATATTTTTGGCGTCAAAATAGCGTTTGATCGGATGCGCCGGAATTGTCTCTGATAAATAGCGCGCCATTTATTTTCACCATGAGAAGGCGGTAAGACGCCCCATGCAGATGGCTACTAAGACGCCCAGGGGCGGCGTTTTACACCACAGGAGAAGCGTCTTACACCAGATACATGTCGATTAATTTTGGAATGTTTCACGGACAGTTGTACAATCATTTGACCATTTTTAGCCACATTTCAGGACAGGGTCAGATCCAGCCGGTATGTTGGGGAGGTGGGGGGGTGGGCAGCGGAACCCAAAGTTGTGAAAAACATATTGTTTTGAAAAGGGGTGGCAACGGAGGGCTTTGGGGGCAAATGCCTTCTTTGTCCCCACCCCAGTGGCGGCGGATGTTATTTTCGGATGGAGGGCAATAATTTTTCCAGTGGGCCCTTCTTAACGATGGGGACCCCTCGACAGCAAAGGGCCCCTAAAAACTGAGGAACTGTTGAGGGCCCAGTCAGGTCGTTCATGAACATTCAGAAAGAGCCAAGGTAAATTTTTCCAGGGGCCCTCTGATAATTTTGGGGGGGCAACTGCTCCCCGCCCCTTATCCGCCGCCACTGCGTATCTATCTTTCAGAAATTTCACGTCCACGAACAAGCCAGCGGTGCAGTTATGGGGTGGACTCCTCGAAGGAAGCACTCGCTGAGCTGAAAAAGGCGCATCCACACATGTATGAGTAGGAATTTAACATTGCAGATCGGACCCTCAGACGGCACCATCGTGGTGAGGTAAAAGAGCCGGGAAGGATTAAGACAAAGAGGTAACCTCTTCCGCCCACCAAGAGTCAAAGCCGAACACGGAAGGTGACGACGCTCGACTGGATCAGCCATCAACTTCAGGAATGAGTTCAAGAGACCTACCCGAAGAACTATGCGCGTCACCAAAGGCGCAAAAAGGTCTCGTGGCAGAAAGGCCGAAAATGCCGCGGTACTTACCTCGTCCCCGTAAAGGCTGAGCTTAGAGCGAAGAGGCAAAGGATGAATCCAAAAGAAAAGGGCAAGGGTGCAAAGATCATGGACGGTAAAAAAATGGTCTGCAGCGAGCAAGTCCTGCGCTTCCAAGAATGCAGTGGCCAGATGCGATCAGAACGCGGACGCTCGATGTTTCGTCTGTGGAATGTGCTACCGTTTGTCCTGCGAAGAATGGATAAAATGTAATCAGTGTGACAGATGGGCATGCATTCCGTGCACTGACGCGGATAAAAAACAGGTGGCACACACGTGTGACCTCTGTCGGTAGGACGCAGGTCACATGTGAGCAAAGTTCTGGAAAGCTTGTTTCAGAGCTCGAACACCAGTGATGGTAGCTCAGTTTCACGCAGCACAGTGACGGCAGCTTATTTCAAAGCTCAAACACAGTGCCTGTATGTTAAATATCAGCGTGAATGCACTTTAAGCATGCGCATCTGTCTTATACTACTTTTTCAGTTCGAACACATGGTGTCTGTAGGCACTTTGTTTAAGCTCTGAAATGGGCTACCTCAGACTTTTCCGTACATGTTCTCAGGAATTGTTACAGTATTCGGGCAATATACTTTGTCACAATTTCCTACTGGTTTTCCTCAATTTGACTCTTGTCAGCAAAAAAATATTGTTCGTTCACAACAGTGAAATGTTCCGCTGCTTTGCCGAGTGTCATCCGCACCTCTCAAACATTGGAGTTATTTTTTAACCAAAATTGTTCGCTACAGTTTTCCCCATTGATTTTATTATTAGTTTGTAAAACGCCCATGGGGTGGGCGTCCTATCCACCCCAGTGTGTAAGACGCCTTTTGCAATGACTTGCAAAACTTTAAAAGTTTTCTTACCTACTGCATTGCAAGAGATGATACTTTTCAATTTTGAAGAAAAATGATTAACCAAGGCATTGAATGGTAAATTTGAGCAACACTGAAAGCCGTTTAGTAAAAATCCCTCTTTAACCTTAAGGGTGGGCGTCTTGCACCACTCTCCCTAATTGATAGTTTCGTAATCAGGATTTTTCAAATAGCAAGAAGCCACAATAATAATTTTTCGCGTATCCACCTTTAAAAAGAATTGGGTCAGTAGCCAAGAACATTAAAATATAGACGGCAGTAAAATATTCAACAAAAAACAGGCCTTTGCGGATGCCTTACTTCAATCGAGAGGAAACAGCTACTTCTGAGGCATTATTTATCCAATATAAACCTAAATAATTGCATAATAGCCATAAAATATGAATGCAAAATCAGCGTGAGCCCCGATTCGAACCCGGAACACTAGGATTGCTAGACAAGCATGCTGCCAATTGCGCTATTGAGCGACGAAATTACCATCACGAAGACTAAAAGTCCCCGCGCGGGATTCGAACCCAGGATCTTTCGCTTAATACGCAATCGTTAAACACACTACGCTATTACGGCGCTGACCTAAACGCGCTTAAAACATGTAATAATACAAGCTGAGCTGCAGTATCAGACTCTGATTTCTCCCGCGCTTTGCTCTGATATTTTAGGTATTTCATGCCTTGCCTAAAATGTATTTTAGCGGACGCACTACACATTGGGCTTTCCGAAATGCATGGTCGTTTTCCTGTGCAAGCAACGGTTTATAAGTTATGACGCATCAAAGTCATCGGCCACCACATCTCCCATAGACTTTACATTGGTCCTTACCGAGCTTTACTTACCGAAGGATTCCTTGTTATTCTATTGCCTTGGTTACGTCCAAAATACGTTGGGTATTCTGCTACCCTGGCTACGCCATTGCAAAGCAATATAGACACTAATGCTAATGCGCCATTGCTAATTTTTTAAGAAAGCTTTTACTTGTTTCTAAATATAAATTTTAAAATGTATTTTTTCAAATATAAAAAACTCCAACATCAAGCAGGAAAGTTAAGAAAATCCTCTTAACTATATATTTTCAGAGAAGCAGCGTTGCACTTTCACTGAGAGAAAGTGCAACAGCGTCCGCCATCTTGTCCTCTCGTTCTACGCTGCCTGTGTGAATCAGACACGTTTTGTTGTAAGTTCTTTCGAACGATAAATATCCTTCGATGTATGTGGTGTGTATTTCCGTGTCATATGTTTTTTTAGTCTTATGGATAGTTGTATTTTCACGTTTGTGGTTCGTGTTGGATTTATTGATATTGTTTTCTGTAAACAAAAAATGAAAGGAAAAAGGTGCTCAGGTAGGTACCTATCAAGTGGCTACGTGTCTGTCTAATTGGTTTTCCTGTTTTGGTTTGGGTACTGATTGAACATTGCACATCATAGAATTATCTCAAAGCTGGTATTAAGTTCGTGTTAGCAGTTGTTGGCAGCTTCTAGTGCAAAAATTCATTAACAGAGAACTATTGAGCTGTGAAAATTCTAAATGTCCCATTTCCGTGGCACAAGGTTTTATCACATTAGGGAAGCTGTGGTCAAAATTTCCAATAAAGCTATGATTGCAATAATGGGAAAACTAATGGGAAGGGGATGAGGTGGCTTAGGGGATAGCATCCTTGTCTTTTAAGCCACTAGTCATTGGTTCAAGCTCTGGCAGAGCCTCTGAATAAGTTGATCTGTTTGTAAATTCCGTTCTACCAGGGTGTGAGTTGATGAACCCAGGGCATTTTTTAAGGAAAAGTCAGTGGGGTCATTGCTTGTGCTGGCCATTATAGTGTCTTCAGGGGATCCAGGAACGGATGCAGACCCTCGTTTTGGGGGCAAACCCATGTCTGCCTCTCCTCGGGGGGGTGGGACGTGCATTTTGGGTGCTTGACAGACCTATAAGGGTTTGTTCCAACGCTTCCTTAGAAAAAAAGATGAGAGTAGCTCAGATGAAGTCAGAGCTGGTGTAGAAACTGGTGACCGCTGGACCGGTTTGGGAGCAGATATCAGCTGATTGTGCCTGATCTGCGCCAATATGGCGGGCTTGGTGAAGCTAAGAAACTAATCAAATTTGATTAAGGCCTCTGATGCTCATTAAATGTATTTGAGTGAAAGTGGTATACAGTAAAACAACAGAATCAAAACCTTTCGCTCCCCACAAACGCCGTTTCTCTCTGTAAAACAACTTATTTTAGTTTCTCAATTGAAATGTGTGCACCACAATTGAGTTCCTATAACTTGCTCTGAAAAACCACCTTTCGCTTTGCGAGGAGGTTGGATTAGATTTTAGATGAGCTTCGACGAGCTTGGAGGAAGTTTAAGGAGGCTCTGGACCGGGCGAGAGGAAGTTGGAGAAGCTTTGAGGAGGTTAGATCAGGTTTAAGGAGGTGCTGGAACAAGCCCCTAGTATAAGCTACCTCTCCGAGTACATGATTGCTCTCCTGGGGGAGGGATGGGGGAGAGAATATCTTTTGCTGGACAGACCTAGTGTAGGTACTGTTTTCAAAAAAATTATCCGGACTTTGGGTGCCAAGAGATAGTTTGGCCCTACTCCAGCACTTTGGAGGGGCCATGGCCAGAATGCCCCCCCCATTCGTTCAGGACCAATATCCCATTTTGAGGGATTTATTAAAACTTTGACCTGTTAGTGTTGAAAATATGTTTCTTAGTTTTTAGGTTATTCCATGTCTAGAGATTATAGATGCTGCCCAAGACTGCCATGTTTTTTCGACGGGAAAGGTCAAACCGGGTTAGAAAAAGGCCCAAAGAGGGACAAAATTTTATTTGATACCATACATGTTTATTACATTACATCCACTCAACTCAATACAAAACTACGCAAGTTGACACTCGCATTCAACTACAACTGTACATTGTTTGCCAACAGGTGACCCACACAAGCCAAAAGTGATTCCATTAATGTGAGGTCATGTTTTGCACAAATTGGCAATTGAGACGGGGGCGAAGTAATGGGTTGGCTGACGAGGGTTGCAATCTTGGGAATTAGGTTTTGGTTAGGGAAGACCTCGGCAGGCAACACGAAAGCTCGGGGACCCCGACCGGCAGGACCAACGTTATTACCCGGCGGGCCCGGGAAACCGTGGCGACCGGGCGGAGCTATCGTCCCCATTGATTAAGGTTCAGCAACGGAGGTCAGGCGGGGCGCGGAGTGAGACGCTAACTGGACATCTCAGGGGTCGCAAACCGCGCATCTCAGGGGGCGCAACTGACGCATTGCAGGGGGCGCAACTGAGGCATCGCAGGGGGCGTCTGCGTAACGCAGTGAGCGTCTGACGCATCCAGCCCTGTAAGGAGCCCGTCACTAACCGGGCGCTGCCGAGCGGAACAGGCTGGGGGAGGGGGTTAGGTATGGGAGGGATTTTTATTTAAGGATCAGGAACTTGGCAATAGACATGTGAAGTTGCTTAGTGTTACCATGTGATTAATATCACCTCCAAACATTTCCACTAAAGTAGCCAAATCAGCACCACCATAGCCAGATTTGAGGCTAAAATGACCACTTGCGATAGTCATCAACCCGCAGAAAAGCGACTTGTATCACTGTTTAAAACTAATTGTTGACAGTTTGACATTAACTTGACGCAATATTTTTAGCTCACTACCCATCTATTAGGAAGTCAGGGGTGCCCTTCCAACCCCATGTGGCCATCAAATGAATTTATCCACATAACCATAACATTAAAAAATGGGGGAAACCGGAAATTTGTACAATCATCTGCTGCGGAAGGTAAAGAGGAGCCCAAATTCGGAAAGTTTTTGGTACTAGCATGGAAAGTTTTCTGTCAGCATCAGGTTGAAGTTTGACTGGCCCCCTCACTTGTTTGCCTGTGGCGACGCTTATGCATGCTACCACCACAATTATAAATAAAAAGGCTAAGCATTTCATACCTCCACACCAGCAACCAGTCTTATGCACTTTGACTACACAGTGTCCCACCTTATCCACGAACGAACTCTTAGCGCTGACAACTTTGTGTGAAATGAGAGCATCACGCTATGTCATGGTACTGGCTGTGATGTGGGCTTCCGGTCGGATGGAACAGGATGTCTGATTGGTTGTAGGCCAGCGTTCTTCTCCAGTGTAGTGATTACTTGATGCTGAGGCTGCTTTGCCGGGATTTCCCGTAACTATGCGCTTTGTTTGGT
The DNA here is from genome assembly GCA_034440635.1 of Lepas anatifera. Lineage (NCBI taxonomy): Eukaryota > Metazoa > Arthropoda > Thecostraca > Lepadidae > Lepas > Lepas anatifera. The sequence goes on along the minus strand of JAOTON010000131.1, from coordinate 629,895 downwards.
CTTCGCACAATGGAGTAGACAGCCACTGGTGGAAATGTTTTAACACAATTTTGTGGATTGCCAATTTGTGACAAGAAAAAAAAACAAAGTTATATTTATCGGGTGGTGTTTTGTCTCCTTTTCGTTAGGCGAGTTGGTCAATTTTAAGTCATCTGTCTATCTCACTGGGGGGCAATTTCCGGGCACTGGGGGGCATTTTGACCAACTGGGGGGCAAATGCCCCCAGTTAACATGTTAAAAAATGGCCTGGATGAACCCCAACAATTATTATGAGGGAACAGTGACCCATAATTGGAAACTCGTCAAAATGGTGATGCTTTGCAAAAATATAAACTTGTCAGCAACTGCACACATGATCAGGTGCTGTTCCGAGTGATCTGGGAGCACTTTGCTAAAGGCGGCCATCGCTGTGAAAAAATTATATAGAAACAGTGACATTCTAATGCATTTTTAGGCTAGAATGGAACATATTTGAAGTATTTAGCACACTAACCAGTGTCAAATCCTTAAACAGGGCCTAAATTACCCGGAGAAATCACGGCATTTACAAGGTAACAGCGATGAGCCAAGCATAGAAATGAATGACGGTTTTGTTGCTAAGTTTTGTGCAGCCGAGAATGTTAAAAATTTGGGAATAAAATGTTTTATACAATAATTGGAAACTATAAGGTGTTCAACAATATTATTTTTGCAATTATTAAAGCTACAATTACTGATTATTCTTTCAAATAACATTTTTTTACGAACTGCTTTGGTACTACTTTCATACGCTAAAACTCTGAAATATGCGGATCAAGTGCAGTGTGTGTGGTATGTAGAGACGGCGAAGATGGAGCTATGGCAAAGGAAGAAAAATCTAACCTAAATCTAATCTAACCTAACCTAACCTGACCTAACCTAACACAACCTAACCTAACCTCGATTTAGCGAGCCGGCCTCCGGCGGCCTAACCTGCGGTGCTAACTATCGCATGTGTCGGCAGTGGCATCGCCCGGCTACGCCGGGGAATGCCGCAGCCTCCCCAGGAACTCACCTGATGCTCGCCTCGCTCGCATGTCTGCGAGTTTCGCTCGCCGTCTGTCCCGATTCTCTAGCCTTCCCCCTCTTCTCTCCCCATTAGACTTTCACTGGCTTTAAATATTGCATCTCTACTTGGTGTTCATCCGCCAGCCTCCGCCCGCTTCTGCTGGTTACTGCCGTTACTACCCGGCCGGCAGCCGTGCGCCTGTCCGAAATACGTTATTTATTGGAAAACAAGATAAATTGTTGGATTTCACATTGGAGTCGCTGATACGTTATAGAGTGGGTCATGCTGATTAAAGTGGTACCACATTTTCATTTGAAATATTTGTATTAATGTGCTGCTAGAAGCAAAGTTCTCCGTGATCTGAAACTGCAATGTAAAACATTGTTCAATTCTTGCTTGTATTAGTATTTTCAATTCTTACCTGGTTAGTTTCCTTTGACGCAGAGAAAAGAAGGTTGAGTAAGATCTGAGGAGGAAAAAGGAAACTAGGCGTACAGCCGCGCCAGTCTTACAGCGAAATAGAGTACAGGTACTTTGAGTGAGTGGAATTAAACATCTTCCTTGAGAACTGGTGCATGCTAGGCACTAACATTGTGATTCTTCCAAGAGTATCAGTTCAAGAACATGCGAAATATGAATTACATCAGTATTCTGTCCTAGGAAAAAAACATTGAGTCTATTGTGCATACATTTATCCAAATAACCCTTAAAGCTAGATAAATTAGGGACACACACTGCAATTAGACCTAGAGGAATGTATAATAATTTTACAAGCTAATAAATACTAGGGGTGTTCACGGCGCATGTGTACAGTGTGGATGTAAACATGCCTCAGGTTATGTAGGCCCCGCCCATCTGTGCAATGACGTCAGACTCATGTGTACGGTGTGCACGGTCAAATGAACAGAACAAACACGTGTTTGGCTTCAAACGCATGAGCCCTGGATGCTGAGCTTCTGAAAACACCATCATTAACAGTATAATGTCATTTCCTATGACAGTTTGCAAAAAGACCAACAGCCAACTTACAAGATTCTTCCATCAGAACAGGCACTGGCTAATTCTAAAACAGTAGGCAGTACCAAAGCAATAAAGACACTGGCAGTATGAGATATCCTTGATGAAGGCCTAAATATATTTCTATATTTGATGTTTTCACACAATCATGTGCCTAGAATAAATTTCCCTCGAGCCACAATCCCTCACCCACGATTAATTCCTCTTATCAACTTCAAAATGGAGAACTGACGGTTTCTGCGGCCCTCTGCTTGTCGGGCTCAAAATGTCGTAAGCGCGCCACTTACGTAGCTTTTTATGTGTACGGTGTGGACGGTCTCCAACCGTCCACACTGTACACAGGTTTGTGACGTCATACCCTCTTGCGCCAGATTAGGCCCCGCCCCATGACCTAGTTCTGCTCGACGCTGATTGGCTGTACTCAGACCGTACACACTGTCCACACTGTACACATGCGCCGTGAACACCCCTGCTGTTTTTTATTATTATAAATTTTGTGCAACTTGTTCCCAGTACGGCTGCTGGAGTCACAGTCTCACTAAAATCATCAAGGGACTTGTCACGAAGACCCCGACCCCACCACCCGAACGAGCAACTCCCTCAATGGAGGGTCAATTTAGAAGCCAAAGTTTAACGTCCCACAAAGCACAGGGACGGAGCATTATTGCAGCTGAAAATTAATGGAAACAACAAGCTTCCTTATGCATTAGCATCCACTGGCTATGTTCCTAGTGCCAGTTGTGTTGAAAAAATTAGGTGCATTTGTATCATTTTCTCCTTATATTTCCATGAATATTGTATAAATGATGTGAAAGAATCTAATTCAAGCTGTGAAATTGTTTCAATGCATCTTTTTCAGGTGGTATCTTCTGTTGGATTTAGATCGTGATGTTTGAATGAATATTTCAGGTAGAGTTCAAAGCTGGATGTCTTATTTCTAAGTATTTAAAAAATGGTTACGGTTTGTAGATTTTAAAAAATTTGTGTGTTTTAGAACAGCCAAAACTAAATGACCCGGTTGATTCACTGTACCTTGATTTTAGCAAAGCGTTTGATTCGGTACCCCATGAGCGACTACTCCTAAAGCTGTATGGCTATGGAGTGCGGGGTAGATTCCTAAACTGGATCCGAGCTTTCCTGACCAATTGACAGCAACAAGTGGTGGTAGGCACCAAAGCTTCCACTTGGGCGAAGGTGACTAGTGGTATCCCCCAGGGTTCTGTTCTGGGTCCCCTTCTGTTCGTGGTGTATATAAATGACTTGCCTGACATGGTAGAATCCAGTATCAAAATTGTTGCCGACGATATCAAAGTATACAACTCAGCTCAACGTTATACATCCAGGAACAAACTGCAAAATGATATCAACCGCATCATACACTGGTCAGAAAACTGGCAGCTCCCATTTAACACAGGAAAATGCTCAGTTCTGCACCTTGGGTCAGGCAACGTTCATCAACAGTACACAATGTCCGGCGGGCCTGTCCGGGAAGTCGTGAGGAAAAAGACCTGGGCATCATGATCGATTCTGGCTTCAGGTGGCCACCTTGTTTGCTCTATTTTGACTAGTTCGGATGTAATAGCTGAAAACTTTCCTCAAGTTCAGGCACCAGGTGGCCTCTGTGGTATCCAGGGCCAACAGGGTACTTGCTGTGATTCAAAGGTCATTTGCCAATATTGACAAATTCACTCTACCCTGCTTTTACAAAGCACTTGTGCGTCCTCTAGTCGAGTACGGCAACACTGTGTGGGGGCCGTTTAATCGGGCCGACCAGCAACTGGTGGAGAATGTACAGAGACGTGCAACTCGTATGATCCCCTCACTACACCAGTTACCTTAAATGGATAGGCTCTGAAGTCTAGATCTGTCATTGTATTACCGTAGACGAAGAGGAGATATGGTGAAAATGTACCAGTTGCTGCATGGGAGGGTCGATCTGGACTACTCAGACTTCGTAGCACTGAACACAAACACACGGACTGAGACATTGTCAACTGAGACAATTGACAACTGAGACATTGTCTCAGTTCAAGGCCAACTTAGACACTCACTGGAACCATCTCAGGTACCTGGTCCCTGAGAACGACTGAGATAAGCACACATTCATCTGGAGCTCGTTGAGAACGGGACCCGCAGGCTACAGTGGCCTCAAAATCCCGACTATTTGTAAGGTAAGGTATTGACTACAGCTTCATACATCAGACTGATTTGAGTGAGGTTATCAAGCAACAAGAGAGCCAACTAGAGGTTGCTGGTGGAGCCAATGGAGTGCAGCCAGGTTTGCCTAGATGACTCCATTCAGGTATGAGACATGCCATGTCAATTGTAAATACATTGGTAAAATGTTTTAACTGAATAACTTGGGAATGGATGGTGAATGGCATTAGATTTCCCTCATCCTTGCTGTTCTAATGAGCTGCAGTTTGACCGATATCAAGGTCAAATCTTGGATTTGACCTGATTTGACCTAGTGAGGTCATATATATATATATATATATATATATATATATATATATATATATATATATATATATATATATATATATCGTGTATCTATATTATTCCTCTTGGCTTACTATGAGGATTCCAATGGTCTAGATTGTTTTGCTCTATCTTGACTAGTTCAGATGTAATAGCTGAAAACTTTCATTTATGTTATCTTTATGGTTGCATACCTTGACCTTGAGTGACCCTTAAGTATTACCTGACAAGAAATGGTTGATGTGTTTTCTGTAGGCATTTGAATGGCCTATCCAACTCTGTTAATCTGTTTAGCTATCTTGTGTGGTTCTCGAGATCTAACGGGGCGGGTTCGCCTCCCCCCCACATGCGCCCCCCAGTCAAAGTAAAGGTGGCTCCGACCCCTGTCATTGCGCATGTTAAAATGATGCCCTCTTGTGGTAATCACACCCTGGATCTCTGAAAACTTCTTGCATGGGATGTTTGGCCATTAACCCTATTTCCGGCAGGGGGGGCTGATATTGCCCCCCCTTCAGGTTTTTCGAGAATATCTCCGAAACGGCTTGCGATAGAACTTTGAAACTTCCTGACTTTTCCTAAAACTAGTACAGGCAGGTTTTCTGAATTTTTCAAGATTATATATTTACCAGGGGCGGAGCTATGGCTGGGTTTTTGGGGAGGTTCTATGCACAAACCAAGTATTATCGTATGCGATGGGTTTTTTGTAAAAGGAAGCCGTCTCTGCTGATCCTGATACCAGATATATGGTTTTATTATATCATTTTTTATGTGAGATGATAGTGCATTCACAATTGTCACTATTTGTATTCATCAGGGGCGGTTACAGCAGTTCAAAATGGGGGGAATGTTATCAAGAAGGACTAAACGTTAGTAAGTGAGAAGACTGCTTACAGCCGTGCCAGGGCGAATACAATTGGGTATATGAAAATTCAAAATAGTTATAACCCAATTCTAGATTACCAGAGGTGTGTCCAGTCACTACACATTTTCAAAATGTATATTCCCAGCCAGTATCACCGCCGCGACTCAATATCGTTGTATATTGAAAATGTGTTCCCAATCACCCCCACCCCCCACGACGAGTCCTTGATCCGCCTATGTCACCCCCTTTCCCACTTTCCCAGAGCTGCCATGGGAGGGTAAAAATTATCAGAAATTATCAGAGTTTCCAGAGTCTTTCTTCATAGTCCAGGGTCTGTAGTAATCACTGTCCTGAAATTACTTTTCTGCAGAGTGTGGGATGTCAAAATTCAGGGGAAAAGAGGTCAAAATTTATAGACAAAAAAGGGTAAAAGGCAAATGTAGGATCAGAATATCTCGAAAAACAAGTACATGTACTAAAACATCATATGCACATAAAATACAAAAAATAAGGGATGAAGAATATTAACATTAACTTTATTAACAGAAGTTAAACCATTTTGAGAAACCCACAAATCCAACTCCTGCCGAGTTCAGCATATTTTCCGAAACAAAAGCATCAGAAACGTACAAGGGAATACATTAATAAGCTGCAAATTTACAGTATTAAGATAAAAGTAAAGCAAAGTCTGGAATACCTACCTACCAAAACAATACCTCGGGTGAGGTAAGTCTTGCTTTAGAACCTTTAACAAGCTGAAATGTCTGAAAGGCAGGGGAAATTCCAAAACTTGTCCATTTCAACAAAATATTTTCAGACAAACTTATTTTTGAAATTATACCTACATCAGCGGGATTCACTCCCTCTGTTTTCACTTGCATTCATGGACAAATTGCAGCATGCAATCACAATAAAAATACCTAGTCTAATGGCCACCATGAAAATAATAACTTACCTTTACCCAGGTGACTGGATTTCTGAAACTTGAATTATACTACCCTCATTGAAATAAAGAATGAACAACAGGTTGAGGTTCAGAATTAGCCTGCTTAAGCCATAAGACATACCGACACTGGCTACTTAAAACACTTACCAACTCTCAAACGTACGTATGAGCTTCGACACCCTGCGTGCAATCCAGAAACGTACACAACCACTAATCTCAACTGCAGCAAATTAAATTTCACAATGCTGAGAAAGAGACATCTAGCTTCAAATTCAGGCCAGCATGTTGACACCTGTTGCCAAGTACGGTTTTTCTAATGCGAGTAAACTGACCAGGCAGGCCCCTGAGCGTGAAAAGGATGTCGAAATTCTCCACCTTTAAATCACGCAGAGATTCGGCGTTTGTAAAGGAAAGAGCTAATTTTAGATTAATCTTTAGTTATTTTTCTAAAAGCATCCTGAAATTCATGTAATTATTTTTGCTGCCTTTGGAGATATTCCGAGAAATTCATAGAGGTGCAATTTTCATGATCCGTGAAGATTCCCTCTTTAGGTATTATTTATTTAAAAACTGTTGAACAAATATCCAATATTGGGATCGTTTTATTAAACCAAGACAGTCAAATTTTTAATTTTACATATTTTCTAAACCACAAAAACATCGTGAAACTAAAGTATTCCTTTTTAAAGTCAAGGATGTCGAAATTATTTAGCAATCATTGTTCCACTCAAAATTCCGAGGGACATGACCCAAAATATGGCTAACCAATATTTTTTCGAATAGAAAATGTCCTGATTTCATATTCCGGGCGCTCTCAAAAGGTTCTTTTGCACAGAAACTTAATGTTATAATTCACCCTGACCCGCGCGATTTCTAAGGATGTCGAAATTCAGTCGTAGGGAGCTGAGGTCATCAAACTATATATTACGTCAGTAGCACTACATTTCAAGGCCTTGGGCCTTGGTTAGAAGGAGCCTCCAAGAATGATGCGATGGATGCGGTGACGATTGTTTTGGTTTCGAGCAATGTGAATGTCATGTTTCACCAGCTTAAGCCTCAGGCAGTTTTGACCATCAGTTTCGGCTAGCAAAATTACGAGTAGTATTTCAGGTTTTTAATTTGTCCCTGGACTTAAATTGTCCAATGGCACGCGAGGCAGCACTGCCGCTAGTCATCACGCTTATTTTGAATTTAGCTATATGTTTAAGACGAAAGCGTACATCCCAAGTGTGTGAGGCATGGGGGCTTTTGTTGTTAAATGAGCAGAGAGTTGGAAAAGAGTGTGGCTTATAAAGTGGGGTATATTATTAGTAGTCTTACTTTATTAGGCAGTACGCTAAGAGACATGAGGGGTCGATGGCTGACTTTATTTTTCTTATATGGTTGATTCAGCTTATTGCATCTCCGGTTTAGACATGCTGTCTGTCAGGCATTATCTTTCACATTCCGTGAGGTCTCAGTGTGCTTGTGAAGAAGCAATTGTTAGGAATGTTTTCTTTTACAGGGTTTTGTCCTTTTGAACATTCATTGTAAAATATTCGTGCTAAAATCCTTCAGTATTCAAACTTCCTTCCCTCCAAAGATGAATGCTGTGTTCTATTTTGACATGGAATCAGTCCTGATGGGACTGTTAAAAGAATGCTCCATTCTATATGAAGGCAATAGTTTCACAAGGCTAGTGTTGCAGCATCTTTATCGAATGGTATGTTGGCTTCAGTTGCTGGTCTGGCCCTGTTTCCATCCCTCAACTTTTGAAACAAAGAAACTGATAATGCTGCATTTTTATTCATTTAGATCCATACATGTATTCGCGACAACAGCAACGAGCAACAAAAGACCATGCCAGTACATGTTAATACAAGACTAAAAACCAGCAGGAGATGCAAATAAAGGCACCCTAAAAAGTTATTCTTGAGGCCTCCACCTCACAAGCTGATGATGCTGCAAGCCGATGATTCTGATGGTTTTGTTTAGGATGTCAAAATTCAAGATTTAGGATGTCAAAATTGATCAAGTCTGGGTGTGGGTTTCCACTCAGAATTCCAAATTTCAGGACACTGTTAGTAATGGTATGAGCCCTGTGGCCCAGTGCTGGACAGCTTCTGCTCTCAGCATGTCAGCCTTGTTAAGAGGACCCTACACTTCATTGCCATATTCTAGGTGTGTACAGTCAAGAGCTTTGTAAAAATCAAGTAAACGAATGTGCACTTGATGGTTCCAATAATCCTGCTTGCTTTGATGACAAATCAAGTTGCTTAGGTACACGCTAAATGTAAGATCCTTGTCCACCATAACTCCTTAGTCCGTTTCAATTGGGTTAGCCTCCAAATTCGTATTGTACACTGAATATGTCCCATGTTGCCAGCTCCTAGGTGAATCACACCACACTTTCCTGCATTGAATGACAGGAACCAGTTTCTTGATCAGGCCTTGAGATGTGTAAAACTGCTTGTAGATTGCCTACTCCCACAGTTGTTTCAACATAGTTGTACATCTTTGTGTCTTCAGAAAATAGTTTGGCACTAGTTACAGTTGGAAGGTCATTTACAAAGATTACGAATAATGGTGGGTCCAGCACTTAACTTTCAGGCACCCCATTCTTGACCTGTGCCTATTCAGATAGTGCTTCATTGACCCTCACACACTGCAAATGGCTGAACAAAAAAAACTCCATCCGCCAGAGAAGGCTTCCTCTTACTCAATATCTATTCTGTTTATTCTATTCTGTTTATTCTATTCTATATATCTATTCTGTTTATTGATGAGACGTCTGTGGGATACAGGGTCAAAAGCCCCTGGAATGTCAAGCAAAGCCATATGAATGGGTTTTCCATCCTCAGCAGTGTCCCAAAACCTCGGGTGCAGAGCGACACCCAGTCAAGCAGAATTTTCCACTCACTTTATATTTTTTTGCTGAATTCTCCACTCACTTTTCAATTATGGTTCTAGTTACCAAAGACACAATTCACTCACAAAGTTAACAATACTCAACAATACTTAATACAAGGGCCAGTTCAATTGCCTCCTCTACTAACGTTCACTGGAAAAAGAGAACAGCAGAATCGAATAGAAGATCGCCAAATTAACTCGGCTCTTATGCGCTTCTTTCTCTTTTCTGAAAGAAAATCTGGTGATTTCTATTTTTCTGGCCAATTATACCTGGCATCCTTATCTCCACCGATTTCAGCGGAACAACAGAATCGAAATTCTGGCGCGGGCAAGACGCTCAGTGCCCCCCCCTTGAAAAAGTTCCAGTGGGTGAACACCGCCACTAAATTCCACCACTCACAAAATTCGTGAGTGGAAAATTAGACACCCTAGCCTTTTGTTGCCAAAGAAATGAACTGACCGCTTTGAGAGATACATTTCTGGAAATCAGTTTATCTGTGCACATTATTTCTAGGCTTACGTCCTTGAAAAGTTGTTTTTATATTTCTGGTACCGAGAATAGTGAAAAAACATTTTTGGTCATATTTTTGTTAAAAGCAATTATCTTGAAATTGTTATGCTAAGCAGCATATTTTTGACATTGTATCATAGAAAATTGACCATTTATTGCGAAGACAATCATTTTTATCCGTATGAGCCCTTCATTGCTGCGTCCACGCCCTGTGACACCCAAATCCACTCACGACACCCTACGACACCCTAGGCATAAATACGCTGATATTTAAGTTCAACTGAAAGTGTCCGGTACTTGAATACATTGAAACTCTACATTTTCATGAAATGATTTTTTGGGCAACAAGAATGCATCTAGTTACCCTTCAAACATCTGCACTTTTTTGTATGGCTGGTCTACGGCGTGGACTTACAAAATCGCCGTCTTTACATCTTGTAAATAAAAGCGGCATCTTTAGGCTTTTTGAAAGGCCGGTTTCATATTCGTTATTGACAAAAATTGTTAGTCTTCCTATTGGTGTGCTTTTAGTTCTATAATTTTCTAGTCTATAAGGATTTAGAAAATTCATTTAGAACAATTTTTGAAATGCAAATTATGTTGCTCATGCGATCGGCAAGCGGATTGCGATCAGAAATTTAAATTAGTAGGTGCTCTGACGCTGTCGCAACCCGCCGCGCCTGGCTGATTGTAGACGAAAGGAAGAAACAACAGAAAGGAGGCTCTGTAGTAGCTTCGATTAGATTCATGCAAAGCAGCATATTCATATGAAGGTGGGAATATATGTGAAGAGGAGCAGGGGAATTGACAAGTAAAGAAAAGAAACTTAGCAAGAGTCTGGAAGAGTTTATTGCCATGATAGAAAGTTTGTGGTTTCGTCTGGGTTAGGTTAAGTGTAAGCCAAGGCTCTACTGGGCCCTAGCATAGGTGTATGCAAGGTGCAGTGATTGAGGTCAGGAGTGGCCTCCAAAATTCCGATAACTATAGGTATAGGAGGGGCGTTGTCCCGGACAAAAAAAAACTATACAGTGTATGCTTAGATAATTAATTTTGGCACTAGGTATTGCATGAAAAAATTACTTTTCATTTTTTACCACCTGCCGGTCTCGGAGGCCTCCTCTGCAGAGTTGGTCTAAGGGGGCCCCGATATTTCGTCTCAGAGGCTTTTTAGAGCTGGTCATATGGAAGAGGAGAGGAGGGGCACAAGAGTTGGTCTAGGGAAGCCCCCCAAGAGTTGGTCTTCATCCCACAAATGTTAGTCTTGGTGGCTCCCAGAGTTCTTTCTACCCGAAGGTTGGTCTCAGAGACCCTCAAAAGTTTTTTTCGTGACAAATCACCAATGCCTAAAAAAATAATTGGAGTATGCATCAGGGGGTTTCAGTTGGTAAAGATTTACCTGTTTAACCAAAAATTTTCACAAGATAATGGTCAAACAATGCTGCTTGGGGACGATTTAGAAATATTTACTTTGAGAAAATTTAACAAAATATCCATCCCTCAGTTCAAACAAGGGCTCTGAGAGTTTACCACCTGAGTACCCAAGTTGGAAAATTTTTACTCCACCATACATTTTGAGGGTAATTTTCCACTCACTCGCCATATATTCCAAGCTGAATTTTCCACTCGACACCCTAGCGCAAAGCCTATTTTGGGTCACTGCATCCTCAAGGGCCAAACTCTAATCCCCAAGGCGGCTGACACATGATCTTTTGGGGAGGAAGCTGTGCTGGGCGTCACGGAGGAGACCTTCATCCTGCATGTGAACAAGGAGCTGACCCTTAATAAGAGATTGCTGAGCATTTACTTTTCACAATCTTTATGGATGAGATCTAAAATCATGGTCGTAGAATACTTTCGTTTCAGGAAGTGGCGCTCTGTTCCTGCTTAATTCGCCGGAAGTGATAACACTGCTGGAATGTAGAGCAATATAGTAGTTGAGTTGTTTGATGCCCAGCAAGAGGGCGCGGTGGCGTCATATCACTGCTGACGGCTTTGCTGGTGTGGCTACAAAGGTCACATCAGTCTGCCGGCAGAGGAACACGGGTCTGAGGCTCGCTGTTCAATACACTTGTGGTTTCAGGTTGAAGTGAATGGGACGCCTCGGTACAATTCCAGACTGGTGGTTTTAGGGGCAATTTGTGGTGAAAATAATGGACATGGCCTTATTTCTGCTGAACAATGGCTCATGGGCCCAATGTTTCGTTTTGCTTGATTTTCCTGTTAGCAGATTAGTCTCCAAATTATTCAATCCATTTGTGAGCTGATAACGTCTTGTGTCCTATCGAACTTGTTTTCGCCAAAAATGAATGTGAATAAAACTGGCAAAACTGGTTTAACCAGCTCAGCCGGCTGCTGCCAACCCTGAACCTCAGGGAAGTTTTTGCAATCGTTGAAAACCCTTAGTTGGGGGGGGCGGAGGCTGCAACAACACTCCTACCTCTGCAAGGGCGAGGGCTAAATCATGGCATTTGACGTTGACATGTGACCCTGATGTACCATCGAGCAATCTTATCACGCGCGTTGACGGGGGGGGTGGGTACCCGCCCCATCTCGGGTTTTTCGGAGATAGTAGAAGAACGGTGGCACGTAGTGCCGTCGTACTTGGTATACCTTTTCCCTCATCATTTTTACAACTTCTGTGAAAATTTTAAGGTTAGGTCATCTCAGGTCAGGTCACCAGTACAGGTCAAGTGACCCGACCTCAAAAAAAAGTTTAAGATAGCATAAGTCGGAGCAGGGTGAACTTATCCGATTGAAACTCATATCACATAATGGCCCCACCGAGTTCTCTAAAATATGTTCCGGTATTTTTGATATCGATGACCTAAGGTCAGGTACGAGGCATGACCTCTCCATTGGAAATACATGGGAAAAATGGTTTTACGGAATAACTCAGTAACGGATGGTGATAAAGTATTTATTTTAGCTGCATTAGAGTCGCCTGGGCTTTGCGGTTCTAATGATATGCATTTTATATAATTTAACCCTGACCTGACCTCAGGTCAAGTCAAATCCTTGATTTGACCTAGCAAGGTCAAATTATATGTCAATCGATTCGGCTTGCTTAGAGGATTCATATAGTTCAAGTCGTTTTGCTCTATCTTTACTTGTTCAGATGTAATGGCCGAAAAACTGAATTTACATGTTATCCCTATGACTGGCATGTTTTGACCTCTCGTGACCTTAAATGTGACCTGACAAAAAATGGTTTAAATGTTTTCGATGGAGAAGTGGATGGGCAGCCCAACGCCGTTTACCGTTTTTCGCTACCTACCGTGGTTCTCGAGATCTTAGGGGGGTCATGCCTGAGGTTCAGGGTTGGCAGCAGCCGGCTGAGCTGGTTAAACCAGTTTTGCCAGTTTTATTCACATTCATTTTTGGCGAAAACAAGTTCGATAGGACACAAGACGTTACCAGCTCACAAATGGATTGAATAATTTGGAGACTATCTGCTAACAGGAAACTCAAGCAAAACGAAACATTAGGCCCATGAGCCATTGTTCAGCAGAAATAAGGCCATGTCCATTATTTTCACCACAAATTGCCACTAAAACCACCAGTCTGGAATTGTACCGAGGCGTCCCATTCACTTCAACCTGAAACCACAAGTGTATTGAACAGCGAGCCTCAGACCCGTGTTCCTCTGCCGGCAGACTGATGTGACCTTTGTAGCCACACCAGCATAGCCGTCAGCAGTGATGTGACGCCACCGCGCCCTATTTGGGCGGGTACCCGCCCCCCCCCGTCAATGCGAAGGTGGCTCAGACCCCCGTCAATGCGCGTGTTAAATAAGACGTAGGAGCTAACGTAGGCTGTGTCCCCCATCATAACGCAGGCCATCTCTGATCGATGGCATTTTAAAGGGAATGTGGCACCTTGAGCCGAATCCTGGAATTTAGTGTAATTAGGGGAACTTTCAGCCGAAAATCATGGCAGCGTCCATGATTTCTCTGAAAAATGCACTTTAAGCTCAATACTTTGATTTTTAGAATGATCCTCTAAGAAAAGAAACAAATCTGCCTGTGGATGATGACATGATCTGGCAAGCACTACCATATTCAATAGGTAGGCTTCAAGGGCTTCGATTGGCTGATACCGTGACGTTAGCATATGTCGTCACACCAACGACTGACAATTGTGGCCTGCTGCTAAGGGTACATGTGAGGTACATTTCAGGTAGTTTTAGCTTTTCTCTTCGGAAATTTTGAGTTTCAAGACAAATGATATATAGAGTACCGGGTTTTCCGGCATGCTTTACAACTTGGCTATCTCAGTTAAAATCACGTAATAAAAGTGCCACATTCCCGTTAATGATGTGCTCGCTAGCTGTTCTCCTTCAGCAGCTTCAATCCTGCTCCTTAAACCTCCGGGACTTCAGCAGTAGCGGGAAATTCCCCTTCTAAAACACCAGAATATGAGCAAGAATACTCAATTATTGAGTACAGTATATTACAATATCAAACAGGAAAATGTTATCCTCTACAACTACACCATCCAAAACTGAAAAATAATGTAAAAAATGTGCGACTATCGAAATCCGACAAAGAAATCAGGAAATTTTCGTCTTTGATTTTATCGCAACAGGGAGCAGGAGCGGTGTGTGCAGGATTGTGCCCGATTCGCTTCAGCGAATTGGGGCAACCTAATGGTTGTGGGTGGAAACAGGGAATGTTTGGTAAGCTTTACAAAGCTGATGGATTATTGGTCTGAGTTGGGATGCACATTGCCTATAAGATGGGTCTCTGCTGGACAGGTAGAAGCGATGGCGGAAAACGAGAACGAGCTTCTGGACTACGAGGACGCCGACGAGGAGGAGGCGGCGGAGCCGACGCTGCCCGCCTCCGACACCGCCGCCAACAAGAAGGCGGTGAAGGGCACCTATGTCTCCATCCACAGCTCCGGCTTCCGCGACTTCCTGCTGAAGCCAGAGATCCTCAGAGCCATCGTGGAGTGCGGCTTCGAGCACCCTTCCGAGGGTAGGTGACTTCGACTGGGTGCACCATCGAACTATTGTGACTGGGTGCACCTTTTAACTTTTGCATGTTTGAAAATAGTAGTAGCATTTCAAAACATTTCGGATTGCAGATATTGCAAACACATTGGGGACTTGAGTTTGACTACTGCTGAACGTAATAGACAATTTGGAGACAAAGGGGGGCATTGACTTAAAATACAGAGCAGCTGCAGCCTGTGCGACGTCCTGGCTTCCGCAGCTGCCTGTAGAAGCCTTGGACAGAGGCACGTGGCAGCGGGTGCAACATTAACCAACGCTCCTTCGTTATTGGATCAGCCTAAATATTTACCGTAAACATCGGTATGATCGGATCCATCGTTTCTGAATTACAGTGCAAGGGAGAAATTTGATGGCCACCTTCCCTGTGCGCCCGACCGGTTCGACGTGGGTTTGAAGCTACGTTCAGCACTTAGCTCGCGGCTCTGCTACTCCTTGCACGATTAGCTGGGGTTCTGTCAGATGATGGACAGCCGAATGTCGGCGAACCGTCTGACAAACACATTCTGATTTGGGTTGCGAGCTTCGCCAGGAGTCCAGCACTTACTCCCCCTGCCCGACTTGACCTTAATACCCGAACCCTGAGAAACCCTGAAAGGAGGACAGCACCTCGACACCACACATCGGGATTTAAGAAGTCATTCTTTCGGCCACCAAACTGTGAAATTCTCTCCCACAGGATATTCGAATTGCCCAATCAAGGAAGCATTTCAAACAAGAAATCAACAGAAATTTCGGATCCCCCAAACCACCAGCTTATTACGAATTTGGCTCAAAAAGGGATAACACACTTTTAATGGCCTTAAGGGTAGGTATGAGTAATCTAAATTCACATCTGTTCAAAATTCAATTATCCGACTCTCCTGTGTGCGAAAAATGTAATCACGTCAATGAAAACGTTCCTCATTTCTTGTTGTCTTGTCCGGTGTATAACATTGAAAGAGCTGTTCTGTTTCAATCATTACCAAACATTGTCGAAGTCAACTTTAGTTTATTAAACCAATCAATCAAACTTGGGGTAATATTGCACGGTTTAAACCTCACGGTAAAGAAACAAAAACGAGTAGCATGCAGCGTTCAAAAGTTCATCAGAACAACCAAGCGGTTTGCCTAGTATGGTGGTGGCGGCGGGCGGGGGCCTTGCTGGAGAGACTTTTTTTAATTTTTTTTAATGAGGAGTGAGGGTGGCCGACGTCTCGGCGGTGGTTTCAATGTTTCGCCTTTTTTCGTGCAAGCGGTGATTCTTTTAAGCGTTTAAGTACTTTTTCACCAATTGCCTGTTTTTGTTTATGAATGTGTGAATGCTTGTTGAAATATACATACATACATACATACATATACAACATCCCCATTACATGACCACAAAATATGTGCGTTATGTACTTTGTGGATGGCCTCGAAGCATCGCGTGTAACTTCAGGGTCCGCCCTCCGTTGGGTGGCACTTCCGGCATGTAATATTGCGATGAGCATTGTCAGTTGAAACGTTAATCACGTGACCTACGTGGTAGCGTGATGTAAACCAATCAGATTGTTGCAACCAGATGGAAACCGATTCCTTCCTTGTTAGAGAAAAGGCATTCAAGTGCTTTATTTGGAACTTTTGAGGTTTGAACTACACGGAAATGTGATATTGGAGCTTTGGGTCCATTGAAATATGCCAATAGTGGTCTCGAACCGCCTGCAAAATTACTATATCAGATCAAAACCCATTCTAAAAGTGGTACACCCGCTGTCATGGTGACTACAGAGCTGAGCTGATCTCTAGCCAGAATGGTGCAGATGGGGCAGAGCCCGTCAGAGAATAGTGGAGTTTGGATCAGCGATATGCGCCGTTGACTAGCGCAAGCGACCTGCCGCATCGGGTCCCTAGTGCCAGGTTTTATACTTGTGCAGAGAGAGGAGAGATTCGCCAGGGCTTTTATTTATTATTTTTAGGGAGAAAAGGCAACTGGTGTACGGGTTTGACTGGGAATAACCCGAATAGGGCGTTGACGGGACTGAGAGTCCAGCATGAGAACAGCGCCGGGGTGCAGTGTGGCAACGGCTTTGAACTCTTCCATACGGGCTGGCCAACAGCGCTGGTCAGGCGGTGCGGGCAGGGGCAGGTGCCCTGGCGGCTGGATGGTATGGGGAGGGGAGGTGCCCTGACGGCTGGGTGGTGTGGGGAGGGGGAGGTGCCCTGACGGCTGGGTGGTGTGGGGAGGGGAGGTGCCCTGAAGGCTGGGTGGTGTGGGGAGGGGGAGGTGCCCTGACGGCTGGATGGTGTGGGGAGGGGAGGTGTCTTGTCGACTGGGTGGTGTGGGGAGGGGGAGGTGCCCTGACGGCTGGGTGGTGTGGGGAGGGGGAGGTGCCCCGACGGCTGGGTGGTGTGGGGAGGGGAGGTGCCCTGACGGCTGGGTGGTGTGGGGAGGGGAGGTGCCCTGACGGCTGGGTGGTGTGGGGAGGGGGAGGTGCCCTGACGGCTGGGTGGTGTGGGGAGGGGGAGGTGCCCTGAAGGCTGGGTGGTGTGGGGAGGGGGAGGTGCCCTGACGGCTGGGTGGTGTGGGGAGGGGAGGTGCCCCGAAGGCTGGGTGGTGTGGGGAGGGGGAGGTGCCCTGACGGTTGGGTGGTGTGGGGAGGGGGAGGTGCCCTGACGGTTGGGTGGTGTGAGGAGTTAGGTGCCCTGGCGGCTGGGTGGTGTGGGGAGGGGGAGGTGCCCTGGCGGCTGGGTGGTGTGGGGAGGGGGAGGTGCCCTGACGGTTGGGTGGTGTGAGGAGTTAGGTGCCCTGGCGGCTGGGTGGTGTGGGGAGGGGAGGTGCCCCGAAGGCTGGGTGGTGTGGGGAGGGGAGGTGCCCTGACGGCTGGGTGGTGTGGGGAGGGGGAGGTGCCCTGAAGGCTGGGTGGTGTGGGGAGGGGGAGGTGCCCTGGCGGCTGGGTGGTGTGGGGAGGGGGAGGTGCCCTGACGGTTGGGTGGTGTGAGGAGTTAGGTGCCCTGACGGTTGGGTGGGGGGGGGGGAGGTGCCCTGACGGTTGGGTGGTGTGAGGAGTTAGGTGCCCTGGCGGCTGGGTGGTGTGTGGAGGGGGAGGTGCCCTGAAGGCTGGGTGGTGTGGGGAGGGGGAGGTGCCCTGACGGTTGGGTGGTGTGGGGAGGGGAGGTGCCCTGAAGGCTGGGTGGTGTGGGGAGGGGAGGTGCCCTGGCGGCTGGGTGGTGTGGGGAGGGGAGGTGCCCTGACGGTTGGGTGGGGAGGGGGAGGTGCCCTGGCGGCTGGGTGGTGTGGGGAGTTAGGTGCCCTGGCGGCTGGGTGGTGTGGGGAGGAAGTACCCTGGCGGCTGTTCGGTGTGCAGTGGAAGTGACGGGCGCGGGTGTCTGGCCACCGGCAGTGCAGCACGAGTGCATCCCGCAGGCCGTGCTGGGCATGGACATCCTCTGCCAGGCCAAGTCTGGCATGGGCAAAACCGCCGTCTTCGTGCTGGCGTGTCTGCAGCAGCTGGAGATGGTGGATGACCAGGTGAGGAGAGAGAGAGAGAGAGAGAGAGAGAGAGAGAGAGAGAGAGAGAGAGAGAGAGAGAGAGAGAGAGAGAGAGAGAGAGAGAGAGAGAGAGAGAGAGAGAGAGAGAGAGAGAGAGAGAGAGAGAGAGAGAGAGAGAGAGAGAGAGAGAGAGAGAGAGAGAGAGAGAGAGAGAGAGAGAGAGAGAGAGAGAGAGAGAGAGAGAGAGAGAGAGAGAGAGAGAGAGAGACTGGCCTTGCTGGGCGCGTGTCTGACCTGAATGTCCTCGGCAGGTGTCTGTGCTGGTGATGTGCCACACACGAGAGCTCGCATTCCAGATTAGCAAGGAGTTCGAGCGCTTCAGCAAGTACATGGCCACTGTGAAGGTAGGCAGCCGCACTCAGTCACCTGCGCTGCATCTGGGGCTGAGCGGCCATGTGTTTTCAGCATGATTATTTTCTGAGACAGGCCGGGTGATGCGTAAATTGACGCGCAGTTTGAGGCGCCGTTCAAGTACCTTGGCAACTTTACTTCATCCGGGCTGGGCAGGTACTGCACTTTCATCGCGGTGCATTTTAAAAAGGGCGCTTACTTAGAGCTCGAAGGGACTGTAGAACAAGATATCGATAGGAGTTTGCTACCATTGTGGAAAACTGATTCGAAGTCGTTGAAGCAGACGTTTTCATTTTTACTACTTTTTGTTCTGTAATCTCCTGCGACTTACTCCCCTCTAAATCGCCCGCGGAAAGTAAAGATAAAAGTGGACTTAGCATAACCAGCTGCTGAAAGCTAGCACTGAACAAAAAGCTCGGCTAGCACTCCGCGTTGCCCTGGCAATTAAAGGGAATGTGGCACCTTCATAACGTGATTTTAACCGATATAGCCAAGTTGTAAAGCAAGTTTGAAAACCCGGTATTCAAATTATAATTTGTCTTGGAACTCGAGATTTCTGTAGAAAAAGCTAAAACCTACCTGCAATGTACCCCTCATGTACCCTTAGCAGCAGGCCACAGTTGTCATGGCTGTTGGTGTGAAGACATATGCTGACCTCACGATGAGCATCAGTCAATCGAAGCCCTTGAAACTTTTCGAGTATGGGAGTGGTTGCCAGATCATGACATCATCCACAGGCAGATATTATTTTTTTCCTAGAGGAGTATTTTAAAAATCAAAATATTGAGCTTATTGTTCATTTTTCAGAGAAATTATGAGTGGGTTCATTATTTTTGTCTAAAAATACGCCTAATTACACTAAACTCCAGGATTCGACCAAGGTGCCACATTCCCTTTAATTGTTAATTAGTCCTTCTCCGTATGGGGGACGGAAGTTTGTTAATGATGTAACAAGTACTGCGCGGGTCCTGAGGGCAACGCAAGGGGAACTGCCCCTCCCCATCAAGCGTCGCTCCTCTCTGAAAGGTCGATAGCTGACATGTGGCCTTCGGCCTCTGGCCCGGATGTCCCTAGGGCTGCCCATTTTACCTGCACCCGCAGGTTTCCAAAATAGTCCACCAGATTCCCATGATTTGGCCTAAAAGCTACTCAGAACTGGCTATGTTTTCTTCGAAACTCAAAAACTGACCATGCGCAGCAGGTTTGAACATATCCCCTATATCGCACTAATACACTAATCTATACCATGAAACATATAAACTATCAAATACGTCTAGCAAAAAGACTACTGTTTATGTACGCACACCTCATTTATTACGCTTCACTGCGTACGAATGCGACAAGAAGCTTTACGTGTAACACAGTACCAAGTCACAGCCATTCACAAGAAGCATTGGTGATTCTCGCTTCACAATACCTCCGAGCCGCCGAAGCCACCGGCACCGCCGGCCTAGGTTCTCAGTTTAGACCTGAAGTTTTTAATACGGTGCAAACCTTTAAACTTCAATTACCAGTAGTTTTTGTTTGTCAGTGTCTTCTTGGTGAAGCTGGCATATACCTTCCAGGACATGTCCATACCCTGCAGCAGTTTTTCTTCTGAGCCTGTCTTCCCTGGTAAGAATCTTGCTGTGCTTTGTGATGGTGCAGCACAGTGACCCAAAATAGGTTTTGCGATAGGGTGTCGAGTCGAAAATTCAGCTCGGAATGTATGGCGAGTGAGTGGAAAATTCCCCTCAAAATGTAGGGCGGAGTAAAAATTTTCCAATTTGGTTACTCAGGTGGTAAACTCTCAAAGCCCTTGTTTGAACTGAGGGATGGATATTTCCTTTCATTTTCTCAAAGTAAATATTTTTAAATCGTCCCCAAGCAGAATTGTTTGACCATTACCATGTGAAAAATTGGAGTTAAGCAGGTAAATCTTTACCAACTGAAACCCCATGATGCAGTCTCCAATCATTTTTTAAGGAATTGGTGAATTGCCACAAATAAAAAATTTGGGGGGGCCTCTGAGACCAACCTTTGGGGAAAGAACTCTGGGAGCCACCAAGACTAACATTTGTGGGATAAAGATCAACTCTTGGGGGGCTTCCCTAGACCAACTCTTGTGCCCCTCCTCTCCTCTCCCACACGACCAGCTCTAAAGGGCCCCTGAGACGAATTATCGGGGCCCCCTTAGACCAACTCTGCAGAGGGGGCCTCCGAGATGGGCAGGTGGTGAAAAATGAAAAGGGATTTTTTCATGCAATACCTAGTGCCAAAATTATTTATCTAAGCATACACTGTATACTTTTTTCTGTCCGGGACAACGCCCCTCCTATACCTATACCTATAGTTATCGGAATTTTGGAGGCCACTCCTGACCTCAATCACTGCACCTCGCATACACCTATGCTAGGGCCCAGTAGAGCCGTGGTTTACACTTAACTAACCCAGACGAAACTACAAACTTTTATCATGGCAATAAACTCTTCCAGACTCTTGCTAAAAGTTTCTTTTCTTTACCTGTCAATTCCCCTGCTTTTCTTCACATATATACTCACCTTCATATGAATATGCCGCTTTCTATCAATATATAATCGAAGCTACAGCCTCCTTTCTGTTGTTTCTTCCTTTCATCTACAATCAGCCAAGCGCGGCGGGTTGCGACAGCGTCAGAGCGACTACTACTTTAAATTTCTGATCGCTTGCCGCTTGCCGGTCGCATGAGCTACATAATTTGCATTTCAAAAATTGCTCTAAATTAATTTTCTAAATCCTTACTGACTAGAAAATTATACAACTAAAAGCACGCAGAGAGGAAGACTAACAATGTTTTGTCAATAACGAATATGAAACCGGCCTTTCAAAAAGCCTAAAGATGCCGCTTTTATTTACTAGATGTAAAGACGGCGTTTGGTAAGTCCACGCCGTAGACCAGCCATACAAAAAAGCGCCGATGTTTGAAGGGTAACTGGATGCATTCTTGTTGCCCAAAAAAATCATTTAATGAAAATGTAGAGTTTCAATGTAAGTACCGGACACTTTCAGTTCAACTTAAATATCAGCGTATTTATGCCTAGGGTGTCGTAGGGTGTCGTGAGTGGATTTGGGTGTCACACGGCGTGGACGTAGAAATGAAGGGCTGATATGGATAAAAATGATTTTCTTCGCAGTAAATGGTCAATTTTCTACGATACAATGTAAAAAATATGCTGCTTAGCATACAAATTTCAAGATAATTGCTTTTAACAAGAAGATGACCAAAAATGGTTTTTCACTATTCTCGGCACCAGAAATACAAAAACAACTTTTCCAAGGACGTAAGCGTAGAAGTCATGCGCACAGATAAACTGCTTTCCAGAAATGTATCTTTCAAAGCGGTCAGCTCATTTTTTTGGCAACACAAGGCTAGGGTGTCTAATTTTCCACTCACCAATTTTGTGAGTGGTGGAATTTAGTGGCGGTGTTCACCCATTGGAACTTCTCCGTGGGGGCAGGGGGCACTGAGCGTCTTGCCCGCGCCAGAATTTCGATTCAGTTGTTGTACTGAAATCGGTGGATATAAGGATGCCAGGTATAATTGGCTAGAAAAATAGAAATCGCCAGATTTTCTTGCAGAAAAGCCAGAGAAGCGCATAAGAGCCGAGTTAATTTGGCGACCTCTTAGTCGATTCTGCTGCTCTCTTTTTCCAGTGGATGTTGGTAGAGGAGGTAATGGAACTGGCTTTTGTAGTAAGTATTGCTGAGTAAAATCAAATAGTAGTAAGTATTGTTGGAATTGAGTGGAAAATTCAGCAAAACAATATAAAAGTGGGTGGAAAATTCTGCTTGACTGGGTGTCGTTCTGCACCCAGCACCCCAGGTTTTGGGACACTGGTGCAGCAGCACCTCTCGGTCAGGTCGTTGGTCACTTTGACATTCCGCAAAAACTCCTCCGTTTCCTTGTACTGGTGGTCCGGGCCCCACAGTTTGGAATCCTTCGCCAGTTCTGTGTGGTCGACTGCCAAGGATGGCGAAAAGCATAAAAGATTTAGGATCGCACAGGTCGGCCAGTTCGGTCTTGGAGGTGAGCTCTTTGAAGCTGGGCTTCTCGAGGGAGTATTGCTCAGCGCAAGTCTTGGGCAGGCACGGCTGGCACACTACTGAGCTAACCGGCATCCTCGCCCACAACCCCCTCTGCAGTTCTTCCTCGAGAAGCCCAGCTCCAAGGAGCTCACCTCCAAGACCGAACTGACCGACTTGTACGCCTCCAACTCATTCATGCTCTCCACCATCTTCAAAATGGATCACAAGTGGCTGGTGAGGGATTCCAAATTGTGGGGAGAGGACCAGCAGTACAAGGAAACTGAGGAGTTTGTGCGGAATGTCAGAGTGACCAACGACCTGACCGAGAGGTGCTGCTGCACCATCACAGAGTGCCACAAGGTTCTTTCTAGAGGAGACCAGCTCAGAAAAAAACTACCAAGCGCGGAGAAGTTTCAGAAGGTTCATCCCAATTTCACCAAACAAGAAACTGAACAACAAAAACTACTGGTAGTTGAAGTTCAAAAGTTTGCACCGTATTAAACACTTGAAATTTAAAATGAGAATCTAGGCCAGCGGCGCCGGTGGCGTCGGTGACTTAGAGGTGCTGTGAAGGGAGAATCATCAATGCTTCTTGCGATTGACTGTGACTTGGTACTGTGTTACACGTGAAGCTTCATTCGTTCTCTATGAAGCGCAATAAATGGGTGTGGATTTAGAATCGATAGCCTTTTTGCTAGACATATTTGATAGTTTATATGTTCCATGGTCTAGTTTTGAGTATTGCATAGTCATGCAGCGAGCCTAAACAACAGGATGAACCCCTTAAATGTGACTTTTTATATATGATATCAAATGGATGTAATACGTTTAAGAATTCATTGGGAAACCTTGCTTACTTGCTTCATTTACCATGCCACATTGATTTCACGGCTGCTAAAACATGACAATGTCCCCTTGTCACTACATAATGCAATCTTACTAAACAACCAATGGCATGATTCCGAACAAGAATCGCTAATACTAACACCTAGCCATCGATAGTAAAAGCATGCCATTGCTACCGTTCAGGTTTCTGTGACCTGGCCACATAAATACGGCTCTAGCTGGTCTCAACAACATAGTGGGACCATTTTAATGACGGTATGTTCTAAATAAAATTCCCACACAAATCACGTTTTCCAAAGCCAACAAAAACATTACTATCAGGATCAGCTTGAAAATTGTAGCGAATAATTGAGGGAGTGTCCTCTATAGTCCTGAAATGGTGGAATTATCAGATTGGCATCCGGCAACCGAAAGCAAGTTATGACGGTTTTAGTCCTACTGATAATTAGCGGAGGACTAAAATCGTGAATCAATTTTAGGGTCGTTGCATGCCAGACTGATGCCTTCGCCATTTAGCTACTATAGAGGATAAAAGCTGGCGATTTTACACATGTATGTACGTAATAGCACGAAACATGGCATTAGCTGCGGTTGTCGATATGCTCCAAATTAAACACTTTTCCGTATAAATCGCAGGTCTTACTCAGCCTATTGCTTTTGGTCAGATTAGCCGGCTTTGTAGTCATTTGAATCAATTGCACTGAGCATCAAAACCATCAAATATCCTCAATAGTATCTGTGATGGAACTGAAAATGAATGTCAGCAAAGAAAAATTGCGATATTTTCATGCGTGACCAAAGCGTGATTTGACGGAAACCTGAATTCAAAACACAGGTATGTTTTGTGTTTTGAACCATTTAACGAAAAACATTCTAGTTAACTAAAAATCGATGTTCTATCATTATAAGTTCTTGATTAAAAAGGGTCATTACCCATAGGCGGATCCAGGATCGCCGATCGCGGGGAGGGGGTGGCACCTTGCTGGGGTGGGGGTTGCCATCCAGACCAAGCGGCACCACTTTTGGCCGGAAACTCCTATCAGATGGGAGCCAAATCCTATCGCGGGATGCCGATTTTCGCAGGGGGTTTTGGAAGCAACATATTTTAGGGGGCGCCATCGACCCTTCACTGGAGCGCCGTGACCATTTTAGGGGCGCCGAGGGTCGTTGGGAGGCACCTGCCCCTCTTTGCCTGCCCCTGGATGGATGGCACCTGCCCCTGGATCCTCCTATGGCATTACCAACGTGGAGTGATATTTTTATGGCATTATATTACAATTTGTCAAAATCTGGCATCTGAATCTGATATTTTGTTTTTTATCCAAATCGTTTGACCACCAGCTTTCGATTGAAGTAAAAATCATAATTATATCGTCATAAGTTCTTTAAAAAAGCGGTTATCGCCAAAACACAATTATGATATTTTACTGACATCACTAAATGGTCATTGGTCGAAAGCTCCATATCGGAAACCATCATTGCGCGTGCTGGCTTGAACAACCCAATAGAAAAACTTCATTTAAAGCAAACATCATCGTTCCATCGTAATTGGTTTTCGAGCTAAAGGTTCCATTCCGTTTTCTTCTCGTCTGCTGCTGACTGTGTATTGGTACGATATAGGGGCTGTTCACCCTCGCTGCGCATGGTCAGTTTTCGAGTCTCGAGGAAACCAAAACCAGTTCTGAGTAGTATTTTGGCCAAATAATGGGAATCTGGTGAACTATTTTGCAAACCTGGAGGTGTCAGCAAAATGGGCAGCCCTAGGATGCCCCCCCTCCCCCCAATCTGAAATTCTGGATCAGCGTCTGGTGGTCCAGCGTGCATACTTCCGAGCCGTGCAAACGATATTGTAGCAGGAAAAATGCTACAGAAGCTGATCAAGGTCTAGTAGAACACAATGGTTGGTCCTCAGCATCTCCGTCTGGCATGATCACCTCGCGTCTCCTTCCACAAAAACTTTGGAAAGCTAGTCGCTAAATTTGTGTATACTTGTGTGTATGCTTTTTCTGGGACGTGATGTTTTGGGATTTAAAGTTTTTTTTTTGCTAGGCATATTGAGATGTAGAAAAGTGATCAGACTCATCTTACACATTATGGTCTGTAAACTTATTGATGGCAGGAAATCACGTTCTAGCATGCCCTGATGTAGTGCGTGACGGCGAGAATGAGAACAGGGAGGGGATGTGGATGTTGCGCGGATCGAACGTCCGGCCGAAGCAGCTGGCGCTGAGGCTACACGCCGCCTTTTACAGCGAGGCTGCCGTCCGGGGTCCTCCAAACGCCGCCGGTCCTCACTGGAGAGGACTCTGTAGCCGGGAGGGGACCACACCATGCGTAAATTGACCTGGTGGGCCCAAATGTCTGTGTTTCTAAGGCTCGCATTTGAAATGCACCGATTTTATTCGTGCTTATGAGTAGTTGGGTAATCAGCGGAGCTGTGACTCGGCAGGTGGCTGTGTTTTTCGGAGGCATGCCCATCTCCAACGACGAGTCGGTGCTGAAGAACAAGTGCCCGCACATCGTGGTGGGCACGCCGGGCCGCCTGCTGGCGCTGGTGCGCAACAAGAAGCTCCTCCTCAAAAACCTCAAACACTTTGTGCTGGACGAGTGCGACAAAATGCTGGAGGAGCTGGGTAAGTGTCGCCGCGGACAGTCGCCGCTACAGCCGGGTGGTTCGCTAATGACTTCAGATGGCTATCACAGGCTCTGCCGACCAACCGTCGGTATATTGGTGCTCCTGTAAGTGGCCATTTACGGACAAACCGTGTGTTGCACGAGGCGTACAGTTGATTCCGGCTGGACCTATCTGTCGCTGGGCTGGTGCGCCGTTGACTGGCCGGACCTCTCTGTCGCTGGGCTGGTGCGCCGTTGACTGGCTGGACCTCTCTGTCGCTGGGCTGGTGCGCCGTTGACTGGCTGGACCTCTCTGTCGCTGGGCTGGTGCGCCGTTGACTGGCCGGACCTCTCTGTCGCTGGGCTGGTGCGCCGTTGACTGGCTGGACCTCTCTGTCGCTGGGCTGGTGCGCCGTTGACTGGCTGGACCTCTCTGTCGCTGGGCTGGTGCGCCGTTGACTGGCCGGACCTCTCTGTCGCTGGGCTGGTGCGCCGTTGACTGGCTGGACCTCTCTGTCGCTGGGCTGGTGCGCCGTTGACTGGCTGGACCTCTCTGTCGCTGGGCTGGTGCGCCGTTGACTGGCCGGACCTCTCTGTCGCTGGGCTGGTGCGCCGTTGACTGGCTGGACCTCTCTGTCGCTGGGCTGGTGCGCCGTTGACTGGCCGGACCTCTCTGTCGCTGGGCTGGTGCGCCGTTGACTGGCTGGACCTCTCTGTCGCTGGGCTGGTGCGCCGTTGACTGGCCGGACCTCTCTGTCGCTGGGCTGGTGCGCCGTTGACTGGCTGGACCTCTCTGTCGCTGGGCTGGTGCGCCGTTGACTGGCTGGACCTCTCTGTCGCTGGGCTGGTGCGCCGTTGACTGGCTGGACCTCTCTGTCGCTGGGCTGGTGCGCCGTTGACTGGCTGGACCTCTCTGTCGCTGGGCTGGTGCGCCGTTGACTGGCTGGACCTCTCTGTCGCTGGGCTGGTGCGCCGTTGACTGGCTGGACCTCTCTGTCGCTGGGCTGGTGCGCCGTTGACTGGCTGGACCTCTCTGTCGCTGGGCTGGTGCGCCGTTGACTGGCTGGACCTCTCTGTCGCTGGGCTGGTGCGCCGTTGACTGGCTGGACCTCTCTGTCGCTGGGCTGGTGCGCCGTTGACTGGCTGGACCTCTCTGTCGCTGGGCTGGTGCGCCGTTGACTGGCTGGACCTCTCTGTCGCTGGGCTGGTGCGCCGTTGACTGGCCGGACCTCTCTGTCGCTGGGCTGGTGCGCCGTTGACTGGCTGGACCTCTCTGTCGCTGGGCTGGTGCGCCGTTGACTGGCTGGACCTCTCTGTCGCTGGGCTGGTGCGCCGTTGACTGGCCGGACCTCTCTGTCGCTGGGCTGGTGCGCCGTTGACTGGCCGGACCTCTCTGTCGCTGGGCTGGTGCGCCGTTGACTGGCTGGACCTCTCTGTCGCTGGGCTGGTGCGCCGTTGACTGGCCGGACCTCTCTGTCGCTGGGCTGGTGCGCCGTTGACTGGCTGGACCTCTCTGTCGCTGGGCTGGTGCGCCGTTGACTGGCCGGACCTCTCTGTCGCTGGGCTGGTGCGCCGTTGACTGGCTGGACCTCTCTGTCGCTGGGCTGGTGCGCCGTTGACTGGCCGGACCTCTCTGTCGCTGGGCTGGTGCGCCGTTGACTGGCTGGACCTCTCTGTCGCTGGGCTGGTGCGCCGTTGACTGGCTGGACCTCTCTGTCGCTGGGCTGGTGCGCCGTTGACTGGCCGGACCTCTCTGTCGCTGGGCTGGTGCGCCGTTGACTGGCCGGACCTCTCTGTCGCTGGGCTGGTGCGCCGTTGACTGGCTGGACCTCTCTGTCGCTGGGCTGGTGCGCCGTTGACTGGCTGGACCTCTCTGTCGCTGGGCTGGTGCGCCGTTGACTGGCTGGACCTCTCTGTCGCTGGGCTGGTGCGCCGTTGACTGGCCGGACCTCTCTGTCGCTGGGCTGGTGCGCCGTTGACTGGCCGGACCTCTCTGTCGCTGGGCTGGTGCGCCGTTGACTGGCTGGACCTCTCTGTCGCTGGGCTGGTGCGCCGTTGACTGGCCGGACCTCTCTGTCGCTGGGCTGGTGCGCCGTTGACTGGCCGGACCTCTCTGTCGCTGGGCTGGTGCGCCGTTGACTGGCCGGACCTCTCTGTCGCTGGGCTGGTGCGCCGTTGACTGGCCGGACCTCTCTGTCGCTGGGCTGGTGCGCCGTTGACTGGCCGGACCTCTCTGTCGCTGGGCTGGTGCGCCGTTGACTGGCTGGACCTCTCTGTCGCTGGGCTGGTGCGCCGTTGACTGGCCGGACCTCTCGTCGCTGGGCTGGTGCGCCGTAGGCACCCCGCGCGGCTCGTCCGACCTCTGTCGCTGGGCTGGTGCGCCGTTGACTGGCTGGACCTCTCTGTCGCTGGGCTGGGGCGCCGTGGCAGTCGAAGCAGGGCGCTCAGAAAACGTATCAAGGCAATGGGACACCTTTGTAGCGGGATTCGAGCTAAAATAGCCGTGTGGTAGAGCATGTGGACAAACCGCTATCGATATTTCATTTGTCTGATTACTTGGCATTTGTGGAGTAAAGATTCACTCGTCGTTGACCCCGTCCTCTCGGATGGTCACATGGTATGGCTTTACGTTGGAAACTTGGGCATTACTCTGCGCAGAGAAATTTGTATTGCTTTGACCTCTTTCTAGGTGCTGTGACTTTTTACGAACAAACGTGTTTTAACCCTATTTCCAACGGGCTCCCGGCTACCCTTATTTCTAACGGTTGATGGGGGGCAGATTCTGCCCTCCCCTAAGATCTCAAAATGTACCCGGCCGAGTTAAGAAAAAAACAAACTGCAATTGATTTCTCTCACGCTTAACCTATTTTGAAAAAGGAAATTTCAAAATCTTGAAAATGGAGGGTAGGGGGTTCAAAATATACAAAAAATAGTATTTTGAGATTATTTGTAACTCATGTCTTTTAGGCTTAATTTTCACTCAGAAAGAATGATATTTTTTAAATGCTTAGTAAAGAATTAGAAATCCTTTAAAGCCAGCGACAAAGTAGTCATTTTAATGGTGCATTGTGGGACATTTGTCAAAAAAGCATGTTTTATTAGCATCAAGTATTTTCTTCCATCTCAAATGTACTATAAAAACTTAGCAAGAAAATGATATATGTCAGCTTATGTTCGAGAAAATGGAACTGGCAGCACTCTAAAAAGACTTTGGTCCAAAATGGCATGTAACCATGTACATCAAAAGCACAAGTTTCAGTAATATTTAAAGTTTAAAGTTTTTGGTTCAAGCTATTTTCCTACTTTGAATCTGAACGACCGGATGCGGCGGACGCGGTGCAAAGACCCCACTGCTCACCGCAGAAGAGGGGACATGGGCCAACTGGGGTTGTTGGCTTGGAGCCGAGCTTTCCCAGGCATAAGAGGTGTCTTGTTTTTTAATTGATTTCCAGAGGCAGAGTGTGTCTGGACTGTAATGACGATATAATGTTCTGGCTTGATACTTGTCACGTGGTGCCGCGTGATTTCTACGAACATGTTTGATGAAGGCATAAAAGACAGTGTTTTTAATTCATTGTTATGACTGCTTTCAACAAGTAAAATTATAAAAACAACTATCAACATTCGTATGGTTGTAAATGTCCCGAAATTGGCTTTCGATTGATATGCAAACCATACCACAACATATTTATAGCTGGCTGTATTTTGATCAATTCAAAAATATCATTCATTATGAAACATCCTGTAGTATGGATTGACAGGAAGTTGCTGGAAAATGGTCATATCTCTCGTTTAGGCAAAATTCTAAATTCAATGGCGGTTCTAGGACCAGAAATGGGGGAATTATGTGCATTTTTCGTGTCTTTTTTGCAGAAATACACACGCCAGGTAGTGTAATATCTCTGATGTCAAGGGAAGTGCTCAGATGCCAAAAATATGTCTGAGGCGGATTCAGGGAGGCAAAATAGTGGAGTAAGTAACAAATTACCCCGCCTTTATCCGACCTTGCCCGACCCGGGAAACACTCCTGGATCCGCCTATGGATGAATTGTCCATTTGATGTAGGACTAAATGCATGTCTACGATGCTTTACCCCTTTCAATGCAGACACAACACTAAAAATACGCTTGAAAGTTAGTGAACCCCCTAATTACGGTGAGCACGCCTATGCTATCTTTTAATCATATAATATACGGATGGGATCAGTACAGCCTTAGTTTTACCCATCCCGTCTATTCTGTAGGCAGTTTGTTCACCTTGGTAGAGTTCGAATGGATAACTTTGTAGACCCCCATTTTGAGCTCCTGGAGCCGCCTATGGCCAAAAATATATCGAAATACACATCAACCGTCATCCCAAATCTCAGCAATAACATTGAAAAATTACAACTGCCGTCAATTCTTAACAGGCAGTTTTTTGTAGGAGAAACTCAACGCAGGCGACAATGCTCAGCTTCTGGATACCCCCCCAAATTAGCGAACCATAGCTCCGCCACTGGCACATATATATTTTTTCAGGGAACACGCGTTATTTAGTTCTAGGAAAAGTGACAAAATTTCAAGAGCCTATCTCATCATATTTGGGGTTTTAGGGCGCGCTGACATCTAAGGTCATACGGCGCCCATAAACTGTTTGGAAGATACTATGGAAAACCTGAGGGGTGGGCAGAATCTGCCCCCCCCCCTGTTGGAAATAGGGTGAAGGGTACCTGTGAAAATGTGATGAATTGAAAGTGTTACTTTGGCTGTAAAAATGGTCTCTTTTTGTGTAGTACTTCGCCTGGTTTTGCACACTTCATTTGTATTTATTTGTGGCGCAAATGGGAAGGATCAGCCAGGCAAGCAGACCATGGCGACACGTGGATATGAAGATTGTTTGCCTGTAGCTGAGGACAATTAGATAGCGGGAAAGGCTGGGCTTTCACTAATGTTTAGACAGAAATCAGGCCGAAATCATTATTTTCAATGAGCAATGCCTCTGCAACCACCACAATATGGAATTGCGCCGAGGTGCCACATTCCTTTTAAATGCAAACGGTGGGTTTGCATTTAAAGAGAATTTGATTTTAAATTGTGTGAAGTTGTGTGATGTTAAATTGTGTCAGCTGACCCGCATACGGAAGGTGTGCGGGCCCGCTGACCAGTACCGGGGTCGTGAGTGGAAGCTGTGCTGGCCCGCTGACCAATACCGGGACCATGAGTGGAGGGTGTGCGGGCCCGCTGACCAGTACCGGGGCCGTGAGTGGAAGGTGTGCGGGCCCGCTGAACAGTACCGGGGTCGTGAGTGGAAGGTGTGCGGGCCCGCTGAACAGTACCGGGGTCGTGAGTGGAAGGTGTGCGGGCCCGCTGACCAGTACCGGGGTCGTGAGTGGAAGGTGTGCGGGCCCGCTGACCAGTACTGGGGCCGTGAGTGGAAGGTGTGCGGGCCCGCTGAACAGTACCGGGGTCGTGAGTGGAAGGTGTGCGGGCCCGCTGACCGTGCCGGACCAGAGGGAAGGTGTGCTGGCCGCGACCAATGCCGGGGCCGTGAGTGGAAGGTGTGCGGGCCCGCTGACCAGTACCGGGGTCGTGAGTGGAAGGTGTGCGGGCCCGCTGACCAGTACCGGGGCCGTGAGTGGAAGGTGTGCGGGCCCGCTGACCAGTACCGGGGTCGTGAGTGGAAGGTGTGCGGGCCCGCTGAACCAGTACCGGGGTCGTGAGTGGAAGGTGTGCGGGCCCGCTGAACAGTACCGGGGTCGTGAGTGGAAGGTGTGCGGGCCCGCTGACCAGTACCGGGGTCGTGAGTGGAAGGTGTGCGGGCCCGCTGAACAGTACCGGGGTCGTGAGTGGAAGGTGTGCGGGCCCGCTGACCAGTACCGGGGTCGTGAGTGGAAGGTGTGCGGGCCCGCTGACCAGTGCCGGGACCATGAGTGGAAGGTGTGCTGGCCCGCTGACCAATGCCGGGGCCGTGAGTGGAAGGTGTGCGGCCCGCTGACCAGTACCGGGGCGTGAGTGGGGTGTGCGGGCCCGCTGACCAGTACCGGGGCCGTGAGTGGAAGGTGTGCGGGCCCGCTGACCAGTACCGGGGTCGTGAGTGGAAGGTGTGCGGGCCCGCTGACCAGTACCGGGGTCGTGAGTGGAAGGTGTGCGGGCCCGCTGAACAGTACCGGGGTCGTGAGTGGAAGGTGTGCGGGCCCGCTGACCAGTACCGGGGTCGTGAGTGGAATGTGTGCGGGCCCGCTGACCAGTACCGGGGTCGTGAGTGGAAGGTGTGCGGGCCCGCTGAACAGTACCGGGGTCGTGAGTGGAAGGTGTGCGGGCCCGCTGACCAGTACCGGGGTCGTGAGTGGAAGGTGTGGGCCCGCTGACCAATCGGGGCGGAGTGGAAGGTGTGCGGGCCCGCTGACTAGTACCGGGGTCGTGAGTGGAGGGTGTGCTCAGTGACCCAAAATAGGTTGTTCTGTTCAATAAAAAATAAAAAATCTGTTCAATAAAAATAGGTTGTTCTGTTGTTCTGTTCAGTGTTCAAAATAGGTGCTCAGTGACCCAAGCAGCATTGTTTGACCATTACCATGTGAAAAATTTGGGTTAAGCAGGTAAATTGTTACCAACTGAAACCCCCTGATGCAGTCTTCAAATTTTTTAAGGAATTAATGAATTTCCACAAATAAAAAGCTTTTTGGGGGGCTTCTGAGACCAACCTTCGGGGGAAAGAACTCTGGGAGCCACCAAGACTAACATTTGTGGGAGGAAGATCAACTCTTGGGGGGCTTCCCTAGACCAGCTCTTGTGCCCCTCCTCTCCCACACGACCAGCTCTAAAGGGCCCCTGAGACGAAATATCGGGGCCCCCTTAGACCAACTCTGCAGAGGGGGCCCCGAGATCGGCAGGTGGTAAAAAATGAAAAGTAATTTTTTCATGCAATACCTATTGCCAAAATTAATTATCTAAGCATACACTGTATAGTTTTTTTTGTCCGGGACAACGCCCCTCCTATACCTATAGTTATCGGAATTTTGGAGGCCACTCCTGACCTCAATCACTGCACCTTGCATACACCTATGCTAGGGCCCAGTAGAGCATTGGCTTACACTTAACCTAACCCAGACGAAACCACAAACTTTCTATCATGGCAATAAACTCTTCCAGACTCTTGCTAAGTTTCTTTTCTCTACTTGTCAATTCCCCTGCTCCTCTTCACATATATTCTCACCTTCATATGAATATGCTGCTTTGCATGAATCTAATCGAAGCTACTACAGAGCCTCCTTTCTGTTGTTTCTTCCTTTCGTCTACAATCAGCCAGGCGCGGCGGGTTGCGACAGCGTCAGAGCGACTACTAATTTAAATTTCTGATCGCTTTCCGCTTGCCGGTCGCATGAGCGACATAATTTGCATTTCAAAAATTGCTCTAAATTAGTTTTCTAAATCCTTATAGACTAGAAAATTATACAACTAAAAGCACACCAAGAGGAAGACTAACACCGTTTTGTCAATAACGAATATGAAACCGGCCTTTCAAAAAGCCTAAAGATGCCGCTTTTATTTACTAGATGTAAAGACGGCGATTTGGTAAGTCCACGCCGTAGACCAGTCATACAAAAAAGTGCCGATGTTTGAAGGGTAACTGGATGCATTCTTGTTGCCCAAAAAATCATTTCATGAAAATGTAGAGTTTCAATGTATTCAAGTACCGGACACTTTCAGTTGAACTTAAATATCAGCGTATTTATGCGTAGGGTGTCGTGAGTGGATTTGGGTGTCACAGGGCGTGGACGCAGCAATGAAGGGCTGATATGGATAAAAATTATTTTCTTCGAAATAAATGGTCAGTTTTCTACCACACACTGTCAAAAAAATATGCTGCTTAGCACACAAATTTCAAGATAACTGCTTTTTACAACAAGATGACCAAAAATGGTTTTTCACTATTCTCGGTACCAAAAATACAAAAACAACTTTTGAAGGACGTAAGCCTAGAAGTCATGCGCACAGATAAACTGCTTTCCAGAAATGTATCTTTCAAAGCGGTCAGCTCATTTTTTTGGCACCACAAGGCTAGGGTGTCTAATTTTCCACTCACCAATTTTGTGAGTGGTGGAATTTAGTGGCGGTGTTCACCCATTGGAACTTTCTCCGGTGGGGCAGGGGGCACTGAGCGTCTTGCCCGCGCCAGAATTTCGATTCAGTTGTTGTACTGAAATCGGTGGATATAAGGATGCCAGGTATAATTGGCTAGAAAAATAGAAATCGCCAGATTTTCTTGCAGAAAAGCCAGAGAAGCGCATAAGAGCCGAGTTAATTTGGCGACCTCTTAGTCGATTCTGCTGCTCTCTTTTCCAGTGGATGTTGGTAGAGGAGGTAATGGAACTGGCCTTTGTAGTAAGTATTGCGGAGTAAAATCAAATAGTAGTAAGTATTGTTGGAAGTGAGGGGAAAATTCGGCAAAAAATATATAAAAGTGAGTGGAAAATTGTGCTTGACTGGGTGTCGTTCTGCACCCAGCACCCCAGGTTTTGGGACACTGGGTGTGCTGGCCTGCTGACCAGTACCGGGGCCGTGAGTGGAAGGTGTGCGGGCCCGCTGACCAGTACCGGGGTCGTGAGTGGAAGGTGTGCGGGCCCGCTGACCAGTACCGGGGTCGTGAGTGGAAGGTGTGCGGGCCCGCTGACCAGTACCGGGGTCGTGAGTGGAAGGTGTGCGGGCCCGCTGACCAGTGCCGGGGTCGTGAGTGGAAGGTGTGCGGGCCCGCTGACCAGTACCGGGGTCGTGAGTGGAAGGTGTGCGGGCCCGCTGACCAGTACCGGGGCCGTGAGTGGAAGGTGTGCGGGCCCGCTGACCAGTACCGGGGTCGTGAGTGGAAGGTGTGCGGGCCCGCTGACCAGTACCGGGGTCGTGAGTGGAAGGTGTGCGGGCCCGCTGACCAGTACCGGGGTCGTGAGTGGAAGGTGTGCGGGCCCGCTGACCAGTACCGGGGTCCGTGAGTGGAAGGTGTGCGGGCCCGCTGACCAGTACCGGGGTCGTGAGTGGAAGGTGTGCGGGCCCGCTGACCAGTACCGGGGTCGTGAGTGGAAGGTGTGCGGGCCCGCTGACCAGTACCGGGGTCGTGAGTGGAAGGTGTGCGGGCCCGCTGACCAGTACCGGGGTCGTGAGTGGAAGGTGTGCGGGCCCGCTGACCAGTACCGGGGTCGTGAGTGGAAGGTGTGCGGGCCCGCTGACCAGTGCCGGGGCCGTGAGTGGAAGGTGTGCGGGCCCGCTGACCAGTACCGGGGCCGTGAGTGGAGGGCGTGCGGGCCCGCTAACCAGTGCTTCTCCGTTTCAGACATGCGAAGGGACGTCCAGGAGATCTTCCGCAACACGCCCCACGAGAAACAAGTGCTCATGTTCTCGGCCACGCTTAGCAAGGACATCCGACCGGTCTGCAAGAAATTCATGCAAGACGTAAATGCCGACAATGTGTGTGGGGGACGCAGCTCTCCAACTGTCTCACGCCACGCATTTCACACGACACGCACCGGGCCCGACGCACTGACGGGCTCCTGTTGTCTGCGTCTCCTGGTCTTGAGGCTGAAACAGCGAGTGGTCTCCTGCCTTCTCCATCGCTCACACCTACACTCGCCCAAACCCCGGCGACTGGTCTGCCTTCTGCATCGTACACACCCACACTCGCCCACACCCCGGCGACTGGTCTCCTGCCTTCTCCATCGTACACACCTACACTCGCCCAAACTCCGGCGACTGGTCTCCTGCCTTCTCCATCGTACACACCCACACTCGCCCACACCCCGGCGACTGGTCTCCTGCCTTCTCCATCGTACACACCTACACTCGCCCAAACTCCGGCGACTGGTCTGCCTTCTGCATCGTACACACCCACACTCGCCCACACCCCGGCGCCTGGTCTCCTGCCTTCTCCATCGTACACACCCACACTGGCCCACAGCCCGGCGACTGGTAACTCCAGGTCTTACCCACATACCAGGCTTGACACACAGTTCCGAGCTGGCGTCGGCTGGGCCGGATCCCCACCTCTGATCCAGACTGCTCGCCTTCGAACCTCCTCCACCGCTGTCCACACAATGCACCCAGACGCAGAGACACAGCGGCAAGACGGTGCGGCGGTGAGCGGCAGGGCCGCCCAGCCATCTGCAGCCAGCGGCCGGCCCCGGTGCCGGTGCGACCGTCAGCCCGGCCGGAGTCCCCAGTCAGCCTGCCGCCGCCCAGCCGCCGCCGCCTCTGGTCAGACTTCCGCACCTGCCGGCCTTTGTCCGCACTCTGTCCGCCGCTCCCGTGTTCAGTTTTCTTTTTCAGGTTCGGATTGTCGCGGCTCTCCTCCGTGTGATTTGTTTTTTTCAGGTTCGGATGTCGCGGCTACCTTATGTGCCGTTTCTTTTTATGGTACGGATTGTCGCGGCTCTCTGTGTGCCTTTTTGTACGGTGCGGATTGATTGTCGCGGCTCTGTGTGCCTTTTCCTTCTCAGGTTCGGACTGTCGCGGCCCTGCGTGCTTTTTTCTTTCCAGGTTCGGATTGTCGCGGGTCTCCGCCCTTTTCCTTCTCAGGTTCGGATTGTCGCGGCTCTGCGCCCTTTTTCCCTTTCAGGTTCGGATTGTCGCGGCTCTGCGCCCTTTTTACCTTTCAGGTTCGGATTGTCGCGGCTCTGGGCCCTTTTTCCTTCTCACATTCGGATCGTCGCGGCTGTTGGTGTAGTTTGGTCGTGTCAGCTGGTGGAGGCGTGTTTGTCTTGGAAGTCGATAGCGATGTTTTTGTTCCGGCGGTCGATGTAAATGTGTCGGCAGCGATGGAGATTTGTTTGTTCCGGAGGTCAATGGAGACGTCTTGGCAGCGGATGGAGGCTTGTTTGTTGGAGCAGCCGATGCATTTATGTTAACCCGGTATCCGACGGTGGTGTTTGAACGTACCCCGGCAGCCAGTGGAGGTGTGTTTGTGTGTGCCCCGGCAGCCAGTGGAGGTGTGTTTGTGTGTGCCCCGGCAGCCAGTGGATGTGTGTTTGTGTGTGCCCCGGCAGCCAGTGGAGGTGTGTTTGTGTGTGCCCCGGCAGCCAGTGGAGGTGTGTTTGTGTGTGCCCCGGCAGCCAGTGGAGGTGTATTTGTGTGTGCCCCGGCAGCCAGTGGAGGTGTGTTTGTGTGTGCCCCGGCAGCCAGTGGAGGTGTGTTTGTGTGTGCCCCGGCAGCCAGTGGAGGTGTGTTTGTGTGTGCCCCGGCAGCCAGTGGAGGTGTGTTTGTGTGTGCCCCGGCAGCCAGTGGAGGTGTGTTTGTGTGTGCCCCGGCAGCCAGTGGAGGTGTGTTTGTTTGTGCCCCGGCAGCCAATGGAAGTGTACGTGGATGATGAAGCGAAGCTGACTCTCCACGGACTGCAGCAGCACTACTGTAAAGTGAAGGAGAACGAGAAGAACCGGAAGCTCTTCGAGCTGCTGGACGTGCTGGAATTCAATCAGGTGAGCAGCGCTGCCGCCAAAGCCCTCCAGTCCCAGCCGCCCAGTCCGTTCAGACTCCGCTCCGGCTCCCCCTTTTTACCGATTACAAACTTCCAGAACTCAAACTGTAAAATTGCGTGCGAGAACAATAGTTATGTTGTCTTGCCAGCTCTCCAGAGCCGAGGGCAGCTTAAAGGACTGTAGAATATCGAAACTTTTTATTTTTCACAAGTTTTTGTCTCAGTTATTGGCATGCAGTGTCCAGCGCAGGTTATGAAGTGACGAATCCTAGCCAGAGTTGGATGCGTGTTGTCACGGGGCATCAGACCTGGTGGTTGGTGGGCCTAGTTGAGCTGTGGTTGGGGTTTGACTGGATGGTGGCTGGAGTCTGACCGGTTGGTCCTTGGTTGGATAACGGTTGGAGGCTGACCATTTGATCTGTGCTGAGTTTGACGATAGATAACAGTAGACCTGGATTTTACGGCTTCGGCTCTCCGCAAGGGGCTGAATGTCCGGGAACTAGGCTGGGCTGAAGGGTGCTGCAGAACTAGTTGTTTCTGGGTTTGTAGAGGAAAGCCACTCGGCATAATTTCCGGCATGGACCACCCCATCTTCTTCCATTTCATCTGCAATTTTCCGGTTTTCTTTTATTAAAGCATAGCTCATACCCGGCTGAATTCCGTTCCTGCTCCGGCCAACTGCAGTCAGCCAGCGTTAAACAGACTCGGCCTTTGTTAAGCGGAGACATTGTCCGTGCTGTAGGATCGCACCACGTTTCTCTTCTCCGGCAGCATTTGCCGAGAATGGCAGTTGCATGTTATCATAACCTGTACCAAAATTCGGCGGCATAGTCAAAATTTCACCGCTGAAATCACAAGAAAACACGGCGTAGAATAAATAACAAGATGCATTGTTACGCTCCACGTATTCATACCAAACTGTTCAACTGTGTATCATCTAATGTTTCTCAGAAAACTGGGCTATAAAATGGCATTTCTGCCGCTGTTAGTCACAAAATTTCGCATCTTAAGGCTCGTGGTCATTGACAGAAGGAACCGTCGTCCACTCACTTCAGCCCCTTACGGGAAAAGTTTCGTTTCAAATTCAGGTATACTGTTGTCTGTGGTGTGACCGATTGATCCGTCTTTACGGTTGGCCATTTGGTCCGTGGACCGACCTGTTGGTGCCTGTCGGTCCGTGGTTGGGGACGGGGGCCGACCTGCTGGTGACTGTCCGGACTGTGGGTCGGGGGCTGACCTGCTGGTGACTGTCCGGACTGTGGGTCGGGGCTGACCTGCTGGTGACTGTCCGGACTGTGGGTCGGGGGCTGACCTGCTGGTGCCTGTCCGGACTGTGGGTCGGGGCTGACCTGCTGGTGACTGTCCGGACTGTGGGTCGGGAGCTGACCTGCTGGTGCCTGTCCGGACTGTGGGTCGGGGCTGACCTGCTGGTGCCTGTCCGGACTGTGGGTCGGGGGCTGACCTGTTGGTGACTGTCCGGACTGTGGGTCGGGGGCTGACCTGTCGGTGCCTGTCCGGACTGTGGGTCGGGGCTGACCTGCTGGTGACTGTCCGGACTGTGGGTCGGGGCTGACCTGCTGGTGCCTGTCCGGACTGTGGGTCGGGGGCTGACCTGCTGGTGACTGTCCGGACTGTGGGTCGGGGGCTGACCTGCTGGTGCCTGTCCGGACTGTGGGTCGGGGGCTGACCTGCTGGTGACTGTCCGGACTGTGGGTCGGGGCTGACCTGCTGGTGACTGTCCGGACTGTGGGTCGGGGCTGACCTGCTGGTGACTGTCCGGACTGTGGGTCGGGGCTGACCTGCTGGTGACTGTCCGGACTGTGGGTCGGGGGCCGACCTGCTGGTGACTGTCCGGACTGTGGGTCGGGGCTGACCTGCTGGTGACTGTCCGGACTGTGGGTCGGGGCTGACCTGCTGGTGACTGTCCGGACTGTGGGTCGGGGCTGACCTGCTGGTGACTGTCCGGACTGTGGGTCGGGGGCTGACCTGCTGGTGACTGTCCGGACTGTGGGTCGGGGCTGACCTGCTGGTGACTGTCCGGACTGTGGGTCGGGGGCTGACCTGCTGGTGCCTGTCGGTCCGTGGTTGGTGCCTGTCCGGACTGTGGGTCGGGGCTGACCTGTTGGTGCCTGTCCGGTCCGTGGTGGGGGTCGGGGCTGACCTGCTGGTGCCTGTCCGGACTGTGGTGGGGGTCGGGGGCTGACCTGTCGGTGACTGTCCGGACTGTGGGTCGGGGGCTGACCTGCTGGTGCCTGTCGGTCCGTGGTTGGTGCCTGTCCGGACTGTG
Organism: Lepas anatifera; assembly: GCA_034440635.1. Lineage (NCBI taxonomy): Eukaryota > Metazoa > Arthropoda > Thecostraca > Lepadidae > Lepas > Lepas anatifera. Next base: position 590,066 of record JAOTON010000131.1, on the reverse strand, counting down.
GGTCGGGGCTGACCTGCTGGTGCCTGTCGGCAGGTGGTGATTTTCGTGAAGTCGATTCAGCGGTGTATGGCGCTGGCCAAGCTGTTGATCGAGCAGAACTTCCCGGCCATCGCCATCCACCGCTCCATGTCGCAGGAGGAGCGGCTGGCCAAGTACCAGCAGTTCAAGGATTTCCAGAAGGTCAGCAGCCAAAGGCGCAAGGTTCAGCTTTCCGAAACCTTGTGGGAGATGCCATCGTTCCGATGCAAAGGGGTTAGAGTTTGACGTGTGTTGGGATATAAAAAGGGCGACGACTTGGATGGTCCCTGCAGGCGCTACTGGGTAATAATGAGCCGTCGGTTCTGCAGCGTATTCTGGTGGCCACCAACCTGTTCGGACGTGGCATGGACATCGAGCGAGTCAACATCGTGTTCAACTACGACATGCCGGAGGACTCCGACACGTACCTGCACCGCGTGGCCCGCGCCGGCCGCTTCGGCACCAAAGGTACGTCCGTCACTCACCGATCACTGATCTGGACCCAGGGTAGGTCCGTCACTCACTGATGGGTACCAAAGGTACGTCCGTCACTCACCGATCACTGATCTGGACCCAGGGTAGGTCCGTCACTCACTGATGGGTACCAAAGGTACGTCCGTCACTCACCGCTCTCTGATCGGGACCAAAGGTACGTCCGTCACTCACCGATCACTGATCGGGACCCAGGGTAGGTCCGTCACTCACCGATCACTGATCGGGACCCAGGGTACGTCCGTCACTCACCGATCACTGATCGGGACCCAGGGTACATCCGTCACTCACTGATCGGGACCAAAGGTACGTCCGTCACTCACCGATCACTGATCGGGACCCAGGGTAGGTCGGTCTCTCCCTGATCGGGACCCAGGGTAGGTCCGTCACTCACCGCTCACTGATCGGGACCAAAGGTACGTCCGTCACTCACCGATCACTGATCGGGACCAAAGGTACGTCCGTCACTCACCGATCACTGATCGGGACCAAAGGTACGTCCGTCACTCACCGATCACTGATCGGGACCCAGGGTAGGTCCGTCACTCACTGATCGGGACCAAAGGTACGTCCGTCACTCACCGCTCTCTGATTGGGACCAAAGGTACGTCCGTCACTCACCGATCACTGATCGGGACCCAGGGTACGTCCGTCACTCACTGATCGGGACCAAAGGTACGTCCGTCACTCACCGATCACTGATCGGGACCAAAGGTACATCCGTCACTCACCTATCACTGATCGGGACCCAGGGTAGGTCCGTCACTCACTGATCGGGACCAAAGGTACGTCCGTCACTCACCGCTCTCTGATCGGGACCAAAGGTACGTCCGTCACTCACCGCTCACCGATCGGGACCCAGGGTAGATCCGTCTCTCACTGATCGGGACCCAGGGTAGGTCCGTCACTCACCGCTCACTGATCGGTACCCAGGGTAGGTCCGTCAGTCACTGATCGGAACCCAGGGTAGGTCCGTCACTCACCGCTCACTGATCGGGACCCAGGAGGTGCGTCACCACCGCTCACTGATCGGAACCCAGGGTACGTCCGTCACTCACCGATCACTGATCGGGACCCAGGGTACGTCCGTCACTCACTGATCGGGACCAAAGGTACGTCCGTCACTCACCGATCACTGATCGGGACCAAAGGTACGTCCGTCACTCACCGCTCACTGATCGGGACCCAGGGTAGGTCCGTCTCTCACTGATCGGGACCCAGGGTAGGTCCGTGACTCACCGCTCACTGATCGGTACCCAGGGTAGGTCCGTCAGTCACTGATCGGAACCCAGGGTAGGTCCGTCACTCACCGCTCACTGATCGGGACCCAGGGTAGGTGTGTCACTCACCGCTCACTGATCGGGACCCAGGGTAGGTGCGTCACTCACCGCTCACTGATCGGTACCCAGGGTAGGTCCGTCAGTCACTGATCGGAACCCAGGGTAGGTCCGTCACTCACCGCTCACTGATCAGGACCCAGGGTCAGGGTTGGAAAAAACCCGGGTTTTTTATAAAAAGCCCGCGGGTCCGGGTTTTTTTCCGGTTTTTTGTGGGTTTTTCCGGGTTTTTTATTTTTGTTTTGTAGCATTCTCGTCACACCGTTTCTAGATTAATGTCATTGTTTGAGCACGCATTAAGACTGTGATGCTTTCAATATCATCGTTGCTTATCAGTCTTTGCCTCGCGTGGCGGAGGGAGAAGAAGCTCCTATTCCCCAAGCTGTTCTAAAGTACCCGATTGGCGGCTGCGTGCAGAACCCTTCATAGTTTTATGGGCACCCATGGATAAGAAAAGTGAACCGACTTTTGACCAGAATAACAATTTTTGGGGCTTATCAACTCATCCACTGCTATGGTTATACGGCGTTGTCGATTCTTATGACTGTTTTCTCTTTGGAGCCGGGTTCTCCGTACTCAAGAAATCCTCCGGACATAAACCCGGGCGATCCCGTAGAAAGCAAGTGCGACAAGCACCACACCACTGCGCCCCACAGGAATTTACTTTCACTTTTTTCTTCTAAATCAGCTTATATTCCTCAGCGGCAAATGCTAGCGCTGAAAATCTTAGTCTGGTACATCAATAAGGGCCAAATCACAACTCTCAGAGCATAGCAGGGGTATGTCCATTATTTGCTCAGGAGGAAGGGGGCGTGGATATAGGCTCGGGGGCACTGCACGGGGCCCCTAGTGCAAAGATCGCTAATGAAAATAAAAAGAAGGTCAGCGGTGGCTGATGTGATTGTGGAGTGAATCGGTGTGGTTCACGTGACTTTTATTGGCTGTTTTTACCTCCCTTGCTTGATTCTTTGCCTATCTAGCTGAATAAAGCGTGGTATCCTTTTTATTATTTTGTGACCCGGGGATCTCTGAGGTGTCCCCAACACGAATTCTTTGGGCAGTCTGATAAAAATTGGCCGGCGCCTCGAGACAAAACCTCCCCTCCCGCCAGAAAAAAAAAACTTTTGAGTCGCCCGAGAACGAGTCTAAGGATCCCCGAGACCAGCTCTGGGGGCCCCACGAACCAAGACAAACCCTTCAAGGTCCTCGAGACCAACACTGGGGGCCCCAAGAACAATTCTCGGGGTCTCCTGAAACCAGCTCTGGGGACCCTAAGGATCGAATCTAGAGACCCCCGAAACCAACTTCCAGCCAGGTTCGAGACCAACTCTATGGGCCGACGCGACAAACCCTCGAAGGCCTTGGAGACCAACTCTGAGACCACCGAGACGAATTCTTAAAGGCCATCCAAGACCAACCCTGGGCTCCCCGAGAAAACTTTTCGGATCCCCAAGTCAGACTCTTGGGCCCACCGAGACCAACTCTGGTGGCTCTCAGAGACCAGCTCTGGGCGCCCCCCTCCCCCGTGACAAGCTCTCGACGGTCCTCCAGGCCAACTCTGGAAACCCCGGGAAAACTTTTGGGACTGCTTCAGAGAACAAGTCTGGGGGCCCAGAAATAAACTCTGGTGTCCCGATAGCCGAATATGAGGGCCCCCAATTCAAAATTTTGGTGGGCCCTGCCAGACCAACGCTTGGGCCCCTGAGACTTGCTATCGGGAGTCTCCGAGACAAACATTGTGATGGTGTCCGTCTTCTTATAATCAACTTGGGGAACATAAACAGAAAACGACAGGAGGCCGTGCGGGAAGCTCTTTACAGTGCTTAAGTTCAGCAAAGGGGAGAGGCGGTCGCCCCACCTTGGCTGCGCCCCTGGAGTACAGCACGTGACTCCACCACGATAAGCCTTAGAGGCTCCATGAGCTGGACAATGAAACTATTTGTGTGTCTCAGGTCAAAGTCAGTCAGAGTCACAATCTGGGACTGCACTGTTACTTTGGCATATGTTGAACCTGCAGAGATGTTTATAAATTGATAAGATATATATAATATATAGATTTAATTCTGGAAAAACTGCATCATACAGACAAAAACTAACGTCATATTCAGAGACAGCATTGGTCTTATCCAGTGACTTTTACCTGTTGCAAAAAAATGATAGAAATTTGTGTTGCAAAATGTGCAATTTATACGACATGTGGATTCTTGGGAATGATTTTGCTGGTAAGACGGCAAGGATTTCCAAATGCACTTTTAATGCAGTTTTCCAGTGGGTTGTATGAGGTGGCATATGGTACTAATTCTGCTAAACTTTGGCATATTCTACACATACCAAGGCTTAGTAGCTTTATAAGTGATGTGAATAGCAAAAAAAGAAAATATTTTTACTCAGGGTCATCTAGAAAATGATTTATGAAAAAACCAGGTGGGTTTTATCCACTAAAAAACCCACTAAAAAACCAAAAAAACCGGGCAGTGGGTAGTGGGCAGTGCCAACCCTGCCCAGGGTAGGTCCGTCAGTCACTGATCGGAACCCAGGGTAGGTCCGTCAGTCACTGATCGGAACCCAGGGTAGGTCCGTCACTCACCGCTCACTGATCAGGACCCAGGGTAGGTGCGTCACTCACCGCTCACTGATCAGGACCCAGGGTAGGTCACTCACGGCATGCGGTGGTGGGGGGGGGGCGGGTCGCCATAGACAATGCGCTCGGCCTCGAAACAGGACTGAGATGATGATAGGGACGGATGACTAAAAAGAGACCCAACGCTATTTACAAAAAAATAGAATGCAAGCAAGGCTAGTGATGGCGGTGGTGAGTACTCGTTATTGGGTTCGCAGTGTTGTGCTGTATCAGGCCTTTGGCTCGGTGTCTTCAGTTGCAGCGCCAGCGGTGTATCTGTGGGGCCGCCAGTGGTGTACATCGGCAGGCTGTGTATCTGTGGGGCCGCCATTGGTATACGTGGTGTGGTTTCAGGCCTGGCCATCACCTTCATCGCCGACGAGGCCAACGCCAAGGTGCTGAACGACGTGCAGGACCGGTTCGACGTCAACATCACAGAGCTGCCCGACGAGATCGACCTCTCCACCTACAGTCAGTGCTCCACCCACCCCACCACAGTCCGCACGGCTGCAGAGGCCTGCTTTATACCTCCTGCAGCCAATTCGTCGAGAAATCAATCGCTTTCACAATTATTCGAGAGAGAGAGCCGTTGTGCACCCCGCGCGGTGCGCAAGGCACGTCCGTCCTTGCCTACTGTAAAGTTTCCGAAGACAAACTGGTCGAACCGCTGCACGTAGCGATGTAGAAATTATCTCTTTCTCTCTCTCTCTCTCTCTCTCTCTCTCTCTCTCTCTCTCTCTCTCTCTCTCTCTCTCTCTCTCTCTCTCTCTCTCTCTCTCTCTCTCTCTCTCTCTCTCTCTCTCTCTCTCTCTCTCTCTCTCTCTCTCTCTCTCTCTCTCTCTCTCTCTCTCTCTCTCTCTCTCTCTCTCTCTCTCTCTCTCTCTCTCTCTCTCTCTCTCTCTCTCTCTCTCTCTCTCTCTCTCTCTCTCTCTCTCTCTCTCTCTCTCTCTCTCTCTCTCTCTCTCTCTCTCTCTCTCTCTCTCTCTCTCTCTCTCTCTCTCACTCACTCACTCACTCACTCACTCTCTCACTCACTCACTCACTCACACACACACACACACACACACACACACACACACACACACACACACACACACACACACACACACACACACACACACACACACACACACACACACACACACACACACACACACACACACACACACAGGTATTTGTTCATTGACCTGTGGTGCTGGTGTTTGCAGTCGAGGGACGCTGAGCGCCGCTCTGCCCCACCACCGGACGGTGAACGCCCGGCCTCGTTGGTAAGTCGCCGCTGCCGCAGTGCTCAGTGTGACCGCCCGCTCATTCTGTTGTATTGTCGGGACTGGGAGCGGGAGAGGACAAGGCACCTGCCGCCCCACTCCCGCTCTCAGTTCTCTCGGGGTGTTCACAGCTGTGGGCTCCCAGCCATTATCTCATTTTATAAAAGTATTGACTTCAAGCGGACACCTTTGCTACGGGATTTGAACTGAGATGTGATGTGATACAGCATGAGGAAGAATCCTTGCGTTGATTGTTCATTTGTGTCAGGACTCTGTGTATGCGAGGTGAAACAGCCAGTGTTCAGGCCCCGCCCGCGTCTGCGCCACCGTCCTACCTCTGTCGTAAGCCCATTTAATTAGGTAGGCAGGAGCGTCCTTCCAAGCCCGTACAGCTGCTAAATGATGTTATCCAGCACTACAACAGAACATTGTGGCGGTGGATATTTGGTCGTACCACTCCCGGATTTTTTTTCTTCTTTTTAAATCTACCTCACTACCTAGTTATTAGTTAGTAAATATCTCATGGCCCCATCGAGAGCGTAGATACTTAGTTACAACCGATGAGGTGACGAGGATTGGTTAATTTGGATATTAGTGGGTTGTTAGCAGGTTAATTAAAAATGAGATTATTCAAAATAAGGCACTATGAAAACAAAAATTCATAAATTGAACGTTCAACGTCGATCCGGATGACGCCAACAGAGCCGCAAAGTTCATGTGAGAGCTGGAAGCTGATAAGTACAAGGAATTTGTGGACCCACCACTAGGATTGTTCATTTACTTCGTCAGAAATATGTTTCTCCCAGAAGAAATCCCTGGTGTTGGAGTAGGCTTTTCATATATCATCTAAAGTTTGAAACAAAGGACAGACAACTTCATTCCAGGTCCTCTCATTCCAGAATACACATCTTAAAGTTATTTGAAAGCAAAAGACATTTTAAAACGTTTAATGAATCTGTTACCTAGTTCTTGACGTTGGGCGCGATGTAGCCTAGATGCTGAAAGCGCCCTATAAACCCCAATACACACACGAGTTCTTGACGTTCAAAAGGGATTGGCATAGTTTCACGGACAATTTTGTTGTTGACACTCACAATGGTTTGTTCCGAAATTATGCCAGGGTGCATAATAAGTTTGGGCCAAAATATATGTTTATATATATTTAAGCATAATTTCTGGGACGGTGAAATTGTTTCTGGTCAGAGCCTTTGTAGTTATATCGTAAAGAGTGTGGTCAGCATCAACATTCCGCCGTTTTTTCATCTGAACTGAAGCGAACGAAGGAAATGTATTTTTGAAGCCTAGATGAATGGTGGTGTATTTGTGTGATATCGTTTGTCATATTGTAGAAAGTATCGGAAGAAGTGGAATAGGGCGACAATTCGCAAACTTTTCTCCCCTAAATATTGGAATAATAGAAACGTTTTGTAATTTGTCAGGAAACTCTGTAACCTAAAGAAAGATTCGCCAAATGCTCGAGGGAATCTAAGCATGTTTTATATGTATGATGAAAAATGTGCTAGTTTTTTAAAACAAAAATGAAAAAAGTGCTAGTCAGTTCCGCCTCCCACATTATTCAGCATATTCATTATTCAGTATTGATAATCCTTTCTATTTGTTGAGAGGAGGGGCTCATTGTGTTCACATTTTTTTGCAAAAGTTCATGTTCATTCATGCGTTTGGAAAAAATGAGAAAAATGAAGGGGTAATGTAAGGGAGGTGCCCACTTTTGTGCAGTTTGACGTGGAATGGGTTTAAAATCAATTAGCGTTCAGAAGTTACTAGATGGGCGCTGTTCTCGGTAGATTTCCTAGTGTTCGGACATTGTAAAAAGCGTAGGCGGATCCAGAGGTAACGTGCCCCTCCGATCTACCCTCGGGACTCCCTCTAAGATATCGTTCTACCCCCCTCCCCTAGGATGCGAGTATCGGCGTCCCCGCGATAGGATTTGGCGCCCAAAGGCGGCGCTAGGATTTGGGCCCCTGGTCTGGATGGCGCTGCCCGGCGGCAGATGCTGGATCCGCCTATCACTGGAAGGATTCACGTTCAACTGGTGCGGGCGGAGGTTGTTTTAGCACGTCGACGCGAACGAGAGTGCCGTATAGAGCGTGTCTCGACTCCGGGATGGCCCGGGTCCGTGCTGACGGGGCGGGGCAGCGGCACCTGGTAGCGGGGGTGGATATCGGTCGGGTGATCTCGGTTCGACCGCTGAGCGGTGTCTTCTGTCCACAGTTCGGCCTCGCTGAGCAGGTATCCGGCTCAGCGGCCCGCTCACCCGACGGAGGCGTCCCCGCTGGTCCGGCACCAGGGGCCGCGCTGGTCCGGCACCAGGGGCCGCGCTGGTCCGGCGCTGGTCCGGCACTGGTCAGGGGCCATGGATCGTCGGTTCTCATACATGTCCATGTGTTGTGCTGTGGGTCTGACCTATGTGTTGGAAGTGTGCGGCGCATGTTAGCTACGTAGAATGCAGTTTCATTTCACAATCTGATGTATTTTTAAAGTGTCCAGAAATACATTGCTTGTAACTGGCTCAGTTTTTTTATTGGGATTTACTGACACTTCAGCACACCATGGGAGTGGAATTAACTAGGATGGGACCGGGAGGGGCGCCCAATCCTGCCAATGAGCGGGCCCAGTCTTGGGACGCTCGCTAACTGTAAAGGTCAACTAATCCGGGTGAAGGCGCACACTGATCGATTGCATCACCAATGCCCCAAGCCTCTTGTCTCTTCATTTCTTCAACCTATACGGTTAGAGTGGGTGATGCGCCCCAACTTCCGCAATAGTTTTTTCTCTAGTCCTTGTTGTTTCGGCGCTGGGATGTTCACACAGAAGGGCACTAGCCCCCAGCGGAGGATGGCCTTGACAACGCCACCCCAATTGGCAATCGTTTTGTGCCATGTGTCATTAAATATGGCTTCTGTTCATCGCATTGGGTGTACTCGGTGTCACGGACGCACATAATACTAAAGCCCGTTCAATGGCCTTTTAGGAAACAAAGAATGACTGTGTCGCGGGATAGCGCCAGGGATTTGAGCACCTTTTTGGGTGTTTCAATCGGATGGATATCGATTATAAAATTGAGGTAACGCTATCACCCGGTGGGCCTCCGCGCCACCTTCACCCTAGTCGAGGTGAACTCGGCCCCTATCGGTAGGGGCAGGGAGTTATGCCCCTGCCCCTGAATTTTTGGCGTGCCCAAGGGGATATTGTGGGATAAGAAGCGGAAAAAGTAAATATAAAAGACACAATGTTGAGACCTTATGCATCACAACCTAAACAGATATTTAGAACGAAAATAATTGGGGGGCAGCCTTTGATATAACGGGCACATACAGAGTATTTGGCAAGCATGCGTATACACCGAAAGATTGTAGGAGGGGAACAGGATTCGGGGTACACACTGGACATTTGGGCACTGAAACTATTTGGGGCTTAAAAACCCCTATTTGGGGCACACAGAGCTCTTAGGTACAAGTTAACTGACATTGGGAGGGGGGTAGGGACAGAATTTAGAAGACACATGGGAGGTTTCCAGAGTTGCTCTCTTGAGTCCCCGAGTGTAAGTCCCGGAGGCCTCCACTTTCCGTCTCAGGGGGGGGCAAGACTTATTAGGACCCCAGAGTTGGTAGCAGAGGGTATCCCAAGAGCCAGTCTTGGCCCTCAAAGTTTGTCTTGGGGGGCTACAAAGTGGTTGTGCGCCCAAGAGTTTGTCTCAGGGGCCCAAGTTTTGGTCTTGTTCCCCCAGAAGTTGGTCTTAAGAGAACCCTCAGAGACGGTGTCGGGGCTCCAGGAGCTGTCTTCGCGGGTCCCTAGTGTTGGTCTCGGGAGCCTCACAATTTGCTTTCGTACCCCCACCCCCAGAGTTGGTCATGATGGGCCTCAGTGATGGTCTTGGGAGGATCTTAGTGATGGTCTTGAGGGCCCTCGAGTTCGTCTCAGGGACCCTGTTTGGCTCGAACCCCCTTGATGAGTTTCGGGAGGCCCGCAAGTTGGTCTTAGAAACACTAAAGCTGCATTCTGATGATGTTTAGAGCTTTAGGGCACTGCAGCTGCAAAGGCTATATGTGCCCGTCAGTATTTTATTACATTATCCTAAGATTGTCCTTATTAGCTAAAGTGGGATATACAGAATGTGTGAAAACTAAGAATCTCTAACGGGTGTATACTACGTCGAAATCTTCTTCTCTCAGGTAAGATAAAACTTTTCCAAAGTCTACGGGTGCGTCATCGCCTAGGATCTGTACCAGCGGGACCGGTGGAAGAATCGGAGCTGACTGCGCTTCAACTCGTCGCAGCTGTCAGTAGCAGATAAGACATGCTGCACAGTGAGGCGGCTGCCACAGTGCCAGCATTGCTTGGGGGCGGTATTAAGTAGATAATGGGCGTGTGTCGCGTAACAGTGGCCTATTCGAAGCCTAGTGAGGCTTACCTCCTCCCTTCTATTTCTCCTGCTGCTCGACTCCCAGGGTTTAATCGATGGACGCAGACGTTTCAAAAAGCAATCTGGCTCCGCGGTCCACCTGGTCTGCCACTCAGCATCTACTAACATCTTAAGCGATGGTTTGAAGTCTGTGGCTGGAATTTTAAACCTGCGCGAAGGGGGCAACTCGCTTGCGTCTTTAGCTAACTTATCAACTTGTTCGTTCCCTAAAATGCCAACGTGGCTCGGCACCCAAAGAAAACTCACGTCGGTATCTCGGGAGGCAATCACTGTCAGGAGCTTTCGGATCGTCAGTAGGAGCAGTGGCGGATCCAGGGGGGGCAAAAAGGCAATTGCCCCCCCAAACGGAAAAGCTCGGGGCAAAACTATGTTTTTGCCCCCCCAAAGCGATCGACCTCCTTTTTCCCCCGACACCTTTTTAGTTTGTAAGCAAAATTTTGGTGCTTCAACTCTCAACTTCAAACAGAATTAGAGAAGTTCAGTGTAAATATTGGGGCTTGGATAGGAAAACATGTATCTTGAGCCCATATTTTTCACCCCGTGACGTTTTTTTTTGTCCCCAGTTCCCAAAATCCTACCGAAAAGGCATATTGTAGCGCAATTTTTCACTGCGCGACGTTTTTTTTTTTTTTTTGCTTTTCGACTTTGGTTTGCCCCTCCCAAACCAACCGGCTAGATCCGCCACTGAGTAGGAGCCAGTTCTGCTGTGTGTGGTGAGACAGGAGGGCTGTCAAAGAGCTTGCTGAGTCTGTTATAATAATACATCGTTCTTCAGAGGTGCGTCTGATGTGTCGTAAAACGCGCAAAATAACGTATAGTTCCGTGGTAAAAACTGAAACAGTCGCTGGCAAACTGAAGCCCCGGCTGATGGCCGGGGCAGTGCCTTCCCATGAAGGCACTGCCGGCGCCCTTAGAGTCGTCGGTATAGAGCGGTCTGTGTTCTATGTAGGTTCCTATTTTGTGCAGAACTAAGTTTCAGAACTCTGTGGGCAGGATCGATGACTTTTTATAGCGCAGTAAGTCGAGGTCACATTTGGCAGGAGTGAGCTGCCACGGTTCTATGCGCTGCGGTCTAGTTTCAGCGATCTGTTCCAGATTTATTTCAGAGCCCTCAAGCCATTGTAAGACGCGTGTGCAGAGTGCAAGTGAGGACGAGTGCCGTGCTGTCCCGAGAGGGGCTGTTAACACCTCATCAAATATCCATTTTTAGGTTGGGTGGGAGGGATGTTGACGAATTTTGCTGGTGTATGCCAGTGCTAACTTCTTACGTCTAAGATCTAGCGCAAGTTCGTTGGCGTCGACGAGGAGACTGGCTCTGCGGGAGGTTCGGAACGCACCCGTCGCTATCCTCATGCCGGAATGGTGAACAGCGTCTAAGGGCTGTTTGACGCTGTTAAGAGCGCTGTCGTATGCTACTGAGCCGTAATCTAAGACAGACCTGATCAGGGTGCGGTAAAGTCGAATAAGTGACACTCTGTCTGCGCCATATGATGTACAAGAGACCATTTTTAACACATTCATGCGTTTAAAACACTTGTCACGCAACAGTGATATATGTGGTGCGTATGTCAAGCGCTTATCTAGTGTCATGCCAAGAAACTTTGCCTCCGACACGACTGGGACTCTTCGACCGTACAAACGGAGGCTGATATCAGGGCATGATCTACGGCGACAGAAATGCATACACGCGGTTTTTTCGGTCGAAAATCTAAAACCGTTCTTCAGACTCCATGCGGTTAGCCGGTCAATACATATTTGTAGCTGTCTTTGAGCTGAGATAGACGTAGAGGTACTCAACCAGACGGCAAAGTCGTCTACGAACAGAGACTTCTCGACTGTAGGGGGCAGGGCGTCACAAATGTTTATCAAAATGCCGAACAGTGTCACGCTTAAAACGCCTCCTTGCACCACCCCGCTCTCCTGGCAGAAGTTGTCAGATAAGGAGTTACCAACTCTGACCCTGAAATTACGTCGTTTCATAAAATTGACTATAAAATATCCCATGTGGCCTTTGATACCGGCTTTTCGCATTTTCTTTAAAATTGCGTGGCGCCAGGCCGTGTCGTAGGCCTTCTCGATGTCAAATAAGAGAGCAAACACGTGCTGTCGCAAAGCGAAAGAGCAGCGCACTGATGTGTCCAAAGATACAAGATGATCAGTGGTAGAGCGCCCCGCACGAAACCCACACTGAGCTTCAGAGAAAAGCCCGGTGCTCTCCAAGAACCACACTAGGCGTGCGTTTACCATTCGTTTCAACAGTTTACAAACACACGACGTCAGGGCAATAGGTCTATAATGTAAAGGGTCACTGCCATCCTTGTCAGGTTTTAAACTCGGGATAATAGTGGCATCTCTCCAGGCACTGGGGAAGTCATGTGTAACCCATAGCGAGTTAAAAGAAGATAGCAAGGCAGCAGCAGAACGCTCATTGAGGTTTTTTAGCATGTCAATGTGAATGCTGTCTGGACCAGCAGCTGTGCTCCTCGCTCGTGAGAGTGCTGTGTGGAATTCTGCCATTGTGAAAGGCTCATTGAAGGAGAGGTGATCAGATGAGCTAAAATCCACTGGATAACGCTCACTCTGCCGGTTATGGCGAGCAAAAGCGGCTCAAGTGGACGGTCAATACAGGGATGTAGCTGAGACAACACCTCGGATCATCGCACCCCATTTGCCATCGAGCTAGCCAAGTCCTACCGAAAAGATTTGCTACTTCGGTCGGATTTGGAATGGTGCCGCTGGGCACGGCCATTGGAGAACTGCGTCCTGACAGTCTGTGAACCCGTCGTCAAATAGTTGTTAGTGGTGTGAGCCTGTTTATGGTGCTGATATATGTCTGCCATGACTGCCGCTTGGCATCTCTTACGGTAGGGGAGACCGGGGCTAGTTGCAGCCAGGGGCATGTTGAGCCACTCGCGATAACTCCGCTGTTTCTGAAGAGATTGCGCTGTAATCATAACAGAGCATGCGCGCAACCGCTTTCCGTCTTTCAGCTGGAAACCGTCGTGGTATCTGGTCGGTAGCGGTTTGGAGACAGAAAAACTTGTTTTTCATAGCAAAAGTGAATTTTACTTTTGTCAAACATTTTGTAATAGCACTGTTGATATTAGAGATAAGGATTAGCCGTACTAAATGAGGTGAATGCAGGTATTTACGCCTTATTTGGGCCGAAAACTATGAGAGCTGATCACCCACCTTCTGCGTCAGCTGCCTCCGGAGTTGCGGCGCACATAGGCCCTAAATGCCTCCGTCCGTGGCCAATATTACATTTCGTGGAAAACTTCTTCGCAATACCGCAAATTCCCCCCGATTTTTGGACAAAGGAGCTCATTTGACAGATAATTGAACAGCGCATAAAACTTGCATTCGACATATAGGCTTTATTTTACATGGGCGTAATCAGGACAGTGAAAAGAGGGGAATTTGGGGCAACTTAATCCAGCCCAAGGTGTCCGTAAAATATTTTGCAGATGTTGTCGTTGCGCCATGAATTGTGACCGAATTGTAGTTTGAAACACTGCAAACAATAAACATGTAATCCATGAACAACGATACAGCAATCATGGTGTGCCATAAATTCATAAGCGTCACCACGAACAACAAAACGGGAGGCATCATAAATGTGTATTTGAGCTTGGTTTTTCTTTCTAAGCCAGCTTTTTGGTATAATTGTAACTCCTTTTCTGCATGGGAATGTTCTATTATAACTGGTATTCGAGTGATTATTAACAACCACACTGGAGAGGGGTCCGACATTAACGCGCACAGGATGGGGGGCTGGTAAGCCCCCTGAGATATCGGAAACTTAGAGGCCTAAGAAATTCCGATTGGGGGTGGGTGGGGGCTATGGTGATCCACATCATAACTAATTTTCATTCACCTAGGTCTATATTGTCAAGGTCAAACGAGGTCATAAATGTCAAATTTTGGCCATATTTGGGACCTGTTGGGAAATGCCCTGATAATGCGTGGAAAAAGCCGGGAGTAAGCTAAAGCCGGACCACGGTCATAGAGGTTGTGTCGCAAAGAATCTTTCCTTCATTTTTGAGGTCTAGGTCATTCAAGGTCATCGACCTATGACGTCAAAACATGGTATATTCCCTATTATGCACACTTAAAGTAGCACTATAGCAAACCTTGTGCTGGAAAGGAGGATTGACCTTTACCCATGATCTTTAACCTTGACCTTTGACCTTGAACTTACAACTGGGTTACCTTTACTATGACGTCATAGCATAATATACGTCAGACTAGGACACGTAAAGCACCGGGGTCAATGACCTTGAAATTGCTGGTATGACTTTCAACTTTGACCTCGACCTTCACGTGAGGTGACCTTGACATATCATCCCGTCTATATGACACTGTGACGTCACCACTTAGTCTCCAATGCAAGCAAACCGGTACGACTGCGCGGTGGCGGCGATTTCAAAATGAAGGTCTGACTTTAGAAGCGTATAAATCAAACAATTTTCGACAAATTTTCAAAATTATTTCACTATTCAACGCGCTGTTAAATTTTCTCAAATGCGACCGATTCCCGTGTTTTGGCTACGAGCGGTTCTCCGGTCATCCCGGAAAAAAGTAGTTGGGAGAGTATCCGAGGCCCCTCCAGTGCGCGTGCTAACACGCAGAGTAGAAGAAAGGGGTAGAATATATACCTACCTTGTGTTTCCTCAACAAGGCATATCAAAATATCAGTCCGTGAAGGTCAGTACGTTTTTCTCCGCGCCCCCCCTCGCCCATCCTCCGCTACATATGATATCGCGGTATCGCCAAATATGGGACGTAGGTCACCTGAGCAGCCCGAGTGTCATCTTGCGTCAGCTCGTGACAGTGGGAACGGCGAGGAAATTCGATTCCCGATTGAATCCCTAGGACACCTCGGGACTCCGATGGTTACGGCGACCGTTCATTTGGATGAAAAGGTATGACTGGTATTCACCATATGTGGTTTAACGTGTGGTATGCAGCAAAACAGGATTCTTAGGTATCGTTTTTTGCTGTCCCGGCATTGCTTGAAGGTGTTATAATAAATGTCTGAATCGCGGGATCACGAGAGGCTTAATCCCATTATTGGGGCTTTTTGAAAATAGCGGGATCCCAATCCTGATATTGACATACCTAGCAGGAACATTTCTCATGCAATAAAAGGTTCGTTGTCGGCAGTCCCTCCGGGTATTTGGATAACAGTCAACACAGCAGTCAATACACAAATTTAGGCGGTTATGGTCATTGGCGGATCCAGGAAAAAGTTTTGGAGGGGGCCAAAACATCGTTTTGGGGGGCCAAATCGAGAAAAAATCGCAAAAAGCATAGGATTTTAAAAAAACGGCCAAAAGTCGGTCGTTTTGGGGGGGCCAAAAGATACTATTTCGGGCTTTGGGGGGGCCATGGCCCCCTGGGCCCCCCTGGATCCGCCAGTGGTTATGGTGCTTTGAAATTGTATAAACTAATTTTAGCACTTCTCGGCATTTCTTATAGCATCGTTCTCTGATAGTTCACTCATATTGCTCATTCTTGGCTGGTCCATGCCTCTATTCGGTAACCCACGGCGTTGCGTTAGCACCGCAGCGGCCTGGTTGGAGCCACAACCTCAATTATTATATGTCATCTGGAACGCGGGGCTGCAAGTGGACGCAAGATATTTTGACTTGCCCTTGTAGAGCACATCCTGGGGAATCGTTTGATGGTAGTCTTATGCTGGGCCGGTGCTGGCCAAGTTTTAAATCCCTCTCTTTGTATTTGTAAATCGAACAGTTTTTGAGATATGTAGTATACTGAGAGAATGGTCTATAAAATAGTTATCAAAACTATTTTTGCATTATTTTATACCAAAACCCATTGCAAAGGGCTCACAAAACAGTGTTATTGCCATACTTTGACCTGTTCTTGCTTTCATGGTCGATTTTAAGCATAATGAAATGTACGTAGTTTTCGCTGCAGATCTCTGGTCCGCGGGTGGCGCACCCGAGTGCTTACTTCAAGCAACTCTACAAAGACTTACAGAGCACGGTTTGTGTTTTCCATGCCTGTTTTAAGTGCAGTGAAGAATTCTCTATCAGTATATGTGCTCAGGAAATGATTTAGAAAAAGTTGCATTTTCGTAATATTGGCCACGGACGGAGGCGTTTAGGGCCTATGTGCTACGTCTCGCTAAGGCTTTCGCACGTCTATATTGTATCAAATAGGTTGTTGTCGGTCTTCTTGTAAATATTTTAAAGCACCGCCGCCGTTCTTTGATGGTGCGATGACACTCAACCGTCCACCAGGGCACAGGAATGCGCCGTGGTAGAGTGCTGGTCTTAGGGATAAACGTCTGTGCAGAGTCAATAGTAGCGCTCTTGCCTTCGTCAGGTATAAAATCAAGGATACAGTCAGAGGTAAAGCCTTCCCAGTCAGCCCGCCGTAAGTTCCATTGCGCTGTTCTAATGCCTGGATGTGGGGTCTCAGACCATAACCAAATCGGGTAATGATCGCTATTACATGGGTGAGAATGCGTTCTCCACTTAAAGCGATCGGTCAAAGAGGGTGAACAAAGGGACAAATCAATTGCTGACAGTGCCCCTGACGGTAATCAAATGTGTGTCGGGTGTCCTGTGTTGAGAGCACACATATCAAAACGGTGGATTAATTCTTCGAGGCGTCGGCCTTAAGTGCCTCCTCCGGAAAAACTTCACTGGGAGGGGAGAATAGGGATACAATGGTTGATTTATACTGTCCAAAGTCTACAGTTGCTGCAACAGCCTGCAGGCTAGTTCTTAAACGAAATGTATGAGACGGGACGCTGTAATGAACGAGCAGAGCTACCCCTCCATGGGCAATGGTAGGAGAATCAATGTCGTGACGGAAGGTTTTATAATGTAATTGTTGGCAATGTCGGTTTTGTCTAAGCTTGGTTTCCTGTAACGCAACCACAGTAGGGGTTTTCAGCGGTAGCAGCGCTTGCAGTTCAGTGTGGTTTGCCCTATAGCCTCTCATGTTCCACTGCAATACATGTGTCATTGAGTAAAGTGCTAGTCAGGTATGTAAAAGCTGTCCTAGTTTGAAACCCTCGCCGTTCATTATGCCTCCCAACTCCTCCCGTCAAATATCCCCGGCTCCTTCCAGCCCACGCGCGAGTTCCACTTCCGCGCCTCCCGCGGAGGGACGTTGCGGTCTCTTGGAGGTGAACACCTGGTGAAGACTGGCCTCTCCACCATATATGCATCGCCTGCATATGACGGCCTCCCATCGTCTACAGGAGTGGGCCTGCGTATCCGCTGTCTCAGGTCCGTGGATTTTCTTAAGTCTGTTTGCGCAGGCCCTAAGTTTTCCATTGATCGAGCCCGCTCAGAGAGGCAGTGTTTAGCTTGCTGGTGAGTTGTTTTTAATGTTACTCGAGAAATTTCTAACTGGACACCTTTACTGGACCGGAACGGGTGTCGCAGTCGTTGTTTTTCTGTTGTTTCTGTTGAGTCTTGCCTGGTTTTGTTGCTTGGTGGAGACGCGAGTTTGCGTTTTTTGCTTTGATCTTTATGTATTGTCTCTTGTTTGTTGTTTGTTTTGTTGACTGTTGTTTCTATTTTCTGTTCCGTGTGTGCCTCCAGCTTTGTTATGTCTCCAGACGGAGGAGGCATCAGGGTAGAATCCACTGTTGCCTGGGGGTATACGACCCTGGGTGAGGTCCCAGCACTCTCAGTAGGCTGAGGGAGGGCAGTTACTGCACTGTGTTCCTCTCTTACAGGTGATGTGACTGGGCCGTTAGGCGACGGGAAATGTATAGGAGATTCCTCTCGTGCCCGCTTACCAGTGGTAACTTTTTCGGTTTGGTCAGTGCGCTCCCGAGAAGCCAACTCAGGCCTGGTGGCCTCGAAATCTCTAGGGTCCGTGCACACTGCCGCGTCCCGGAGTTCCGGCGTGGTTTGGGTCGCCTTATCGTTCGTGTCTGTGCCGCTCGTTGTACTGTCGCTATCCTGCCTGCGGGGGAGCAGCTCTATAACCATCGCTAGGAACTGGCGCAGCGAGAGGCCCATGCATTTGTCCATACTAGAGTCCAGGCTCAGTGACGGGCGAGTATCGGGGTGGATTTCGTTCGATGTTCTGGACTCGTTCCGTACCAGCGCGTCCATATACGGTGAGTTGTTGGGGGCCGGTCTGTTTCTAGAGGCTTGGGACGTTGTGGCCGGTGTCTCCTTGGGGAGAGGTGATACTTTCTTCCTTTGGGCCTCTTTTGCCTCAGCCAGCCTTGGGCATGACCGGCTCCAAGCCTCGTGTTCACTGCCGCACCCTACGCACTTTGGTTTGTGGGCATCGCAACTCATCGTGTTGTGGCCAGTCATCGAGCATCGTCCGCAGCGTTCCTTCCCTTTGCAGCTGGTGGCAACGTGACAAAATGCCTGGCACCTGAAACAGCGAGTGGGACTAGGAACGACCGCACGAACCTTGATAGCCATCCAGCCGACTCGTATCTTCTCGGGCAGGGTCGTTCCCGAGAAGGTTAGCATAAAGGTTCCAGTGTCTGTAGTCTGATTGTCGGTTCTCCTAGGCATCCTTTTCGCCTCAGTCACTCCTTGGTCTTTTAAGCCCGCGAGCACCTCCTCGTCCGTGGCATTGCATAAGTCCGGACAACTGATCACACCACGACAGTGGTTTTTAGTGTTGTGAGGTGTGACTGATCGGGACTGATAGCGTCCTGTTTGCTGTGCGGATTTGTAAGGAGGTGGCAGCCAGAAGTTTGCTCGCGCTGGACTTGCTCCCCATTTCAACTTCTATCCTACCATCCCTGTATCGGTAGGTGCGTTTCGGTTTGTACCCGTCCAGAGCGCGGGGGCGCGGTAGTAGAGTGGTCAGCATAGCTGTCTGCCACGCAGCCGACCCGGGTTCAAGGCCCGGCGGCTTCCCTGAACAAGGAGCAAGCTGGCTCCCGAGAAACCCTTCCAACAGGGAAAGAGTTGGCGACGCCTTATGACCCTGGCAGTTGGTGCGTCGATAAGCCCCAAAAGTATAATTATTATACCGTCCAGAGCGCCGTGAAGTTGAAATGGGTTGAGTCTAAGGGATCTATCCTCCACCCGAATAACGAGAGTCAGAGGGGTATCCTGGTCAGAGGTTGGTCGTGAAGGGAGTGGGTCAGCAGCGGTGGTATCCATCGTGGCAGAGGTATCAAGAGCATTGACAGCGGTGGTCTGGTTCGGAGCTGGGGTCACAGAGCCTGAGATCAGTCCGGTGGAAGGTGGTGAAAGTGCTGCCATGGAGAGACTATTTACCTTCGGCCCCCCGGGTTACCAGCTGTCAATAGCTGGGCCCGGGGGCTGGTACAGTGCCTACGGGGGCAGGCGCGCCCGTCGCAGAGGGGCGAGAGATACACAACCCCTCCGATCAGAACGCACCCACCCCCTTGACGCCATCAGCCAAGTGGGCCGGCAGGGCGATGAGTCGGGACGCAGCAAAACGCGGCAGCCCTCACGCAGCGGAGACTGCGGTCCACCAGGCGCGCGCAACAGTCTCGCAAATCGACGGTTTCTGAAACCCCGGCCCACGTCGCGCCCGGCAAGAACTGGCACAGTCCCCACCGCGAAGGGCGCCGCGCCGCACGCCCGAAACATAATCCCCCCTGCCCAGCTGGACTGAGCGACAGTGCCCGTAGACACCGCCGCGTAGCTAGGCCGCCCGCGGCAGCCTACGGACGGCTTACCCCCGGTTGGATCGAGATATTGGGCCAAAGGGGGCGTGTTGGAGCCCTCGGGACTGACCCGCCCGAGGGGGACCTCAACCCCCCAGGATCCCGTCAACCTCGTCGCCGGGGCTCGAGATAGGCCTCGAGTGGGCGCCTTACACCCATAAAATGCCGAAGAAGGCAAATAACTGTGGAACCAATAACTAAAGCGTAAAAAGAGGACAGGAACTAAAAATAATCAACAAAATAGGAAAACAAAAACCAACAGGAGCTACATACTGGGAGGCGCAGGACAGAGCTGACCCGATCCAATACGGTTACCGACCAGGTAACAAAGGGCCCGTAAGGCAGCCATCAGCATCGCCGCGGACCTCATCACCAGAGCCACCGACGACAGACGCCGACTCTAACCGACCGAAGTCGGAAGAGGCAGCGGCCGTCGGAGGGCTAGAAAAGATGTATCCGCGGCGATGCGACAAACTGCCTTCCAAGGCTGACTGGGGCCCCGGGCGCGTCACACCCCGTTGCTCCAATCTTTACTTGCCGGACGAATCCGGCAAGTGAAGATCGGTCCCCTGAGGGGGAAAAAGTTGCATTCTCAGGCCTCAAGAAGTTGGTCTGAGAAGGCTCCCAGAGTTGTCAGAAGCTTTTTTTTTGGGGGGTCCCGAGAGATGGGCTCAGGGGGCCCAACAGTTGGTCCCGGTGCTCGCGCAAAATTTAGTCTGGGGCCTGATGACCTAGTTTCGGAGACGCCCCAGGATAGTCTCGGAGGCTCCCAGTAGTTTCTCACGGCGACCCCCCCTCCAGCGTTGGTCTCGGGAGGCCCACAACAGTTAGTCTCTGGCCCATAGTTTTGGTCTGGGGCCCCAGGAGCTGGTCTCGAAGGTCCCTCAAGTTATTTGGGGGCCCCGAATCTGGTTTCGTTGCCCCAAATCTCAAGGGCCTCAGAGTTGGCGTCGGAGGGCCAAGTGTTGGTTTCACGAGTTCCCAGAGTTGATACGGGATTGAGGGCTAAAAGTTAGTCTTCGGAGTATCCCAGTTGGTCTCGGGGTCTGAAGAATATATTAGAGGGATGCCAGGCGTTACTTAGATAAGTAGACATTGAAACAGGTCGATTGGGTAAAGACAGCCAAGAAAAGTCGATTGATTCTGTCTGAACGATGCATCTTGTTCGTTCCGTTGTCCATGACCAGGTAATAGCAGCTCGATGTCTGCCCTCTGATTTGTTGAATGTTATGAATGAATGTTGAATGAATGTTCAAACACCCCCTCGCCCCGGTGGGGGTGTTTGAACACCCCCTCTCGTTTTTCGGGCGGCACCAAAAAATGGCGGCGCGAAGCACCTCTGTACTTGGCACACCTCACTCTTGATCAATTTCGCAATTTTCCACAAAATTTTGAGGTTGGGTCATATCAGGTCAGGTCACCACTGCAGGTGAGATGACCTCACCTCCAAAAATGTTTCAGGTGGCATAAGTAATAAATGGGTAAAACTATCGGATTGAAACTTATAACACATAATGTCCCCACCGAGTTCTCCAAATGAATTCCGGGATTTTTCATATCGATGACCTAAGGTCAAGTAAGGCGCATGACCTCCCCATTGGAAATACATGGCAAAAACAGAAATTGAGCTGTATTTGTGTAGATATAGCTGAGAATGCCTTCAAATTATCCAAATCGAAGAATCCTGGGCCCCCTTTCAGGCTCATGCTGCAATGTTTTGTCCTGGGACCTCAGAGAGGTCATCTGGGGCTACTTCAGCAGTTTTCAGACTTAGGTCGGTAACTTCGCATTAAATGATGATGCAGCTTTTATTTTGATATCGTTGCGTTTGGATTGCTATTGCGAGTCGATTGATATGCATATCGACTATGCTAGCTCAGAGATCTTGACCTGACCCGAGCTCAGGTGATTTTTTTGTGTTTTGCTATAGTATGGTCACATTATACATCATTCGATTTGCTGTGACGAGAGGAAGCGAATTGTGCCTACAAAATGATTTTAACTCAACTGTCGATTCTAGAGCCCAAAAACTTTACTCAAAATGCCACCTTCTTTGACCTGTCATGACCTCGATATTGACCTGAGCCAAAGAGTTACAGATATAGTTTCTTCATGAATTTGTATGAGCTATTCACCAGTTCTCGCGTTTTTTCGCTACCACTCCACATTAATGCAGTGTGCCTTAAAAAAACGTGACGAAATGCAAAAATGACTTTCTAGAATTTATATCAAATGTATGCGATGCGTTTGAAAATTGTTTGGAACCCGGAAAACCATGATTATTTTCTTCCTCTGGCGTACGATATTGCTTTCACAGGAGCTGAAACATGAAACTTATTCTACCTCGCTTAATACGGGTGTCTGGCCAGAAGTAGTAGCGTGATCTAAAACGTTAATAACGGGTGCTCACACCTTGTCATCCATAAAAACGTATACTACTGTAAAGCTTTTCAGGAAAGATGTAGGGGAAGTGGAGGTAAGCCAGCCACCATAAGGATTTGCTGTTCTCAAAAGCATACTTTGTGTTGAATGACAATCTTTTCACTTTCGATCCATTTTGAGATCAATTTGGCACCAAGGAATGCCCTCGTAATTTGGCTGATATCTTTAAACTAAAAAATAAATGACTTTAAAGTGAGTAGTGCATTTCTTGGTACCTTAAAAAAGTGAGGGTAACACCGCCATGGGTGGCGGCGTTAGTGTTTATCTTGAAGCTTCTAGTCTCTACAGCAGTGCTAACGGTTCCAAGGACGATTATCGATGATATTTGAAAACATGAATTTCTGTACTCGTGCGATACAAATTTCTATCACAAATAAGTGTGAGAAAGCTCATATTTGAAAGCTCGCATAACGTATGTTACTGGCTTAACATCCAAGCTCATACCCATTGAACTTCCAGGTATATCACAAATCAAGTCACACATCACACATGTCCCTAAAACATGAGAAACACAGTATGATAATCACTGACGGCGGAACGTCCGAATTTAAAGGGGCACCATGGGCTTTTCAACTGATTTCCCTCCAGTTAACCCAGGCCATTTTTTAACATGTTAACTGGGGGGCCATTTGCCCCCCAGTCGGCCGAAATGCCCCCCCCAGTGCCCGGAAATTGGCCCCCCAGTGAAATAGACAGATGACTTAAAATTAACCAAATGCAGACCCACCTACGGAAAATAAGACAGAGCACCACCCGATAATTATAGCTTTGTTCTATTTCTGGTTCCAAATTGGCAATCCACAAAAACTGTGTTAAAAATTTCGACCCGTGACTGTCTACTTCATCGTGCGAAGACGAAACAAAGCGCGCAGTTACGGGAAATCCCGGCAAAGCAGCCTCAGCATCAACTAATCACAACGCTGGGGAAGAACGCTGGCCTACAACCAATCAAACGTCCAGTTCAATCCGACCGGAAGCCCACATCCCAGCCAGTACCGTGACATTGCATGATACTCTCATTTCACTCGCAGTCAGTTGTCAGCGCTAAGAGCTCGTTCGTGGATTAGACGGGACACGGTGTATTCAAAGTGCTTAAGACTGGATCCTGGTGTGACGGTATGAAGTGTTTAGCGTTTTTATTTATTATTGTGGTGGTAGCATACATAAGCGTCACCACCGGCAAAAAAACTGAGGGGGCCAGCCAAACTTCAACCTGATGCTGACAGCAAACTTTCCACGTTAGTACCAAAAACTTTTCGAATTTGGGCTGCTTGTTGCCTTCCGCAGCGGCTGGTTATACAAATTTCCGTTTTACTTCCATTTTGACTGAGATCAGGAAATTGTTGGTCAAATAGTGGGGGGAGAGGTGATTGATGATCCCAAAAAAATGTTCTGGTTATGTGGATAAAATCATTTGATGGCCACGCGGGATTGGAAGGGCACCCCTGGCTTCCTATTAGGTGGGTAGTGCGCTAAAAATATTGCTTCAAGTCGATATCAAACTGTCAACAATTAGTTTTAAACAGTGATACAAGTCGCTTTTTCGGTGGTTTTATGACTAACGCTAGGGGTCGTTTTAGCCTCAAATATGGCTTTTGTGGTGTTTATTTGGCTATTTAAGTGGAAATAAAATTTTGCCCCTCTTTGGCCCTTTTTCTAACTCGGTTTGACCTTTTTCGCTGAAAAAAACCTGGCAGCCCTGGGCAGCATCTATAATCTCTAGAATTGGAATAACTAAAAAATTGAGAAACATTTTTTTTAACACTAACACGTCTAAGTTTTATTAAACCCCCTCAAACCCCCTCAAACCCCCTCTTGACCCCTTGAAGACATTATAATGACCAGCACAAGAAATGCCCCCCACTGACTTTTCCTTAAAAAATGCCCTGATGCAGGGCTGTAAACTTTCTTCCATTTTGGGCTGTCCGAACACCCAGGAGGAAATCTCGAGTTAGTGTTAAAATACAGTTTGAATTTTATTGCTCGTCATTTTCAGGATTCAAAAGGACTGTGTAATGACTAAAACAAAGAAAATATTATGCTTTCTCCTTTCATATGGTGGTTATTAAAATTTTCCTTCCTCAACTATGGGCACCTCCAATGATGTTCGCAAATCACCACCCCTGACTCTAGAACTGGTACCAAACGAGCCCTTGCATTTTTGGTATGGAGCTTCGAAGTACCTGTTCTTACTTCTTTCACCACCCCGATAAAATTTACCGGTGAAATCCACTTGTTTTTTAGGGGGGGCGGCAAATTGACATGTTTTCCAGTGGCGGCGCTTGAGCATTATGACAGCCTAGGCACGATTGGCTTAGAGGTAAGGACCTCGCCCAGGCTTTTTACCTGATATGGAACAGGGGCGGATCCAGCAGGTCGGCTAGAGAAGGGGCAAGCTCAAGTCGATGAGCAAAAAAGAATATTTATGTTTAAATGTTTAATGTCATAAAAATTGGAAACATCAAACAAAATATGTCGGTGAATTTTGGAAAGGGTTATGCGGCAGTATATGAAGGTAGGTAGGTAAGAAAGCCAGGAAGTACAAGGTACTCATGAGAGCTTCCCATTTCAAGGACAGCTCCAGCACTTCATTTTTTATGAAGTCCAATTCCTTGCTGTATGATCGATTTGTGAACGGATTTCTTAAGTTTCATCCGCCAGATTTTGTGCCATGACTCATGTTCTTCATAAGCGTTTCACAAATTAAATATATTGCTAATAATTGCCAAACTGCCCCGCCAAACTGCCAAATAACTGTCCCGCACAAGAGAAGGCTAGACATCCACGAAAACAAGAATGTCGATAAACGAATTCGTTATCATCAATGTCCTGAGACGCGGCATGGCACGTGCTGGCAGCTAAGGCACGCCTGGTTTACTGATTTAACGAGCCGGTACTCGCGTCCAAATGAAAGAGGTATTAGCAGGGGCACCGCCACGGAATTTTCGCAGGGGGGACAAAGCCGGGGGAGGCAAATTTTGAGCATATTCGGTAACTGACAGCATTAATGACCATTGACCAAAAAATTTTGGGGCTGCTGCTGCTGCTGCTGCTGCTGCTGCTGCTGCTGAACTACAAAATAAAATACAAAATATAAAATTCAAAATAAAAAATACTGCTGCTACTGCTACTAAAATCCAAAATATGAAATAATAAATACAATATAATAAATACAAAAACAAAAATTCATACAAAAATAAATCATATAAATGGAAAATACAAATAGAATAAGTAAAATGCGGACACTAACAAAATACAAACACCAATAAATACCTAATAAATACACACCGAACGCCACAAGGGGGAGGTGATACTACGCAACACGCCAGCATGGAACAGCAGCAATAACAATCCAGGATTGACTATTGACAAACAAGCGGTACACCAGGCAGAGCTAGGAGGTGACTTAAGAGTATCTGAGGCACTACCGATAGCCAGGAATGGCGCTTGGGGGTCCAAGGCGCCGGCAGTAAGGAGGAATGGCGCTCGGATGGTCTGAGACACCATCGGTAACGAGGAATGGCGCTCGGAGAGTCCGAGGCACCGGCAGGGAAATGGGGACCGAGTGAGACCTTACCTCGAGCGTCGAGTCTGGTTGACTGGCTGTCCGTCCCCGGCGCAACCCCGACATCGCCTCAGAGCCACGCGGCCCGATCACGTGATCACGTGACCAGGTCATGTGACCCAAAACACACCAATCATACTCGCCGTTTGCGCAAGGAACCACACACGCTGTAAAAGTCAACAAAAAGCGACGGTCGTAGCGGGTATCGAACCCACGAACCTGTGATTATGCAGCCAACGCTCTACCGACTGAGCTAATCAGGTTCGCCGATCTTCGGTGCCGTCAGAACGCTATCAAATTTAAACTCATGTCACATAATGGGCCAACCGAATTCTACAAGATATATTCCGGTATTTTCGCTATCGACGACCTAACGTTAAGTACGAGCTATGAGTTCTCCATTGGAAATATATGGGAAAAAATTGATTTAACTGAATACCCTGCACGATTCCCTGAATCGTGCACAATTCCTTGCAAATTTCCAGAATTAGCGTTTTCAGTGTATCTATTAAGTACTTTTTGTTTGTTGAATATGCTGAAGCTCATGTGAATCATTGGCGGACACATGGACCCACCCAAAGCGCTGGCAGGGGGCAAACTATCTTTTCTGGCCCTCCCCAAAGGCCGGAGAAATTTTTGAAAACAAATGTTAACACTAGGTCTGTCGAGCAGTTAAATCCTCGCCCCCACCCTCAACCCCCAAGGAGAGCGATCATGTGCTTGGATAGGTAGCTTATACTAGGTCTTTCGAGTACCCAGATCACACGTCCCACCCCTCCGCCCCCAGGAGGAGCGGCAGACATGGATTTGTCCCCCCCCAAATTCGGATCTGCGTCCGCCCCTGATGCTAATGCATGGACGTGGCGCGGCGGTGAACGAGCCGGGCGCTGGTTGGCGGACGCCGGCGGGGCCAGCGCCCGAGGCGGGCCGAGCACGTGACCCTGTGTGATCAAAGCCATGTTGGCGGGCGGTCCCCGCCGCGTCATTCGAGCTGAATCGTGAAAAATATGGGAAAATCTTTTAACTGAATACTTTGGTAATGGATGATGGTATAGCATATATTTTAATGGCATTATGTTCGCCTTATCCTTGCGGTTCCAATGATATTCATTTTGACCTAATCTGACCTCGACCTGACCTCAGGTCAGCTCAAATCCTAGATTTGACGTGATTTGACCTAGTAAGGTCAGGTTACATATAATTCAATTCGGCTTGCCGCGAGGATTCCGTTGACTTGAATATTTTTTATTTATATTTACTAGTTCGAATGCAATGAGCGTAAACCTTCATCTACATGTTATGCCTATGGTTTATCAAAATTTGATAACACAGAACCAGAATATTGTTTCAAGGGAAATTCCCGTTTTTTGTTAATAAATGCAGTTTGTGTGCCGTAAAAGGTGATCTTCTAAATGCTGTCAACATCCCAGACTTGCACAATTCATTGAACATTATCAGAATTAGCGTTTTCAGTTTATCTATTTACTACTATTTGTTTCTTGAATATGCTGAAGCTCATGAGAATCGTTGGCGGACGCAAGGGGTGCATTCTGGGCATGCCCCCCAAAGCGCTGGAAGGGGGGCCAAACATCTTTTACCCCCCTCCCCAAAGGCCGGAGAAAATAAAAGGGTTTACACTAGGTCTGTCGAGCAATTAAATATTTGCTTCCACCCCCCCTCCTCCTCCAAACTCGCTGCCCCCCCAAAACTAGGGTCTGCGTCCGCCCCTGATATGAATGCATGGACGTGGCGCCGCCGTGAACGAACCGGCCGCTGATTGGCGGAGGCCGGCCGGTCTGGCGTCTGGCGCCCGAGGCGGGCCGAGCACGTGACCCTATGCGGTCAGAGCCAGGCCGGACGGTACCCACTGTGTCATTCGAGCTGAATCGTCTGGCAGGTAAGGGTCGGTCCGAGTGGCTCAGTGCATACCGGTCCTCAAAATTATAAGTTCAATTGTATGAGAAAATCGTGGATCGGTTTACTTGTACCGTCTTACATATCGAGGATCTCAGATAGGGTAGGCCAGCCCGGAGCCTTGCTCCTCTCCTCCCATGTCGCATCCCGACTGGCTTGGCATGTTTGGGCCGTGCCTTTGCACTTGTCGGAGCAGCTTGCAGGATAGGTACCGTACCGTACCGTACAGTACCGTACTGTTCCTGAGCAAGCAAGCGGCGGCGGGGGAGGGGTTCTTACCTTGCCTACCACCCGACAAAAGGTCTAAACGGGGGGGGATTTGACCGTTGTGTTCAAATACTGTAAATTAAAGAAAGTAATAATTTCAGTGATTGATTAGACTGCTACACAAATTTCAGTGTCATAAGATCATTTCATTAATTTTTGGTGCACGTTACATAAAACTATCGGTTGTCTGACGATTATGCTCGATTATGCTTATATATATATACATACGATTATTCTCAGGCAATAGCCGTGTTATTGTCGTGCAGATAGTATGCCGCACGCATGCGCAGCACGATATCTTGTAGTCCATGATACCGTGCTGCGCATGAGTGCGGCATACTATTATGCGTCCTGCCGGCAGAATTACACGGCTAATGTTTAATGCTCCTTTAAGATACAGATCCAGTCCCCAGGCCTTTAACTTGTTTTTTTCAGAACAAGTGTAACTGTATTTTTGTTTTGTTCCCAAGTGTTTGCATCGCAGTTGTAGAAACCATTGCAAGATTTTCTCTTCCAAGAGATACCAAGCTGAAAAGGAAGTGGCTGGCAACTTTCAGTAAGTTATAACTGGTAAGTGTGAAGGTCAGTAGGACAATGATCAGGAAAGTCAGTAACATGTATGCTTCCATTTTCGACGCTGATAGGCAATTAGGACCCGGCGCGTGACGTTATCGGACCTCTTAAGCAGGCTCAAGTAGTCATGGTAAAAAGAGGATCCGGAGTTCCTGGTGGAGAAACCTTAGTTATTTTAAATTGTTTCTACCCGTTTGCCGTCTAGATGTTTATGCGAAAGGTGAAAGCGGGAGTTTTGTATACTTGTACACTTTACGGAAACCTTTTAGCATATTCCAAAGACAAGGTATCTGCAATTCAGGTGATGAAAATATGAATGTCTCTATCTTGCTATCGTGAGCCTGTGTCTGAGAGAGTCGTGTGGCGATATACTGCTGCCCATGCTCGATCAGGCCGGTATTCACTAGCGAGAACCATCGTCTGCTTTATGCAACAGCGGTCTAATTTCGGTTGGAAGTGGGGTAACTGGGAGGGGAGAATCGATTAAGACTGCGCTTCGGTGACATTGCGAATGAACTAGATGTGGTGTGGAGGCTACTATTGCTAACATACAAATTTGAGCCGTTCCGAAAAAATGAACGTATTACCGGAACATTCAGAACAATTCCGACACCCTGGTGCATTTGGTGGAAAATGTAGTGGGAGGATTATGCGTCAGAAGCCGATTATTACTGTTGTCTTAGGTTTGTTTTAGATAGTTTTCTTTTTCTACCCATATCCTGAAAAGTTGCATGTATCCCAGTTCAATTTATATTAGAAAGCACACATCACAAAGAAAGTCACATATCGTCCACGCCGACAACTGATTTTCGAACATATAAGATTAAGACATGATGATTTAAGATCTGACCCACGGATTGGAAGGGCGACTCCGTCACATGGTGCCATTGAACTTTACAGATTCAATTTGAAACTCGAACCTTCTGTCTCTCATCATTCGAGAGCTTATGGACAATAACGGTCTTCGAATTAACCGGTACGAACTTGTGAATCTTTAATATTCCTTTTCTCGCGACTGCTTTATTGAAGCGTTTTCTGAACTCAGTAGCTAATTTGAATACTTCTTGTTGAAGCATTTCGGGTAGAGATCGAGGCAAGCAATGGAACACTGATTTCCGTGTCCCCTTCCAAGCATGCTTGCTGAGATCGTAAGGGGATGGGTACCCCATGCCAGTAAAGGTGGCCCGGAGTCCCATACCAGCGTAATAAAAACACACTGGAGCGGAGCCTCGGAGGCCCCACCTACTTTTTTCTAGGTGGCCGGAGAACCCTTCGTGGCCAAAAATTATTTCACTACTTTTGAGAATATTCAATGGCACGTCGATTGGTCAAATAACCTTGAAAATCGGCCCCAATTTTGTAATTATAGGCTTTCAAAATTAAACACTTTATTTTGAGATCGCTGCAATCGCGCGGATGCACCAGTTTGGGTGCATCAAAGACCAACTGGCAACGTTATAGCGCGATATAAAACGAGATTAATATATCAATTTCACCAGCCATGGTCAAGGTCACATTTCAAGGCCACACCAGCATTCTCAGTCATTGGTCCGGTGCTTCAGGTCGCATGACGTTACCCAGTATGACGTATATTATGCTACGACGTCATAGTTAAGATAAATCAGTGCAAAGGTCAAGGTCACAGGTCCAATTAAAATGTCATGGGTAAAGGTCAATGCTAATTTCCCGTCCAACCGTTGCTATGGTGATAGTAATGGTGTAAATAAGGGGAATATGCCATATTGTGACGTCTTAGGTCAATGACCTTGAATGACCTTAACCCCAAGAATTAAGTTCACATTTTTGGGACGTTCTCATTATGACCTTGGTCTGTTTTTAGTGCATTCTGGACTTCTTTGCGCTTAATCACGGCATTTCCGGATGAATGCCCAGCACGGCTAATACTTGACCTTTGTGACCTCGTTTGAACTTGATGATATTGACCTAGGTCAATTAAGATCAGTCATGATATAGATTTTAATAGTTCCCACCCAGTCCCCAACCGGAGTTTTTCTAAGCCTCCTAGTTTCCGAGAGCTCAGGGGGCCTACCAGTCCCCCCCTCCAGTACCCGTAAGTGTCGGACGCCTCTCCAGTGCGTGTGTTAAGGAATGGGACATTGATTACAATTTTTTGTTTTAAATACATCCTTACCCTCATTGCCGACCAATTCCACCATTGACACCTTTTTCGTTACCAGAGACGTTTGATAGGTGCAGCGACGCCGGGCCGCGCTGGCGCATGAACCTCACAAAAGTGGGGATCGGAACGTTTGGGAGCTCAGATCTCGCTTTCTGTTAGTCTCCATTCTTTTTATTACTGAATCTTATAGAGAAAAGTATAGAGTAATGTGAGCCTCAAAAAGTTTAAAGTAATTCATAAGAAAGTAGTTTTAATAGATTTTGAAAATTGAAGAATTTATAATGTATTTCAAATTTAATTTTTTGAATTATATCCTTAATGAGCTAGAATTCGTAATTCATCATTAAGATACCCAGATCAAGTTTTTATGGCATTTGAAGAAGCATACAGGTAAAATTTCGTCTTTAAAAAAGACATGCAAGTGTGTATGGTCAAAATGCCTGAGGCTATAATTTTCAAACCATAAGTCAGGGAGGAAAATGAATACAAAATCGTCATCAGCTCTATCAATACCTGACAAAAAATACACCGAAATATGCGACATGAGGGTGTTATCGACTTGTCGATTTGTCGTGGAATACCCCAGCTCTGAGCAAAATGTATATTTTATGGTATTTGGAATAAAACAAATTGGGAACAGATTTTTTATTACTAAGGCGCCTAATTTTATTAACACCCCAAACTAATAAGGTCTTGACCAAGACCCCCAAATGGGGTCTTGATTCCCTAAAAAACTATAATGGCCGGCACAAGAAATGCCCCCCCCACTGATATTTCCTTAAAAAATGCCCTGAGTTAACCCCAAAGACTTAGTGCGAAAATTTATGTTTAAAGGGTCGGATACCATGCACCGGTGCCCTCCCCCCGCAAGTTCCTAGGCCAGTGATATAATGGTAACTGAGGAAATAAACATTCATGTGCCTGCACCAGCAAACAAGAAATCAAATCCAAAACCGCAGGCCGTTGAGAGCGCTGAAGTGCACATAATCAAATTCTGAAATATACTTCCGAAATGTTTTCTCCTCAAAGAACGTGTCGTGCCCTGAGGTTTTATGCGCATTATAAATCACACGCAAAACCCTTTGAACTAGACCCATCGCTGCAAGCCTCGTGTCCTGTGACTGCATGATCCACACTGCAACCGGAGTTCGTTCCGGCCGGTAACACCTTCACAATACATGCAAATATCCTCATTTTCGTTTCGGTAGGACACTTATGTCTTGCGCCTTTTTGCCCTGCTTTTTTCTTAGTCTTATGTATTTGCGGCTTCCTTTCTTTTTCAGGCTCTTCCATCGCCCTTTTCGCAGGAGAATTCGTCAGCATTATTGAGCATAATTTTCTGCGGTGGGATGGTTTCGATTTTTTCGTTGAATTTGTGTGATCGGGAGTTCATCATCGATAGGAGATTTTGGTGCTATTGGGCTCTCAGCGTGGGCAACCGACATTTGGGCCCCACTTTCCCAAAATCCTGGGTATAGATATCTGAGATCCTGCTGTAGGTGCATCCGCATCCGGGAATCTGCGAGTTTCACGATCGAATGGATGACTGATCCGCTGCCTTTCCGCAAAGTCGTACGCAACAGAGGCAAGCTTTTCGGTAGTAATACCATAGACAAGTTTTGAAAGCAGACCAGTCTTTCTGCTAGGTCGTGCTCGAATTCTTCTAGGATGACTGTCTCAGGATCTAATATAGGAGGAGCAATGTCTTCAATTTGGCCCCATGCGATGTTTTTCAGTCGATCTAGCAGTGTGGCTCTCGGGATCTGATACCGTATGCTGGCTTTTTTACTGACATTCCTATAGATATATACAATAGCTATAGTATATCTCTGTGTGTAAATGTATTATTTTATTTTTTTGGGGCATCGTTTATATGCTCATAAAATTTGACATGCTTTTAAATTTGAAAATATTCATCGGCTGTGTTAAAATGATTTTGTTTGGTATGCAGTCATCACCAAAAATAGATTTGGATGTTTTGAGTAGCGTTTTAAAGAAAATGTGTGATGGCTTTTCTTTCAATTGATTATTATGTTCGTGTGCTTTGGAATTCTTTTCATCTCGAATTGAAGGTGATGAACTGGAGTGCAATGCGTACAAAATTGAGAAGAATGTCATCTTTCAGCAAATGAATAATTTTAATTTCATTTGTGTAGCTGCATTATTGAGCACATGGATCGTGCATTGGTTTTATGGTGCAATCTTGTTATACTTTTAACCCGCGCCCCCGTGGGCCTCCGAGACACCTTCGCCCTAGTAGGGGTGTTTGAACGCCCCTTCCCCGAACTCGGCCCCTATGGGAGATAGCAAAAAAAAAACGCGAACGCTGGTGCATAGCTCATACAAATTCATGAAAAAACTATATTTGTCACTTTTTGGCTCGGGTCAGTATTGAGGTCATGACAGGCCAAAGAAGGTAACATTTTGAGTAGAGTTGTTGGGCTCTAGCATCTGACAGAATTGGTGAGTTAGACTCATTTTGTAGGCACCATTTGCTTCTTCTCGTCACGGCAAGTCGAATAATGTATAATATGACAATTCAAGGTCAAAACACAAATGACCTGACCTTAGGTCAGGTCAAGGTCAGTTTTTAACCTAGTATAGTCATTATGCATATCAACCAACTCGCAATAGCAATCCAAACGCAATGATATCAAAATAAAAGTTGTATCATCATTTCATGCAAAGTTATTGACCTAAGTCTGAAAACTGCTTAAGTAGTCCCAGATTACCTCTCCGAGGTCACAGGTCAAAAATGCAGCATAAACCTGGAAAAGGACCTGGGATACTACGATTTTGAGAATATGAAGGTATATTATTAGCTTTACCTATACAAACACAGCCCGATTTCTGTTTTTCCATGTATTCCCAATGGAGAGGTCATGGTTCTGCACTTGACCTTAGGTCATCGATATGAGGAATCCCGAAACGCATTTTTTTAGAACTCGGTGAGGCCATTATGTGTTTGGTCATTCCGCCATAAATCGACCAAACATTTCGTAAAATAAAACCCTTCTATCTTCATTCTCTCCAAAATTGGTGCCAAGGAGGTTTCAAAGGTGTAGAATCTAACCATGGCGTCAAAAAAAACAATTATTTGAAGATTTGGTATGACATATATAGCCTCCAGCATTTTTCGGGGGTCACCATGTAGGCATTGTTTTTAAGCCTATAGTTCTGCCATTTTTTGCATGATCGTAACGATATTTTACGTTTTTGCTTACATTTAGCAGATTTGAATTAGGCTTTCTTTTTCTTTTTTTTATTCAAACGTTTATTCGTAAAATGCGCCGACAGATGGCTATGCGGCTGGAGCGACAGATGCGGAGCGAAAGAAAGGCCCAGTGGATGGCCTCCCTACATGGTCCAGGGTGGGCAAGACGGGGCAACTGTCACTCAGTGCGGTGACTTGATGGGCTAGGATGCTATACTGGAATTTCTCACCAATTTAGACACCACGGTGCTTCCAGACCAGATCGAGGAAGTCAACACCAAATTCCTGGACAAGATCGTGCAGGAGCAGACTTACGCTGCCGTGTTACTCTACGCATTTTACGAATAAACGTTTGAATAATAAAAAAAAACTAATTTGGCCTTGAAGGGGGTGTAAGCAGTGATAGATAATTAGAAACTCATTAAATTGGCGTCAAAGTTTCAGAATGGGTTATGAATAGTCCATTGGAATGATGTAGACACTTGAATTTGTTACTTCCACTTCTAAGGAATACTTTTGAACTCTGAACCAATCCCATGCAATGCAATGCACCACTAAAAATCACCAGTGATATGTTTTTAGCGCCTAAAACGTATTCATTTTAAAAGAGCTAAAATAATGAATACGCTGAGTAAAATTTACCAAGAGATTACCATAGGTCAAGGTTAAACTCGTTTGAAATGCCACAATAGATTACCGAAGGCTATAAAAGCCGAACTTCGGTCATACCATATTTTGAATTCACGGCACATCCGGGCGAAGCAACACAAGGCCTCAAAAGCCAAAAATTTCCCTGAACCATCGCCGCACCTAGAATAATGAAATTCCCTTTAAGGTTTTTTTCGGGAAAACAGAAAAACTTGCGTAAACTCAGCCGTCTCGGATTAGTATCAGCAACAGAGCGGCATAACCAAGGGTTCTGTGATCTCCATAGCCTTGGTTACGGTTATGATCGATGATATTGCAGAAACTCTTCCCGCTAACATACGTCAGGTACTTTTCGTTGATGACTTCCCAATATGGGTGAGAGCGTCTACTACAGCAGCTGCGCAGAGGCGGATGCAGCCTGGCCTCAACACATTGCAGCAATGGAGCACACGTAATGGACTGAAATCTTACAAAAACCAAGTAGGTATATGCGCTTCTTTAATAGACGGAGTCTGATGACCCGATGTTGTAAATTCGCTGTAGTCCAATCGACGTAGCGGAAAAAATTTATCTGGGTCACACTCGGCAAACTTTCATCATATGCGCCACACCTGAAGGAACTCCGCAAAAAATGTTTCGATACGCTGAAAATACTTAAGGTGTTGACGAGGATGAGATACGGTGCGGATAGACAAATGCTTCTGATGCTATACAGATCACTTATTCTTTCGAAGATCGACTACGGCTGTGTTGTGTATGAAGCCGCGCCTTAGTCCGCGAAAAAGATTCCCGATATTGTCCATCATCACAATATCAGAATAGTTACAGGAGCGTTCCGAACTTCACCCCTAATAAGCATGCTGGTGGAAATTACCGAAATACCGCTACAAATACGCCGTAAGATACTCGCTTTGCGTTACACCATTAAAATCAGTCACCAACACACCCCACATGTCAATTTTTTTTGGCGACGCCCACCTCCGTCAGATAGTGACTCGCGTGTTGCAACCAGTCACCCGTGAGTGAGAGTCCGTGCCTGGCTGGCAGAGGCTTGTGTCGACAGCGGCCTTGTAGAACCACATGAAGCAGCGGTTATTGAACCATAGCTCATCTCGACAGTTAACACGAACACAGACCTACTCGAACAAAGCAAAAATTTGTCCCCTGAATCTACGCGCCAGTTATTTATGGACTTGCGTTCGGAGCCGTTCGAAAACCTAATTTCTTTCTATACAGACGTATCCAAAAGTGACAATGACACAGGGTGTGCATTTTCTGGTGACTATGTTAAGAAGCTTTTTAGTTTGCCTTACGAAGGATCAGTTTTTACCCCGGAGCTGTTCGCCATTTCTTTTTTCTTTTTTTAAGATTTATTGCATTCTTCTATCACATTGATCAGTCAACCAGTATTAACACTTATCACGATGATCCATGCCAATAACGTTGGAAGCGTGCTGCACGCCATAAAGTGCACTCACGACACTCAGAAGCCCACAACACGTTCAACACTCAACATAATCACCACAATCGCCCAACTATCCTACAGCTTAAGTGCCAGCTCTTTGTTGACCACTTAGTATCAAACCCTGCAACGCACTCCACTTGTTCCGAAAAGCACGTTCTCTGCTCTCCGTTAAGGCTTTTTCATTTTCGGTGTTTTTGTCGAGAAGCAATCTAAGAAGAAGAATATCAACCGATAACTGTGAATTGTGATAGACCATCGTTTTTCCGATTAAGTCTGTTTCGCCCAGGATAATTTGTCGTTCTGAAAAGGGTGGTAAGTCAGGTGCTATTCTTGAATCTCTCAAAAACTCTCTGACTTTTGACCAAAACTCTGCCACAATAGGACATTGCCAAAACTTATGTGAGATGGTTTCGATTGCGCCCTCGCATTGGCTACAGAGGTAAGACTCCACAAGACCCATAGAGTGAAGTCTCCTGTTCGTAGCAACCGTTTGTGTGATTATTTTGTACTGTATTGCGTGGTATTTTACCGCATTACTCGTATTTTTACTCAGCATATACACTGTAGACCAATCAATGCCCCCGAACCTTTGCTCCCATTTTTGTTCCCAGATGTTAACTGAATCTCTACATTTACCTGAACGGAGAATATCGCAAATATGCTTATTCCCTTTGTTTCGCTGCAGTATTGCTTGCACATTGGGATGTATTATTGGAGAAGAATGTTTTTCTTTCTGCTCCCTCCTTTTCCATTCCGTGGGAAGACTTCTTATTAAGCCATCATAATCAAGTACCCCTCACATTAAAACGATTTCTAACCTCGGCAAAGGTCATAACCTGTCCATTCTGTTTAATGATGTCCTTGACATATCGAATTCCTTTTCTATACCACGGCTTAAGCATGCCTGTACTAAACTTTGTAAAGTTGGAATACCATAGACTTTGTCTTGGCATGTCATCAATATCATCTATCATATATTTATCAAAAACCGACATCGCATGAAAAACTTCCTTCCAAAACATATTTTGGCAAGAATTGGCTATTTGTTTGAAGAAAACTGAATTCCTCTCCCAAACAAAATCACCTTTGCCAATAGTTTCGTTGAAAAGCAGGCACCAATCTGGATCTCTCATGACGTATCTTTTAACCCAACTAATTTTTAAAGCTAAGTTATATATTTCTACATCTATCATAGCCTGTCCACCCGCCACTACTGGCTTGCATAAGCTAGTACGTTTTATGGCCTCTACAGGACCCTTCCACACGAACTCAAACAGCTCTCTCTCCAATTTTTTTACAAATGACTGTGAGGGGCATGGTAAAGCCGTAAACATATGTGTGAATATAGGCAGAACCAGGGTTTTGACTATCATAATTCTACCCGGAATGGTGAGGTTGCGCTGTCTCCAAATTTTCATAACATTTTTGGCTTGAGCTAATTTACTTTCGAAGTTTTCCGCAATCGCCTCTGTGTCTATATTAGCAAAAACAATACCCAAAACCTTTATCTTTGAAGACCAGTGCATGCGGAGGTCTGGGCATATGGGTTGTTTTCCTTGGGTACTCCACCCTGCCCAGAACGCTTGTGTTTTATCAATGTTGGGTTTTAGGCCTGAAAACTTTGCAAATACACCTAGGTCATGAAAAAGAGCTCTGCAGCTATTAACACTCCCATCCAGATAACATAGGGTGTCATCCGCGTACGCCGATATTTTGAATTCTTTGGAGCCAGGTTTTACGCCTTTTATTCCTGGGTTCCTTTTTATCATCTCCAAGAGTATTTCAATTACCAGCAAGAATATATAAGGGCTATAGGGATCGCCCTGTCTACAAGATCTCATTAACTCGATACGTTCAGAAATATGGCCATTGAAAACCAGCCCGGAGAATGCGCCAGCATACAGGGTATCAAACCATTGGACCATTCCTAATGAGAACCCCGCCTTTGTTAGTACCAGCTTGACCAAGTCCCAGTTAACGGAATTAAAAGCTTCCTCTATGTCCAAACTAAGAAACAAAGCCGAGCTTCTTTGGGTCCTCAATTGCTGAATAATATCGTATGTCAGCCTGCTGTTCTCTGCGATACATCGGCCAGGCAAAAACCCTGATTGTTCCTGTCCTATGATTTCAGGCAAGGCCCGCTTCATTCTATTTGCTATGGCAGAGGCAATGATTTTGTAGCCTGAATTCAATGATGTTATTGGCCTGTATGACTTTATTTCTGTCCGGCATTTACCTGGTTTCGGAATGAGAGTTAGAATGCCCTCTCTCAAAGAGTATGGTAAGCTTTTCATCTGATAACTTTCCTGTACCATTCTTAAATAGAAGTGTTTCAATTCCCCCCAAAAAACTTTGTAAAATTCATTGGGAAATCCGTCTGATCCCGGAGCCTTATTGTTTGACATGAGCTTTAGACCATTGGAGAGTTCTTCTAGAGTTATAGGGGCCGCCAACTCTGCACTGATTCTTTCTGATAACGATGTTGGCGCATTCTTGTCTAAGAATCTAGCTGCCTCTATTTGATCTATTTTTCGTTCAGCGAAGAATTATTGAAAGTGTTTAACCAAAGAAAGCATGATCATCGTCTGATCTGATGATATATCATTTTCTTTGACCCGGAGGCTTGTTATCTGGCTATTTATATAATTCTGTTTCTCAAGGTTAAGAAAATATTTAGAATTTCGTTCACCCTGCTCATACCACCTGGCCTGTGAGCGGGTAATAATCCCCTCCATCTTGATCGCTCGTACTTGCTCTAGCTTTTCTTTTAATCTCCCTAATGCATTATAATCCTCACTGGACCTTGAATCCAGCTCAATTTGTTCTATGCTGTCCATATCATTTATTAGCTGAACTTCCTCCCTTCTCATACCACGCCTCTTGTAAATAGAATAAGAAATTGTTTCTGTGCGTAAGTTAAGTATAAGGGCTTCCCAAAACTTTTGCCACGTTATTGAAACCTCTACTGATTGAGGATGTTCTAAATGAAATGTTTCTGCATAAACAGGAAGGGCATAAAGTCCTAGTGTTTCACTGATGCAAGTTTTCATTTTTGATAGGTAGTCTTCATCTTTCAGTAATGACGCATTCATTTTATAAAAGCCTTTACCCCTAGCTGCTGTAGAAAACTGAATTTCGAGGGTGACTATCGAATGGTCTGATCTGTACCCAATAGAAAAGTCTGTGTCTCCAATAAACGGCACCAATGTATCGGACACCAGAAAGTAGTCGAGTCGCGCATGCTTACGGGGTGGGTTACCAACCCTCCACGTAAAGTTCTGTTTGTCTGGGTTCCTCTCTCGGTACACATCACACAAGTTCAAATTTTCCATCACTTCGAGAATCTTTTGCCTGGCTCGAGGATTATTTTGACGTTCATAGTTATTTGTATCGAGTTGATAATGCAGAACAGCATTATGATCGCCGGCCCAAATTATTGGGATTTCAGAGTCGCCTTGTAAATCCTGACAAAAACATTGTACGGTTTGAAAGAAACCAGGATCGTCATTATTGGGGCCATATACGTTTGCTATTATTAGTTCAATGTTGGAGTTAAGTACTGCCTTTGTAACGATGTAGTTTCCCCCTCATCACATACGGTATCAGAGAAAGGAATATCAACGCACTTGGTAAGAATCGCTACTCCTCGGGCACTGTTCGTGAAACCTGCTACAATAATATCTGTTCCCCATGTGTTCCTAAAAACATTCTTTTCCTTGCTTACAATGGATGTCTTGCAAAAGTAATATATTATTATCTGTTCCTCTTAGAAAATTCGAGACGTCCCTCCTCTTCTCAAAGGTTCCCAAGCCTCGGCAGTTAAACGAGCAAATTTTAACTTTATGCATTAATTAACTGAGTTAAGTTAACGAGAGCAGAGAACGTACTTATACCCGTCAAATTGGATCACACAGCTCTGGACAACATGCATCACTCGCACCACCATTTTTTCAACGACAAGTTTCGATAACTGCTAGATGCCAAAGTGTATCGCTGTAGTTTTCCCATGCCGGTCGCCCCAATACACTCCAGGGCTGGGCCACAACCAAAAGCCGCCCGGCGGGAACTCGTCCCGAGCGGGGCGGTCGCTGCAGCCTGACCCAGAGCAGGAATGAAAACAAACACGTGCGCGCAGGGGCGGTTGCATTTCTTATCAACTTATCGTTACTTATTTTCGTCATCATTCGAGACTACTAGCCATGCAAAATGTTATGCTATTCAAATATTCCACAAAGCACAACTCGTCCTGATGAGTATGCATAATGCTACGGCTCACTGACTGAGCAAAACATTTTTTTAACACGTCATTTTGAAGCTGACACGGAACGAATTGGTGAGTGGGGATTTTGATAGCACAGCGTTGTATAAGCTTCCTTAGGAGGCGGTTGCCAAGACAATGCTGCAAATTCATGTGAAACGCAAAGGAAAGTGAAAAGAAAGTAATGACAATACAGGCGTCTTTGCCCCATCTGACTTGC
The DNA here is from genome assembly GCA_034440635.1 of Lepas anatifera. Classification (NCBI taxonomy): domain Eukaryota; kingdom Metazoa; phylum Arthropoda; class Thecostraca; family Lepadidae; genus Lepas; species Lepas anatifera. Next base: position 549,520 of record JAOTON010000131.1, on the reverse strand, counting down.
TGTAATAATCATGTGATTCGCTGGAACGGCCACTTAATAATGGCCGCCTTTCAAAATCAAAACACTACTCTTAACAATGAAATAATCATGTGAATTGCTGGAACGGCCACTTTATAATGGCCGTGCCTAATAAAGGATGCCCTGTATAATGGATAGCTCGATCTGACATTCAACTCAAAACCACCGAAAGACAAAGCGGGCCAAGACAATGACTGCAAAGAGGACAGACAGCAGTGCAACGGTTTGAGCTTAAGCCCTGCTCCAGTCAGGGATCGGAACATACCCTTGGAGCTTGGAAACGCGATCCACGCGAACGACAGCAGCGTTCGCGACGGGTCTGAAGCACGGCACTCCATCACGAGTAAATATGGAATGCACTTTAGCGTCCTTTTTCGCGTCCAGCAGTGTCTTGAAGATGGTTTGGCGGCGTGGTGAGAGTGACTCGCTGATATAGAGCCGTTTCTTTGGGTCCCTTTCCTTCATGAACTGAAATCGGCCTTGGTACAGTCGATCACGAGCTGTATATGGGCCGCATGCGTTGAATTTCACGACGAGTCGTTTTTTGTTTCCTACACGGAAACACGAAGCGATGTCTTCCTTCTTGAGCTTCACTTCAGGGAGGGTCTGCTGCACCACGTTGATCACGACGGGAAGTACATCTTCTGGCTGGCTTCGTCCACCCGAGTCTGTCCGGGCCAGTGGCGGCGGAATCACGTCACCGGTCAGGACGAGCGTCGGGAGGCGTGACTAGGCGTGGAGATCGTCCACAGCATCGTGGAAGACGTCTAGGCGTACAGCACACGCATCTGAGAGCCGCTGAACTTCCTCGACCTGGTCATCACGATCTCTGATGTGCTTCTCGATGTCAGTAACACGCTGCGTGATGGCGTCTAAAGCTCCGCGCACCGACCTTTCAATCTCAGCAGTGAGATCCCGTTTCATCTCCTCCAGCTCAGCTCTTACTATGGAACTTAGCTCGTCCCTAATCACACTGCGCAGTTCATCTCTCATCACCCTAAACTCAGACTTTGACAGCTCAGGCTCACCCCTTGGACCGTCCCTGATTTCAGAAGACACAGAACCGTTCCCACGGCCCTGGGCCGCCCGGCTCAAGGTCACGCGCCGTATCAGCTGACTGTGGGGCGCCCAGGTCGGCAGCGCTGGCACGGGCGGTATCGCTGGGAGAACCAAGTGGGGCAGACCCCGACCTTTGAGTTCGGCGACGTTTCTGTGACGCACCTGGTGGCATGTCCGAGCCGTGGTCGGTAAGTTTGCTGATTGCTTCTCTAATGTTTGCTTGTAGAGCCCTCTGTGCCCCGCGTGAACCACTTGACCCTCGGGCGGACATACTCCTCCTGCCTCTACCACTCATGGTATAAACTCCACTCGATCTAAAATAACCGTAGATATACCTGTGTCACCTTATGACTGTCAGATGGGGCAAAAATCGCACAGACCCCTCACATCATAGCTGAATTCACACTGCCAGCGGACCGGTCCACCCCTCTCACTGGTCAGGTCACAGCAGCGGGAGCGCGCACGTCCGATCGGGGCGGCGCACCCGGGTCAACTGCCCTGTTCGCCATTCCTTGCTGTTTGGGCCAGGTGTTTAAGCTGAGGGCGAGAAATTTGTGCGATTTTAACCGAATCGTTGTCTTTTCCACAGACATTTAAGTTATTTTATTTCTTTAATACGTCATATCCCAACTCTCGTAATGCAAAAGTTCAAAAAGGGTCATGCTGGCGTCAAGCATGACACCCGAGTTCCTTTACCTCTGTTTACCGTTCTAGCGGTGTACCATCCAGCAGGTACATATGTGGTATGGATCGGAGATTGGCGCAGCGTAAATGAGATGACAGAACATATTACAGGATTAACCAATTAACGCCCGCACCTACTTCCAGCTTTCAAATTGGCGAAACAAATGTTTTCCTATGCTTAGAATGTGCCCAATAAGATGTTCCGAAAGTTTTAAATCGTTACCACTTTTAGATTCTGAGATATGACACCGGACAAAAATGACCCGCTGGGCGTTTGGGACATCAGCTGGCACTGCGCGGCCGGCTCCCGGGCGGCGCTGTCACCGCACTCAGCGGCCCAATGCGCATCGCTTTTGCTGCAGTTCTGTGGAGTGTTTTTATTTCCTCTTGTATATTGGCCATAGTAAAATATTTAGACAGTTCTATGCTCTTAAGGTTTAATTAAAGACAACACTAACAGCATATTTGCAAATAGTATACAAACGTGGTTAACCTAGACTGATGATTTGAGGGGGATAAACTAAAATTGTGAACATCAAAGTATTTTAAGAATATTTGTGAATATCAAAGGTTTTGGAAAACCGTTTCTTTTGTCTCTACCCCCTTCCTTCTCCGCCTCCCAGACTTTGTGACTGATGTTCACTGAGCTTTCAACGAGAAATCGTAATATTCAGCATACAGATGAAAAGTTTTGAAAACTCAATCCGTTAGCTCCCCACGCGGTGCACATTAGCTTGATTAATCTCCAAATTTCCAAACGGGTCCATTTCCATCTTTCCAACTTTTCTTTGGAACAAGTAGCGCGCTTCATAGTTGCATAAATGTGAACCCCCACATTTCCAGGCACGCCACTGGTCATTGTAACGCTGGTCAGCTCATCTTTCTCATCCTCATGACTAATATATTTTGTGATGGTATGATTATGATATGCACCTGATCCGCTCCGCTATCTTGCGCACTTAAAAACAACTTATTTTGCTTCTTTTCCTGCAAAACATTTGATCTGTGGCATTGCTAACAACTATGCTTTCGATATTTTTATGTCTCCATGGCTGGAGATTTCTTCTCGATCCAGGAGGGGTTCTGGATGGTTTAACGCTGGCACTGCAATCCAAGCCCTAGACAGTCTGTGGGAGACAAAAAATACAGGCAGGTCTTGACCCCTCCTAACCCCCGGGATGTTCACTCATGGTAGTTTCACTTGACTAGAACCAAGCAAAAATAGTGCTAGTTGCGTTTTAGACAGAAGTTCTAGAACTTCCCAAGCTTTCACCCATTTTATACTGCTCCAGACGTTTGACACTGCACCATCTCGTCAAAACAAACCAGCGCAGCGGCCGCGATAATTTCCAACTCATTTTTGTCAGCTGGTCATTGGCTTTCAATCATTAGTGGACAAAAGGGGGCTAGGAAGGCTCAAGCCCCCCCTACCGAAATGTCAGTGTGCCTATAGTACCTAAATGCATTACTGAGGGCTGTTCCGAGGCCATGGCGGCGGAGGCTCGAGACCCCTAACCCCCCCCCCACCACCCAATGAAGTCCTCAATCCGCTACTGTTCCCTATCCTCTATCCACTACACACAATCCATCAAGGGGAAAAGGCTCTGCTAGGTTTTAATCAGTGCTAAAATTTTGATAGTTTTCAAAACCCCTGAAAGTTGTATTTAATAACGCTTTTACAAAATACTGGAACCATCTTGCATGTTTCCGTTAAAATTATGATAATCATTCCCAAAATAAGACAGACCCCGAAAACGGTAGTAAGCATTTCATGAACTTCAAAGTTTCCAAACGTATCGACATAGCACTAAAAATCTTCAGATTTGATGAATATATAAACTGGCAACCCTGCATTCGCAGGACCCACAATACCTCCCTTCCCTCTAGGTAACATTGTGCACCTAACGCACCAGACGGGAGGACAGGACACATCCTTTTCCTCATTTTCAGCGGCCCGCAGATGTCCGCAACGCCCAGCGGGTCATTTTTGTCCGCTTCATATTTGACGATGTCTCATGGCAAAGCCGTTCAAGAAAATCTTACTCTTTCACCATCTGACTCCTAGTGGTCTTGGCTTAATGTCAATCATGCAAACCCTTTTCAGCTTTCCATATGTTATTGCGAGAAACAAAATTTGCAGAGCTATCTCACGCTGACCAAAACCCTTGCCAAAATAAGTTCCACCAAAATCGTCCCATAAAAACCTAAAATTTTCAAATGCATTTTTCCAGCTTGTCCACGCTCTGAAACACATCCATATCATAAACATTAAGATCACTTCACTGGTACCGATTCTGCAGCCCGTCAAAGTCAGGACAAAAATGACCCCCTGGGCGTTAATGGGTTACATTGCAGTGGGCAGATTTTGGACCATGTCGCTAAATTGTTGTCTGTCTGAAAGGCGTCACCATCTTTTTTTCAAATGAAAATCGATTCCACAGTTGAAGTGCAAGCACAGATTCCCAATCTTATCCCATTAACATGAATACATTCGCTTATCATTACAATGGTGTCACACTGCTTTATATTCTCTCTAGTTACGCTATTTTCTTCACATAACTTGATTGGCGAAATTAGTAGATTTTTCTCGCTAGTGAATACCGGTCTGACCGAGCATGGGCAGCAGTATATCGCCACATGACTCTCTTAGACACAGGCTCACAATAGCAAGATTACTACAGATTACACAATACACAGATTAGCAAGACACAGGCTCACTTAATGTTTGCGGATGATGTAAAAATTTACCGGAAAATATCTCACGTTTCTGACTCTGAAGCTTTGCAAGCAGACCTGCTGAGGCTTTGCCAGTGGTCCCGTACCTGGAAGCTTAACCTGAACCCGACAAAATGCAAAGCGTTTCGGATGACCCTAAAAATTAAGCCAATAGAAACAACATACTTTATTGAAAATACCGCCCTGGAACACGTCAAAATCATTCGTGACCTAGGAGTTGTCTTGGACACCAAGCTCACATTTGCTGACCACATTGATATGTCTGCCAAAAAAGCAAATAGGGCACTAGGTTTGCTGATCCGGTCTTTTCAAGTAGCTGGTCCGAGAGGCCATTTCAGAAGACCAGCAGCGGTTGCATCGTTCTGCGCAAATGTTCGCTCGATACTTGAGTACGGCTGTGTGATCTGGGCAGGAGCTGCAGGGACTCACACTGATAGGCTTGAGAGAACTCAGCATAAATTTTTAATTTGGCTCAACGGGCATTCCCATAATCAATCAGCATCGCTCGCGTACAATGACCTGCTCAACCATTTCAATATGTCATCATTGAAGGCTCGAAGAATGCAGTATGATTTAATGTTCTTACGTAATGTTTTTAGGGGTAGGATAGACTCGTCAGCTTTACTCAACTGTTTTAATCTGTATGTACCCGCCCGACTCTCAAGGCAGCGCAGCCTATGCAATGTTCCGTTCGCCAGGGTGAGAACTGTGAAGGAGGGCTTGTTTGTGAGGTTGCCAACGGCTATGAACGTCTTTTTAAGACAATGCCAGGGGATCGATTTGTTTCACGACTCATTTAATGCGTTTCGTTCGTCAGTTCGAGTATATGTGGCATCGCTTTGATTCACTTTTTAGGGCTTTATCAATTTACTTTTTTACTCTTTCATGTTTACATGCATGTTAACTATGATCTTTTAGTGTACTACAGTGTAATATTTATCAGTTTTTATTTCTGTATACCTGATTTTTGTCTTATCATGACGACTGTGTATGCATTTGTATATATTTTTAACAACCTGACTTCATCTGTAATTGGGGACTTCCCCGTTGATGATCTAGTAAATAAAATGAAATGAAAATGAAAGATAGATATTCACATTTCTTGACCCTGTCTTGAAGATTCCTTGTCTTTCGAATCATGTTGAAAGACTTTCGTAAAGCTTGTATAAGTATACAAAACTCCGATTTCATCTTTCGCATAAAGATCTAGAAGGCATAACGCATACATTTTTTCTTAACTAAAAATGTTTTTCCACCAAGAACTCTTGATCCTCTACTTACTATGATGACTTGGGCCTGCTATGAGGTCCGATGACGTCACGCGCCGGTTCCTCACTAGCTATCCGCGTCGAATTGGAAGCATTCATGTTACCGACTTAACCGATCATTGTCCCACTACCAGTTATAACTTACCTGATAGTTGTCAGCCATTTCCTTTTCAGCTTGGTATCTCTTGGAAAAGAGAAAACTTGCAATGATTCCTACAACTTCGAGGAGAATGCTTGGAAACAAAAAGGCATTAAGCCTGTTCTAAAAACAAAAACAAGTTAAAAGCCAAGAGATTGGATCAGTAGCTTAAAGGAGCATTAAACATTGTCTGAGACAAATAATACATATAAGCATAATCGAGCATAATAGTCACCAGCGATTATTAGGCGTGTTATACAGACAAGCGATAGTTTAATGCAGCTTGAACCGAAAATTAGTGGACTGTACTGATGACACTGAAATTTGCGTGGCAGTTGAATCAATCACTAAAATTCTTACTTTCTGTAATTTGAAGCATTTATATACAACGATCACAATCCCCTCCCCGCTTAGACCTTTTGTTGGGCGGTAAGCAAGGTAAGAACCCCTACCTCCGCCACCGCTTGCGTGCTCAAGAACGGTACGGCTAAACCGATCATGCAAGCTGCTACGACAAGTGCAAAGTCACAGCCCAAACATGCCAAGCCTGTCAGGGTGCGACATAGGAGGAGAGGAGCAAAGCTCCGGCCTGGTCTCTCCTGTCTGAGATCCTCTGTTTGTGAGAGGGTACGAGTAAGCAGACAGGACAGGGGAACTTGTAATTTTGGTGACTGGTATGCACTGATCCACTCGGACCGACCCTTACCTGCCAGGCGATTCAGCTCTAATGACACAGCGGGCACCACCCGCCCAGCTCTGACCGCACAGGGTCACGTGCTCGGCCCGCCTCGGGCGACGGACCGGCCGACCTCCGCCAATCAGCGGCCGGCTCGTTCACGGCAGCGCCACGTCCATGCATTCACATCAGGGGCGGACGCAGACCCGAAATTCGGGGGGCAGTGCGTTGGGGGAGAGTGGAAGTGAATATCTAATTGCTCGACAGACCTAGTGTAAGCACTTTTTTCGAAAATTTATCCGGCCTTTGGGGGCAAAAGATAGTTTGGCCCTCTTCCAGCGCTTTGGGTCCAGGGGCCATGGCCAGAATGCCCCCCCCCGTCCGCCAATGATTCTCATGAGCTTCGGCATATTCAAAAAACAAATAGTACTAAATATATAAACTGAAAACACTAATCCTGACAATTTTCAAGGAATTCCGCACGTCTGGGATGTTAAACAGAAAGCCACCATTTAGGAGATAGGTGTATACGTGAGGTAACCAAGGCTGAAACTGTTCAGTTTATTGGAGATAAGCGGAAGCAAGTCGCTGAGCCTCCCTGGTGTCTCGACGACTCCCTGGAGTCACCTTTTACGACACACAAACCGCATTTATTAACAACAAAACGGAAATTTCCCTTGAATTAATATTCTGGTTTTATTTCATAACATTTTGATAAGCCAGAGATAACATGTCGATGAAGGTTTTTCGTCATTGATTTGAACTAGTAAAAATAGAGCAAAAATATTTCGGCAAACGGAATCCTCGCAACAAGCCGAATCGAAGTATATATAATCTGACCTTTCTAAGTCAAATCTAGGATTTGAGCTGACCTGCGGTCAGGTGTAGGTCAGATTATTTAAAAATGCATCCGACTAGAACCGCAGGGATAAGGCGAACATAATGCCGTTAAAATAGATGTTATATCACCATCTATTTACACATTTAACTTATAACTTTTAAGTTTCAACAGGGCCAAGGAGAGTGGACTGTCGGGCGAGGAGAGTAGTATGGTGATTTGGGCTTTGGCAGGAGGGAGTCGGAGGCTAGCCTGTACGACAACTAGGTATTCAGTTTAAACGATTTTCTCCATATTTTTCTAATGGAGAGGTCATAGCTCTTACTTAACCTTAGGTCGTCGATATGGAAAATACCGGAATATATGTTGTACAACTTGGTGGGCCCATTACGTGATGAGTTTTAATTTGAGTGTTGTGGCTGACCCCACTTGGTGCGAAGTCGGTCGGCTCAGTCGGTAGAGCAGCGGGCTCTTAATCACAGTATCGCGGGTTCGATCCCTGTTACGAGCGGCACTTTTTGCTAACTTTCAACTTGTGTGGTTCTTGGCGCAAATGACGATTATGATTCGTGTATTTTGGGTCACGTGACCTGGTCACGTGGTCGGGCCGCACGGCTCTGAGGCGATGTCGGGGTTGCGCCGGGGACGAAGGGCCAGTAGTGTCTCTACTAACCGTGGAGCCAGTCAACCAGACTCGACATTGGAGGTAAGGTCTCAATCCGTCCCCCTCTCCCTGCCGGTGCCTCGGACCCTCCGAGCACCATTCTTCGTTACCGACGGTGCCTCGGACCATCCAAGCGCCATTCCTCGCTACTGTCGGTGGAGCGCCATTCGTCGTTACCGCCGGTCATAGGCGGATCCAGGATTGTCGATCGGGGGGGTTCATCCAGGGTTGTTTGTTTTAATCAGTCGGCTTTTTTCAAACGGTGATAGGTTTTGGAGTGCTGCGGCGAGGAGCATAATGATAAATTGATAAGGTGTTCACTAACCTGTCCCCTCGAAAGCAAATGTAAAAAGCACTGAAGATTGTATATTCGGACACAGCCCTTCATCAGAATCATGTAGTTAATATAAAAAAATTCTGTCGTGGTGTAGCCAGACCTCGATTTCAGCTTCACAAAAACGCCTTTTAAAGTGAATTATTAAAGAAGGGTGTCGTAACGACAACGATCTTGGTACCTCTAACTTAAAGTAATGCCGACAGTGCAACAAAACTAAACCAGTAATTGTGTAACGAGACTTTTCTATTATAGCCAAACACTAGCTTTTCGTTAATAGCGGAAAATTCGCTAATGTATCTTAATTGCTTATTTGTATATTTATGTTTTTATTTTGTTTTTGCTTGACTGCAGCAAAATGCTAACGATAATAACTTATTTAGCACTGGTACACGTGTTACTAGATCGGTGTAATGACTCCAAAATGTTCTATTTAACTCAGCCCCATGTTATATTACTATAAATGTCTCGCTCGAATTATGTAATGGAGATATATGTACAATAATATAATATAATATAATAATAGTATAAAAACATACACACTTACACACACGTATATATATATACGGATATATACATATAATTTATATAATTTATATGTATATATCCGTATATATATATATATATACGTGTGTGTAAGTGTGTATGTTTTTATATTATTATTATATTATATTATATTATTGTACATATATCCCCATTACATAATTCGAGCCAGACATTTATAGTAATATAACATCGGGCTGAGTTAAATAGAACATTTTGGAGTCATTACACCGATCTAGTAACACGTGTACCAGTGCTAAATAAGTTATTATCGCTAGCAGCTAGCATTTTAGCTGCAGTCAAGTACAATAATAAAATATATAATGCAGCAGCAGCAGCAGCAGCAGCAGCAGCAGCAATTTAATTTTTGACACAATTTTTGTGGATTGCTAATTCGGGATGAGCAATAGAACAAGATTGTTATTATCGGTTGGTGTTCTCTTATTTTCGTCAGGTGAGTTTGCGTTTGTTCAATTTTAAGCCATGTGTCTATTTCACTGGGGGCCAATTTCCGGGAACTGGGAAGGGGGCATTTCCGCTGACTGGGAGGGGGCAAATAGCCCCCCAGTTAACATGTTAAAAAATGGCCTGGCAGCAGCAGCAGCAAATTTTGCTGGTGTGCAAAAACATACTCCTGCACACCATTATTTTTGCAAGTTGCGCAACCGCAGACTCTGCCCCCGGAACCCGCCTTCCTTACCGCCGTTGCTCTCCGGGGGACGTCTTTTGCTCTCCAGGAGGCACCTCTACTCTCCAGTGGGCGACTATGTTATCCAAGGGCGGCTATGCTATCGTGTTTTCTCTGCGCAGGACACCTTTTGCTATTCAGGGACGACGTTGCTCTTCTGGGGGAATTTCTTTCTGTCTAGGGTATGCGTTTGCTATCCAAGGACACCTATGCTATTTAGGGGGGGCTTTTGCTGTTCAAGAGGCGTCTCTGCTGTCCAAGGGAATTCTTTGCTATCCAAGGGCACCTATGCTAGCCGTAGGGACGCGCCTTTTACTCTTCAAGAGGCGTCTCTACTGTCCAAGGGGAGCCTTTGCTATCCAAGGACACCTATGCTATTTAGGGGGGGCTTTTGCTGTTCAAGAGGCGTCTCTGCTGTCCAAGGGAATTCTTTGCTATCCAAGGTCACCTATGCTATCCTTAGGGACGCGCCTTTTGCTCTTCAAGAGGCGTCTCTACTGTCCAAGGGGAGCCTTTGCTATCCAAGGACACCTTTGCTTCCCAGGGGGCGCCTTTCTCTGTGTGGTTGGGGGTGGCGTCTGTTGCTGTCCAGGAGCCGCCTCTGCTGTTCAGGGGCGCTTTTGCTATCCAGAGGGGAGCTTTTGCTGTTTGGGGAGGGGGCGCTTTTTTGTTGTCCGAGCGACTTTACTCTAGGGGGAGCGCTTTTCCATCCAACGGGCGCCTATGCTATCCAGGGCGCCGCTGCTCTTCTGGGGCATCCTTTTTTGTCCAGGGTGCGCTTTTGCTATCCAAGGGCGCCTATGATATCAAGAGAGGCGCCTTTCCTCAGTGAGGGGTCCCTTTTCTGTCCAGGTGACGCCGATGCTATACAGAGAGGTCATCTATGCTCTGTGGGGGACGGGGGGCGCCTTTTGTTGTACAGGAGCATCTGTGCTAACCAAAGGGCGCCTATGCTATCCAGGGGGCCGTTACTATTCTTTTGGGGGCGCCTTTTTCTGTACAGGGGAGCATCTGCTGTCTAGGGGCCGCCTTTGATATCAAAGTGCGCGTAGGCTATCTAGAGAAGGTGCCTTTTCTCTCCTGACTGGCACATGTCTGTCCTCCATGGGGCGGGTTTGATGTTAGGAGGCGCGATTCATATTTGAAAGTGTATTTGGTTTTACTCAGAGGGTATTACCTCTTCAGGTAGGCGGTGTTTAAACCAGATTTTCTCTTGGCCGGCTGGGGGCACCGGCCAAATCCGGGAGGATGCTTCCCAAATCCGTGGGGGCGCCTCCCGGACTTAGTCAAACCAGGTGTGCAAAAGATACTTTTGCACACCATTATTTTTTTAAGGTGTGCAACCGCACACTCCGCCTCCCCCGGAATCCGCCGTCCCTAACGCCGTTGCTCTCCGGGGGATGTTTTTGCTCTTCAGGAGGCACCTCTGCTCTCCAGGGAGTGCCTTTCCTATCCAAGGGAGTGCCTTTCCTATGCTATTTAGAGGGGGTGTCTTTTTCTCTGCGGGGGCGCCTTTTGTTGTCCAGGAGTGCCTGTGCTAACCAGGGGGCGCATATGATATCCAGGGGCGCCGTTGCTCTTCTTCGGAGGCGCCTCTGCTGTCCAGGAGGCGCCTACGCTATCCATGAGTGCTTATTCTATCCAGAAGGGCGCCTTTACTCAGGGGAGGGGCGCTTTTTACTGTCCAGGGGGTGGTTTTGATGTCAGGGGGCGCCATTCATATCTGAAAATTGCTTTATTTCTCACTGAGGATCCTACCTCTTTAGGTAGGCTTGATTTTCTCTGACCGGCCGGGGGCGCCGGCAGAATCCGGGGAGGGGGCACTGCCCTGGACCAAGCAAAAAAAGGGGTGCAAAACGATGCTTTTTTATCCCTTTGAAAAATTCAAGGGGTGCAACTGCACTCCTTGCCCCCTGGAATCCGTCGTCCCTGGCTCTACCATAGCTACATTTCTAAGCCTATCAATTTAAAACTTTCTACACTTCATGACCTCTCCGGAGACTGCAAAATGTATCTTCGGAATTCTTCGACTTGGTGACCTGAGGTCAGGTCACCAGGCAACCTCTGCCATAGAAAAAGCATGGGAAAAGCTGCTTTATGAGCTAAAAGTGACAAAATATTGGTAAATGCGCAAATTTCTCAGAAAAGTAATTTTGGACACCCTTTCAGGGACCCCAGGGGCGATATTGCCCTTTGACCTATCTGAGATCATCAGTGGTCACCAGAGGTAAAAAACAGTATTTTGACGATAACTTTTGACCTAATTAAGCTAGAGCACTGAAACAAAAGTCATCGTGTATGTCTCGTCGCTGGTTTTCATTTGATATACAACGGTCACTTTCTTACCTTTCGAGACCTCCGGTCATATTAAGTCACGAGGTACTCTCTGGAGGTCAAACCACTGGCGGGAGGTCACTATGTTCCACATGGCGGAGAATGTCCTGGCATTTTTCTATCGAATTATTTTTGCCCGATCTCAATAGCTCTGATGCACAGTCGTCGGAAACGGCCTCACGGGTGGCCACCGAAGTTTTTGTTCATGTTCATTTGGCTACAGCGCTGAAACGGCCAAACCGATTCACCCCAAATTTTCAGCAGATCATGCTGAATCAATTGCAATGGGAGAAGTATACTTAAGTTGATTCAACTAACACCCGCACTGGAGAGGGGTCTGGCACTAACGCGCACTGTAGGGGGCCTGGTAGGACCCCTCTAAGATCTTGGAAACTAAGAGACGCAGAAAACCTCTGTTTGGAGGGTGGGTGGGGACTATGGTGATCTACATCATGACCAATTTTCATTGACCTGGGTCAATATCTCCAAGGTCAAACGATGTCATAAACGTCAAATATTGGTCATGCTGGGGACCTATTTGGAAATACCGTTATTAACACGCGCAATGACGGGGGTCTGAGCCACGTTCTCTTTGACGAGGGGGCGGGTACCCGCCCTCCCCCTTAAGATCTCGAGAACCACGGTAGATAGCGAAAAATGGTAAACGTTTCTGGGTAGCCCGTCCATTTCTCCATCTAAAATATTTGAACCCTTTTTTCAGGTCACATTTAAGGTCACGAGAGGTCAAAACATGCCGTCATAGGGATAACATGTAAATGAAGGTTTTCAGCCATGACATCTGAACAAGTAAAGATAGAGCAAAACTACTTAAACTATATGAATCCTCGCACCAAGCCGAATCGAATGATATATAATTTGACCTTGCTAGGTCAAATCAAGGATTTGACCTGACCTGAGGTCAGGTCAAGGTCAAATTATATCAAATGCATATCATTAGAACTGCAAAGACAAGGCGAGTCTAATGCAGCTAAAGTAAACGCTCTATCACCATCCGTTACTGAGCTATTCAGTAAAAAAATTTCCCATGTATTTCCAATGGAGAGGTCATGCCTCGTACCTGACCTTAGGTCATCGATATAAAAAACCGGAACAAATTTTAGAAAACTCGGTGGGCCCATTATGTGATATGAGTTTCAATCGGATAAGTTCACCCTGTTCCGACTTATGCTATCTTAAACTTTTTTGAGGTCAGGTCACTTCACCTGTACTGGTGAACTGACCTGAGATGACCTAATCTTAAGGTTTTCACAGAAGTTGTAAAAATGATGAGGGAAAAGGCATGCCAAGCACGGCGGCGCTACGCGCCGCCGTTTTTCTGCTATCTCCGAAAAACCCGAGGGGGCGGGTACCCGCCCCCGTCAATGCGCGTGTTAAGCGGGAAAATTACGGGAATAAGCTAAACACAGACCAGGGTCAAAGAGAAAAGAAGCTTTGCTGCAATTTTGGGGTCAACGTCATCGAAGGTCATTGACCTATGAGGTCACAATATGGTATACTACCGATGATGTACACTTTGACTAACACTATTGCCAGTGTTTGGTGGCAAATGAGGATTGACCTTTAAAAATGACCTTTAACCTTGACCTTGGACCTTGATCTTTACATTCCGATACCTTAACTATGACTTCATAGCATAATACACGTTCGACCGGGTAACGCTATTTGACCGGAAGCGCTGGGGTCAACGACCTTGAAAATTCTGATGGCCTTGACCTGTAACCTTCGACCTTAACCTAGACCTTCATGTGAGGTGACCTTGGCATATCATTCCGGTTATATGACGTTATGACGTCACCACTCGGTATCCAATCCAAGCGAACTGGTCCTACCGCGCGATTGTGGCAATCTCAAAATGCAGGTCTGACTTTGAAAGCCTATACGTCACAAAATGTTATTGGCCGATTTTTTTAGATATCTTCACCAATCGATGTAAAGTTAAATTCTCTCGAATGTAGCCAAATATCGTTTTCGGCTCTACAAGCTGTTCTTACGCCACCTCGGAAACGGGTGAAGGAGCCTCCGAGGTCCCCCCAGTGTGCGTGTTAAGCAAATGAATTAACCTAACCTGATCCCTAACGACCTGGTCAGGTGTGCTGGCTCCGCATGCAGAAGGGCATACACCCAGGGTCTTCTCAGACTAATCGTCTAATCGGGCTAAAACAAAATAAATATTGTCATTCGGAACCCCTGAGTGAACTGAGTTTGTGAGCTGCTTACAATTTGATACCCTCGTTAAAATTGATGTCCCCAGAATTCACAAGAGGTCACGTTGAATGTTCGCGCGATAATATGGATTTTTTTCATATATTCAGACAGCAGGAAGATCAAGACAGTTATCAGTGTACCCCTCTCATCATAGCATGTACCTTAAAACTAGCATTATACCTTAAAACTAACCAGATGATAAACCCCGGATCAAATAGTAGAAATGTCTTTGCCAGAACAATCGTCGAGATAGAAAAATCATTGTTGTTGCATTACGCGTTTATTTGCAAGAACAACCTGGAGCGCCTTAGATGACGTGTTTGTTGCGATAATTTTCCTCAGTTTTGTTGCAAACATCTGTTCTAACGTGTATCCTAGTGCTTATCACGCGAGTCCAGTTACAAACACACTGCTGTTTGCAATACACAGAAGTAATTGTACCTATGCCCAGGTTCTAAGAGATTCGTGATTATTTACGGATCTTTGTATCGTTGTATTTAGCATAATCTCCAATGCACCTTACAGCAAAAACCTAGTTAATTTGATATAGCAAAAAGAGCAAGTAATCAACAGCACACACATTCTGTTTATTTCTAAGTAATTGCGTAAAACTATGCTAGTTAGCATTCGAAATTGCGCAGATTGTCTTGGATATTGAGTGTACCTTATGCTCTGCTATCTTGCACTTTGATAACCTGTACTTTGTTAATTATATGATGATAACCAGGAGTCGCACATTGTTGTTACCTGTCATTTAGACACTTTTCAGGCATCTATCTTGAGAGCGTAAGATCGCCCTAGTGGACTGTGGTGGGTGCTCCGCCCCGTCCCGCTGCCGCCTGGCGGGTTTCGTCTCTAGTAAGGCCGAGGTACCGGTGGATTGTCGGTCGTTGTGTGCTACCGGCCTGAGGCGTGAACAACTTGAGCTGCTGCGCGCTTCATGGATTTCGAATATTTTTCCAGACAATGAAAACAATTTATTAAGAGCTGGGATAGAAAGGAATCCAGGCCCTCGCGATTTTTCAGAGGATTTCAGGCTAGCACATGTTAATATCAATTCTATAACCGCAGGCCACAAGCGTGACGAGTTGGAAATTTTCACAGAATCTAATGGAATTAAAGTCCTTGCAATTTCCGAAACAAAACTCGACGATACTGTTCATTCTAGTCGTTTCATGCTTAAAAACTTTCAAACTCCCTTTTTACGCCACAGAAATCGTTCCGGTGGAGGTGTTGCATTGTACTTTCACTCATCTCTAGCTGCCTCGCGACTCCCCGATCTGGAAATTGGAGAAAAAGAATGGATTTGGGCTAAAAATAAAGTTTAAGAATATAACACTCGTAATATGTGGCGTTTATGTTCCACCAAATCTAAGCTCAATTCGTTTCGAAGAGTTTCTACTTAATTTAGCTGAAAGCACGAGCAACGCACAAAAGTTCAACCCCACCGCGATCATTGCAATAGGAGACTTTAACGCTGGAAATTGTTTTTTGACTAACACTTATGTAAAAACACAGCCCGATTTCAAATTCAGAGTGGAAACTAAAAAATTTAGCAGATTCATTGGCACTCTCGCAATTGGTCCAGGAGCCAACAAAACTGGAGGGAAGCACGCACAATCTGCGCGATTTAATTTTCATTTCCGAGTGTAGTTTGGTTGAGGAAAGCGGATTACTCCCTTCTTTTTCTACATTAGATCACTTTCCGATCTATTTATCATTAAAAGGAAAAATAATCAACACCCCAGCACACCAGAAGACAATATGGGACTACTCCAAGCTCGATCATCTCAGACTGACGCAACAACTGATGACAGCTAACTGGGACGACATTCTTGACAACGACACAGACAATGCCACCGCTGAATTCACATTAACTTTATGTCACGCTGCTGAAAATTGTATCCCAAGAAAACAAATATCATCTCGCCCAGCCAACAAGCCATGGGTGACAGGAGAAGTGAGAAGACTTATGAGAAAACGGGACAGGCTATTCAAAATTGCAAAAACAAAACAAGCAAAACTGGGTGCGGGCGAAAACAACTTAAGTGATTGGAACAAATGGCGACGATGTAGGAACGAAGTAACAAGCAAAATAAGATACCTCAAAGGCAAAAAACTGTGAAAAGACGCTGAAATACTTTTGGAAAAGAGACAAGAACCCCACAAATACCATCAAATACTCAGAAAATATGACAGGCAGCTCTAAAACTCATGGAATCCCACCTCTCCTAGACAGCAACGGTCACCTTGTCACCAGCGATTTAGCTAAAGCCGAACTATTCAATGGGTACTTTGCGGCCCAAACACAACTTCCAAACAGCGAGCAACACCAAATTCCTAACGTTGACAATCAAAACGTACCACAGATTACCATGACGAGAATAACAGATAGGGAAGTCTTAAACATCATAAATGGGCTAAATCAAAACAAGTCGACAGGACCAGACGGAATTCCAGTTAAATTCATCAAGCTTGTCGCTCTTATTATTGCGGAACCCCTTTCCCGGCTATTTAACAAATCTATTCAAGAAGGGCGATTCCCAAAATTCTGGAAGATAGCCACAGTTAAACCAATTTTCAAGAACAAAGGTAGCTCAGCTGAGGTATCTGGCTATAGGCCCATAAGCTTATTGTGCTGCCTCTCAAAAATTTTCGAGAAAATAATATTTCGTAGGGTTTATACACATCTGACTGAAAATGACCTCCTGACGGAAAGACAGAGTGGTTACAGACCTGGACACGGAACCGATCTTCAACTGTTTTACATGACTCACAACTTGTACGAATTGCTGGACAATGGATTTGATGTATCTGTGCTCTTCTTCGACATATCTCGCTATTTTGAGAAAATATGGCACAAAGGACTTCTAGAAAAATGCAGGCACGAGTTCGGACTGACTGACATTTTGCCCTGGTTACACTCATACTTGACTGACAGACAACAGACAGTTCAAATCAACAATGTTAAATCTTCCCTGCTTCCATTGAACGCCGGCTGTCCACAGGGATCTGTCCTGGGCCCTTTGCTTGCCTTACTGTACCTAAATGCCTTGTCTGGCAAAACTGAAAACGAAATGATGTTTTTCGCAGATGACGCTTGCCTTATTACAAGCCACAAGCCAGAAAATATCCAACATGTACAACAATCCCTCCAAGACGACATCACCCAAATTCAAAACTACGGAAAGGAGTGGCTAATTAAATTTAACGCATTAAAAACAATCCAGCAGACATTTTCATACCGAAGAAATAAAGTAGTTCCAAACCTTGTTTTTGACTCCCAGGCTATCCCTGTGGCCAGCCAGCACAAACACCTGGGACTAGTCCTTTCAACTGACCTAAGATTCCACGCCCACGTTAACCACATTGTCAAAAAAGTAATTACTACACTCGGTCCACTTTACCCGATAGCCCCATACCTACCCAGAGAAGTCCTTGCTCAAATTTACAAGACATACGTGCTGCCCCACTTTGATTATGCCGACATAATATACGACGGACTCCTGACAGTGGACGACGCACAGCGACTCGAGCGACTTCAGAACCGGGCTGCCAGACTAGTGACATCGACACTACAAAGAACTTCTACAGACAATCTAAGACACGAGCTTGGGTGGTCCCCATTGAAAACTAGGCGTGAACAGCACAAATTGAAGTTTTTCCACCGACTTACCCATGGTACAACCCCCAACTATATCCAAAGAATCCTACCAGACATACGGGCAAACACAGTTTACCGTTCACTTCGAAACGCCAGAAGCAGGACGGAAATATCATTTAGAACATCACACTATAAGTCTTCATTCCTACCCAGCGCAATAAAACTTATCAACAAGCTACCTAGACACCTTTCAGAATTACAGACTCACAACACATTCAAACAACAACTAGAAAAACACTACAAAAAATACGACCCACCTAAGTACTTCAATTTCGGCTCCAAAATCGAGAATTGTCTTTTAGCTCGGCTAAGAGTAGGCATGTCAAAATTAAACGGTCATTTGTACCAAGTCCAAATCGCTGAATCACTTTGCTGCGACTGCGGTTATAGCTGGGAGGGAACGGAACATTTTTTTCTACAATGTCCAAAGTTTATTATACAGAGACAAATTATGATGAACAACATTAGCTCAATAATTAACAGACCATTTGAAAACCTACACCGTAAGCTTAAAATCGACGTTATTCTTTCTGGCTTTTCTCTTCACCCAGGCAATGATCGCGCAGTAGCTCGGGAGGTTTTCCGCTTTATAAGCAGCAGCCGGAGGTTTGCCTGAACTGGTAACTGGCAGTCGTGCGCGGCCGACCGTTCAGCCGGCCCGGCGTAGTGCGTGGCCCGTGCGGGGGCGGGGCGTGGGCGGTGAGACCTACGGCGGCGCTACCGTGATTGTAGCTATGACACCCGAGCGGTGCCACGATCTAAGCGCTTCGGCGCTTTTGCACCAATTGCGGTTGCACATGTAATGATGTTCTGTAAAAGAAGAAATAAATGAGTATGAGTATGTCGAATCATGTGCAATATGAGCATGGTTTATGAATGGGTGACCTTGATTAAGGGTGGTTCTTGGTAAGGTCAAGAAAACCTATAAGCTTACAATAAAGATAATGTGCATAAAGGCGAGCAATACGACATGAGAAGCACCTGATAAGCGTCCCCTGCACCTCGCGGGCGGCCGGCGGGCCGCGGCGAG
Source organism: Lepas anatifera (assembly GCA_034440635.1). NCBI lineage: Eukaryota > Metazoa > Arthropoda > Thecostraca > Lepadidae > Lepas > Lepas anatifera. Next base: position 530,619 of record JAOTON010000131.1, on the reverse strand, counting down.
CCGCGGGGGCGCCGGGTGGCGGGCGGGCGGACGGCTCCGGGCGGGGGCGGCCCGGTACAATTTACACTGTGGACAATTTTGCGCACATTTGCGCACTTAGCTGTATTCAGGCCATGACGGAGAATTACTTGACCTATGTTTCCATAAAAAGCTAATTGGCAGAAAGGTAACTTTTTTTGTTTGTCTATTCCAGGGGCGCAGCCAGGGGGGAGCACAGGGGGCACGTGCCCCCCATCGGTACCGGGGTGCCCTTTTGATTGCCAGGTGGTGTGCTCTCTTTGGGCCGTGCCGCTCGAAATTTAGTGCCCTACGCCGTTGAGCCTAGATGGAACTAGACTGCATTTAGCGATTTAAACTATTGTTTGACAATTAAGTGTCTTTTTGGTCAGTTAGGGCATTCTGTCGCGTTTCCAAGCACCCGGGAAGAGTATAGGCACGTAATTCGTTTCCAGATAATGCCTCATCGTCGCCAATAATCGTATGGGCAGAGCTAATCTGGTGCCCCTTGAGCTCATCTGGTGCCCCTGAGCGCTGGTCTTGAACCCTGGAGCTGATCATGTGCCCTCTGAGCTGATCTGATGCCCTCGTAGTCAATCTGGTGCCCCCCTGAGAAAATAATTGTGCCTTCTGAATCTATATAATGTTCTCTGAGTTAGTCTGATGCCTCCGAGCTTGCCTGGTGCCCTATTAGCTGTTTTAGTGCCCCTTGAGCTGATCCGGGCCCCTGAACTTATTTAATGCCTCCCGTAGTTTATCTACTGTCCAGGGCCGCAGCCAGGGAGCACAGGGGGCACGTGCCCCCATCGGTGCCGGGTGCCCTTTTGATTGCCAGGTGGTGTGCCCCCTTTGGGCCGTGCCGCTCGAGATTTAGTGCCCTACGCCGTTGAACCTAGATGGAACTAGACCGCATTTGATGATTTTAACTATTGTTTGACAATTAAGTGCCTTTTTGGTCAGCTAGAGCATTCTGTCGCCTTTCCAAGCACCCGGGAAGAGTATAGGCACGTAATCAGTTTCCAGATAATTCCTTATCGTCACCAATAATCGTACGGGCGGAGCTCATCTGGTGCCCCCTGGAGCTGATCATGTGCCCTCTGAGCTGATCTGGTGCCCTCGTAGTCAATCTGGTGCCCTCCTGAGAAAATAAGTGTGCCTTCTGAGCCTATAAAATACTCTCTGAGTTAGTTTGATGCCTCCGAGTTTGCCTGGTGTCCTTTTAGCTGTTTTAGTGCCCCTTGGGCTGATGCGGGCCCCTGAGCTTATTTAATGCCTCCCGGAGTTGATATACTGTCCAGGTGTGCAGCCAGGAAGGCACAGGGGGCACGTGCCCCCATCACTGCCGGGGTGCCCTTTTGATTGCCCGGTGGTGTACCCAATTTGGGCCGTGCCGCTCGAAATTTGGTGCCCTACGCCGTTGAACATAGATGTAACTGGACCGCATTTAGCGATTGAAACTATTGTTGGACAACTTAATACCCTTTTCGGTCAGCTAGGGCATTCTGTCGCCTTTCCAAGCACCCGGGAAGAGTATGGGCACCTAGTATGTGTCCACCTAATGTCTCATCGTCGCCAATAATCGTACGGGTGAAGCCAATCTGGTGCTCCTTGAGCTCATCTCGTGGCCTCTCAGCTAGTCTTGGCCCCTTGAGCTGATTACTTGCCTTCTAAGCTGATCTGGTGCCCCTGAGTCAATCGAGTGCTCCACTGAGCAAATAATTGTGCCTCCTGAATCTATATAATGCCCTCTGAGTTAGTCTAATGCTTCCGAGCTTGTTTGGTGTCCTAATAGCTGATTTAGTGCCCCTTGCGCTGATTCGGGCCCCCGAGCTGATCTCATGCCTCCCCAAGTTGATTCTGTCTCCTAAGTCTATATGGTGCCTCTTCAGCTGATTAGGTGCCACCTTAACTGATTATTAATGTCTCCTTAGATGGTCTGGTCCCCCCTGAGCTGGTTTGGTGGGCCCTGAGCCCACCTTGTGTCCCCTGAGCTGTTATGTTGCTCCCTGAGCTGACTTAGGCTCCTGCCATAGTCTGGGGGCTGGGAGCTGATCTGGACCCCGAGCGGATCGATCTGGTGCCACCTGAGCCCATCTGATGCCCTCTGAGCTAGTCTGGTGCCCACTGAGTAATCTGGTGCCATTTAAGCTGATCTGGGCCTCCTTACGTGATTTCATGAGCAGCTCTAAAGCCCTGAGCTGAGGTGGGCCCACAGAGGCTGATGAGGGCCCCTGAGATGGTATGGGGCTCCTGAGCTGATTAAGTGCCTCCTGACTTGATCTGGTATTCCCGAGCTGGTCGAGGACCACTGATCTGATTGTTTGTCCCCGAAGCTGATCTGGTGCCCTATGGGCATCTGGTGTCCCCTGAGCAGCTCAGGGGCTTTTGAACTAATTGGGCCCCAAGCTCGTGAGGGATCCCTGAGCTGATTTAGTGCCCCTGACTTCAACATGTCCCCTGTGCTGATCGATCTGGTGCACCCTGAGCAGATATACTGCCTCCTGAACTTAACTAATGCCCCCTGAGTCGATTTGGTGCCTGCTGAGTCATCAGTGTGTCTTCTGAGCCCATCTTATTCCCTCTGAGCTAGTTTGGTGCCCCATGGCTAATATGGTGCCCTTTAAGCTAGCCCGGGCCTCCTGGGTTAATTACGTGATTTCCTGAGCAGCTCCCAGGCCCTGAGCTGAGCTGGGCCCACAGGGGTTGGTGAGGGCCCCTGAAATGGTATGGAGCTCCTGAGCTGATTAAGTGCCTCCTGACTTGATCTGGTATTCCCGAGCTGATCTGGGTCCCGAGCTGGTCGGGGATCAGTGATCTGATTGTTCGTCCCCTAGGCTGATCTGGTGCCCTATGGGTCGATCTGGTGTCCCCTGAGCAGCTCTGGGGCTTTTGAACTGCTTGGGCCCCGAGCTGGTGAGGGATTCCTGAGCTGAATTAGTGCCCCTGACTTGATCTTGCCCCTGACCTGACTTGAGGCCCCTGAACTGATCTGGGGCCCCAAGAGCTGATCTGGGGCCCAAGAGCGAATCTAGGTTCTGAGGGTACCCTGGACTGGTCTGGGCGCTGAGCTTGTGAGAGCCCCTTAACACGCGCACTGGAGGGGGAGCCTCGGAGGCCCCCCCCACCTGTTTTTCCGAGGTGGCCGGAGAACCGCTTGTAGCCCAAAAATGAAACGTGGCCACATTTAATAGAATTTAATAGCGCATCGATTGGTGAAGATTTTTTGAAAATCGGCCAAAATTTTTTTGACTTATAGGCTTTCAAAGTCAGACCTGCATTTTGAGATCGCCGTAAACGCGCGGTCGGACCAGTTAGCTTGCATTAAAGACCGAGTGGTGACGTCATAACGTCATATAAGCGGGACTATATGTCAAGGTCACTTCACATGAAAATCAAGGTCAAGGTCAAAGGTCACAGGTCAAGGTCATATCTGCACTTTCAAAGTCACTGACCACTGTGCGTCCGGCCAAATGACGTTACCCCGTCTGACATATATTATGCTATGACGTCATCGGTAGGGTACCCCAATACAAAGGTCAAGGTCATAGGTCAAGGTCAAAGGTCATTGGGAAAGGTCAATCCTCATTTCCCGCCAAACAGTGGCTACAGTGTTAGTCAAAGTGTAAATAATAAGTAGTATACCATATGGTGACCTTAAAGGTCAATGACCTTGAATGATCTTGACCCAAAAGTTGTGAGGAAGCCTCTTTGAGACCTCTTCTCTATGAACCTTGTCCGCCTTTAGCTTATTCCCGCCATTTTCCCGCATAATCACAGCATTTACCAATCGATCCCAGCATGGCCAATATTTGACATTTACGACCTTGTTTGACCTTGAAGATATTAACCTAGGTCAATGAAAATTGGTCATCAAGTAGATCACTATAGCCCCCACCCACCTACCAAGTGGCGTTTTTCTAACCCTCTTAGTTTCCGAGATCTTAGGGGGGCCTACCAGGCCCCCTCCAGTGCGCGTTAGTGCCAGACCCCCTCCAGTGCGGGTGTTAAGTTGGCTTGATTCCCCCTGAAGTGATCTGGCGCCTTAAACTGTTTTGGGGCTTCTTGAACTGGTTTAAGGCCCTATGAGCCTATCTGTGGCCCATTGAGCTAGTCTGATGACCTCATCTCTGGGACCAATGAGCTAGTCTAGTCCCTGGGTGAAGCATGAGCTGCTCTGTGACCCTGATCTACATCAGGGGCCCCTGAGGTGGTCTTGAATAGATAGAGAATAAGAACACAAGGCCAACTCCCATCATCTTGGGGCGGGGTAACTGAGCTAGTCTATTCCCTGGAAGCACAACTGGGGGGATGGGGGAAGCTGCTCTGGAGGCCTCTGATCCACACTTGGGGGCCCCAGAGCTGGTCTTGAATAGATGGGGAATAAGAGCACAATGGAAACTCCCCTTGTAAAACGGAGCTAACGAGGAATGAGGAATCTCTAAAACGGCTTGTGATACTTAGGCACCCCTGGTTATATAAATTGCTTATTATACTGGTGGATTCGGGGAAGGGATGATAAAAAGGCATGTGCCCCTGAGCTCAGAGCACAGTTCCCTGAAACAGGATTTCTACTAATTAATTTAAATGAAGAAATAGTTTTCACAATTTTCAGCCCTGTCACACCATCCCCATCCAAACCACCGGCCTGTTCACCTTTTATTTACTCTTAACTTTGACCGAGCCTTGAGAATATGGAACTTAATAGACGCGTTCAAAAGGTATCTCTCAAATTTTTCCGGCAGCAAAAATGTGTTCTTCCAAAGACACTATGCTACTCCTCGTCCCACGGCGATTGTGGGAGGCAAGGAACTTAATCCGCATTCAGCCAGGGCTCAATCGTCACGACAAAACCAGTGGGCATAACAAAAGAATTTTCGACTCCAATATGCCTTAACATGTACATTGTAACAGATATCACATGCGCCGCTGATTTCTCTGATGTTAAGTACTTGCATGAGTTGGCTGTCCTTAAATCTATGCAAAAAAATAGTGTTTTGGCTACTTCCATGGCATTTTCGTGATATTTTTCCTTCTTCGGTTTTAATCGAGTTTTTCTTCTCGAGTTGTTAAGATGTTCCCTGGCCTCTCCCCTCGAATCCGGAAATGTAAAAAACACTGAAGATTATATATTCGGGCACAGCCCTTCATCAGAAGGGCTGACTTCAAAACTTATCAGAGTTTTTCTTCTCCGTCAATGATTTATTTGCATTTTTATTGAACCAACGATGCCCAAAAAATGATATAAACAAAGATATAGTAAGTTTTTTAGGTTTCGTTAAAAGTGCCCTTTTTCCCGGGGTGCCCCTCAAAGTTGGTGTGCCCCCCATACGAAAGCTCTGGCTGCGCCCCTGGTCTATTCAAAATTAGCAACTAGTTCTAAGGTGGATTTTTGAAAGGGGTAGTTAAAACGCAGATTATATACCTTTATTAAAATTCAAATGTGCACATAATGCTAATCATCTAAAAGCTGACATTATGAGGAAAATTTTGATGCTAATTATTTTTAGTCTGACTCAGTTTCGACGGTTATTATTCAAAGTTAAAAACTCGGATTTAGCAGACGCATCGAGTGCCTTACTTCTGAATTTCATCATCGCCTCACTTTGATGAGTAATAAGTGCATATTTTAACCAAATTAGCTTGATAATAGTAGTCATACAGAACACTCTGAACAATTTTTTCACATCGGCAGCCATAAAACCCCTAAATTCCAAAATCCGAAAAATGACCCCGTGGTCACCCACGACAGCGTTTCCGACCACAGTGTAATGGCGTGGGAGCTATGTTCAGGTTTCCTTAAGGAAATGTGGCACCTGGGTCAAATCCTGGAATTTAGTAAAATTATGGGAACTTCTAGCCGAAAATCAAAGAGGTGTCCAGCATTTCTCTGAAAAAAATGTACAATAAGCCAATATTTTTATTTTTAAAATGCTCCTCTTGGGAAAGAAATAAATATCTGCCTGTGGATGATGTCATGATCTGGCAACCACTACCATATTCAATACGCTGTAAGGGCTTCGATTGGCTGATACTCACCGGACGGCAGCATATGTCATCACACCAACAGCCATGACAACTGTGGCCTGCTGCTAGGGTTACGTACAGGAGGGGTACATTTCAGGTGGGTTTTAGCTTTTTTCTACGGAAATATCGAGTTCCCAGACAAATGATATATTGAGTACCGGGTTTTCCCACTTGTTTTACAACTTTGCTATCTCAGTTAAAATTACGTTATGAAAGTGCCACGATCTCTTCAATGACACCATATTTTACTGGAAATAGCCTATCGTCACATAACGTAACCTCTGGTGGTCAAAACGTAGACCTGAGTGCTTAAACATGCCATGGTGTGCCATTTGCGGCAGTAGCGGGAGTGCTACCCTCTGCTAAAGACTGGCGCATGTATGAGTTTTACCTTTAGCCCCAAGATGACACTGCTTTTCAAAGATGGGATGTTTTTGCCCCAGCTGGCGATGGGCCGCAGGGGCGCGCTCAGAATCATCAATTTAGGGGCCGTTTGATGTACAGGTTATGGAAACAACTTTGGCATAAAACCGATACTTCCATCAGAAAAATGGCTGCCCACCCGTCACAGGATTGGGTAATTCTGTTACCAATCGAGATCATATAGCCATACAGATAAGACACCGCATTTCACCATTCGGCGTTTCCGTCCCATTACAGACGGTCCGAGTAGATTTGAACAAACACCACTGCCCCTGTTGACATACCACAGGAGTCGCGGCTTAGGGTCTCGGTCAGGCCGGAGGACGTGAGGCGTGTGGGTGAAGGGGAAGAGGGGAGGTGGAGCTGGGAGGGGATTTAAGCCACTGAGTGCAAGCCGAAATAATTTCGAAAGAAAATCACGTCATCCTCTCTGAACGGCGGGCAGGTCATTTAGCCTTTTACGATTAAGAGAAGTCCTAGCAAGAGCCTACACTTAACGTACGCCCCGGCAGGTCTCCGAGCCACCTTCACCCCGGTGGGGAGGGGAGGTGAAACCTCCCTCCCGCGAACTCAGCTCCTATGCGGGATAGCGAAAAATGTAAAAGCTGGTGGATAACTCACAAAAACATTCAAGAAGCGGCTACATGAGCTATTTTTGCCTCAGTTCAATATTTAGGTCATGACAGGCCAAAGAAGGTGCCATGTTATTGAAGAGTTTATGGGCTCTGACGTCTGACAGAGTTGAGCTAGAATCAATTTTTAAGCACCACTCGCTTCCTTTCATTACAGCAAATCGAATAATGTATGGCAGGACTATACGAGATCAAAGCAAAAACGACCTGGCCAAAGGTCAGGTCAATGCCATCATTTGGCATAACATAGTCAATATGCATGTATCAATCGACTCGCAATTACAATACAAACGTAATCGTATCAAGATAAAAGTTTTATCATATTCTCTTGCAAATGTATTCACCCAAGTCAGAAAACCTGCTTTAGCAGCCCCAGATGACCTCTCAGAGGTGACAGGCCTAGAATTGCAGCATGAACCTGAGAAGGAGCCCGAGATATTACGATTTGAATAATGTGAAGATATTTCGAGCTGTGTCTACATAAAGTGAGCCATTTTCGCCGAATTCCCGTTTTTCCCATTCATTTTCAATGGAGAGGTCATGGTCCGTATGTGGCTCTAGGTCATCGATATAAAAATATCGGAATGTTTGTAGCGCTCGGATGGCCCATCATATGATGAGTTTCAATTGAATATACCAATCCTATTCTTGCTTATGACATCCCAAACTTTTTTGGAGGTTAGGTCACTTGACCTTCACTGGTGAACTGACCTGAGATGACCCGACCTTAACTTTTTGGAAAAAGTTGCCAAATTGATCAAGGATAACGTGTGCCAAGTACGGCGGCGCTTCGCACCGCCTTTTTGGTGCCACCGGAAAAACCCGAGGTGATGCCTATGCATGGTTCTTGTTTAAGTTTGCTGATTCAACCAGTAACTCATCACGATCCCAAAATGAATAAAAAGTTATGCAGGCACTCTTACCAGAGTGGTTCGGTAAGAGTACACAAAAGAGGAGATTAGAGTAGGTATGCATCGGTACCTGGATCCCTAGAAACCGTTTCAAGAAGGAAATATTTGGTGATGCTATATGATCCTGGCAGTTGTTGCGTCGATGAGCCCCAAAAATTATTAATGCTGCAATGTTTAGCTTCCCAAATATGAATTATGCACTTTGTCCCGAGCGAAAATAAGTGCCTTTGTCTCCTAAGCGTGCCTACTCTTGCACGATGGTGTAGTGCGTACTCTTACCGAACATGCACCTTTTGGAAGCAAGTCCTCATGCAAATCTTGGCATGCATTTATCGTGGGCCCCAGTCCTGGGACACACATTGGCGGACGCAGGTGGGGGGGGCATTCCGGCCATGCCCTCCCCAAAGCGCTGGAGGGGGGGCAAACTATCTTTTGGCCCCCAAATGCCGAAAATTTTTTCGAAAAAGGTGTTTACACTAGGTCTGTAGAGCAAAAAATATTCGCTCCCCCCCCGAAAGCGATCATGTACTTGGAGAGGTAGCTTATACTAGGTCTGTCGACCACTGGAAAAATCTGTTTACACTAGGTCTGTAGAGCAAAAAAATCTTCGCTCCCAAGCTGCCGGACCGCATTCCGCATCATCTGGTCGTGTCGAGAGCTCCATCTTTTGGATAGTTTTGGAAAAAAATCGTTCTAATACAACTTGTCCATGATACAACTCTCCCTTCTCTACCCTAAGCAGAAACTCTTGATACTAGAAGCAGGGTATACAAGTTTCCCTGGTCTCTTGATATAATATCAACGGTACCAAAGAAACGAATTTGCTCTGTGCCCCCGCGCAAAGAACAAAGGCATCTCCAAATCTTTTTTAGCAGCCAAGCCACTGGTTTAGCTATCTTATACTTAGGCCTCCGCCACCTCAGTGTTTGCTAAGTAACCAAAATATCTGCTTGCTCTTGTAGCGACATTTCCGGGTTATAACGTGTTGACCAGCATGTATAGTCTCTGTTTAGCTTAGCACCGATCCTATGTAGGCACGCTGAGAGGCAGAAAAGGCAGGTCCGGCCCTCATTCCTCCCCCGCCGCGAAACATGCGATGACGGGGCGTCAAAATTTGGGTCGGACTGTGAAAATTAACAACATAAAACTGCCGACGAATATTTCATTTTGGCCAGAGCACTTCGACCAAAGAAAAAGGGGGCTTAATACGGCTATGCCCCAGCCGGGCTCTGCTCCAGAGCAAATGCCCTCGGTCTCGCAGGCTCCAAAATGAGGCCATACACATTGCCGCGCGCAGTCTCCGAATGGCGGGATGAATGATCTCGGGAGGAATGACACTTGCCAGGGCCGAAAGTGAGAGGCAGGGCGTGGCAGAGGAGTCCTCCACGGGAGAGGACGAGAGAAAAGAGGACAGTCTGGAAGGAGGAGGCTAAGCAGACGGTGAGACGGTCTGGAAGGACGAGTCTAAGGAGACGGTGCTGGAGAGTCTCCCCGGCATGGAGCGGGCTGGAGCGCGGGAAGTCATCCCGGAGACGGCGCGTGCGGCTAAAGGCAAACGGGCTCGGCCAAAATCTCACTGCAGGCAGTAAGTGCTCTGTGAGCCGATGTCACCCCCCCTTCCTCATTCGGACAACCTCAGCGTGCCTGCACGTCAGTTAACTAGATTAAATTTTATTTTAGGATGAGTGGGTCCGCGGGAACGTTTTGTTTGTGTTGTGAATCATTGTTTGGCTCCACGGGTTTGCCTTTTTGGTAGAGCGCAGGGATCGGTGCGGAATTTAACTGCATACTGTGTGAACTTCAACAATATTAAGCTACTGAGAGGTAGGTAGGACAGGAAATTGGGGTGGCTAGGTCGTGGAATATAAAGTGTAATAGCTTCAAAATGGGGGAGGGGTAAATCAATGTTGCGTTGCCATTGACAGTTCGTGCCGTACTGCATAGGCATACACCCGGTAAAGATAATGTATGAGTATACAAGGTCGAGTTTGGGGGGGGTAGTTTCCCTTTTTGGGCTGTAACCATTTGGCATGTTAGGCCGAAATCAATTTTGAGATACAGCCAAGGAGGTTTCATCTGCAGAGTGTTGAGGGGAGCCTATGAGATAGGAATGAGATAATTTTGTTTTGGGAAAGTCATTCAAAGTCAGAATTGCCGTCTTACGGGGCAATATGCTTCTGAATGGGCGGTGGGGATTTTCGCCACAGAACGAGGCCCTGACAAATAATATTTTCAGTCCATTGTACAATTTCGAGAGTCTAGCTGGTCTGCGGAAAATGTGTTTGTGCCTGTTCTTAATATTGGTTCAGCCTGTTGTACTCCATCAGTGCGTATTCTAAACAGGACCCTTATGACTTATGCAGGATCATTAATCTGAGCTTTGGTTTCTATACTAAAGTGTATCGTCCTTGATTCTTCTGCAAAACTACTGGTGTTCGGCTGCTAATTATGATAAATATAGCAAATAAATTTCCAACATTCTCTGTTCAATTTCTACGGTCGTAGTTACGGTAGGACAGTGAGCAAAAAGGACGATCGACGGTAATCCAACGTCTGTGGCGTGTTGCGGGTACTTATCGCCATACTTTCCCACGTTGATCTATTATTGAGCACAATGTCGTCCTTAGCGTAAACCCACCCGCCCTGTTTTGAGAAGCCCCCAACTCTTTGCATGTCCCCGTCCACGGTCCCACTATTGAAAAAGCTGTATTATTTGGCTTTTCGCCTGACATAGTTTTGTTACGGGGACAGAGGGATTTAGACTTTAGGTCATTATTATTTTGTTGGTTTTCACAGGGGGGCGACCCATGGTTTCACGAGAGGGGAATACATTTAGTGGAGAGGCCCCCAGGGTTACCTTGCCCAGAGCACGGTGAATTCTATCGGCTGTCCCTGCATAGCTGGGATATTTTGATGGGCTGTGTTCTGGAAAATTTCCCCCTCTCTACTCCCCACTGGTACAGAAAAATAGGGTGGAGTTCGTAATCTCCGCCCGGCCGATCCAGTGGGTAAATCTTGCCAATTCCTATCATCCTTACCGCCAGCTGGGCCCGGTATGATTGTCTACCCACCGTTGGAATGTTTTAAAGGGGGGGCTAACAGGTTCCCCGTCCCCGATTTCAAAAGGGACTTTGTCTCGCTGATGATCATAACTATATTCACCCGGTAGATATAAATTACTGTTTGATGGAGGGACATACAATTCGGTCGTACACATGATGCATGGGTCCATTCCGTCTCACGTGGAGATTATATCCATCGCTGGCCCAAAGAATAAACAATATTTGTATGGAACGATCGGGGATAGGGATCTAATTGGGGATGTCATAAGGGGAACCCGGACTCATACGGAACCGCAAAATATCCATAGTTTCTGCCATTCTGATACCACTACTGGTGAAAAGGAAAACTTTTGCTGTCTGAGGCTTGCAGTCGGAAGGGGGCACCTTCCCTCTGGCGTTTCAGCGATTATTGTGCTGGGCGACCGGTTTCTGCATTTATCTCATGACCGGCCGGCGCGCCGCGGCGCGGCGCCGCCGTCAGCGGAAGGGGAGAGAGCGAGAGAGGGGAAGAGCAGCGAGAGGAAAGGCAAACGCAGTCGGATTAATGGGGGACGCCGAGAGTGAAAGCGGAAGACCAACGTATCAGCGGATGCATCCGATATTTTTCTAAACCTCATTGAGTCACCGAACTAAGGGGTGAGTATAATTGAAATATTCTACAATTATAATATGCTACAATAGCCGAGATGCTACAATTTAGTGGGTCCAAAGCGTGTACATGCGTGGGTAGAGTCGTAAAGTTGCTTGGGGAGCCCATTTGTCTTGGGTTAAATGATGCACGTTGAAAACGCAGACGGGTTAATACGAAATTCCGCCGGTCATGGAGGTTGAATTTCAACGAGCCTATCAATTTTAGCAAAATATGCGGAGACGCTGAATATATATCTGGTGAACATTACAGGTCACTTCCCTTTGCAGCCTAGTAAATTACAACAACAAAAAAGGAGAATAAATGGTTCGATACATTGGTGCTATTTAGTACAGAAGGTCGGGTCGCAGTGGGAGAAGTATTGGTCTCTACAGCAATGGAAACATATGCCCTCAATTGAGCCTCCAATATTGTGCCTTGCAAAGTTATACAAAATTGAGAGTACATGGTTTGATATACTTGTGCTATTTAGTGCAGTAGGCTTGATCTCAGTGGAAGATATATTGATCTCTCCCAAGCAATGCAAACATATCCCCAAAGTTAACCTCCAATATTGTGCCAAGCAAATTAGTTATTAGATAGGGCATTATGTTGCCCCTTGGATGTTAGGCCGGTGATGCCGCGTCCGCCAAGACAGAGCACGGCGCGCATGCTCAATGTGTTGGATTCAGTATTATTAGACATACCATATAAGCAACGGTGTTAAAAAGCAGGGAGGGGGAACATGGCGTATCATTAATCCTGGAGACGATGTATAGAGGACTCGACGACTGAAGGAGGGTATATGAGCGATGGCACCTCATCAGCCGCGGCGGGTGCTCCGTTCATGCTGGGTATGACGGACCCAGCGGCGTCTATTCGACAGCCCTCGTGAGGCACGGTTACCGAGAGGGACCAGGTGGCGATTCCCGGTGTCAGACCCTGAACTTTCCCCCCTTGTTGCCGCTCATTCTTTGGAAAACCCTTGTTGTTTCTCACGAATTTCCGTAACCCCCTTTTACACCGTTTGGCCATACTAATAGTGACTATAAGAATTTTCTAGTAATTTATCATTATTATAAATCCGATCTTTTCGAGTTTGAGACCGAAAGGAACCTGGCAAATTTTGCTGACAGAGGGAGGAATGCCAAGGGCCACATTACTTTCACCGGAGGGTTGGGAAAACATTCAAAACTCCAGGGATCCGACTATTCGGCCGTTATTGGGTTGGGGATGAATACATGAAGTATGAAAGAAGACTGCTTGGGACGAATGCATGTGGACGAGAATGCTCTAACATAAGGACCGGTGGACATCCTGTCGGAGGATGATTAGGATGGGCCCGGGGCGGGACCGTGTCACCCCGAGTAAGGGAGCTACCTTGGCCGGGAAACAAAACGGGGGCCTCGAAGGGAAGAAAGGGACAGGCTCATGACACTGATAGTCCATGCCTCGAGTTACCGGCTGCGTAGTGCCTCCGATTGTATTGCTACAATTCACTTACGCCGTCCAGCCGACGAACCGTACAGACGGGAAATCCCCCGGTTGGTTACTGGGCCTGAGTGGTTCCAGTCTTTGATCGGTCCTTGGAGGAGGACCGTGGGATGCGCCATGGAGCCTTAGCGCATCCATTGGTGCGGGTTCAATTTGGTACTGTCGGCCAGGGAGAGTCGAGGGTCAATTCGAAAAACGAACTGGCCCTGGTCCAGGGAGAGACCGCAGTTAATTTGGTACTGTCGGCCAGGGAGAGCCGAGGGGACAGTTCGACTGATGAACTAACCCTGGTCCAGGGAGAGGCCGCAGTCAATTTGGTGCTGTCGGCCAGGGAGAGCCGAGGGACAATTCGAGAAACGAACTGACCCTGGTCCAGGGAGAGACCGCAGCTAATTTGGTACTGTCGGCCAGGGAGAGCCGAGGGGACAGTTCGACTGATGAACTAACTCTGGTCCAGGGAGAGACCGCAGTCAATTTGATGCTGTCGGCCAGGGAGAGTCGGGGGGCAGTTCGAAAAACGAACTGGCTCTGGTCCAGGGAGAGACCGCAGTTAATTTGGTGCTGTTCGGCCAGGGAGAGCCGAGGGGTCAGTTCGGCTGACTGACCCTGGTCCAGGGAGAGACCGCAGTCAATTTGGTGCTGTCGGCCAGGGAGAGCCGAGGGACAATTCGATAAACGAACTTACCCTGGTCCAGGGAGAGACCGCAGCTAATTTGGTACTGTCGGCCAGGGAGAGCCGAGGGGACAGTTCGACCGATGAACTAACCCTGGTCCAGGGAGAGACTGCAGTCAATTTGATGCTGTCGGCCAAGGGAGAGTCGGGGGGCAGTTCGAAAAACGAACTGGCCCTGGTCCAGGGAGAGACCGCAGTTAATTTGGTGCTGTTCGGCCAGGGAGAGCCAAAGGGGTCAGTTCGGCTGATTGACCCTGGTCCAGGGAGAGACCGCAGTCAATTTGGTGCTGTTCGGCCTGGGAAGAAGCCGAAGAGACAGTTTATGCTCCAGGTTCGTGGGCGTTAGGCTGGCCAGAGACGGACGCGTCCTAGGTCTTCCTCTCGCGTCGACGGGCTGATGAGGTCGCCGAAATGACCTTATTCCCGGGAGGGGTCCAGGGGCGACCTGCGCTCCTCTGACCCATATGTTCGGCGGCACCTGCGTGGTACCGCCGGCCGCGGCGACGTTCCATCAGGATCGTCGTTAGATTGCCGGGCGGTTAGGTGCGAAGGTCCAGAGGTAGAATGCACCTTTGGGACCCCCACGCCTGATGGACCCGAGTGATATCGCTGGTCATAGGAAAACGGGCGGGATCAGGAGAGGGGGTGCGCCCCGAATATTACAAGCGATACGTTGGCTTAACACGCGCATTGACGGGGGGCGGGTACCCGCCCCCTCGGGTTTTTCGGAGACAGTAGAAAAACGGCGGCGCGTAGCGCCGCCGTACTTGGTATACCTTTTCCCTCATCATTTTTAACAACTTCTGTGAAAATTTTAAGGTTAGGTCATTTCAGGTCAGGTCACCAGTACAGGTCAAGTGACCCGACCTCAAAAAAAGTTTAAGATAGCATAAGTCGGAGCAGGGTGAACTTATCCGATTGAAACTCATATCACATAATGGCCCCACCGAGTTCTCTAACATATGTTCCGGTATTTTTGATATCGATGACCTAAGGTCAGGTACGAGGCATGACCTCTCCATTGGAAATACATGGGAAAAATGGTTTTTACGAAATAACTCAGTAACGGATGGTGATAGAGCATTTATTTTAGCTGCATTAGACTCGCCTGGGCTTTGCGGTTCTAATGATATGCATTTTATATAATTTGACCCTGACCTGACCTCAGGTCAGGTCAAATCCTTGATTTGACCCAGCAAGGTCAAATTATATATCATTCGATTCGGCTTGCTAAGAGGATTCATATAGTTCAAGTCGTTTTGCTCTATCTTTACTTGTTCAGATGTAATACCCGAAAAACTGAATATTACATGTTATCCCTATGGCGGGCATGGTTTGACCTCTCGTGACCTTAAATGTGACCTGACAAAAAAATGGTTCAAATGTTTTCGATGGAGAAGTGGATGGGCAGCCCAACGCCGTTTACCGTTTTTCGCTACCTACCGTGGTTCTCGAGATCTTAGGGGGGCGGGTACCCGCCCCCGTCAATGCGAAGGTGGCTCAGACCCCCGTCAATGCGCGTGTTAAGAGTGCCATCGGCTGTGGAAATACTAATCAAAGGCGAAAGAAAGAGAACAAGTTATCGAAGGCATAAGTGATTTTGTTTTCATTTAATTGCGAAATTTATCAAGTCTACTGGGATATAACACTTGCAGTTTTGAACGCAATTTGTATTATGTTGTAAGGATCTGGGAGCAGTGGGAGGTCAAAGCCTTAAAGTTGGATAATGTTAGAAGTCAAACATTAAAAAGGGGATTAAGACAGTCCCTGGTGCCGCTTTTATGTGGATTAGTCGAGGGCAGTGACGGATCCAAGGGGGGGGCCCAGGGGCCCGGGCCCCCCCTTAGCTCCCAAGCGCCCCAGTAGAGCTTAGCTCATATCGGGCGCCGAAGGCGCCCGATATGAGTGGCACGCCTGTACCCATCTCGTGCGCCAAGGTGGTAGATACCACTTATTCCACTTGAATTAACACATACTCCTTAAAACCATGGCAAAGCGCCCCTGCCCAAACATTAGACGCCTTTACTGGTCTTTTGCGCCCCAGTAAAATGTTGCAGATGAAATTTAGAAAGCTAACAAAAGCGCCCCGGCAAAGAAAAGGCGCCACTAGATAGCAAGATTGCGCCATGGGGAACTAATACACTCCTGAGTAGCCTAGGCGCCCCCTGGATGAAGCGCCCCCAGGAAGCCTAGACGCCCCCTGGATGAAGCGCCCTACAGATATCATATGCGCCCTTGGCTAGGAAAGGCGCCCCTGGGCAGCAAAGGCAAATCTTGGTAACATATGTACCCCGGACAGCATAAGCGTCCCTTAGATAGAAGTAGGCGCTTTAGGAAAATGAAATGCTCACCTTGGGTAGAAAAAGGCGCCCTTTGATAGCCTAGGCTCCCACTGAAAAAGCGTGTTACGGATGTCATATGCACCCTTGGATAGCAAAGGCGCCCCTGGGTAGCAAAGGCGCCCCTAGGACGGCAACCCTTCGATAGAAAATCCGCCTTTGGATAGCCTAGGCGCCCCCTGGATGAAGCGCCCTACGGATATCATATGCGCCCTGTTCTAGGAAAGGCGCCCCTGGGCAGCAAAGGCAAATCTTGGTAACCTAGGTGCTCTGGACAGCATAAGCGCCCCTTAGATAGAAAAAGGTGCTTTAGGAATATGAAATGCTCACCTTGGGTAGAAAAAGGCGCCCTTTGATAGCCTAGGCGCCCACTGGAAAAAAACGCCTTACGGATGTCGTATGCACCCTTGGATAGCAAAGGCGCCCCTGGACAGCAAAGACAACCCTGGATAACACAAGTGCTGTGGACAGCAAAGGCGCCCCTGGGTAGCAAAGGCGCCCCTAGGAAGGCACCCCTTCGATAGAAAAGCCGCCTTTGGATAGCCTAGGCGCCCCCTGGATGAAGCGCCCTACGGATATCATATGCACCCTTGACTAGGAAAGGCGCCCCTTGGCAGCAAAGTCAAATCTTGGTAACATATGTACCCCGTACAGTACAAGCGCCCCTTAGATAGAAGTAGGCGCTTTAGGAAAATAAAATGCTCACCTTGAGCAGAAAAAGGCGCCCTTTCATAGCCTAGGCGCCCACTGGAAAAAAGCACCCTACGGATATCATATGCGCCCTTGGCTAGGAAAGGCGCCCCTGGGCAGCGAAGGCAAATCTTGGTAACATATGTATCCCGTACAGCATAACCGCCCCTTAGATAGAAGTAGGCGCTTTAGGAAAATAAAATGCTCACCTTGAGCAGAAAAAGGCGCCCTTTGATACCCTAGGCGCCCACTGGAAAAAGCGCCCTACGGATGTCATATGCACCCTTGGATAGCAAAGGCGCCCCTGGACAGCAAAGACAACCCTGGATAACACAAGTGCTGTGGACAGCAAAGGCGCCCCTGGGTAGCAAAGGCGCCCCTGGGTAGCAAAGGCGCCCTTAGGAAGGCACCCCTTCGATAGAAACCCGCCTTTGGATAGCCTAGGCGCCAACTGGAAAAAAGCGCCCTACGGATATCATATGCGCCCTTGGCTAGGAAAGGCGCCCCTGGGCAGCAAAGGCAAATCTTGGTAACATATGTACCCCGTACAGCATAAGCGCCCCTTAGATAGAAGTAGGCGCCTTAGGAAAATAAAATGCTCACCTTGGGCAGAAAAAGGCGCCCTTTGATAGCCTAGGCGTCCACTGGAAAAAGCGCCCTACGGATATCATAGGCGCCCTTGGCTAGGAAAGGCGCCCCTGGGCAGCAAAGGCAAATCTTGGTAACATATGTACCCCGTACAGCATAAGCGCCCCTTAGATAGAAGTAAGCGCTTTAGGAAAATAAAATGCTCACCTTGAGCAGAAAAAGGCGCCCTGTGATAGCCTAGGCGCCCACTGGAAAAAGCGCCCTATGGATGTCATATGCACCCTTGGATAGCAAAGGCGCCCCTGGACAGCAAAGACAACCCTGAATAACACAAGTGCTGTGGACGGCAAAGGCGCCCCTGGGTAGCAAGGGCGCCCCTAGGAAGGCACCCCTTCGATAGAAAAGCCGCCTTTGGATAGCCTAGGCGCCCCCTGGATAAACTAGGAGCCCGAGAAGGAAAACGAGCGCCCCACTGGGAAATACAGGCTCCCTCTGTATAACATAGATGCCCCTTATCCACCTTCAGCTGCCCTGGATTGGAGCAGCGCCCCCCAAGAGCAAAGGCGCCCTTGGACAAAAAGCCGCCTCCTGGTATCAAAGGCGCTCCTAGATAACATATGCGCCCCTTAGATAGAAATAGGTGCTCCAGGAAAGCAAAATGCACCCCTTGGTTAAGAAAGGTGCCCTTGGATAGCAAAGGCGTCCCTGGACAGCAAAGGCAAATCTGGGAAACATAGGTGCCCTGGACAGAATAGGAGCTCCTTAGATAGAAATAGGCACTTCAGGAAAATAAATGCAACCCTTGGATAGAAAAAGTGCCCTTTGATAGTCCAGGCACCCACTGGATAAAGCGCCCACGGATATCATATGCACTTTTGGAGGCGCCACTGGACAGCAAAGACAACCCTGGACACAAGTGCTTTGGACAGCAAAGGTGCCCCTAGGAAGGCACCCCTTCGATAGTAAAGGCGCCTTTGGATAGCCTAGGCGCTCTCTAGATAAACTAGGTGCTTGAGAAGGAAAATGAGCGCCCCATTGGAAAGTACAGGCTCCCTCTGTATAACATAGATGTCCCTTATCCATCTTCAGCTACCCTGGATTGGAGCAGCGTCCCTCAAGAGCAAAGGCGCCGCTGGACAAAAAGGCGTCTCCGTATATCAAGGGCACTCCTAGATAATATATGCACCCCTTACATAGAAATAGGCACTTCAGGGAAGTGAAAGGCGGCCTTTGGTTAGGACGGCGCCCTTGGACAGCCTAGGCGCCCTCTGCATAAAGCGCCCTACATATATCATATGTGCCCTTGGATAGCAAAGGCGCCCCTGGACAGCAAAGTTAAACCTTCTTGAAATAGATGATCTGGACAGCATAGGCGGTCATGGATAAACTAGGCGCCTGATAAAGAAAACAAGCGCCTCACCTGAGAGTACAGGCGCCCCCAGGATATCATAGGTGTCCCTTTCCATCTTCAGCTTCCCTATTGTCTATGGTTTGGCACACCTGTCCGACAGTCGTGCGCTCTGTTACAGGGCTCGAGCGCTCAATTTGAGCATGGACTGCCTTAAACCACATTTCGTTAACCTATAACTGAAGGCTTAGTGCTCCATCGCTGCAACCGGGTGTCTTTTTCAGTATGTGCGCCCCACTTCCGAGAACGCTGCCCTCACCAACCAGCAGTCCTCCCCGCTAAGCAGATGAGCGCCTCTTTCTGATAACTAGTCACTTTATTTCAGTGTTCGCGCGCCTTATTTCAGAATTTTTATTCTCCATCTATTTTGGGCTCCTCCTGGATTACAGAGGCGCCCCCTCAAGTGCAAAGGCGCACCTGGATAGAAAAGTGCGCCCCATGTTTGCAAAGGCGCTCCAAGACAGCATATGCGCCGCTTAGATGGAAATAGGCACTCCATTAAAGTAAAATGTTCCCTTTGGGTAGCAAAGGCGCCCCTTAACAGCAAAGGCAGCCCCAGATAACAAAGGTTCTCTGGACAGCATAGGTGCCCTTTAATAAACTGGTGCCGAAAGAGAAAAATAGCGCCTCACCGGAGACAAAAAGCACCCAGGATAACGTAGGGGCATGTATTTCAATCATATCTGTGATTAAAAAATACATCTAGACAGCATATGCGCCCCTGGATAGAAAGACACCCCCGGGCAGTAACGGCGCCCCTGGAAAGCAATAGTGCGCCCCTGTGGAGAAAAAACCGCCTCCTGAATAACCTAGGCACCGCCCCCGAAATATCAGATGCCCGTGGATAGAGCAGACTGCCTTGAATAAAACAGCGGCCCTGGATAGTAAAGGCGCCCTTTGATAGCATAAGCGTTCCTTAGCAACAATATGGGCGCTTCATGAGCTCAAGGTTCACGCGCACCTAAGCCCAATAATAGAGCAATCAATCGATGCCAAAGCATTCCTTAACCCGCGCCCCACCGGGGCCCGGCGCCACCTTCGCCCCACCGGGGGCCATCGATGGCCCCCCTCTAACTCCGAAAATATGGGCGTTAGCGCAAATCTGCAAAGTGCAATAGAAAGCTCGCGTGAATTCAGTAAGAAATTACTTTGCATGTTTTAGTGCTCAGGTCAATGGTTTGACCTCCAGAGGTCAAATTAGGTCAAGATCGGCTATTTTCACTCAAATATGCAATGATTAAGCAAACTGGGCATAACTCTTATGTCATTAGAGCTATTGAGACCTGGTAAAGTACATTTGATAGCAAATTGCCAGTACTTTTTCCGCTATGTGGAACGTAAAGACCTCCCGCCAGTAATTTGACCGCCAGAGGTCACCTCGTGACCTAATATGACCTGAGGTCACGAAAGGTCAAAAAGTGACCTTGCCGTATATCAAATGAAAGCCAGTGACAAGACAAACACGATGGTGTTTGTTTCACCGCTCTAGCTCAATTAGGTCAAAAGTTATTGTCAAAATACTGTTTTTGACCTCTGGTGACCTTGGATGACCTTGGAAAAGTCAAAGGGCAAATATGACCCCTGGGATCCGTGAAAGGGTGTCCAAAAACGTTGTTCTGAGCAGTCTGAGTATTTGCAATCATTTTTGTGGCTTTTATATCATGAAATAGCTTTTCCCCATGCTTTTCCAATGGGAAAGGTCACCTCGTGACCTGACCTCAGGGCACGAAATAAAAAAATCCCGGATATACACCTTGTAGACCCTGGAGGGGTCATGAAGTGTAGGAAGTTTCAAATCGATCGACTTTGAAATATAGCTCTTACAGAGCTCTAAAGGTGAAGTGAGGTGACCTTGGTTGACCTCGTCTGGTGACCTGACCTTGGGTGACCCGAGGTAAAAATTTTAGGGATGATGGGAAAATGATGCAGTGAGAGGTAGAGCCCTCAACCGCGGTGCTGCGCCTCGTCGTTTTTCTGCTATCCCGGAAAAACCTTAGGGGGGCCATCGATGGCCCCCCTCCCGGTGGGGCGAGGGTTAAAGCACGGGCGCCAAACTTCCTGAGAAGTAAAGGCGCCTCCGGGTAGCAAAGGCGACCCTCGACAGTGGTGTAGGTATTCCTGAATAACAGCAGCGTCCCTTGATAAGAATAGCCCCAAGATGGCACAGGTACCCTGCTGATAGAAAAAGCGCCCCTGAATATCAGAGGCACCCTCTGAATGAGGTGCCCATGGAGAGCATAAGGGCGCCCTATGTATAGCAAATTGCCGCCCCCTGGATAGCCTAAGCGCCCCTTGCATAGGGTAGGCGCCACTGGGTAGTATAGGTTACCTTGAATAAAAATACGCCCCTAAATACCAAGGTGAACCTGTATAAGAAAAAGCTCCCCTTGGCCACTGGGTATCAAAGGCACCCCCGGAACAGCAAAGATGCCCCTGGATAGCTAGGTTGCGTCCATTGGGGAGCGAAGGCGCCCCTGGGTGGCACAGGGGCCTCATCGAAGCAAAGGCCCCTCCAGAGAGCATAAGTGTCCCTGATGAGCACAGGTACTCCTGGACAGCCCCTAAATGACGTTGCATAATGTTACGACACCTATTATGACGCATGCAATTACATCAAAGTAAAGGTTATTCAGTGTTTAGATCCAGGTTACAGGTCAATTTTAAAGGTCACTGGCCTTGATGATCAATGCTTGATCAAAGGTCATTGGGAAGCTTGGGCACAGCGCTAGTTATAGCGTAAATTAGGCCTAATTTGTTGGGTTGTGCCGTAATAGGTCAATGACCTTGAAGGACCTTGACCTCAAAAATTGCAGACATTGTTTAGAGCCTTCCCTTTTGGCCTCAGTCCTGTTCTAGAGTATTCACGCCCCGTTCCGGCCCGTTGGGGGGGTGCTTGAACACCCCCTCGAGGTCTCCCAGTGGCACGAAAAAACGTCGGCGCGAAGCGACACAGTACTTGTCACCCCTTATCATTGATCAATTCCGCAACTTTCCCTCAAAATTTAAGGTTGTGTCATCTCAGGTCAGGTCACCAGCGCAGTTCAAGTGACCTCATCCCAAAAATGTTTAAGGTGGCGTAAGTAAGAAAAGGGTGAACCTATCGAATTCAAGCTTTTACCATATAATGGGCCCAAAAAGTACTAATAGATTTATCCCGGGATTTTTCCCATCGATGACCTAGGGACAGGTACGAATCATGACCTCTCCATTGAAAATGCATGGGGTAAAACGGAAATTTGCCGAAAAATTGTTCTATGTCTGCAGACGCCGCTTGGAATGCCTTCGGATTCCCCAAATCATAGTATCCTAGGCCTCTTTATCGGTTCATGTTGCATGTTTAGACATATTACCTCTGAGAGTTCATCTGGGGCTTCCTAAGCAGGTTTTAAGACTTGGGTCAATTGCTTTGCAGGAAATATTGATAAAACCCGTATTTTGATACCATTTTTATTGCTATTGTGACTTGATTCAAATGCATACTGACTATGCTAGGCTAGATGGTGACCTTGACCTACCCATAGGTCAGGTCATTTTTATGTTTTGACCTAGTATAGTCATATTATGCATTATTTGATGATTCGCCGTAACGAGAGGAAGCGAAGTGTGCCTAAAAATGATTCTAGCTCAACTCTGGCAGATGCTAGAGTATATAGACAGAGACATGTTGTAAGCTTTGTCTCGGGGGAGGGACCCCAGCGCTGATCCCTGGAAAAATCTGCAATGGCCCCCAGGGGCCCTCAGGGAGTCAGGAAATCTGGCGTGGGTGGAATCCGGTAGGAGGGATTTTGGGTCTCCAAAATCAGCTGAGGGGCCCGTGCCAGTTAGGGGGACCTAGATAAGGGCGCCCGACGAGCTCATTTGACCTCAGTGCCAACACAGGATTCTCAAGACCAGCGTGGGGTGCCTACCTATCTAAACGGTTTCTAAATAGGCTCAGGGACCCAAAACTAACCCGGGGGTTCAGTTTTCAACTCATGGGGCCCAGGCACTCTGAGAGGAACCTGCAGAAGCTTAGAAGGCCCATAAAACTAATAGGGCCAGACTAGCTAGGTGGCTCGCCGAACTAGTGTCCAGATACGCACAGCGGGCCCCAAACAAGCTGAAGGGATCTATATCAGTTAAACGAAAACGATACCAACCCAGGGGACAATGACCAGCTTAAGGGACACTAATCCAGCTTGGGGCTCAGAGCTCAGAGTTCCAGTTTTTAGCTCAGAGGGCCCAGGACCTGTTGATGGGGCCCTATATCAATAAAAGGGCCCCGAAAAGCTTAATTGGCTTCAGCGGCGACATATAGGTTTCAAGTTCAGTGTGAGAGCCTAGTTAACTAAAGCGGTCCTAGATCAGCTGAGGGGACTCGATATAAACTCAGGGAAGTCACCAAAAACTCAGGGGCCCAGGCCCGCAGAGGTTCTGCGGCCTATGAGGCTCAGGTTAGCGTCAATCGGGTATTTCAGTATGGAGCCGTTAGCCAGGACAACTGTGATAAGTGGAGGTGGTGGATACTACGCCCCAGTTTTTGCCATGACCGAAGATAACTGTATTATTTGCTCATCGTGCTTCAGTTAGCGTCAGTGGGTGCTTTCAGCATTTTCTACCAAGGTACCAGTCGTTAGCTGGCCCGAAATATGCTTGATGGTAAACGTGAAGATGTCATCACTAAGGGGAAGCCTTCATGAAAATAAGCATTTACAAATTCTTTTTTAAACGCGTTTTTCATTGACACTGGCCGCCTTTTGGGTGGTAAATTGGCCAGTGGCGGATCCAGGGGGGGCAAAAATGGCATTCCCCAAACGGAAAAGCTCGGGACAAAACTATGTTTTCGCCCCCAAAGCGATCGACCTCCTTTTTCCCCTACTCCTTTTTAGTTTATAAGCAAGATTTTGGTGTTTCAACTCTCAACTTCAAACAGAACATAATTTGATAAGATGTTCCCTGGCCTGTCCCCTCGAATCCGGAAATGTAAAAAACACTGAAGATTATATATTCGGGCACAACCCTTCATCAGAATCATGGAGTAAATATCAATAATTCTCAGTTATAGTATAGCCAGCCTTGGATAGGAAGAAGTATCTCGAGCCCTTTTTTGGGTTTTCGTCTGAAATACCCCAAAATTCTTCCGGCAAGTGATATAGGTGGCGCAGCTTTTGACTGCGTGACGTTTTTTTTTTGCTTTTCGACTGTGGTTTGTCCCTTCCAAACCGACCGGCTAGATCCGCGACTGAAATTGGCGCCCCTCAGGTTCGGCGCCCCCCAGGTTCGGCGCCCTCCGAGCCTGGGCCCCCCCCCCTTAACGAAATCCTAGATCCGTCACTGGTCGAGGGAAGAGATTGGGGGGGCGAGAGACTTGCATGCACGCTGGATCAAAATTATATCCCTCTGCCTTCTTATGCAGTGTGTCTCGGCTCATGTTGAGTGCTTGCTTGTTCTGTATGTGCGCATGCCCCGCCCCATCTCGTACGCCTGCGTTCGCCACTCTGTTAATCCCCAAACAAATATGAGTGTGAGGGCATAGGGAAGGCGGCAAGGGCAGCCCGCCGCCTGCTACACCGTGGCGCGGCTGCCGCGCGAGACGCGCAAACGCCGCCGCCGTTCCCGACGCAGGAGCGCGCGCCTGAGCGCACGCCCGACAGCCGGCCAGCGCGCGCGCCCGTCCCACACTCTCATCTCTTGCGTACTCGTATTCGCCCTCGCTCTAGCTTCGTTTTATCATACAGTTAATGCTGAACACTGTTGTAACGTAAATGGACCCCAGGTTAATTTTAAAAATTGGTTAACCACATATAGCCTCTGCAACTGCAGTGCTCTAAGACTCAAGAAAATTGGTTAACGAATAACATACTCCCCTTTGTTTCTCTGTCCACGGTGTCCCCATAGGCGGATGCAGGATTTTCTATCAGGATGGGCACATGGTCGAGAGGTGCCATCCGTACCAGGTGGGATGAACACTTTTTGGGCGGAAAAATTTATCAGATGGGTGCCAAATCCTATCGCAGAGGCGCTGATACTCGCATCCTGGGGGAAGTGAGATTTTAGGGGGCGTCATCGACCTTTCACTGGGGCGCTGAGGATCGATCAGGGGAAAGTGTCCCCCTTGACCCTTGGATCTACCTATGGTATCAGCTACCTACCTACCATTCCAGCCTGGGTTGGATGCAATCCGCGAACCAGGGGCGCGGATTCTTGATAATGATTGGGGGTACTCAAATTTGAAACAATGTCAATGACTGCCATGATAAAATGTGATAACATAATTCAAAGTGAGTTTTAGGTTTCTCACATACCTGTTGATGAGCAAAACCCATTCAAAATCATTAAAATGAATAATACGAAAAAATTAAGTACCTATATTTCAACAACACTAGAACGTTTCAATGGGGTTGTCCAAGCACCCACAGATATATGAATCCTTCCGCCAATCGTATTTTGGACATAATGTTAGGAATATATTCAGCCATTTTGCTTGGCGAACACTGATTTCAACAAGCTAGAAACGCATTTTCGTGACTCACACGAATAATTTATATATATATATATATATATATATATATATATATATATATATAAACTTAGAGAACTTAGCGTTCGTTCTTTTTGAGTTCAGAGACTCAAGCTTGCGAATTAATCGTCTATCATCTTGGTCAAATTGATGCAGAACTGAACTAAAGGCCATTGCATGCGACGTTTCATTGTTACGAACAACATCTTCAGGCATAAGTGATACATATAGCACTAAAATGATGCATATATAGTGATAATAATAGCAAAATACAGTTCAAAACACTCATCGTCTCGGATCGAAAATGGTTAAGACTTCTTTGAATCAGTGGTTTAGAAATTTGAATTCAATCACACGAAATCAAACGGAGGGCGCTTATCATTAGAAGATCAATAATTATCAATGAAAACTATCCAGTGCGGCATAATTATCGATAGATCAGAACATTAAATACTAGCCTAGCGTCGTTACCCATAAAAAGTCCCCCCAACACTATCACATTATAACCTAGGCCCAAGAGGGGCACTGTCAAACACGGATAGCGCCGAGACGATGTTCATTTGCCTATTGATTGTGGGATTGATGTCCCTGATGTATACTGCCTCCAGCACTTGGAGCCTTTTCTTATCATGGCATCTCGCTAGGATGTCCGTGTTTTGGACCAGCATGTCTCTGGTTAGTCGTTCACCATGTGAGCGGCGCATGTACTTTCTGGAGCTCCATCTTACAGGTGCATGGTCAAACTTCTCGAAAGCGTGGTGGTCGTACGAACTAGCCAAGAAGCTGAATAGTCTTCTCTCTCCGTACTTACCCAATAAGTACGCCTTGAAGTCAACCTCTGAGTTCATCGAGGTCCTAAAGCTTCACGAAAGGAAAGGGATGCTTGCGTCTTTAGATGCACACAGTTTATTCACTAATGTCCCGATTGACGAATCTATACGTATTATCCTCGACTATGCTTACAACCATCCTACTCTGCCGCCTCCTCGAGTACCGAAGAAAATAATCGAAGATATGTTGGCTACATGCACTAAAAGTGCCCCTTTCCGCTGTCCCAGGGGTGAGCTGTTTTACCAAGTAGATGGGGTAGCAATGGGGTCCCCTTTGGGAGTACTTTTCGCCCAGAGCTACATGAGCTTCGTGGAAGAAAAGGCTCTAAGCCGTATGGATATTCCCCCTTTCAAGTATCTCCGTTATATCGACGATATATGGGTGGAAATTCACGATAGCAGCCAGCTCCAGAAACTCAAAACTCTGCTCGAAGAAGAGTCAACACTGAAATTCACTACTGAAGAAGGCGAGGACAATAAAATCCCGTTTCTAGATACGTTCGTCGACGGCTCTACTGGGGAATTCAAGACAGAAGTATTCAGGAAAGAGACGAACACAGGACATTGTTTGAACGGGAAAAGCGAGTGCCCGAAACGCTACAAGGAGAGTGTTATTCGAGCTTACGTCCACCGCGCTCTTACACATTGTTCCTCCTGGAATTAAGCGCACCAAGAGTTTGAGCGCATCAAAAACATCCTATGCTGCAACGACTACAGCATAAATGACATCGATAAGATTATTCGGAAACAACTCGATAAATCCTGCCGACCTCAAGGAACACAGACAACGACAACAGGGGCAAATATTAAGCTGTTCTATCAGAACAGCATGTCTTCAGCACATTTGAAGGATGAGAAGGCCCTGCATGAAATCATCCACAACAACTGTAAACCGACCCAACAAAGTGACCGTCTCCATCTGGTGATATATTACAAAAGCCCACGAGTATCCAGCCTTATAATGAAGAATGACCTGACTCAAGACCAATCTGACTTGAAAGCCACTAACGTGGTCTACAAGTTCAACTGCCCTGCTGGTGACTGCGCGCACCGCTCCGATTGTAGCTACGTTGGATTCACGACCACCACGCTTTCGAGAAGATTGAACATGCACCTGCAAGATGGAGCTCCAGAAAAGTACATGCGCCGCTCACATGGTGAACGACTAACCAGAGACATGCTGGTCCAAAACACGGACATCCTAGCGAGATGCCATGATAAGAAAAGGCTCCAAGTGCTGGAGGCAGTATACATCAGGGACATCAATCCCACAATCAATAGGCAAATGAACATCGTCTCGGCGCTATCCGTGTTTGACAGTGCCCCTCTTGGGCCCAGGTTATAATCTGATAGTGTTGGGGGAGGGACTTTTTATGGGTAACGACGCTAGGCCAGTATTTAATGTTCTGATCTATCGATAATTATGCCGCACTGGATAGTTTTCATTGATAATTATTGATCTTCTAATGATAAGCGACTTACAAAAAACAACGACAAAAAACAAATGAAACCAAAGAAGGAACAAACAACAAGCGTCAGAACACGGAGGAACAGACAGTCACATCTCGATGGTCACCAAACGAAGATCCCCCCATCAATAGAACGTCAATAATCTGCGGAGAGTCAACATCTAGATGTTGTGTATTAGCGAAACCCAAAGAAAATATTGACAACAGCTTTTGATATTTCCAGGCACAAAATATTCAGAAAGACCGTCCGCCTCACATAAGTCGTGGGAGGGAGGAGGAATATGTATTCTATATCGCAACGCACGCGCGTGGAACATTATCAGTGCCAACGGCGGCCGCCCCTGGAGGCGCTGGGGTCAGCTTGTATAGCAAACAAACGGACAATTGGAGTGTGCTACCGGCCACCAAAAGCACCAATTTCAGCGGTTTAGACGATCTACAGGGACACTGATTTATGTTAACTGCAGAGCAAGACCTACATTTCTCTGGGCGATATCAACATACACATGCTTAAACCATCTAGCTCAGAAACAAGGAGATACGCTCAAACAATCGAAGATCTGAACATGAAACAAATAGTGGCAACAACTACCGCCCGAGTCTGGATCCCGCAGACCACATCATAGTGAGATTCTCTGATGAAAAGACGTCATCTCAAGTCATCCCAATCAGTTGGAGTGACCACGATCTGGTGGTTGCGGACACCCAGCTGAAGCGGGAGCGCCCGTGCAGCAGAGATCACCATCCGATCGACCAAAGGTTGGGCCAGACGCCCATGCTTACTTACTATTAGCTGATTGGAATGCTGTGCACGAGTCAATGAGCCAGGCGATAAATGGAGAGCCTGGCTTACGTGTGGTCACCAATTATAGATAAGCATATGCCGTTAAAAACCATCCGACAAAAGAGCCCCAGCCCGTGGCTTCAAAACAACGAGGCACCCGTCCCCATGAGGGAAAGAGACAGGCTTTATAAAGCAAATGGATAATCCCAACTCGGACGTGGTCAAAGAACAGTTTCGCAAATGCAGAAACGAAGGAAGAGTGCACAAAACAAAGAGCGATCGAACTACCCCTCACTACCAACAGAGGCGCCACACCACGTGGAAGGATATAAGACGATTTCTTATATTACCTAAGGAGGTGACCCCGTCGCTGCAGTCAATGAACCGTCTGCTCAATGGGCAGATAAGTTAAATGAGCACTTGCAACCGTTGGCTCACGCTAGCAGCGGCGCTGGAGGAGGCCCGACGGGACACAGAGCCTTGCCTCCCCGTCCCCAGTTGTGGTCAGTGGGGCCTTCGCGTGCGCCCAGCAACACTACCGAACTATCATAGCCATCAATCGTATGTCAACGTCCAAATCTAGCGGAGAAGACGGCATCACCATCAGCATGCTGCGAATGACTTTCCCGGTCATCGGTCCTCATCTGCTCGAAGTTATCAACTCTTCGCTGATCTCCGGAGAGCTACCAACGGAATGGAAGCTGGCTACATGCCCACTCCATAAATCGGGAAGTGTAACTGAGCCTGGTAACTACCGTCCCGTGTCTATTATCAGCACAGTCGCAAAAGTAGCAGAGAGCGTTGTGTGCGTGCAGCTGGTTAACACATGGAGTCGCATGCAATTCTCAGTGATATCCAGCATGGATTCAGAACAGGACGATCCACAGAATCAGCTATCTAGAGCAGTTGGATGGCTGATGGAAGGCATGGACCAAGGCTTTTAGGGTCCGTCACAACCGCGGACACGTCCAAAGCCTTCGATTCCGTGGAACACCCCGACTGATAGAAAAATTAGGATGGTATGGTATAGATAGCCATTGGTTTGAGCGCTGGTTAAGTGAGCGTAGACAAAAGTCAAGGGAGGGGATAAAATGCTTCCATACACATGGTGTGGTTCAGGGTTCACTTCTCGGCCCAGTCTTGTTTTTACTCTTCACAAATGATTTGATATCCACGTAGAATCCAAAATTGTCATGTACGCCGATGACGCACAATTCTTGCATCGAGGCCTTAGTCAAAACCCGCTTGAACTTCAGGGAAAAGTAGAAGCTACATTCAAGCAAGCCCACACATGGTTTACCCAGAATAGTTAAAAATCAACCCAACAAAAACGATCTTATGCTTGTTAGACCACGCCATAGGCGATCATCACTGCAGTTCTCTGTGCAGTTTGGAGATGTTAATGTTAAACCGTCGTCAACTGCCAAGATTTTGGGTCTCACTGTCGATGATGGATTACATTTTGATGCTCATGTAACAACAGTGATCAAACGGTGCTACTCTACTCTAGGTGGCTTAGCAAAATTTTCGTACAGACTTCCAGAAGCGGTAAAGAAGATGATAGTAGAAACTCTTATATTCCCACATATTACCTATTGTTTGTCAATCTGGTCAGGATGCAACAAAAGTCAGCACAACCGCATTCAAAAGTCATTAATCATTGCGCGCAGTCGTAAAGGAGCCAGAAAGCAGACCATGTGACTCCCATACTAAAAGACTTAAAATGGCCTAGATTCGATGAATTCTTACAGGAGCATGACCTGACTACCATGTGTTATGTTCTGTACTCAAAAATGCCCCATCCAGCCTGCGTGATCGGTTCACACACCGCGAGGAAGTCTCGAGTAGGCAGACCAGAGCCACGCACGCGGGTGACCTTCACCTACCGCGTGTGCGAACCGAGCACGCCCGGCGATTTTCAGATATCGGGCCACATCACTGTGGAACCTCGCTCCTGCTGAAGTTAGGAACGAGCGCAAACCGGCAAAATGTCGTAGGCTAGCTAACCGCTGGATTAATGATAGACGTCAGGTAGAGAATAGGAGCTAACTAGTGGGAGCTGAAGAGTGTATGGTTTGTAATTCATGACGGAAGAGCCATTTTGTATGGAGGACATGAAAATATATGATGATGATGATGAAGCGCCCTCCGTTTGATTTCGTGTGATTGAATTCAAATTTCTAAACCACTGATTCAAAGAAGTCTTAACCATTTTCGATCCGAGACGATGAGTGTTTTGAACTGTATTTTGCTATTATTATCACTATATATGTATCATTTTAGTGCTATATGTATCACTTATGCCTGAAGATGTTGTTCGTAACAATGAAACGTCGCATGCAATGGCCTTTAGTTCAGTTCTGCATCAATTTGACCAAGACGATAGACGATTAATTCGCAAGCTTGAGTCTCTGAACTCAAAAAGAACGAACGCTAAGTTCTCTGTCATTTTTAACGAAACATATGTATTTATATATATATATATATATATATATATATATATATATATATATATATATATATATAGTGAGTTTGGATTCATAGAAAACAGTTAATAAAATTATAAGTCACCAAATCTGGGGGGTGCCACTGCCCACATCCACCCATTGACAACCAGATACAGTGCTCATCCACCAACAATGCATTCACCATATAATCGAATGGGCACGAAATAGTCATCGCAATGAACGCGTGAAAACCCCCAAGAACGAAGTCACACAGCTTTTGCCATTGGCAATCATAATTTCGTTTTCATGAAGGATTTTTTGTTCCGAGAGAGGAGTTTATAGGTAACTTTCCAGCGGTGAAGCAATTTGGGTAATTGTTGGGGTGTACCAAAATAGCCGAGATCAAGCGACGTACCCAGGTCATCCCTCGCCTTTTGTTAGGCTTTTGGGGATCCGACTGCGACTGCTTTCATGTAATTCGCTATGTCCAACACACGTTGGCTCTCTAAGTCATATTTAAAATTTCCTTGGGGTGAGATACTAGCGAACACCGACAAGGTATTCTAATCACATATTGTCAGGCCGTGTTGCAAAACAGCGCTCGAACTGAGACTGTTCGTTTTAGATATTTAATTTTGCAGCAATAAGCAGTAAAGCTGGTGCCGCCCGATCTTCTGAAAACCAGTAAGAAATTTTCATTCAAAATGCCTGGGTGAATTCTTTACCAATGTACCATAAAAAAACTTCTCAAAACATAAACTTTATTAAGGTTAAGCACATATATAGCGCTTACGTTGAAGTGGCACATTGATGAAAATACCAATTGGTCAATTAAATCACCAATAAAAAGACATCAGTAAGGTCATCCAAATAATCACCAATAAAGCCATTCATAAATAATTCAATCTGTCAAGAATTGTCTCAAGGGATGGTAGGCTATCACCCTCTTCCCTCTCTAGGCTCACGATGGCGAATCCTCCTTATATCCTCTTGCAGCACCGAAGGGGCCCGTCGTGCATACAATCATGATGTTATATAACCTAAGGAGATTTGTGCGCACATTCTCATGCAATCATTCTCAAATTCATCGACCGCGAGTGTTTCGGTCAAATAGAATTACTAAGCAAAATGCATTTTATGCAATGATTTCACAGTCAAGGATACCCAATGTCGAAGTTAAGATCGCTTGTCAAGTTCAAAGTATCCTTTTTCAAGTTCAAACCCTCATTTCCCGGCCAAGGGTTGCTATACTGCTTGCCATATTGTACATTATTAGGAATATGTCACATGGTTACGTCATCGGTCAGTGACCCTGAATGACCTTGACCTTAAACTGCAGAGGATATTGTTTTGAATTTCTATCTATGAAATTATTTCGCTTTCAGTGTATTTCCACTCAAATTCCGTTATTGTATGTACATACATCTACCGGCCTTTGAGCCATTCCCGAGTTAACATAAAACCCGCAGGAAATTTCCTAGGCCATCCAAGTGGACGCGACAGTTAAAAACAAATCATTGGATAGGGACAGAGTTTTCATTTCGATGTCATTAGCCTGTGGGAGAATGTGTTGAGGCACTGAGCATGGTGAAATACGTATTTGTACAAGCTGTGGGATACGAAAAGCACGGCTGGGTATCATTCGACCCTTTTACGAAAGAGGGAGGCCTCAGACTGTCAAATCCTTGACTGACGACACTATTTTGGCGACTCGCTTTCAGTTGACTACAATGGCCACGCACCTGCACCTGTGAGTGGGTTCGATCCCACCCAGACAACCTCACAGGGGATCGCGGCAGGAGCGGCGAGACGACGGGGACGAGCTTGTTTTCTTCCCGCCACGACTTTTTAGTCACCCTGACACTTCTCGGAATCAGGAGTGGTAGAAATAACACCTTACATAGTTCAATCAAATAGGCTAAGCTGATTTGTTCAAGACCAAGTGGTACAAAACGAAGTGTGACGATAGACTGGCAAACTCAGGGGCAGATCCAGGGGTCCAGCCTGGCCATGCCCCAACAACAACGTTTATTTTGTTATCAGAGTATTTCAAAGATAAACAAACGTCTCGATCGGTGAAAAAGTGCATCAACGCTCTTAACTATCCAGCCCCTCACGAACTTTGGTACCATTAACATCAGTCAATATACCGCCGCCCCAAACCCATGGTACCCACTACGGCTGAGGCCATTGACCCACCGCGCCGAAGATGTACAACTTCGTTTGAATTTATTATAAATGAACGTTCATTTAGTTCAAATATCTTGCCATTGATTATGAATTCAATGTTTTTACGTGCTACTGCATGACCCTCCTCATTACTCGGTGAATTTCCGTGAAGTAGGATATCTAGCTCTTGTCTATTGTTCAGGGCTGTAAAACTTGTGCCGATAATTTGACCAACGCTATGTTCTACTAAACTTCGATGATTTGTTTTTCTTGGGCAGCACAAAAAATAGTATTTGGTCTCTTCGTTGTTATATCCACAAAGGTAGAAGGGCAATGCAAATATTTGGACTTGATTTGCCTGGGCGTTCAGTTTTGACATGCCGTCTCTTAAATCTCAATGACATCAAGAGGGAGCTTATAATATTGAGCCATATTCATAATACTTGGGTGGTTGCCTACTTCGCAAATGTTCTACCACTTGTTTTTCGAAGGGTTTATTTGATACGCTTATCCTGATTTGTTCTGGTAGTTCGTTGACAATTTTAGTTGTAACTGGTAGAAAATATATTTTGGAGTTTGTTGTTCCTTGAATTAATTTAGTTCTTTGGTGCGCGTTTCGGAGTGATCTGTCCGTATTGTTCTGCCTCCAATTATGTAAAATACTTTGGATATAGTTGCACAAATGTCCACGGGTGAGGTTGTGGAAGAACTTCAGTTTGTGGATTTCGCGTCTTGTCTTGAATGATGTCCAGTCGAGATCAGCCTAGCCGAGTCCCTTCCACTCCTTTCTCGCCAACAGCCAGATCTTATCCACCCTGTCTGATTTTGGTCTTTCCTAAAAAGAAAATCGCGATTTTACCCAGACAGTCTCCCCAACTTTTTGATTATATCCGTTACTGGGCAAGTGAACGTTGGATCCTCGGCAGTACATCATGGGTACAGGTTTTACACTTTGTCAGAGTCAAAGCTGTTTTATCCTAGCATATGCACTCTGTTTAAGACTTCTGAGTGAAAAAACGCTATTGTTTTGCTAATCATCTTTAAGATGATGAAATTCACTACATCTATTCGTAATTAAACATATGATTTTGACAATACTTTAAAACCGGCGACTACACTGCCTTCTGCTAGAACCAGTCGGAAGGTCGATGGTACTACGTTAACGATACCTCGCTCAAGGAAGTGCCGGCAATAGAAGCGAGAGAGGCATCAGCGTACATGCTCTGTTACACCACGAAAAGTGGTTCATAATCGTGTAATAATTGTGAAGTGATAGTATTCATGGAAAGAGTAACATGGACATGGACGTGACAGTACATGGACGTAATAGTAACTTGGACGATAATATAACAAAAAATAAAGCGCATACCCTTGATGACTAAATGCGATGACACTTCATTTTAACACGCGCATTGACGGGGGAGGGCGGGTACCCGCCCCCTCGGGTTTTTCGGAGATAGCAGAGTCATTTTTAATTTTTTCCCCATCATTTTTACAACTTTTGTGAAAATTTTAAGGTTAGGTCATCTCAGGTCATGTCACCAGTACAGGTCAAGTGACCTGACCTCAAAAAAATAGTTTAAGATAGCATAAGTCGGAGCAGGGTGAACTTATCCGATTGAAACGCATATCACATAACGCGCCCACCGATTTATCTAAAATATGTTCCGATAATTTTGATATTGATGACCTAAGGCCAGGTACCTCTCCACTGGAAACACATGGGAAAAATGGTTTTTACTGAATAAATCAGAAACGGATGGTGATAAAGTATTTATTTTAGCTGCATTAGACTCGCCTTGGTTTTGCGTTTCTAATGATATGCATTTTATATAATTTGACCCTGACCTGACCTCAGTTCAGGTTAAATCCTTGATTTGACCTAGCAAGGTCAAATTATATATCATTCGATTCGGCTTGCTGCGAGGATTCATAGAGTTTAAGTAGTTTTGCTCTATCTTTACTTGTTCAGATGTAATGGCCGAAAAACTGAATTTACATGTTATCCCTATGACGGCATGTTTTGACCTCTCGTGACCTTAAATGTGACCTGGCAAAAAATGGTTCAAATTATTTTTGATGGAGAAGTAGATGGGCTACTCAAAGCCGTTTACCGTTTTTCGCTACCTACCGTGGTTCTCGAGATCTTAGAGGGGGCGGGTATCCGCCACCCCTCGTCAAAGCGAAGGTGGCTCAGACCCCGTCAATGCGCGTGTTAATACGGACCAAAACCATGATATCGATTCACGTGCATCATCCGCACCCTTTCTTTGATTGCTTTCTAATATTTGTATATCAATGCATTCGGTTAAAACACACCATTTTGGGGGTAAACTTGCTCAGTACGCGCCATGACTCAGGATATGTTTCTCCAAGGCAACCTGGGTATAATACCTGCCAAACAGTCCATAAAATGTCTGCATACATGCTTCTGAGAGCATGGATTTGGAGAATTGTATGTTTTAGGGTGCGGGCAACCACCCCCTCCTTAAAGGGAATGTGGCTCCTTTATAACGTGATTTTAAATGAAATAGTCAAGTTGTAAAGCATGCCGGAAAACCCGGTACTCAATATATCACATGTATTGAAACTAAAAATTTCCGCAGAGAAAAGCTAAAAACCTGCCTGCAATGTACCCAAGCGGCCGGCCACAGTTGTCAGCTGTTGGCATGACGGCATTATGACGTCGCAGTGAGTAGTCAGCCAGTGAAACCCTTGAAGTCTATTGAATATGGCAGAAGTTGCCAGATCATGACGTCATCCACAGGCAGAGGTTTGTTTTTTCCCTTGAGGAGCATGTTAAAAAGAAAAATATTGAGTTTGTTGTACCTACATTTTTCAAAGAAATATTGGACGTTTTTATTATTTTTGGCTAAAAATACCTCTACTTACACTAAATTCCGGGATTTGCCCGAGGTGTCACATTCCCTTTAATGAAATGTCAAAACAGTGTTAAACTGTCCTTAAAGGGAATGTGGCAACCTGGCCGAATCCCGGATTGAGTGTAATTAGGCGTAATTTTTGGCCGAAAACAATGAAACCGCTCATGATTTCACTGAAAAAGTACAATAACTTCAATATTTGGATTTTTAAAATACTCCTCTAGGAAAAGAAATAAATATCCGCCTGTGGATGATATCATAATCTGGCAACCACTACCATACTCGAGGGCTTCGATTGGCTGATGCTCATCGTGACGTCAGCATATGTTGTCACACCAGCAGCTCACAACAATGGCCGCCTGGCGAGAAATACATGAGAGGTTCATTTCGGGTAGGTTTTAGCTTTATTCTACGGAAATATCGAGTTCCAAGACAAATGATATATAGAGTACCGGGTTTTCCGACTTGCTTTACAACTTGGCTATCTAAGTTAAAATCACGCTATAAAGGCGCCACATTCCCTTTAATTATCAGAGCCGCATGACGAAATCCGAGGAGCGAAGTGGATAAAGATTTCTCAAGCGGCTCTATACTGGCCGCTCGGCGAGTCCCGTTGTGGTCAGAAGTCGGTGACGAACGAGGTGAGAAACGGCTTCTCTTCTAATAGTTTTTCCGGTCTCGTCTCGTCGTCGTCACTGTTGTCAGAATCCCGTGACGAACGGAGTGAAAAATGGCTTCTATACTAAAATAGGGGGAGGGGAGGTGCCGCTCAAATGTAATTGGAATATGAATAGACTGCTCGCAAGACAGCTGGTAAGAACAAAAGTAGCCATACTATACTCCCAACCCTTTGCTTTATTACTTTAGAGGCGGGCAAAGGTGCCTTCACAGAACGCCCTATAAAAAGCCCCTAACTTACTAACCTTTGTTTTATTATGATGAGTTGCTATAGGCGTGCTCAGGTTTTGTGATTAAAGGAGTTTCGCGTTTATGCTAGCGTATTTTAATATACTAAGTACAATACATGGGGAAAGCATCTAAGACCGAACAGACAAAAACATCATTCACAGGCAGATCAAAGTGAAAATATTCAGAGTCCCCCACCAGGGCTTGTTAAAGGTAGGACAATATCACAAGTATGAATAGCCCTTTTATACATTGGAAAAAGACTTCCTATGATGTATAAATGACTGCTTTCCAAAACTATGTCAAGTTTTCTACGCCCGCTGTATCCCTAAAGTGCGGGCATCATGACACATTTCCAGGTCGGTACATTGCGCCTGCTAATGAATTGGCTGCTATAGGAATGCTATATTTTTGTTCAACTTCAGTGGTTGAAAAATAATGGGAATAGAAATTATCCGTATAAATTATTCACCCCAGTGCGGACTCCAAAATCCAGTTTGATGAGGAACAGTATCATAAAACATATTCAATTTTGTTCATGCCTTCTAGCTCTGAAACCCGTTTCCCAGCAGCCTTGGCCGCCATGGTACCGTCCGCCGTTAAAAATAGTCGCCGAGCCGGCGGTCCTGCTCGGGGAACTGAACAAACACCTGAGCGACCCGCACGAGATGGAATGCGTACCCACCCTTTCATGACAATACGTACGCGCAGTGCCCTCCCGGAATTACGCAGCTGAGTCTGCCAGTGTCAAAAGTCAACACTGTTGGACATCTAGTGAGCGTTTCTGAAGCTAGAGAGATGACCAGTCACGCACACGATTTCTCACTCTGCGAGATTTAAAGTCCCTCAGCGCAACTAAAACATTTGCTGGCGTTCAGCAGGATTCCGCGCAATGGAGTAGTTTTTAGCATTTTACAAGCCAATGACAGGAGGCTAAGCGCACGATATGCATACTTTTTTCGAGTGATGAATGATGCGGCGTGTAAAATGTCACGCCAAAATTATGCCTCTTCAAGTAACCACCAAGACGGCCGCAAAACTAGCCTGATTTCAATTTAAAAAGGCGGCTGCGAGAAATCAATAATGGTGAACATGTACTCAAAATGTTTTAATCTCACAACCTGGTAAGAAAAAGGTGCCGCTATCTATTACACCATCCGAATGGTTTGGCTGAATTCCCGCAGATGGGGACAGCAAATACCGCTTCAGGCCCATGTTAAAAGGGCTCTGCAATGTCTCACAGGAATCCAATCGGCGGGTAGTTCGGTTAGCATAACACAATGAAACGGGATCTTTCTAAATAACAATGATCTGTTTGTTATAACTTGCTAGCTAGATATACCCGAAATTTTGCCATTTTCTCATCATTATGATCTTTCCCCAAAAATCGACCGTTTTCCCTGTGACGGGGCGTCCTCAGCGCCGCTGCGCGCCGTCCCCGCTACTGCCGCAAATGGCACACCATGCCAAATAACATATTACTGAATTCACATGAGCTTTCTTATGTATTTTGTAGATTTGCGCTATCCTCCGTATTTTGGGAGTTAGGGGCATTGATGGCCCCCCAGTGGGGCGAAGGTGGTGCCGGACCCCCCGGTGGGGTGCGGCTTAAATGCTTCTGGAAATGACATCATAGTTTGGTGATTCAATGTGACTGGGACACATTGATTTTTAAAAGATGTACAATGATCCAAACAACCATACATAACATTTACAACATCTAAGTTCATTCCCAAAGGAACAATAATGTAAATTGAAAATAGGGGAGGGTAATCCCTTATTCCTGTGCTTGTGGTAAAACGCTTCGATTCTGGGGTTACTGCTTGATTTATATTTGTTCAATGTTTTTTTATTTAAAAACTACAAGCTAATTAGAACATGAGTTACGATAGCAGAGCTCCACAGTGACACCTAGTGTTATATATGTGAACCTAAAAGTAGTATATGCATTTCGAAAGCCATTTTTTCATTATTGGATATGAAATACTACTACTACACTCAAAACCGCTCAAGAGAACTTTGCCACAAACTTCTCCAATAAGATTTCAGCGGTGTCTCTTTGTTCTATCCGAATACCTCATTGAGTTCTTTGCATTTTGGCGGGAAAGAGTAAGAAGCCCCACGTATCTTTCAGATAAGAACCCATTGGGACCGTTCTCAGGCGAGAACCGGCACTCAGATGCATTGTTTTTTAGTTTCTTCGTAAAGAACCCAAAGAAGGGATAGCGGTTTCGAACGTTATTCCGGGGGGCTCAAAGTTTTTCCTACTAAACGGCTGGCATTTTCGACTAGTCCATAGGGAACACATGTTAAAAGCTTGCAATCTAGAGCCTCGGGAGAGTATCTTAAACCACGCGCAGGTTCACGAAAAGCAGTATAAATGAACGCCAGGACATTTTTATTTTCATTTTCGGGGTCAAAACCGCCAGCCGTGACATTAACCAGCGAGCTAGAAGGCGAAAACCGGTCCCATGTTTTGGTTTCATTTTCAGGCGTGGGTTCGAATCCTAGAAGCGGCCAAACTTTTCATAGAGTCCGAATGTGCAAAACACAATGTATTCGCTTGAAATTCATGCAACTTTGCGCCCTTCATGCTTTTAGCTCTAAGGGATGCTTTTTCCTAGTGCAGAGGCGGATCCAGGAGTAAATACGTCATGTTCCAGGGGCGGATCCTACCACACTGCATACAGACGCAATGCGTCATGTACGCTGATGACGTCAAGATTTTTAATCGCATAAAATGTTCAGCCGACGCAGATGACCTGCAAGCGGACCTGGAACGACTCTCCGCGTGGTCGAAATCCTGGCTTTTGAAATTGAATCCTTCAAAATGTCATGTAATAACGTTCACCCTTCGAAATTCCCCCATTTTGGCCGGATATTCATTGGATCATTCAATTTTGGAGCGCCGCACGGAGACTCGGGACCTGGGCGTCCTACTTGACACAAAACTGACATTCTCAAATCATATTGACTCAGTAGTAACACGAGCAAACCGCATGTTGGGGCTTCTTATAAGAAGCATGCAAATCCCACAATGTCGGCACGGCGGTAGACTGAGATGCCAGTCAGTCACAAGTGCGTACTTTGCTCATGTCCGGTCCATATTGGAATATGGTTGTGTAGTGTGGGCTGGCACAGCTGTCACCAACCTGAAACGCCTGGAACGGATTCAGCATAAGTTCCTTATGTGGTTGGCGGTGAAGTCGGACAGACCAATCGCAGTCACTGACTATAACACGCTTTTACTACATTTTAAGCTTCCTTCAATTCGTTCGAGACTCGCGCAATATGACTTGCTTTATTTGCATAACATTTTCTCTGGACGTCTTGACTGTCCCCATGTGATGGGATGTTTCGGCCTATTAGTGCAGGGGCGTGTATCGCGAGTACAGAGGCTGTGGAATGTTCCATACGCCAGAGTGAACACTGTAAAGAGGTCTTTGTTCTGCAGGATTCCGGTGCTCACTAATGATTTTCTCAACTCCAGCAGAGATGTTGATTTTTTTGACTCAACGCATTTCACCTTCAAATCGGTGGCCAGACAATTCGCGAATAGCCTAGGGCCATTTGTGTGATTACAATGAGTGCGCTTTGTGACCGTGGAAATGTCTTTTGTTAGGCCTGTAGGCATGTATATGACCCGTTTTTACACTTTTACAGATGTTTAGATGTCTAGACCGTCGTTTAATGATGTATTGTTCGTGCTACTACGCTTATATAACTTATTTACCTTTTTACCACTTGACTGCACCTGTAATTCGGATACATCCTGTTGGTGTTTACGCAAATACAAATACAAATACAAATACAAAATTAGGGAAGTTGGTATTCATATTTTTCAGCTCGTTTTGATTCCTCTATGTTTTGCGGCTGTTCATTGTCAGCTCCCTTGGCCAGGCCCATTCTGGAAAATATGGTACTTTCAAGTTCTTGTCTGAGTGAGTGCCCCTGAGGCCAGTGGAAGTGGTACAAATTTTGGAGAAAGAAAAATTGTCACTGGCGAAAAGGGGGCCTGGTGCAAGGGAGCTGACAGTGAACACCCACAAAACTTCAAGAGGAAGGAAAATTTGGCAATGAGTATAAAAATACCAACTTTTGTTTTTAGCAAATGGTTGATGTTTTTCTTCTCCCCAGTTTGGTTTTAGAAGGCTGGTGGTGTGATTATTAAAAAAATGGTTTGTATTACTTATGTGTATCATCTGACATATTTCCATACCTTGCAGACTGGTACCAGAGCCCTGCAGACTGGACCGCAGACTGGACAGCAGACTGGACAGCCCGAAGCCCCACCTCTGCCGGGCCAGCACGGTCTGCAGCTCCGGCGGACAGATGTTGAGCGGGCTTACGGCGCCACTGGTGTCCTCCCCCCCGCTGTTTCCCTGATGGCGCCAATCACTGCCTATCCATGGATGCCGCACGCAAGAGGCTTCGGCCTGTCCCTAGAGTTCCTTGAAGAATACTCTGTGTTCGAACGCTCGGCCAACGTCGAGAACATCCTCGTTAGCAGCCTGTCGATGAGGTGGCAGTCCGGGACCATGGACTGCAGGCTGAGTAAGCTGCATGCTGCGCTAGCAGTTAGTCGTTCCATGATCCTCAAACGAACAGAAGCTTTGGAAGTGTAAGTTTTCCGGCTTCATCCTGTTCACAGTCCAGATGCAGAGGAAGCAGCAGGTAGAGCTGGAGTAGAAGGAGCGGACCAATGGGAAGTTAGCCACACATACGAAGGAGCGGCAGCTGGTCGCCTAGGGGAATGAGACGAAGAGCGTGGACGAGCTGGACCCACTGAAGGCGAGTAGCGAGCTCCTCACGGTCGCAGAGCAGGCGCAACAATACCTGGACAAGCCAGCCTTGGAAAGAGAAGGGAGAAGAAGCAGAGGTTGAAGGAGCAGCAGTCCGCCAGGAAGAGTTGGACCACTCTGTTCAATGTGGACACTGTTCAGGATTCAGGCAACTCTAGATCACGAGGAGACGGGACAAGACCACCGGAGTGTTCAAAGAATATTTGATAGCTTTGCTGAGCAATACGACCAAGTTGGCAGTCGTGGAGTACAACCTTGTAAGGTCCTCTCAGGAAATTCAACCCGAAGAATAACGACAACTTCAACGGAGTCAATACTGTGACATAAAGATTATATTGAGAAAAGAGTGTAATTAGGAATTTTGGCATTGTATAATGATATTGGTATGTAAAGCCGCTTAAAAATGTTAAACGCCAGAAGGCTTGTTGTTCTAACCTATTGGAACAAAAGTGTATTAGCAATTATTGTTTAGTTTAATGACATTTTTATGTAAAGTAAACCACTTAAAAGTTTAAACACCCTAAAGCTTGTTCTAAGCGACTGGAACAAGATTTAACTTAGGCATATTACCGTCCCCCGCTGTATTGTTCCAAATATGTAATGTGCCGGAACTCAATGGTTTGTTTTTGTGGCGAGAGGAATAAAGAATACTTTGGATTCTTCATATTCCCTTCATCATGGAAAATTGCTAACGTTAAACCCATATTTAAAAAGAAAGGGAGTCCAGCCGAGATCAGTTCCTACAGACCAATTAGTTTACTATGTTGCCTTTCTAAAGTTTTTGAAAAATAATGTTCAAAAGGATCTACCAGCACCTCACTGACCACGATTTACTAACAGAAAGACAGAGTGGTTATAGACCAGGTCACGGGACAAGACTCCAGCTATTCTACCTCACACATACTATGTACGAAACGCTTGACAAAGGACGGGACCTGACAGTGCTTTACTTGGACATAAGTCGTTATTTTGAGAAAATTTGGCACAAGGGATTGCTTCATAAATGTGGACATGAATTCGGACTTGATAACATTCTTCCATGGCTACGATCTTACCTGACAAACAGACGACAACGAGTTTTGATAAGAAATTCCAGCTCAGCGTTACTCCCACTGAAAGCCGGATGCCCCCAGGGCTCCGTTTTGGGCCCCCTGCTTGCCTTGTTATATCTTAACGGTTTATCGAACAAAACAACTAATGAAATCCTATTCTTTGCTGATGACACCTGCTTATTCGCTCAACACGATCGAGGAAACGAGACCGATGTTCGAAATTCGCTCCAAAATGACCTAAACGAAATTCTCGCTTACGGGCACGACTGGCTCATCACTTTCAATGCATCTAAAACTATTCAACAAACATTTTCATACAGACAAGACAAAATTGCCCCGAATCTCATTTTCGACAGCAAGCCAATACCGGTTGTCGAGAAGCACAAACATCTAGGCATTATATTTTCAAAAGATCTCAGATTCCACGAGCAAATAAATGAGATCACAAGGAAAGTAAATGTAGCCCTCAGCCCTCTCTACCCTATTGCACCGTATCTACCCCGAGAAATTCTCGAAAAGTTATTTCAAACCTATGTGAGACCACATTTCGACTACTGTGACGTGATATTCGACGGACTTATAACGACCAATGACGCCCAGCGCCTTGAAAGACTTCAGAACCGAGCAGCCCGACTCATGACAGGAGCGCTTCCAAGGACGGCCACAACGAAATTGAGGACGGATCTCGGCTGGACTACACTAAAAATAAGACGCGAAATTCATAAAATACAGTTCTTTCACAGCCTTAGTCTGGGACTCCTGCCAAACTATATTCAAAGTATCCTACCTAATCTCAGGCAAAACGCAATGAACAGGGACCTACGAAATGCACACCAAAGAACCGAAATAACGTTCCGGACAACAAACTTCAAAAACTCTTTCCTGCCATGCACAACCAAACTTTTCAATAGACTACCAGAGCAAATCAGAATGACTGGATCACATCAAGCTTTCAAAAAACAAGTAGAAGAACAGTTAGGGTGTAGGAAACCAACTAAATATTACACATATGGCGCGAAAATTCCTAATTCCCTTTTAATGCAGCTAAGAGTCGGTATGTCAAAACTGAATGGCCATGCATATCAAGTACAAAAATCTCCATCGCCCTCCTGTATCT
This sequence comes from Lepas anatifera, assembly GCA_034440635.1. Lineage (NCBI taxonomy): Eukaryota > Metazoa > Arthropoda > Thecostraca > Lepadidae > Lepas > Lepas anatifera. The sequence continues at coordinate 486,793 of JAOTON010000131.1, read as the reverse complement.
GTGGACACAACAACGAGGATACCAAACATTACTTTTTACACTGTCCACGATACGAAAACATCCGAAATTTGCTAGCACAAAATATAACTCAAATAATAGAAACAGACTTTATGGCCCTTAACAGCATTACAAAACTAGATATCCTGCTTCACGGACATTCTCTCAGTGATATGGAGGGTCATGCAGTAGCACGCCAAACCATAAAATTCATCATGTCAAGTAAGAGATTCAGGCCAAGCCAACATAGTTTAACCTAAATTCTAAACAGTGGTAGTGCGGCGCACCTGCGCGGCGGCGGGACACCGGTGGACTGATAACCGGAGTGGGCGGCCGCGGACCTAAGGCGGCGTAATTTACTAGTGTAACCAAGAACCTGTCGAGAGGTGCTACAATTTAAGCGCATTTAAGCGCTTTTGCACCAATCGTGATATTTGTGTTGTAAATGATATGTTCTGAACATGAAATATATGTTGTTGTTGTTGTTGTTGTTGTGAAAGGAATTGTTAAGATTGTCGTGAATAATCCACTGGGTTCTTAAAAAGTGTCGCTATATTTAATTTAAGGAAGAACGAACCAGGTAACAAAGAACCTAAGAGCCCAAAAGCAAAGAGTCGAAGAACTCAATTGTCATTTTCATTGGGGACGGCGAGAATGTACACAGTTCTTAAAGAGCCCCTTGACTTCTCCGTCGTTTTTTAGCATGCTTTCGCAAGAATGTTTTTGACCTGGCTGCGAAGAATTCACTGGGTTCTTAAAAAGTGCTGCCTTTTTTAATAGGGAAAACAAGAACCGTAGAACCCTTAAACATAAAACCCGAGAATCCAAGAACCCTAAAGCAAAGAATCGAAGAACCCGATGAAAGAATCTAAGAACCCACTTGAAGAATCCGGCTGCAAAGAACCCGCACGGTTCTCAAAAAGTGCTGCCTTTTTTGATGGGGACTACGAGAACGCACACAGTTCTTCAAGAGCCCCTTGGGCTCTTCGCTGTTTTTCAGTGTACCATATGCCAAAACCCTTTCGAGAGAAATTTTGACTTTCACTGTACTACGGGTCAATGTCACCGGTATAAAACTAGGTCATGAGGTCAGTTACATCTTTTTGTTTAAATTTCAAAATTAAAGATAGCAAAAATTTTGCTCGTAAAATTTACGTTCAAAAGCTACAAAATTTTTAGAAATCACTTGAAAACTTTTGGAACTATAGGCATTCTAATCAATGCCTATATAATGACCTTCAAAAATTGCCGGCGGTTATTTCTCTCAAACCAATTTTCAAATAATGTTTTGGGCGCCACGTGTGGATTCTACCCCTTGTGAGTCACCATATAGCAATTTTGGAGGAAATAAGAAATAGTAGGGTTTTATGCCTTGGTCGATTTATGGTGGAATAATCCTGTTACAAGTTTCAATCCGATAGATTCACCTATTTCTTACTTATGCCACCTTAAACGTTTGTTGAGGTCAGTTCGCTTGACCTGCACTAGTGACCTGACCTGAGATGATCTAATCTTAAAATGTTGGGAATATTTGCGCAATTGATCAAGGATAAGGCGTGCCAAGTACGGCGGCGCAAAGCGCCGCCGTTCCTTCGTGCCGCCGGAAAAAAACCCGAGGGGCTGTTCAAGCACCCCCAACCGGGGCGAGGATTGATATCAATCAGAGGCGTACCCACATCTTTTTCCCACTGTTACTGAGCCTGATTGGGACCCCCTTCCACCGGAAGGGACCCAGGGGCCCACCAAGTAAGGAAATAAGTTGGAATTTACGTTAACCGATGTTTTAACCCACGCCCGGTAGGGGTGTTTCAACACCCCCTCGGGAGTTTCCGGCGGCACGAAAAAAACGGTGGCGCGAAGTGCCGCTGTACACCTTATTCTTGAACAATTTCATAACCTTCTACAAAATTTTAAGGTTAAATCATCTCAGGTCAGGTCCCAGTGCAAGTCAAGAGACTTCATCTCCAACAATTTTTAAGGTGACATAAGTAGGAATTGGGCGAATTTATCGGATTAAAACTTATAACCACACAATGGGCCCACCGAGTGCTACAAGGTTTATTCTGGGATGTTTCATATCGATGACCTTAGGTCAGGTACGGATCATGACCTCTGCATTGAAAATGCATGAGGAAACAAGAAATCGGCTGTATTTGTGTGGCTACAGATGATAATACCCTCAGTTTCTCCAAACCGTAGTGTCCTGGACCCTCTCCAGGCTCATGTTGCAATTTTTGACCTGTGGCCTCTGAGAGGTCATCTAGGGCTAATTAAGCAGTTTTCAGATTTGGATAAATAACTTTGCAGGAAATGATGAGAAACCTTAGATGTTGATGCCATTACATTTTGATTGTTATTGCGAGTCGATTCATATGCATATTGACTATTTTATGCTGGAATGTGACCTTGAACTGACCTGAGTTCAGGTCATTTTTGTATTTTTATCTAGTGTGATCCTATTATACATCATTCGATGTGTCATGAGGAAGCGAATGGTCCTTAAAAATAATTATAATGCAACTCCGTTAGAGCTTAAAAACACTACTCTAATATGCAGCGGTGCTTGAACTCTCATGACTCAATGAGCAAAAAAGTGAGTGTTGCAGTTTCTTCATGAATTTGTATGAGCTATCCACCAGTTTTCGCGTTTTTCGCTATCCCACATAGGAGCCGAGATCGAGAGGGAGAGGGTGTTTGAACCCCCCACCAGGGCGAAGGTGGCTCGCAGGCCCACCGGGGCGGGGGTTAACCACCAACTGCCAGGGTTATATAGAGTCGCCAACTGTCACACGGTAGAGAGGGATTCGAGGGATCTTATCCAGACTTATCCGACTTATCCAGAGGCTCCGCCGGGACTTGAACCTGGGACCGATGGATTAGTAGCCAGACGCGCTGTCCACTAAGCCACCCATCCCCCTCTTTCTGGAGGCCTTGCTTAAGGGATCCTGCTTTAGTAGGCCGTTCCCCACCAGGGCTTCTTTCCCTTGGGGTCCCTGCCACAGAAACCAACTGTCATAAGGGGCCCCTGTCCCATTTTTCCGACTGCAGCAGGCCCCCTGACCTTAAGCCCTGACTGGGGCCCCTGACCCTGGAACTAACTGCGATTTGAGACCCCTGTTTCTGGATTCTAGTTCCACAAAGACCTCTTCCCCTAGACCCCCAACCAGTGATAATAAACTACCGGGAGGGGCCCTCTGACTCTGAAGACCCCTGCTCGCCGATTCTGACTGCCAATATGAGCCATTATCCCCCTGTCAACGGGGCCATGTTTTTGAGGGCCCACTGCTCTATGGGCCGACTTCCACTAGACTGCTTCTTTCCCTGGGGCCCCTGCTTCTGTAACCGACTACCACTAGAGGGCCCCCGAAGGACCGCCTGTGACTAGTTGGCCCTTGCCCGTGTGACTATCTGCCTCCTGGGCCCCCTGCCCCTGAAGACTTCCCAAGAAGGCCCCTACTTCAGGAAGATTTCTGTCCTGGGGCTCCCATCTCGTAACCCCCCAGGGGGCCCAAGATCAGGGCTGCTCTTGGACCCCTTTTTCGTGTAGGCCTCCTGCTCTTGGGGTGCCACGCCTGGTACTGACTGTAGCTAGGGGGCCCTCTGGCTCTGAAGGGCCCTACTCGCTGACTCTGACTGCCAAAAGGAGCCTCTGTTTCTGGGGCCGACTTCCACTAGGGGCTTCTTCCCCTGGGACCCCCTGCTTCTGAAACCGACTGCCACCAGAAGGCTCCCTGACCAAAGAGCCGAGTGTAACTAGACGTGTGGCCGCCTGCCTCTGGGCCCCTTGCTCCTGAAGGCTGCTACAAGGGCCCCTACTTCAGGGGGCTTTCTGCTCCTGACGCTCCCTGTTCGTGGGGTTCCCTGCACACGGGGGCCGTAACATCTAGGTCTGACTACATCTTGGGGCCCTCTGAAAAAGGGGCTAAGTTTTCCTAGGGCCCCAGCTGCTGGGTCCCCCCGCTCTTGTGGGTACCCTGCTCGTAGTGTTCCCTTGTCACGAGGGCCCCAACGTCTGGGGACGACTGCATTTAGGGGCCCTCTCCTAATGGGGTCAACCTTACCTAGGAACCCCAGTTTCTGGGGGCCCCTGCTGGTGGGGGTCCCTGCACACTGAGGTCCTAACGTCTGGGGCCGACTACACCTAGGTGCCCACTAAAAAGGGGCCAATTTTTCCAAGAGACACAGCTACTGGGGGCCTCTGCTCGTATGGGCCCAATCCTTACAAGGGCCCCAATATATGGGGACAACTGCATCTAGGGGCCCACTGCCAATAGGGGTCAACTTCCCTTAGGGATCCCAATTGCAGGGGTCGAAAAACCTACCATTTTGGCATTCTAAATGGTGACAGCCCAAGGTCGGCAAGGTGACAAAAATTGGCCGGCATGTTTCCTCCAGACCTAAAAGGATCAAATCGCCGAAATTGGCTCCTATAATTTGAAGTTGCAATATTTTTCAACAACTAGGATGGTCCAGGAGCATCCATTGATGTCCTACTAATGCAAAACGTGCCACATTTTGCAGCCTGGGCTGGTGACATATTTATGATTTGACATTTTCAATGGTGACACACTGAACACTTTTTTTGGCCCCTGCCCAGTTGGGGCCCTTGCTTATGAGGGCCCCACGTCTGGGGCCCATTGCATCTAGGAGGCCCTCTGCCAATGAGGTCCACTTTCCCAAGGGACCCCAGCTGCTGGGGGCCCTTGCTGGTGGGGCCCCATGCTCACGGGGGCCAGGGCATTTTTTAAGGAAACGTCAGGTTTCCAAATTCGGGTTTGGGTGGACATTTGAGGAAACTTTTTGGGCATTGATGGACACCGGGGATTAGGTGGACATTTCTTGTCCACCCAAACTAATGGCAGCTATCCACGTTTCTGGGGATGCTTGTTAATATACCAAGAGATGGCTTTAAGGTGGACATCAAAATACGTCCCCTGAAACGGCCGGAATTTCCATCAAAAATTTGACGGAATTTAGTACCGATCGGTGCCACCACGTGGCGATGCAATCCAAAAATCAGCTGACGGCGCGCGCGAGCCGCGCGAGCTCAGCGTTCTTGAGTATGAGAAAATGCTGTTTCAGTCGTTGTATGGCATCTGAAGCAGGGACGGAGCCAGGATTTTGCTAAGGGAGACATAGGCGGATCCAGGGTCACCGATTAGGGGGGGATAGCACATTGCCGGTGAGGTCTAAGGATCCGTCCCATGTGGTGCCATTTTCGATCGGAAAATCTATCAAGTGGGCGCAGTGACGGATCTAGGATTTCGTTAAGGGGGGGGCCCAGGCTCGGAGGGCGCCGAACCTGGGGGGCGCCGAACCTGAGGGGCGCCAATTTCAGTCGCGGATCTAGCCGGTCGGTTTGGAAGGGACAAACCACAGTCGAAAAGCAAAAAAAAAAAACGTCACGCAGTCAAAAGCTGCGCCACCTATATCACTTGCCGGAAGAATTTTGGGGTATTTCAGACGAAAACCCAAAAAAGGGCTCGAGATACTTCTTCCTATCCAAGGCTGGCTATACTATAACTGAGAATTATTGATATTTACTCCATGATTCTGATGAAGGGTTGTGCCCGAATATATAATCTTCAGTGTTTTTTACATTTCCGGATTCGAGGGGACAGGCCAGGGAACATCTTATCAAATTATGTTCTGTTTGAAGTTGAGAGTTGAAACACCAAAATCTTGCTTATAAACTAAAAAGGAGTAGGGGAAAAAGGAGGTCGATCGCTTTGGGGGCGAAAACATAGTTTTGTCCCGAGCTTTTCCGTTTGGGGAATGCCATTTTTGCCCCCCCCTGGATCCGCCACTGGCCAATTTACCACCCAAAAGGCGGCCAGTGTCAATGAAAAACGCGTTTAAAAAAGGATTTGTAAATGCTTATTTTCATGAAGGCTTCCCCTTAGTGATGACATCTTCACGTTTACCATCAAGCATATTTCGGGCCAGCTAACGACTGGTACCTTGGTAGAAAATGCTGAAAGCACCCACTGACGCTAACTGAAGCACGATGAGCAAATAATACAGTTATCTTCGGTCATGGCAAAAACTGGGGCGTAGTATCCACCACCTCCACTTATCACAGTTGTCCTGGCTAACGGCTCCATACTGAAATACCCGATTGACGCTAACCTGAGCCTCATAGGCCGCAGAACCTCTGCGGGCCTGGGCCCCTGAGTTTTTGGTGACTTCCCTGAGTTTATATCGAGTCCCCTCAGCTGATCTAGGACCGCTTTAGTTAACTAGGCTCTCACACTGAACTTGAAACCTATATGTCGCCGCTGAAGCCAATTAAGCTTTTCGGGGCCCTTTTATTGATATAGGGCCCCATCAACAGGTCCTGGGCCCTCTGAGCTAAAAACTGGAACTCTGAGCTCTGAGCCCCAAGCTGGATTAGTGTCCCTTAAGCTGGTCATTGTCCCCTGGGTTGGTATCGTTTTCGTTTAACTGATATAGATCCCTTCAGCTTGTTTGGGGCCCGCTGTGCGTATCTGGACACTAGTTCGGCGAGCCACCTAGCTAGTCTGGCCCTATTAGTTTTATGGGCCTTCTAAGCTTCTGCAGGTTCCTCTCAGAGTGCCTGGGCCCCATGAGTTGAAAACTGAACCCCTGGGTTAGTTTTGGGTCCCTGAGCCTATTTAGAAACCGTTTAGATAGGTAGGCACCCCACGCTGGTCTTGAGAATCCTGTGTTGGCACTGAGGTCAAATGAGCTCGTCGGGCGCCCTTATCTAGGTCCCCCTAACTGGCACGGGCCCCTCAGCTGATTTTGGAGACCCAAAATCCCTCCTACCGGATTCCACCCACGCCAGATTTCCTGACTCCCTGAGGGCCCCTGGGGGCCATTGCAGATTTTTCCAGGGATCAGCGCTGGGGTCCCTCCCCCGAGACAAAGCTTACAACATGTCTCTGTCTATATACTCTAGCATCTGCCAGAGTTGAGCTAGAATCATTTTTAGGCACACTTCGCTTCCTCTCGTTACGGCGAATCATCAAATAATGCATAATATGACTATACTAGGTCAAAACATAAAAATGACCTGACCTATGGGTAGGTCAAGGTCACCATCTAGCCTAGCATAGTCAGTATGCATTTGAATCAAGTCACAATAGCAATAAAAATGGTATCAAAATACGGGTTTTATCAATATTTCCTGCAAAGCAATTGACCCAAGTCTTAAAACCTGCTTAGGAAGCCCCAGATGAACTCTCAGAGGTAATATGTCTAAACATGCAACATGAACCGATAAAGAGGCCTAGGATACTATGATTTGGGGAATCCGAAGGCATTCCAAGCGGCGTCTGCAGACATAGAACAATTTTTCGGCAAATTTCCGTTTTACCCCATGCATTTTCAATGGAGAGGTCATGATTCGTACCTGTCCCTAGGTCATCGATGGGAAAAATCCCGGGATAAATCTATTAGTACTTTTTGGGCCCATTATATGGTAAAAGCTTGAATTCGATAGGTTCACCCTTTTCTTACTTACGCCACCTTAAACATTTTTGGGATGAGGTCACTTGAACTGCGCTGGTGACCTGACCTGAGATGACACAACCTTAAATTTTGAGGGAAAGTTGCGGAATTGATCAATGATAAGGGGTGACAAGTACTGTGTCGCTTCGCGCCGACGTTTTTTCGTGCCACTGGGAGACCTCGAGGGGGTGTTCAAGCACCCCCCCCAACGGGCCGGAACGGGGCGTGAATACTCTAGAACAGGACTGAGGCCAAAAGGGAAGGCTCTAAACAATGTCTGCAATTTTTGAGGTCAAGGTCCTTCAAGGTCATTGACCTATTACGGCACAACCCAACAAATTAGGCCTAATTTACGCTATAACTAGCGCTGTGCCCAAGCTTCCCAATGACCTTTGATCAAGCATTGATCATCAAGGCCAGTGACCTTTAAAATTGACCTGTAACCTGGATCTAAACACTGAATAACCTTTACTTTGATGTAATTGCATGCGTCATAATAGGTGTCGTAACATTATGCAACGTCATTTAGGGGCTGTCCAGGAGTACCTGTGCTCATCAGGGACACTTATGCTCTCTGGAGGGGCCTTTGCTTCGATGAGGCCCCTGTGCCACCCAGGGGCGCCTTCGCTCCCCAATGGACGCAACCTAGCTATCCAGGGGCATCTTTGCTGTTCCGGGGGTGCCTTTGATACCCAGTGGCCAAGGGGAGCTTTTTCTTATACAGGTTCACCTTGGTATTTAGGGGCGTATTTTTATTCAAGGTAACCTATACTACCCAGTGGCGCCTACCCTATGCAAGGGGCGCTTAGGCTATCCAGGGGGCGGCAATTTGCTATACATAGGGCGCCCTTATGCTCTCCATGGGCACCTCATTCAGAGGGTGCCTCTGATATTCAGGGGCGCTTTTTCTATCAGCAGGGTACCTGTGCCATCTTGGGGCTATTCTTATCAAGGGACGCTGCTGTTATTCAGGAATACCTACACCACTGTCGAGGGTCGCCTTTGCTACCCGGAGGCGCCTTTACTTCTCAGGAAGTTTGGCGCCCGTGCTTTAACCCTCGCCCCACCGGGGGGCCATCGATGGCCCCCCTAAGGTTTTTCCGGGATAGCAGAAAAACGACGAGGCGCAGCACCGCGGTTGAGGGCTCTACCTCTCACTGCATCATTTTCCCATCATCCCTAAAATTTTTTACCTCGGGTCACCCAAGGTCAGGTCACCAGACGAGGTCAACCAAGGTCACCTCACTTCACCTTTAGAGCTCTGTAAGAGCTATATTTCAAAGTCGATCGATTTGAAACTTCCTACACTTCATGACCCCTCCAGGGTCTACAAGGTGTATATCCGGGATTTTTTTATTTCGTGCCCTGAGGTCAGGTCACGAGGTGACCTTTCCCATTGGAAAAGCATGGGGAAAAGCTATTTCATGATATAAAAGCCACAAAAATGATTGCAAATACTCAGACTGCTCAGAACAACGTTTTTGGACACCCTTTCACGGATCCCAGGGGTCATATTTGCCCTTTGACTTTTCCAAGGTCATCCAAGGTCACCAGAGGTCAAAAACAGTATTTTGACAATAACTTTTGACCTAATTGAGCTAGAGCGGTGAAACAAACACCATCGTGTTTGTCTTGTCACTGGCTTTCATTTGATATACGGCAAGGTCACTTTTTGACCTTTCGTGACCTCAGGTCATATTAGGTCACGAGGTGACCTCTGGCGGTCAAATTACTGGCGGGAGGTCTTTACGTTCCACATAGCGGAAAAAGTACTGGCAATTTGCTATCAAATGTACTTTACCAGGTCTCAATAGCTCTAATGACATAAGAGTTATGCCCAGTTTGCTTAATCATTGCATATTTGAGTGAAAATAGCCGATCTTGACCTAATTTGACCTCTGGAGGTCAAACCATTGACCTGAGCACTAAAACATGCGAAGTAATTTCTTACTGAATTCACGCGAGCTTTCTATTGCACTTTGCAGATTTGCGCTAACGCCCATATTTTCGGAGTTAGAGGGGGGCCATCGATGGCCCCCGGTGGGGCGAAGGTGGCGCCGGGCCCCCGGTGGGGCGCGGGTTAAGGAATGCTTTGGCATCGATTGATTGCTCTATTATTGGGCTTAGGTGCGCGTGAACCTTGAGCTCATGAAGCGCCCATATTGTTGCTAAGGAACGCTTATGCTATCAAAGGGCGCCTTTACTATCCAGGGCCGCTGTTTTATTCAAGGCAGTCTGCTCTATCCACGGGCATCTGATATTTCGGGGGCGGTGCCTAGGTTATTCAGGAGGCGGTTTTTTCTCCACAGGGGCGCACTATTGCTTTCCAGGGGCGCCGTTACTGCCCGGGGGTGTCTTTCTATCCAGGGGCGCATATGCTGTCTAGATGTATTTTTTAATCACAGATATGATTGAAATACATGCCCCTACGTTATCCTGGGTGCTTTTTGTCTCCGGTGAGGCGCTATTTTTCTCTTTCGGCACCAGTTTATTAAAGGGCACCTATGCTGTCCAGAGAACCTTTGTTATCTGGGGCTGCCTTTGCTGTTAAGGGGCGCCTTTGCTACCCAAAGGGAACATTTTACTTTAATGGAGTGCCTATTTCCATCTAAGCGGCGCATATGCTGTCTTGGAGCGCCTTTGCAAACATGGGGCGCACTTTTCTATCCAGGTGCGCCTTTGCACTTGAGGGGGCGCCTCTGTAATCCAGGAGGAGCCCAAAATAGATGGAGAATAAAAATTCTGAAATAAGGCGCTCGAACACTGAAATAAAGTGACTAGTTATCAGAAAGAGGCGCTCATCTGCTTAGCGGGGAGGACTGCTGGTTGGTGAGGGCAGCGTTCTCGGAAGTGGGGCGCACATACTGAAAAAGACACCCGGTTGCAGCGATGGAGCACTAAGCCTTCAGTTATAGGTTAACGAAATGTGGTTTAAGGCAGTCCATGCTCAAATTGAGCGCTCGAGCCCTGTAACAGAGCGCACGACTGTCGGACAGGTGTGCCAAACCATAGACAATAGGGAAGCTGAAGATGGAAAGGGACACCTATGATATCCTGGGGGCGCCTGTACTCTCAGGTGAGGCGCTTGTTTTCTTTCTCAGGCGCCTAGTTTATCCATGACCGCCTATGCTGTCCAGATCATCTATTTCAAGAAGGTTTAACTTTGCTGTCCAGGGGCGCCTTTGCTATCCAAGGGCACATATGATATATGTAGGGCGCTTTATGCAGAGGGCGCCTAGGCTGTCCAAGGGCGCCGTCCTAACCAAAGGCCGCCTTTCACTTCCCTGAAGTGCCTATTTCTATGTAAGGGGTGCATATATTATCTAGGAGTGCCCTTGATATACGGAGACGCCTTTTTGTCCAGCGGCGCCTTTGCTCTTGAGGGACGCTGCTCCAATCCAGGGTAGCTGAAGATGGATAAGGGACATCTATGTTATACAGAGGGAGCCTGTACTTTCCAATGGGGCGCTCATTTTCCTTCTCAAGCACCTAGTTTATCTAGAGAGCGCCTAGGCTATCCAAAGGCGCCTTTACTATCGAAGGGGTGCCTTCCTAGGGGCACCTTTGCTGTCCAAAGCACTTGTGTCCAGGGTTGTCTTTGCTGTCCAGTGGCGCCTCCAAAAGTGCATATGATATCCGTGGGCGCTTTATCCAGTGGGTGCCTGGACTATCAAAGGGCACTTTTTCTATCCAAGGGTTGCATTTATTTTCCTGAAGTGCCTATTTCTATCTAAGGGGCTCCTATTCTGTCCAGGGCACCTATGTTTCCCAGATTTGCCTTTGCTGTCCAGGGACGCCTTTGCTATCCAAGGGCACCTTTCTTAACCAAGGGGTGCATTTTGCTTTCCTGGAGCACCTATTTCTATCTAAGGGGCGCATATGTTATCTAGGAGCGCCTTTGATACCAGGAGGCGGCTTTTTGTCCAAGGGCGCCTTTGCTCTTGGGGGGCGCTGCTCCAATCCAGGGCAGCTGAAGGTGGATAAGGGGCATCTATGTTATACAGAGGGAGCCTGTATTTCCCAGTGGGGCGCTCGTTTTCCTTCTCGGGCTCCTAGTTTATCCAGGGGGCGCCTAGGCTATCCAAAGGCGGCTTTTCTATCGAAGGGGTGCCTTCCTAGGGGCGCCCTTGCTACCCAGGGGCGCCTTTGCCGTCCACAGCACTTGTGTTATCCAGGGTTGTCTTTGCTGTCCAGGGGCGCCTTTGCTATCCAAGGGTGCATATGACATCCATAGGGCGCTTTTTCCAGTGGGCGCCTAGGCTATCACAGGGCGCCTTTTTCTGCTCAAGGTGAGCATTTTATTTTCCTAAAGCGCTTACTTCTATCTAAGGGGCGCTTATGCTGTACGGGGTACATATGTTACCAAGATTTGCCTTTGCTGCCCAGGGGCGCCTTTCCTAGCCAAGGGCGCCTATGATATCCGTAGGGCGCTTTTTCCAGTGGACGCCTAGGCTATCAAAGGGCGCCTTTTTCTGCCCAAGGTGAGCATTTTATTTTCCTAAGGCGCCTACTTCTATCTAAGGGGCGCTTATGCTGTACGGGGTACATATGTTACCAAGATTTGCCTTTGCTGCCCAGGGGCGCCTTTCCTAGCCAAGGGCGCATATGATATCCGTAGGGCGCTTTTTTCCAGTTGGCGCCTAGGCTATCCAAAGGCGGGTTTCTATCGAAGGGGTGCCTTCCTAAGGGCGCCTTTGCTACCCAGGGGCGCCTTTGCTACCCAGGGGCGCCTTTGCTGTCCACAGCACTTGTGTTATCCAGGGTTGTCTTTGCTGTCCAGGGGCGCCTTTGCTATCCAAGGGTGCATATGACATCCGTAGGGCGCTTTTTCCAGTGGGCGCCTAGGGTATCAAAGGGCGCCTTTTTCTGCTCAAGGTGAGCATTTTATTTTCCTAAAGCGCCTACTTCTATCTAAGGGGCGGTTATGCTGTACGGGATACATATGTTACCAAGATTTGCCTTCGCTGCCCAGGGGCGCCTTTCCTAGCCAAGGGCGCATATGATATCCGTAGGGTGCTTTTTTCCAGTGGGCGCCTAGGCTATCAAAGGGCGCCTTTTTCTGCTCAAGGTGAGCATTTTATTTTCCTAAAGCGCCTACTTCTATCTAAGGGGCGCTTGTACTGTACGGGGTACATATGTTACCAAGATTTGACTTTGCTGCCAAGGGGCGCCTTTCCTAGTCAAGGGTGCATATGATATCCGTAGGGCGCTTCATCCAGGGGGCGCCTAGGCTATCCAAAGGCGGCTTTTCTATCGAAGGGGTGCCTTCCTAGGGGCGCCTTTGCTACCCAGGGGCGCCTTTGCTGTCCACAGCACTTGTGTTATCCAGGGTTGTCTTTGCTGTCCAGGGGCGCCTTTGCTATCCAAGGGTGCATACGACATCCGTAAGGCGTTTTTTCCAGTGGGCGCCTAGGCTATCAAAGGGCGCCTTTTTCTACCCAAGGTGAGCATTTCATATTCCTAAAGCACCTATTTCTATCTAAGGGGCGCTTATGCTGTCCAGAGCACCTAGGTTACCAAGATTTGCCTTTGCTGCCCAGGGGCGCCTTTCCTAGAACAGGGCGCATATGATATCCGTAGGGCGCTTCATCCAGGGGGCGCCTAGGCTATCCAAAGGCGGATTTTCTATCGAAGGGTTGCCGTCCTAGGGGCGCCTTTGCTACCCAGGGGCGCCTTTGCTATCCAAGGGTGCATATGATATCCGTAACACGCTTTTTCAGTGGGAGCCTAGGCTATCAAAGGGCGCCTTTTTCTACCCAAGGTGAGCATTTCATTTTCCTAAAGCGCCTACTTCTATCTAAGGGACGCTTATGCTGTCCGGGGTACATATGTTACCAAGATTTGCCTTTGCTGCCCAGGGGCGCCTTTCCTAGCCAAGGGCGCATATGATATCTGTAGGGCGCTTCATCCAGGGGGCGCCTAGGCTACCTGGGGGCGCTTCATCCAGGGGGCGTCTAGGCTACCTGGGGGCGCTTCATCCAGGGGGGCGCCTAGGCTACTCAGGAGTGTATTAGTTCCCCATGGCGCAATCTTGCTATCTAGTGGCGCCTTTTCTTTGCCGGGGCGCTTTTGTTAGCTTTCTAAATTTCATCTGCAACATTTTACTGGGGCGCAAAAGACCAGTAAAGGCGTCTAATGTTTGGGCAGGGGCGCTTTGCCATGGTTTTAAGGAGTATGTGTTAATTCAAGTGGAATAAGTGGTATCTACCACCTTGGCGCACGAGATGGGTACAGGCGCGCCACTCATATCGGGCGCCTTCGGCGCCCGATATGAGCTAAGCTCTACTGGGGCGCTTGGGAGCTAAGGGGGGGCCCGGGCCCCTGGGCCCCCCTTGGATCCGTCACTGAGTGGGCGCCAAATTCTATCCCAGGGTGCCGATTTTCGCATCCTAGGGGGGGGTGGTAGAAAACGACATTTCAGGGGGCGCTATCTATCCTTCAAAGGAGCACCGTGAACATTTTAGTGGGTGCCGAGGGTCGATCGGGAGGAGTACCTTCCCTCTTTGCCCCCGTGGATCCGCCTATAGGGGTTGAAGACTCGGGGGCGGCCAGTTAACCATCTGAGGGATAGCCCATGGAAGGTATCATAAAGAGCGCTTTTGTGGCGCTAAATTGGCTGTTGCCGATGTCACTTCAAGCAGCACTGGAGAAAAAAAAACACCAGGGAAGAGCAGCATTTATGACGGTATTTCTGTTCAAACAAATACCAATGAAACAAGGCGTCTCTGTCTGGACTACTTTTGGAAGTTGAATTTGCGTAAGGACGGCCATTGAATATTTTCAGGACCGCTTTCTATCCCCAATTTAGGGGAGACTGGGGTCAACTGTAACAAATTTCCCATTTCTGGTTCTGGAGAAATATTGTTTTGAGTTAGAGCACTTATAATTATATTTTCATCAACTTTGAAGATTTTGCAATGTGACAGATGTAAAAAATTTCAAAATAAAAACATTTAGGGGTCAAAATTTCACTTCTAAAAATTTACTTCAGCTGTTACAATTGACCCCACGTGAGGGGCAATTGTAACAGCACCGGGGGTCAATTGTACCATGTTAAAGCCGTATGAATTTCGGCGATTTAGTTGTACTAAAACACATCCTAATGCGAACACTTTTGCATCTTTAGCCTGCTACACTCAGGCGTCGGCATGTACTTAGTCTGAACCACAGCTTTCACAGATGTAGGTATCCCTGATATCTCTCAATGGCAGTGCATAGCAGTGCAAATGAAAAAAAATGTGTTTGTAATTCGACTGAAATCTCGTTAATTTTTCAAACAGGACACATATAGCCTTAGCAGCTGACGTGACCTTAAACCTCAATTATCATCGTTAATTTTTCAATATAAGAGATATTGTATAGGGCAGCCCACATTGCCACTTTTCCGAAACATATACTAGCCTACGAACAAACATATCATTGGAAAGTAATGTGACTATCATAAACAGTAGCGCACCCAGGGGACAGGAGGCCCCACACTCCACCCTCCCCCTCCCCACTGTAGGATCCATGGGAGGCAAACAGAGCAATTTTTCCCCTCAAATCGCGCGAAATTTCGTAGTTTTTCTAAAAAAATCCATGTTTTCTAGATTTTAGGCCACTTTACCCCCAACGGTCGGCCTGGATCCAGGCCTGCCCCTCCCCCAACGTGTTAAGTGCCTCCTCCCAAAAATAGTTGACACTATAGGTCTGCGAAGCAAAAGGTTCATCGCTCCCCCAGGATATGAAGATAGGCCCCTTTGAGTGAACAAGTGCGCCCCCTTCCTCGGCATGAAGTCCCCTTGTCAGCCCCCCAAACGAACATCCTGGGTGCGCGCCTGATCATAAAATCACTATCCTAGCTACTGCATTTGTGCAGTAGAAGCAAGTTTAATAAGTCGTAAGGCCATAGGGGTCAATTGTAACGTTGTTACATTTGACCCCAAGAGAAATGTTACAATTGTCCCCATCGCAACGCGCAATTTTGTAAGCCAAGTTGCCGCTCAACGAGCTGGCCTAGGCGACAGCTTCTGTGCTCATTTCGTAGCTAATTAAACACTCTTTATGCACTGAAACTTTTTCTGCTGTACCTTATCATACCCATCAACAAGCTAATCTACTTTGAATATTTCAAAAGTTACAAAACACCCTCAAAAACACATAATTGTGAACAGCGTCTGACTTACCCGTCGCACCGAGTTGAAACTTTGTTAACAAAGGCAGCCGCTGATTGCGCATTTCCGGTTGTGCCAATAGATCCATCCATTGATTAGTTTAGGCAATATGGCCATTGTTACAATTGCCTCGTGTTACATTTGACCCCAGTCTCCCCTACCCCGTCTGCGCCGAATGAATAGTGATATATCCACAATACTCTACATGAGGGAGAATTTGTTGAACTTTATGTTGCATTTGTAGGGGACGCAATCAAAACATGTCGGTGCTTCTTGTCGAGCTTTCAATATTTTTCTCACAGGTGACGTTGGAATTTTTCATTTTATTTTGTACACGACCTTTCTGTAGTGGCAAAGCAAACAAAAACATCCGAAAGACTAATAAATGATACAAGTCTTAATATAGCATACAGAGGTATTAATAGATTCGGAATCTTTTTCTAAAAAAACAATATCAGGGAAATTTCTAATCGTGCTCAAACTCTACTTCATAGGAAACATGATATTATCAGCTTGCTATATTGCATCGAAGTATGTTGCCGTTCCAATAGATACCAAAGTCACATTTTGGGCGGGCACACAACCATATATCGAGCATGAGTTTGGCCTGGGAGATCCTGAGTGATATCTGAGCAAAATATAACACCGATCAGTATACAAGGCATACACTAAATGATCTCGAGGAGCTTTTACTCCTGAAAGCTGAGGGCGGTCCATGTTGGAGTGGAGCGATCTAAGGCTAAAATGGTGGCCAATCGCGGAATAGGTGCACCCAACCACAAAGTAGAGGGCATCCGGATGTGAATGAGAGAGGTACAGGTAAAAGTGAGGCACGCCAAGGCTACTGCAAAAGGCGGAAAATGGTAGAATGATAACAATTATCGGGTTTAACGACGCAAAAACCTCCAGGGTTATACAGCATCATCAACTCTTACCCTGATGCAAGGCATTTTGGGGACCATATCAACGTATCTAGAGGCTCTACCGGGACTTGAAGCCAGGACCTGTGGGTAACAGTGCAAGTACTCAAATAGTAATATAGACTAGCGCCTTGCTATCCACTGTACGCTATCCACTGAGCCATGCATCTCCTAACAATGGTGGAAAAGGGGCGCGCCATCATGGAGGACCGTCCAAAGTGGATTAGAGCGATGCATTTTGTAGTGGGTCGCTCGAGGGCTGAAAATGGTCGGTTAATCTCGAAATAAGGGCGCCCAACCACAAACCAGAGGGCGACCGGAGACAGGGTTTGCTAGCCAAATGCGGGAAAGAGCTAGATAGTTCTAATAAAGTGTATAGGGATTTTATTATCCTGTATACTGCCCTATGGACATAGGTCCATGAGCATTGAAAAGGGAAGGGAAGGGGGGAGGGAAGAGGCAAGTCGTGGAACTATCGAGAATCAAGAGAACGCCCCCTCCAAATGAAATTGGGCCGCTATCTCTTTTATCATTTTATGACTATTATCTGTAGGGGCGGATAAAGGGAGGGGGTGGAACAGTCCGGTCATGTCGTCTATCCAATTTGATGAATTTCACGTAATTTCAGAAGTTTGCGGAAAAACAACACTTATCATGATTTTCCCTGCTCAAAGGCGGATCAAAGGGAAAGGTATATTAATAATAATTATTGGGGCTTATCGACGCACCAACTGCCAGGGTCATATGGCGTCGCCAACTCTTTCCCTGTTGGAAGGGTTTCTCGGGAGCCAGATTGCTCCTTGTTCAGGGAAGCCGCCGGGCCTTGAACCCGGGTCGGCTGCGTGGAAGCCAGCTACGCTGACCACTCCACTACCGCGCAAGCGGGGAATTTCCCGTTTCCCCTCCCGGATCGACCCTCGGCATTCTCGAAAGAGTCGACAGTATCCTCCTAAAATGTCAATTCCCACCTCCCCCTCCCAGAGTATGACTTCCATCGCCCCTGCGATAGGTCTTGACGCCTACTTGAAAGGGGTTTGTGCCTAAAAGTGGCGCCCCCTGACAATGTGCCTACGATCGACAATCCTGTATCCGCCTATGGATCTGGATTGCCCCCAAATGTTTCACCTAGATCTGCCTCTGAATACCAGGACCTTCGTGTTACATAGGTACGGACCAACGAAAATGTGTAGAGGTGCATTTCCAGCCCGTGGCGGATCCAGGGGGGGCAAAAAAGGCAATTGCCCCCCCAAACGGAAAAGCTCGGGGCAAAACTATGTTTTTGCCCCCCCAAAGCGATTGACCTCCTTTTTCCCTCGACTGATTTTTAGCTTGTAAGCAAAATTTTGGTGCTTCAACTCTCAACTTCAAACAGAATTAGAGAAGTTCAGCGTAAATATTGGGGCTTGGATAGTAAAAAATGTATCTTGAGCCCATATTTTTAACCCCGTGACATTTTTTTTGCTTTTCGTCTCCAGTTCCCAAAAATCCTACCGAAAAGGCATATTGTAGCGCAATTTTCACTGCGCGACGTTTTTTTTTTTGGTTTTCGACTTTGGTTTGCCCCTCCCAAACCAACCGGCTAGAACCGCCACTGTTTCCAGCCACACAATAAGCTCAAAATTTGCGCGATGCAACGCCAATCCTGGGCCTCAGGCCCCAGGAAAACCGTTTACTCATTGAGCTTTTACTACCCTGGGTTGAGCGGCGTTGACGGCGTTGAAATGTATCTTGCCGTCTTGCGGACGAGACGGCATGGACGCATCATCCAACGCATGATGTGTTGGGATCGGGGAGGGGGAGGGGGAGCCGGCCAGCCAATGGCGTGTCGCTATGTTTGAAACGGCCGGCGCCGCCGCCGGCCGCCGCGCCGCCCGCAGTCGTTTCAAATCAGTGCGGGAGGTGCGTGGATCAGTGCCTTGCGTGGATCTATGTTGAAGCCCATTCTAGGGATCCTACAATTTCAAGTAAGATGTATCGAAAGATCTCAGTTAAAAGCTTTCATGTTTTTTCAGTTGTGTTGTAATTAGTTATTAGTGAAGTTTTAAAAGCAGGCACACAAATACACTCCAAAGTTCTGGAAACTAGATCAAATGAAAGCCAACGCCAAACATCCCACCAAAACTATCAGGTGGCCAACACAACAGTCGACCCATGTTCGGCAGGCTGTTCCAGGCGTCAACCCAAGTACGCGAAATGCTAATCGTGTTGTGATCTGTGTGTTAGTAATCGTCACAGTATGCACTCAGTGGGTTCTCATGTACAGTGGCGGCGGATAAAGGGGGCACGGGGGGCAGTTGCCCCCCAAAATTATCAGAGGGGTCCCTGGAAAAATACGCAATTTTAGCTTGGTTCGTTTCTGATAGTTCATCAACGACCTGACTGAGCCCTCAACATTTTCTCGATTTGGACAGTGTCCGAGCTTTATCTCAGGGCCCTGAGCTTGGGCTCGAGGCCCCTCTAGCTTGGGCTCGGGACCCTCTAGCTTAGCCTTTAGGGGCCCCCAAGCTTAGCCTCAAGGGACCCCCCCCGAGCCTGGTCTCAGTGGGCCCAGATCTTGGTCTAAAGGGCCCCACTCTGTTTCAGGGACCCCCGAGCTGTTCCTCGCCCCCCCTCCCCCGAGCTTCGTCTCAGGGACACCCCAAGCTTGGTCTAAGGGGCCCTCCAAGGCTGGTCTCAGGGCACCCAAGCTTAGCCTTAAGGGAGCACCCAGAACTCGGTCTCAGGGGCCCCAAGATTGTCTCAGGGGCTCCGGAGCTTCTCTAAGGGGGCCCCCGAGCTTGGGAGCTCCGAACGTGACCTCATGGGGGTTCCGAGATTGGTCTCAGGGCCACCAAAATTTTTTATAAGGGGGCTTCCCAGATTGGTTTAAGGGGCCCCCGGGATTGGTCTTACGGACCTTTAGCTTGGTTTCAGGGGCGTCCAAGCTTGGTTTCAGAGGCCGCCAAGCTTGGTCTCAGGGGCCCCGGAGCTTGGTCTCAGGGCCCCCTGAGCTTGAACTCGGGGGCATTCGAGCTTGATCTCAAGGAGCCCCTCAAGCTTTGTCTCAGAGAGCCCCCGAGCTGTGTTTGAGGGCTCCGAGCTTGGTCTCAGGGGGCCTCCGAGATTGGTCTAAGGGGCTCCCGAGATTGGTCTTAGGGGACCTTGAGCTTGGTTTCCAGGGCCTCCAACCTTTGTTTCAGAGGCCCCCAAACTTGGTCTCAGGGGCCCTGAGCTTGGGCTCGGGGGCCTTCGAGCTTGATCTCTAGGAGCCCCCAAGCTCCGTCTCAAGGAGCCCCGAGCTGTGTCTCAGAGCCCCAAGCCTTGTCATGTGTGTGCCCAAGTCAGTATGCCTGTCATTTGCGTTTTTTCTATGCCGACATAGACGACAGCATCAAAGCGCCCCCAGTTCTCATTCTGTGGGAGACGGAATTTTCCGAAAAAATACTCAAAATATAATAATTCGTGTTACCTACAATGTTTTATTATGTATATGCATACGAACAAACAGCATTCACTTTTTAAAAGAAGAACTATTTGCCTCGGAAGGCCGTTGTTGTACAGTTATTATAATTTTACTAAACTCCTAACGTGACGCTAGAGCTTAAAGCTTTGACGTTCAATGTCCGAGGCTTACGTGAACCTATAAAACGCAGATCCATATTTCGACATCTACATGTTAAATACGCTGCTTATTTTGCTGCACTACAGGAAACATATTCCAGCTTGGAATCCGAGATGGTGTGGAAAATCGAATGGGAAGGCAAAACCATTTTTTACACGGCCCATTTAAACAACAGGGAGGAATAGCCATTTTTCTACTGGGCCAAATACAACTTTTACCATTTGTGACGCTTATGCAGGAGCGGAACCAGGATTTTGCAAGGGGAGTGGCTGAGCTTTGAAAAATGGCGAAAAAGGGGGAATGGGGCGAAAAATGTCGAAAATGGGGCAAAGCGGGGCTGAAGCCCCCTCAGCCCCCCTGCACTTATGCCTCTGACCTCACGCAGCAAGTCCCAACCAATCCATTGCAGTTTTTAGGGGGGCTCTTGCTGCCAAGGGGGCCCCATCGTCAAGGGGGCCTCTGGAAAAATTCTTGCCCCCCCATCCGAAAAGAGCATCCGCCGCCACTGCTCATATAGCATTGTTTGATTAAGCCCAATAGCATTAAGTCCCATATAGCATGTTTGATTAGCCATGGATTTTGATTGCAGGCAGAGTCTGTTGGGATCTACTCAGTCTGAAGATTTCAACGAGGATTCCAACATGACATTACGCAAGAGTCCTTCACGACTGGACCTCACGCAAATCTGCATGATGAGGAAGAACGCGGCGTCTTCGACATCCAGCTCACTATCACAATCAGGGTCCTGTCTTTTTAAGAATTGGCCTCTCTCTCCTTTCCTCTTCGATTATCTCTCTCTCTCTCTCTCTCTCTCTCTCTCTCTCTCTCTCTCTCTCTCTTTCTCTTTCTCTTTCTCTTTCTCTCTCTCTCTCTCTCTCTCTCTCTCTCTCTCTCTCTCTCTCATTTGTGCGGTTAGAGAGCTAATGGTCGGTGCTGATGCGGGGCAACTTAGCCAAACCAGTATTTTGTGTGAAAATGTGGTATTTATTCATGCATTTAAAACTCTGTAAATACAACACCTACTGTTTTTCTTGTTTTGTTTTCTTGGTATTGACCAGAATTGTGGCCGGGTGAATGATTCCTATGAGGAAAGGTCCTAGAGGACAGGAGGAAATCCTATAGGATTCGCATAGGATTTGTATAGGATTTGTGTAGGATTCGCATAGGATTCGTATAGGATTCGCATAGGATTCCTATACGATCGGCAAAAAATCCTATAGGATGTCTACGGAAATCATATACGACAGGAAAAAATCGTATAGGATTTTCAAATCCTATGTATAGGACTGCATAGGATCGTACACGAATCTGCACATTTCGCATAGGATTCGTATACGAATCCGCATAGGAATCCTATGCGGAATCCTTTACGAATCAGCATAGGATTCGTATCGGACTCCTATCCGATCGATAAAAAATCCTATAGGATGTCTAGGAAAATCCTATACGACAGGAATAAATCGTATAGGATTTTCAAATCCTATGTATATGATCGTATAGGATTTTCAAATCCTATGCATATGATCGTATAGGATTCGTATAGGATTCGTATAGGACTCGTATAGGATTCGTATAGGATTTATATAGGATTTGTATAGGATTTGTAAAGGATTTGTATAGTATTCTGCATAGGATTCTGCATAGGAATCCTATGCGTTTTCATATACGAATCCTTATGCGGAATCCTATACGAATCCTATGCAGTCCTATACATAGGATTTGCATAGGATCCTATGCGATTTTCCGAATAAAAATCCTATAGGATCCTATAGGACTTTTTGACTAGGGAAAGCAGGTCAGTTCGCGCACAGCTCCGCTGATTCACTATAGGCCGTCGAGGGGGCCCATCTAAAAACCTGCTGGTGCTCACCAGGAGCACTGAGGGAGTTACGCCCCTGATCTGAATACAGCATCGTAGGTCCCGACATATAATGAACCTAGTTTTATGATGCCTAGTTTTTATTTATCTAAAGCAAAACCGGGGGAGTGCATACAGGTACGACCATGACCATCGGAAGCTGGATACAATTCTAGATAAAAAATTGTATTCTAAAGGGGGATCCAAAATAAGTAGACCTTCAAATATTGAACTGTAAAAAATTGTACAACAGAGGGGGCGGGCAAACCCCAAAATAAGTACATGTTTCTTGCAGACTTCAAAAATATGGGAGGCTCACCTCGGTGAGGGCACATTCCCAAAACTTGGCCTCCCCTAATGAAACCCTGGTCACGCCATTGAGTGGAGGGCATTTTACGGTCCTCCATGGAATACAGATACTTGGAACGGAAGGCTCGTTGATTTCTGGGATGCTTTTGTGGGGCTCATTAAAAAGAATTGGGTAAATAGCCAAGAACATCAAAATATAGACGGCAGTAAAATATTCAACAAAAAACAGGCCTTTGCGCGTGCCTTACTTCAACCCAGAGGAAACAACTACTACTGAGGTATTATTTATCCAATATAAACCTAAATAATTGCATAATAGCCATAAAATATGAATGCAAAATTAGCGTGAGCCCGGATTCGAACCCGGAACACTACGATTGCTAGACAAGCATGCTGCCAACTGCGCTATTGAGCAACGAAATTACCATTATGAAAATGAAAAGTTCCACGCGTGGGATTCGAACCCAGGATCTTTAGCTTACTAGACGAGGCTTAACCATTTCCGTCAGGCCCGGCACCCTATTTCCGGCAAGGGGGCATATCGGCCCCAAGAGTAATCTAACCGGCCGATTTTGAAAATTCAAAGTCTATAGATTCCCACCAAACTTATTTGAAAAAGAAAATTTCAAAATTTGATTTTTAAGGAGAAGGTCGTGCAAAATAACAATTTGTGTATTTTTAGATTTTCCATAACCCTCCGTTGTACGATTTTCACAAAACTAGTTCAGGTTTACAAATAATTTACCCAAAATTTTCATAACTCGAGTTACGCAAAAATGAAATTCAATGGCAGTCCAGGACCAGGACTATGAGGAAATATAACAACCTAAAAGTTTTGTTACGCGGATTAGAAGCCGTCATATACTGCTGGCATCTTACACATAAATAAATAAAAAAGGAAAAACTCATCAGGGGGGATGCGTAAGGTAAAACAGTGGGTAAAATACATACCAACAATATGCAGTGGTGCATGAGTATATTAGTCCCGACAGTGAAATTATTTCGATAATTTTACCCTCCCATGGTAGCTCGGGAAAGGGGGTGACATAGGCGGATCAAGGACCGTCGGGGGTGGGGTGATGAAACACATTTCAATATACAACGATATTAGTCGCGGCGGTATACTGGCGGGAATATGCATTTTGAAAATTTTAGTGACGGACACGCCTGGTAATCTAGAATGGGTTATAACTATTTTGAATTTTCATATACCCAATTGTATTCGCCCTAACGGCTGAAGTAGTCTTCTCACTTACAACGTTTAGTCCTTCTGATAACATTCCCCCCATTTTGAACGCTGTAATCGCCCGATGAATACAAAAGTGACGATTTGCATGCACTATCATCTCACATAACAAATGATATAATAAAACCATATAACTGGTATCAGGATCAGCAGAGACGGCTTCCTTACAAAGAACCCATCAACGATAATACTGTTTTGGAAGAACCTCCCCAAAAACAGCCATAGCTCCGCCCGGTAAATATATAATCTTGAAAATTCAGAAAACCTGCCGTACTAGTTTTAGGAAAAGTCAGGAAGTTCAAAGTTCTATCGCAAGCCGTTTCGGAGATATCTCGAAAAACGAAGGGGGCAATATACCCCCGCCAAATAGGGTTAATACACTGCGCTATTAAGACGTTGGGATGCGTGCGCTTAAAACATGTTATAATACATGTTGAGCTGCAGTATCAGATTCTGATTTCTCCTGCACTTTGCTCTAAGATTTTAGGTATTTCATGCCTAAAATGTATTTTAGCGGACGCACCACAGATTGGGCTTTCCGAAATGCATGGTCGTTTTCCTGTGCAAGCCACGGTTTATAAGTTATGACGCATCAAAGTCATCGGCCACCACATCTCCCATAGACTTTACATTGGTCCTTACCGAGCTTTACTTACCGAAGGATTTTTTCATGTCCTAGATTGGCACCCAAAAGCGGGGCGGCTTTGCATTGAGGTCTCCATTCCAGGTATCTCTATTCCATGCGTCCTCTATTACCCTGATTTTACGACCCCACTCCACTGCGCCTGTGAACACATGTGAAAGTCTTCAAATTTCTTGCCTAGCGTATTCCGGGGAGTCTAGTTTCCAGTCCGGAGGATTCTAGTCAATTTATCTGGCATTACTACTGTCGATGCTGCATTCGAGAGAGCGCGAAATTTGTATGTATCAGTGTAATTTATGTATTATTCCGCTGAGTGGTGAAACAACACCGTAAAATCGTAAGTAAAACATATAGTGTGAGAGCTCTTTTATTTAATTGTTGATAGATAATAAACGTGATAGCTATAACCAAGATACCTTTACTGAGCTATAACCAAGATACCTTTACTGAGCTATAACCGAGCTACCTTTACTGAGCTATAACCTATAGTAAGTAAGTAAAAGGTATCTTGAACATCGTCCTGGGCAAGGCCCTAAAAGATAAGCTCGCAGTGTGTGGTCTGTGTGTGCTGCCTGTTCGAGGTTTTGAATTTATTATCTCATTCAATGTTAATTGCCTCGCTTCATGGGCTTAGTTTCCATGGGCGAGAAGCGGTTAGGATAGGATTGGGGCTGGGGGCTAGGATACAGTGATCGCTGTTTCCATGACACTTAAGCTTGGATGAAGATACACCTGATACAGTTACAGATAGCTACCTGCCTTATATCCTTCAAGGCCTTGATGGCTACTTTTACTGTGCTGATTTGAGCTGGTAAACTTAATGATTCAATGAGGCAGCTATGTTGCACCTCAACTGTCAGTGACACTTGCCTTTGACGGCTGTGACTTCGCACAACTTTCTCAAGACACATCTGCTTGATTTCTTACCTGGTTTCCTTCTGGCACAGAGAACAGAATGATAAAGGAGTAACAAGGACAAAGGAAACCACCCTTTTAGGCCCACCAGTCCAAGAAATCATAGCTACGCTTTTAGTCATATTAGAGGACTGGAAGTGTGCACCTTCCAATCGATCAGACACAACAGCTAGAATTGGATGCAACATATTGACAAGAAGCACATATAGCCTACCTAGTGAATCAAATATGTGAGAATACAAATTGCTTTGCTTACTCTGTATTTACAGCCATACACAGTATATTATTACATCAATACATCAATACACTTAAAACACATTCAAACAAAAGGAGCATTTCAGGAGCCCTACGGGCTCACGCATCAGACACCCCGACGCGGGGCCCCTACATGACGCCGGGGCATTGCGCAGCTCCAGTTTAAGAATATCGGCACTGAGGTATGTGATAAAAGTACACAAAGCAGATAAAACACCGCAGCAGCAAGGACCATCTCGGAAAGTCACAGACTCCGCCACCAGAGAAAGCTCCAGGCATCACTCCAACAGTGTGGACACCATCGCCAAGCCCGCACCCGCACCACAACCCTCGACGGCGCGCACACAGCCCACGGCCCCCCCCATTTGCAAGCTTGCTGCCTCCCTTATATTTTGTGCATATAATGTAATACTCTTGGTATAACTAGGGCAGACGCCTCAGCTTTGCCAGATAGAAACATGGGGTTTATCCAGTCTGCAAAGTATGGTAGCAGGCCAGATGAGTCGCTAAGCCATCTAAAATTCTCGCACCATCAGCCTCCAAAAATTTGCACCAATCAGCCACATACCAGGGAAAAAATGCACCCATTCCTACCCCTACAATGCAATGCTACCTCAATCATTAGTAAGTTAGTTAATGACTTTTTATAAGGCCCTCTCCTGTGTCTTAATAGCCATTCAGTCATTATTTGTTTAGTTTCAGTGTCACTAACCTGGAAAATTCGCACCATGTTGATAAAATTCGCACCACTTGGCCCTGTCTCCAAGGGCACTCGCACCGACGAGATCTCATCGAAAATGCCATACTTTGCACACTGGGGGTTCATCACTGGAAGAGAAAATTCCCAAGACCCAGAAATTTCCCCAGTTTCCCAGGTTTTCCCCCTGAGAAAGGGAATTCAGGGAAGGGATTTCGGCCCATAGGCGGATTCAGGAGGGGGAAGTTCAGATGCAGTACAGAGCAGAGGATTCCTGGCATAGGCATATCCAGGGAAAGGGATTAAGGCCATGGGCAGATCCAGGAAAGGAGAAGAAGACAGAACCCTGTAAGGAAAGCATACATGTCATAGGCAGATTAAGGAATGAATTCCTGGCATAGGCGGATCCAGAGAAGGGGGATTTAGGCCATATGCGGATCCAGGAAAGGGGAAGAAGATAGGACCCTGTAAAAAAGCATACATGTCATAGGCGGATTAAGTATTGAATTCCTGGCATAGGCGCGAATCCAGAGAAGGGGATTTAGGCCATGGGCGGATCCAGGGAAGGTGAAAAAGACAGGACCCTGTAAAGAAAACATACGTGTCATAGGCGGATTAAGGAATGAATTCCTGGCATAGGCGGATCCAGAGAAGAGGGATTAAGGCCATAGGCAGACCAAGGGAAGGGGATTAAGGCCATGAGCGGATCCAAGGAAGGGAAAAAGACAGGACGCTGTAAAGAAAGCAGACATGTCATAGGCGGATTTGGTAATGAATTCCTGGCATAGGCAGATCCAGAGAAGGGGGATTTAGGCCATAGGTGGATCGAGGAAAGGGGAAGAAGACAGGACCCTGTAAAGAAAGCATATGTGTCAGTGGTGGATGAAGGATTGAATTCCTGGCATAGGCGAATTCAGAGAAGGGGATTTAGGCCATAGGCAGATCCAGGGAAGAAGACAAGACCCTGTAAAGGAAGCATACATGGCATAGGCGGATTAAGGAATGAATTCCTGGCATAGGCAGATCCAGAGAAGGGGATTTAGGCCATGGGCGGATCCAGGGAAGGGAAGTAGACGGGACACTGGTCAGAGCAAGGGATTCCTGGCTTAGGGAGTATCCAGGAAAGGGGATTATGGCCATGGGCGGATCCAGGGAAGGGGAAGAAGTCAGGACCCTGTAAAGAAAGCATGCGTATCATATGCGGATTTAAGACGGGTGCGGTGCACTACAGAGCAATGAATTCCTGGAATAGGCGGAATCAGAGAAAGGGATTTAGGCCATGGGCGGATTCAGGGAAGGAAGGAGACGGGACCCGACAAAATAGGCATGTGTGTCTACGGTGCACACAAAGCACGGGATTCCTGGCGTGGGCAGGTCCAGAGGAAAGATTTTAGGCCATAAGCGAATCCAGGGAAGAGAAGCAGACGGGACGCGGTAAAAAAGGATCCGCAGATGGCCTAAATCCCCTCCCTGGATGCACCTATGCCAGGAATCCTTTACCCTGTAGTGCACTGCAACCCTCCTGTAGCTGCCTGTGACATGTATTCCTTATTTTACAGAGTCTCGCCTACTTCCCCTTCCCTGGATCCAGTCATGGCCTAAATCCCTATCTCTAGATCCCCTATGCCAGGAATCCCCTGCCCTGTAGTGCACTTTAATCTCTAGATCCCCTATGCCAGGAACCCCCTGCCCTGTAGTGAACTTTAGCATTATCTACTCCTGAACCTGCCTGACATGTATACTTTGTTTTACAGGGTCCCTCTTCTTCCACTTTCCTGGATCCGCCCATGGCCTAAATCCCTACCCTGGAAGCGCATATGCCAGGAATTCCTTACTCGAGTACACTACAGGTCTGTAGTGCACTGAAACCATCCTGAATCCACCTATGACCTGTATGCTTTGCTTTATAGGGTCTGCTCTTCTTCCCCCTTCCTGGATCCGCCCATGGCCTATATCCCCTTCTCTAGATCCGCTGATGCCAGGAATTTCCTGCCGCAACCCTCCTGAATCCGCCTATGACGAGTGTACTTAGTTTTACAGAGTCCCGTCTCCTTCCCTTCCCTTGATCCGCCCTTGAACTAAATCCCCCAACCTGGATGTGCTTATTCCAAGAATCCCTTGCTCTGTAGGGCACTGGCACTCTCCTGAATCCGCCTATGACTGGAATGCTTTGTTTTACAGGGACCCACCTAAATCCCTCCCCTGGATCCGCCCATGGCCTAAATCCTTTACCTTGGATGTGCGTATGCCAGGAATCCCTTGCTCTTCAAATAAAATTTTGAAGTGTAAAGAATTAAGTGATGGCGACCACTGCAACAAATAGAGAAAGCTGGCTGATTCCGGTGATGTCTCCTTTCCATTGATAATTTTTAGTTATAGTGATCTGCAAGCTTAAAGTACCTCATTCCTGAAATTTTGTGGTCCTTGTTCCAGGTTTCAACCCAAGTGCACAGAATTTAAATCCCTCTCTCAAACAGCACTGTAGCAGGGTTGGCAGGTTTTTTCCACTGGGTGGTTTTTACTGGTATTTACCATGGTTAAAACCGGCTGGCATAAACTAGTTTTTGCCAGTTTTTGACACATTTTTAAGAATACAAATAATGTGTAAATTATTGACTATACAAAAATTACGTATTTTACGACCTTATGCCTAAAAAGGTATTTAAATTCAGGGTACATTAACTACGGGTACAACCAAGTTTCCTACTAAATATATTCCTCCCATGATGATGTCACCGCCCTTTCCTACTAAGTTCTAGGAGATTCTACTAAGTTTTTGGAAGGATCAGCTGGAACATGCCAAGTTTGGGCGTATTTGGCAGCAATCTAGTATAAATCGAAATCAACTTGTTTCACCCATTTGACAGTAACCTTGATCTCAACGGCGAGCAGCGTATTTTACGTAAATCTAATGAAAAAATCATAACACTTCAAAGAATTTTTGAATGGGCATGCATTTATTTGATCAACTCAGGCCTACTTAATAGCTGAGAGAAATAAGTTTACCTTCGCTCAAGAGATCACTGGTGTTTATTGTCTTCTGCTGCAGGTGCCACCAACAGCCAATCAAAGGTCAGAAATCAACAGCCAATCAAAATCGAGATTAGTCTTACTGCACACAGCTGTTAGTGCTGAACCTGTCCTTATTTTGACACGCTCTGGAAAATTTGTAAAAACAATATTCTTCACTGGAGTTTTTGCAAAACGTTTGATGGTTTCAAAAATAAAAATCTTTTAGCTTTCTGTTCAACCATATAAGTTTTGCTGATACAGTTCTAAAATAGGTTATTTAGAGCTTCGAAAAAGTGCAATTTCTCCAATACCCTGCATAGTAACTGTTCTGCCTCTCCAGCCATGATGACGTAATGCTGCCAAACAACTTGAACGGGGTCTGTTTAAATTGACGTTACCATTCTACTACCATTTGAACGGTGCAGCGGCGCTGTTTGGCATCAAGGGAGTTCCTCATCGCTTAGCTGTCTTTCTCGACTTTTCGCGGGTAAGACCTAGGAAGAACTAAGAAACATTATTTAAATATGTCTTGAAATCCTATGGCTTAGGGAACAAAATGGTTAAAGGCTTATTTGGAGTTACTTTTCATTCCCATTACAATACAGCAATTGACTTTAACCTGATTCCTATAATATATGTATAATGTATCGGTAATGTACTAGTGCTCCCTCTGTTTGAACGCTCCTTACCACACAAGGCAAAATAATCAGCACTAACCATTGAAACATACAAAACCACATACGATACAGCATTAATTAGCATATTAATGTTTGAATGGTCCCTGCATACGTATAGATAATCGTCTCAATGAAGCTTCAAAGGGAATGTGGCACCTTCATGACGTGATTTTAACTGAGTCAAGTTGTAAAGCAAGTAGGAAAACCCGGTACTCCATATATCATTTGTCTTGGAACTCGATATTTCCGTTGAAAAAAGCTAAAACCTACCTGACACCAGCCCCTCATCAGCCCCTCGCCGGGCGGCCATTGTTGTGAGCTGCTGGTGTGACGACATATGCTGACGTCACGATGAGCATCAGTCAATCAAAGCCCTTCAAGCGTTTCAAGTATGGTAGCGTTTGCCAGATCATGACGTCATCCACAGGCAGATATTTATTTATTTTCCTAGAGGAGTATTTTCAAAAACAAAATATTGAGCTTATTGAACATTTTTCAGAGAAATCATGAGTGGTTTCATTATTTTTTACTAAAAGTACACCTAATTTCACTAAATTCTAGGATTCGACCAAGGTGCCACATTCCCTTTAAGTAGTGACACCTAGGGCTTGTTCCAGCGCCTCCTTAGAAAAAAGATGAGAGTAGCTTGGAGTAAGTCGGAGCAGGCGCAAAAACCGGTGTCCGCTGAACCGATTTCAGATGAGATTGGATGAGATATCAGCTGATTGCGCCTGATCAGCGCCAATATGGCGGGCGTGGCGCAGCTAAGAAACTAATCGAATTTGATTAAGGCCTCTGATACTCATTTAATGTATTTTAGTGAAAGTGGAATACAGAAAAACAACGTAATCAAAACCTTTAGCTGCCCACAAACGTCGTTTCTCACTGTAATACAACTTATTTTAGTTTCTCAATTGAAATTCGTGCGCCACAATTGAGCTCCTCCAATCTCCTCTGAAAAACCACCTTTCGTTTGAGAGGAGGTTGGATTAGATTTGAGATGAGCTTTGGCGAGCTTGGAGGAAGTTTAAGGAGGCGCTGGACCGGGCGAGAGGAAGTTGGAGAAGATTTGAGGAGGTTGGAGCAGGTTTGAGGAGGCGCTGGAACAGGCCCCTAGCAGCAATAGAAGAGAATATTTAAGTCCTACGCTTTAACACGCTCATTGACGGGGGCGGGTATCCGCCCCCCTCAGGTTTTTCGGAGATAGCATGGAAACGGTGGTGTGTAGTGCCGCCGTACTTGGTATGCCTTTTTCTCATCATTTTTACAACTTGTATCAAATTCTTAAAGTTAGGTCATCCCAGGTCAGGTCACCAGTACAGGTCAAGTGACCTGACCTCAAAAAAAGTTTGAGATAGCAAAAGTCGGAACAGGGTGAACTTATCGGATTGAAACTCATCACATAATGGGCTCACCGAGTTCTTTAAAATATGTTCCGGTATTTTCGATATCGATGACATAAGGGCGGGTACGAGCCATGACCTCTCCATTGGAAATACATGAGAAAAATGGTTTGAACTGAATAACTTAGTAACGGATGGCGATAAAGCGTTTATTTTAATTGCATTGGATTTGCCTTGTCTTTGCGGTTCTAATGATGTGAGTTTTACCTAATTTGACCTTGGCCTGACCTCAGGTCAGGTCAAATCCTTGATTTTACCTAGCAAGGTCATATTTCCTATCATTCGATTCTGCTTGCTGCGAGGATTCACACATTTCAAATCGTTTTGCTCTATCTTTACTTGTTCAGATGTAATGACCGAAAACCTTCATTTGCATGTTATCCCTATGACGACAAGTTTTGATCTCTAGTGACCTTAAATATGAACTGACAAAAAAACGGTTCAAATATTTTCGATGGAGAAGTGGATGGGCTACCTAACGCCGTATACCGTTTTTCGCTACCTAGCGTGGTTCTCGAGATCTTAAAGCCCTTGAATGATCGTAAAGCCCGTGGTTCTCGATATGTTAGATATCTTAAACTACCAAGATACCTTTACTTAAAGGTACGTTCAAGAGGGATTCCCTCACGCCCGAGTGACGTCACACAGGCGTGGAGGAATTCCTTCACCTTTGGGCCGTGTGTCAAACTGCTGCTAATGACACTGCCCGCTTACAAGTTTGTGAGAATACACGATAATCAAGTTTATCCCAAATGCAATAAATAAGCATTTTATCTTCGCTTCTTTGCCTCTTTTTGTTAAAATTTGGATATGTTTTCATTTAATTTTCCCGTGTTATATGCTACGAGGTGTGACGTCACATCCGGTGATCTGCGCTCAGCGCCTGCTGTTGGAGGGGGCTGATAAACTACGGCCCCAATAGCAAGCACGACGAGCCCAGGGAGCAGGCACAACATGTTGCTCGTATTAAGTTATGCGTATATTAAATAACGGGTGCGGATCTAGAGATACGGAGCTTTGACTACGGAAACCAGGTTGAAACTACATTTCCTCTTATTCCACCAGGCATGGGATCCTTTTTTGGTAAAAATCCTGATCTTAGTCAAAATGGGAGAATATTGGATGTTTTTATAACCAGCCGGGGCGGAAGGCAGCGAGGAGCCCAGATTCGAAGAGTTTTTTATCCTAACGTGGGAAATTTATTGTCCGCATGAGGTTGAAATTTGGCTGGCCTCCCCATTTTTTGCTGGTGGTGACGCTCATATCATCAACCGTCATTTTCAAATTGCATATAATTTTTTTCCTGAGAAGAATCTGTTACAAAAAGCTTCCTTTTACCTCTTACAGCTACTTGCTCGCGATCACGCTCAGTTCGAACATGATATTTTTAGATATATGGGGAGCGCAAAAATACTAGTCACGCATGGTGCCGCCTGAACGGGGTCCTTTAATAAGGTGTCTCCCGTTCGCGTGAAGAAAACTGCTGATCACCTGGCGCTCGTATGCAGAAAGTAAAATGATATCTGCAACACGACAATTTGTAGGAAGACGCTAAGGAAAGCACGTATTTACATTGAATCTTGTGATTTGATTTCTAAGCGTTCCCTTCGCAGTTAGGAGTTTCAATTACCCACAATCATTATTAACAACCGCCCCATTGTGCCTCAGATCCACCTTCGCCCACTTCCAAATCCCAGGGCGCTGGGTGGGGAGCCGCAACCGAACAAGTTGGATGATCCATTCAATTCTGTGTTATTTTTTCCTATTTTCCCCACCCACTTTTCAAGTGGTGCTTTTTCAGCCGAGTTCAATAGCCCTGGTTTTTATGAACTCATCAAAAGTATGGAACTAAGAACAATTTTCGTGGAAAATGCATTCCTATACTGTAAATAGGTAAGGGATGTAAAAGGTTTTTTTTGTTTTCTGCATGACTCTCAAAATATTACTTGAAAATTCCACTCGGCGGCAATATTTCCCAATATGAATTTTACGCTAGGCATCATGTCGCAAAACCAGTTTCTGGCACACTGGTGGGGGGGGTGTTTAACACGCGCATTGACGTAGGTCTGAGCCACTTTCGCATTGACAGGGGGTACCCGCCGCCCTCCTAAAATCTCAAAAACCACGCTTGATAGCGAAAAAGCAAACGGCGTTGGATAGTACATTCAAGTCTCTACAGAACAAATCGACCTTATTTCAGGTCATATTCTAGGTCACTAGAGGTCAAACATGCATCCACCATAGAGATAATATGTAAATAAAGGTTTTCAGTCATTACATCTGAGCTGGTAAAGTTAGAGCAAAAAAATGTAGGTTATTGGAATCCTCGCAGCAAGCCGAATCGAATGATTTGTAATATCACCTTGCTATGTCAGATCAGGGCAAATCTAGAATTTGACCTGACCTGAGGTCAGGTCAAGGTCAAGTTAGGTTACATGCATATCATTTGAACTGAAAGGATGATACAAACCTAACGCCGTGATAATACAAGCTATGTCACCATTTATTACTAAGTTATTCTGTTTAAAACATTTTCCCGTGCATTTCCAATGGAGAGGTCATGGCTCGCACCTGACCTTAGGTCATCAATATCGAAAATACCGGAATATTTTTAAAGAATATGGTGGGGCCATTATGTGATACGATTTTCAATCGGATAAGTCTACATTGTTCTCGGTTCT
Organism: Lepas anatifera; assembly: GCA_034440635.1. NCBI lineage: Eukaryota > Metazoa > Arthropoda > Thecostraca > Lepadidae > Lepas > Lepas anatifera. The sequence continues at coordinate 452,953 of JAOTON010000131.1, read as the reverse complement.
GACTTATGCTATCTTAAACTTTTTTAGGTGAGGTCACCTGGCCTGTACTGGTGACTTGAACTGAGATGACCTAACTTTAAAATTTTGAATAAGTTGTAAAAATGATCAGACACAAGGTATACCAAGTATGGCAGTGCTGCGCGCCGCCGTTTTTGTTATATCTCCGAAAACCCATGGGGGCGGGAACCTGCCCCCGTCACTGCGCGTGTTGAATACCCTCTCGAACTCGGCTCCTCGAAGAAGAAGCAAAAAAAGAACGAAAAAAGCGCTGAATAGGCCACGAAAAAATATGAGGATGCTATGTCAGTAACATGTTTTGCTCAGGTTAATACTGAGGTCATGATAAGTCCAGCGAGTGAAAGTTTTGAGAATAATTTTTTTAATCTGGCGCCTGACTGGGTTAACTTGGAGCCAATATTCGAGCGCCATTCCATTCCTCTCATTACAGCAAACCGAGTGATACTACCTTTTCAATAAAAGAAGTCCTTTTAAGCCGTAGGTATCTTCGGAAATAGAGTCATTTTTCGACTAACTTGCGTTTTCTACATGCATTTCCAATGGATATGCATGACACGTATTTGACCTTTGATCTGCGGTATACAAAATCCCGGAATATTTTTCTATCCCCCGGTGGGTCTATAAGGTGATAAGTTTCAGATCGATAGATCCTGACTTGCAATTTTTAAAAAAAATTATGAGTTGAGGTCACGACCTGGCCTGGTGACCTGACCTGAGATGACCCCAAATATCATTTTCAGGAAAGTTGCATATTTGGTCAAAGATAAGTGAGGCCAGGTACGGCGGCGCCTCGCACCGCTGTTTTCCGGCAACGTTGGAAAAAACCCGAGAGGTGTTCAAACACCATCTCCCCACTAGGGCGAGAAAAGTACAGTGAAATTACTCACATTGCCCGTAACTTAACCCAGCGAATGATTAGGAAATGATTTGATGGCCCTTGTCTGTATTTTTATTTTGGACTCCCCATGTCATAATATGAAATATGATAAGCACATAAAAATACTTGGTTGGTGGTAGAGGGTCAACCAATTTTTCCCAATCCAGTATAGTTGGCAAGGAATTCTGACCAGAGAATTCTCAATGATATGCAAACATTCCTAATTATCTCCTCAGATTCGCATAATCAGCAGCATAAGAGCTCGAAAGCAATCGGCATGCCGCGTTAAAACCCTCTTTAATGATAATGATAATAACAAATTCAAAATCTCGGGTTACTCTTGGTACCGCCATAATGTAAACGCTACTGTCCGTAAAGGAGGCACTGCCATCCTTATTGAAAATAGCATCCCTGACAGCCAAGTGCCTTTGGTTACGCCACTCGACTGTGTCGCTATTAATGTAGAAATTCAGCACGTCAAATTGACGGTGATTTCACTGTACATCTCTCCAAGCGATCCTGACCCGTCGGCTCGGGACATCGCCCAACTTTTGGCACAAATCCCCGGCCCTTTGCTACTACTTGGAGACTTGAACGGTCATCATCCCTCATGGGGCAGCGCCACCACCACTCGCAGAGGCGAAATCATCTATGACGCAATAGACTCTCAAAATCTAGTTATCTTAAATAACGGCGCTCCGACCCACCAAGCAATGCGCGGTGGCCATTCTGACACTGCCATTGACATCTCGTGCTGCTCTCCTAGAATTGGGTCACTGTTCACCTGGGAAGTCGAAGACAACCCAGGAATGAGCGATCACCTCCCAATAAAAATTGGTATTCCCATAGGCTCAATCGACCATGTTACTCTTTTTACACCCTCATGGAATCTAAAACGTGCCGACTGGAACAAGTTTGAGGCAGAGGTCGACCTCACACTTGTCACCGGAGGTGACCCCGACTCGGCAGACATTGACTCGGTACTAAGAGCCATCAGCTCAGCAGCACATTTAACAATACCAAAAAGTCAAGGCCCCCGACAGAAAAAAGGAGCCCCATGGTGGAATGCAGAGACGGCACACGCCAAAGCTCAAATGATTAGAGCCAGGAAAGCCTACGAGAGGAGGGCACACAGCCCTACTCGCAATGCCCTCCGGGCAGCCAAAGCCCACTTCCAAAACACGTGCAAGCGGGTCCAAAAAGATAGTTTCAACGCCTTCGTTTCTAAATTCAACCGCTTCACACCCATTTCTCAAATCTGGAAAACCATTGGAGCTTTCTCTGCGAAACGACCGCCCCGTGGACCCTTCCCTCAACTGACAATCTCCGGCCAAAACATCACGGCACCCAAGGAAGTCATGGACGCCTTTGCTGATCATTACAATGGCGTTGCAGCCAACAGTTCCTACAACCAGCGCTCAAAAGACCAGGCCGAATGGTGCAAACGCCGCACATTCTTCAATTCTAGTAATCAGGAGTACTATAACGTACCTTTTACAATGACCGAACTAAATTACTCCATTAGCAAGTGTGGAAACACTGCAGTGGGCCCGGATGAAATTCACTACTCTTTCTTCAGGCACCTCAGCCAGACAGCACTAAAATATCTTCTCTCGGCCATTAACAACATGTTTCTTAGCGACTCGTTCCCCACTATGTGGCGGGAGAGTGTCATCATTCCCATTCCAAAACCTGGCAAAGAAAAAACGGACCCTAAAGGTTATCGCCCCATTTCGCTTACTAGCTGTGCTAGCAAGCTTGTAGAGCGCATGGTCAACGTAAGACTTCACGAAATTCTCGAAAAGAAACTCGATGCTATGCAATCGGGTTTCCGGCGCGGGCGAGCCACCACTGACAATCTGATCAAACTGGTCAGTGACGTCCAAAATGGCTTTTACAAGAAGCAAGTCACAATTGCTGCATTCTTAGATATCAAGTCGGCCTTTGATCGTGTACAAAAAGACGTCCTTTTGTATAAACTTTGTAAACTGGGAGTCCATGGCCACCTTGCTAGATTCATTGACAACTTTCTTAGGGACAGAAAATTCAAAGTGCGCTGCGGCACCACCTTTTCCTATCTGACATCTCAAGACCAGGGCACACCCCAGGGTAGCGTTTTATCTCCGACCCTCTTCCTAGTCATGATCAATGACATTTTTTCCAAAAAGCTACCGCCTGGAGTTAAGTACTCCCTATTTGCAGATGATGTCGCTATTTGGAAATCCACTCCGGTCGACACCAGGCGGCGCAGTCAACCAGAATTCAAAACCGCGACTACCGAATTGCAGGGTAGTCTCGACGACATCCATGCTTGGTGCAATTCAATGGGTCTATCACTCTCGGCCGAAAAGTCATCAGTCGTAGTCTTTGCCAGGCCAGGTGTGAGACACCCTGTTCCTCAGCTCCAAATCTCAGGCAAACCCATTGAATGCGCGAAAAGCTTCAAATTCTTAGGCGTCATCCTTGATACCCGCCTTAGTTTTAACGAGCATATTACCAAAGTCGTCTCTAGCTGTCAAAAACGAGTCAATATCCTCCGCATGCTCGGCGGAACAGAGTACGGCGGGGATCGAAAGACCCTGCTCATGCTCTACAAGTCCTTGATCCGGCCCATACTCGAATATAATTCGTTCGTCTTTGACTCAACGAACAACACTAATAAGCTAAAGCTAGAGCGCATCCAAAACGCAAGTATCCGGGCAGCCACAGGCGCGCTCAGAGAATCCCCCATCACCAGCTTGTTAGTGGACAGTGGGCTGTGCCCTCTCCAAACAAGACGCCACTCCCAGCTTATCTCTTACTATATCAAGGTCCAATCTACCGAAAATCACCCGGCGAAACAATGTTTCGCCCACCCTGGACGTGTATCAAAAACTAATCGGACAACCTGGCCTCCATTTAAGAATAGAGTAGCTAAGACCCTGGAAACCCTGAACCTTGCGATTCCAGAAGCAATAGGCAAACCCCCACTCTCCCGCTTTTGGACTCGCAAACAGCCCAAAGTCGAGTTTCTTTTCACCACACGCAAAGACAACCTCACCACAGAGGAGATCTCCCAGAAATTCTTAGAGTTCCAGTCTAACAACACTGGCAAAACCTTCATTTTCACCGACGGCTCTAAAATAGGCGAAAAAGTAGGCCTCGGCATCTGGGGGCAAAATATTTGCCTCCAAAAACGACTTCCGGACAACTGCTCAATCTTTACTGCCGAGGCTGTCGCCATTCTAGATACACTAGTCCAGATTAGAACCCTAAATATTAATTCAGCCGTCATCTGTTCAGACTCTAAATCTGTCTTGCAAGCTATCAATAACGTAGTCAACCCCAGCCATCACGTAATAGCAGACACCCAGAAGGGTATCGACGATATCCCAGATGTCTCCTTTCTTTGGATCCCAGGCCACTGCAAAATTCTCGGAAATGAAAAAGCCGACGAACAGGCCAAAAAGTCTCTTGAACTCAGAGAGGTCGCACCTCTCAAATGGTCCGGAGACGATAGCAAAGCTCTCCTCCAGAACCATATCCGGAAGTACATCCAAAATGACTGGACCACTAACCACAGCGCCCATTTATTCCATATCAAGCCTAACATCGGCTACTGGCCCAGCTCCAACCAAAACAGTCGTCGGCGTGAGGTCATCCTGACCAGGCTCAGAATCGGACACACCAAATTAAATGCCTATGGGCGTGTAGGTACCTGTGGTACCTGCTCTGCCATGGAAAATCCCTACCATATCCTCATCGACTGTCCCCAGCACGACGCCCATAGGCAGCCCATGCTAGATTATTGCCGCATCAGAAACATCCCAGTAAACCTTTCCACTCTTCTCGGCAATGATCACCCTGAGCTGTTGGACAAGCTCTTTACATTCCTGAAGGCTTCTAGGCTCGAGAGCTTTATCTGAACGTCTATGGTGGCAGGTATGGAAAATACCTGCATCCGAATAGCACCCCTCATATTAGAAATAACAATTACACTAGAAACGTCCCTCTGACAAATTTAAACAATAGGCGCTTCAAACTAGGTTTTAACTGTCTGGTCCTAAGGTATGGTAGACTCAGAATAACTCCCACCCTAGGAAAAAAACAAAAAAAACAAAAAACAAAACCAAAAAAAAGGTTCAACTAACCAACTAACCCTACCTAACCATCCGTTCATATTTGCTAACCAACTAACCCTAACTTAAGGACTACTAACTATACTAACCACGTCTAAGACTAACAACTAACCAACTCCCACCCCTCCCTAACACTCTATCTGTTCTATTACCCTTCTCTCTTCCTGTATGCGGCGGCTACCCAGCCAGAGAGGGTGCTGTAACCTCACCTCCTGGTTGCAGGATAAAGACCCGCGGCATCACGTCATGGTGCTTGCGGGCATTTCTAATAACCCAAAATTATTCTTTTTCAATGGAGGAACTCGAGTAACGTAAGCAAACAGTTATTCGATAACAAGGAACAAAATTCAAAAAACTAATCTTTACGCTGGCAAGACTCTTCACGTACCCTTTTAAATCCTACCTGTGCCCCAGGCTCGGCATCTCTGCCGTAGCAATCCCCTTCCCTCGCAAGTGTTGCTACACTTCGCGACCCATTCCTTGAAATAAGATTTGTCCCTTTGTTCTGCGACATTAAAGTAAACACCCCTCCCGAAAAATTCTCCCCCACACTTTAGAGGCGGGCAAAGGTGCTTTGCACAGAACGCCTTATAAAAAGCCCTTAACTAACTAACTAACTAAGCAAGCAATTAAAGATCCTTGACTTCTTTAGAATTTAATTTTACAGCAGACGAAGTCAAACGCTTTACTTGAATATCAAACGTCATTAAATTATCGGTTTCTGAACACCAACTACTTGAGGAAGGTTCAAAGTGTACCATTCAGAAATGCCACTGTTCTGTTTGCTCAGTCAGCAAAATCGACGAACTGCTTACTTAGAAATTAGAGGAATAATCAGCTTCCATTCATGATACTTAACAAAAATATATCAAAGGCTCAAAGCAGACGCATATTCAGACATTGGAACCTGAGTGCCCGTCAGTACAGAAGAAGAAAGGTAGGATTTGGCAATGTTTGAAACCAGGCTGATTTTCTAATCTCACCTTTCCACGTTTTCAGTGACGTTCGTCTGGTACCTACGGATTATGATTTATCACTTTTGACATTTTCCAGAGTTTTGGGCGTAAGCTGGTTATTCATAGCATTCTGAACCATGATGCCTACAACCTGAGTACTTGCCTATAATAAGATGCCTAGAAGATGATGCCTAGAATCGAGTACCTGCCTGAGTAGATGCCTAGAATGAAATACCTGCTTACACACCAGTCTTGACCAGAGACCATGCCAATGCCATCATTTGCTTCACATTTACAACTGTTCTTTGACCTTTAAAGGGAATGTGGCACCTTGGTCGAATCCTGGAATTTAGTGAAATTAGGCGTACTCTAAGCCAAAAATAATGAAACCACTCATGATTTCTGTAAAAAATGTACAATAAGCTCAATATTTTGTTTTTAAAAATACTCCTCTAGAAAAATAAATAAATATCAGCCTGTGGATGATGTCACAATCTGGCAACCACTACCATGCTTGAAACGCTTCAAGGGCTTCGATTGGCTGATGCTCATCGTGACGTCAGCATAGGTCGTCACACCAACAGCTCACAACAATGGCCGCCCGGGCGACGGGCTGTTGGGGGCTGGTGTCAGGTATGTTTTAGCTTTTTTCTACGGAAATATCGAGTCCCAAGACAAATGAAATATGGAGTACCGGGTTTTCCGATTTGCTTTACAACTTGGCTATCTCAGTTAAAATCACGTTGTGAAGGTGCCACATTCCCTTTAAATGTCTTTCTGGTCTGTCATTGTCAGTTTAAAGGTTTTTGCCAGTTTTTGCCACTTTTCCTGGTAAATACCGGTATTTACCAGTTTATGCCACTGACTGGCATAAACCTAGTTTTTACCGGTATTTTGCCAACCCTGCACAGTAGGTATAGTCATTGATGTGGCTGCTTACTACAGATTCTGAACACTGCCACCACAGGCTGTGGCCAGAGACTGCTATGCTTATCCCACCTGCCTATGCTGATGTCTGCTACTGGTGGAAAGTAGTTTTACCAGGGGCCTGTTCCAGCACCTCTTTAAACCTGATCTAACATCAAAGCTTCTCCAACTTCCTCTCGCCCGGTACAGCGCCTCCTTAAACTTCCTCAAAGCTCGTCTAAACTCATCTCAAATCTAATCCAACCTCCTCTCAAACGAAAGGTGGTTTTTCAGAGCAGGTTAGAGGAGGCTCAATTGTGGCGCATGAATTTCAATTGAGAAACTAAAATAAGTTGTTTTACAGAGAGAAACAACGTTTGTGGGCAGCTAAAGGTTTTGATTCCGTTGTTTTTCTGCATATCATTTTGACTGAACTACATTAGATGAGCATCAGAGGCCTTAATCAAATTTGATTAGTTTCTTTGCTCTGCCACGCCCGCCATATTGGCGCTGATCAGGCGTAATCAGCTGATATCTCATCCCAAATCGTTTCAGCGGACACCGGTTTTTGCGCCTGCTCCGACTTACTCTAAGCTACTCTTATCTTTTTTGTAAAGAGGCGCTGGAACTAACCCCAGGGTTGGAATATTTGCTCGAAAAAGGAGTGTCTGCCACCAACTGGTTTTAATTGACAAAAAGTGAAAAAGAACTGCGAGACTGAATTTCTCATTTTTTGGCACAGCTTTTGGCATATCCAATAGATTTTGCAGACAACATGCCTAGTGTGCAAAGTATGGCACTTTCGACGAGACCTTGTCAGTGTGAGTGCCCTTCGAGACAGGAGCATGTTCTCAGCCAGTGGCAGATATAAGGGAGCTACGATGGCTCAACCCCCTCCCCCCCGAAATTTACGAGTGCCTATAGTTAATACATAAGCGGAGGCTGATCTGAGGCAAAGGCCCTAGCCCCCTCCGAAATGAAGTCCTGGATCCGCCGCTGCTTTCAATCCTTTATTTTATAACCGGGTGATGTCATAAGCGTGCTTCGGCACTGTAATTAAGGGGTTTCACGCAGGTGCAGTTCTTTCGCAGCCCAATGAATAGTACTAGTATCTTCGGTATACATTCGGTTTCAAGACCGAATATACAAAAATTCACCCAAAGACGGATCAGAGAGACAAGACTTACGTTCACCCGGGTTTGGCGTTGGCAGAAACAGGTCAGGCAAGATGCAAAGTATCAAAAGTTGAGAAACACATATACTGGTACATGGTTCCCAGACATTTGCAAAAATGAATCTTACCCCACTATTTCCCTTTCTTTCTTTCATCTCTGATGACTTTTTGCATTGTGCCATATATCCCAGGAAGGGGCGAAATTTCCGCCCCTCCCCGTGACAGGAAAACGGACTTCCAGAAGTCTGACAGAGCAGGGGTCATACCCTTTGCCTAAATTGGTAGCGGCAGAAAATAGAGAATGCCAATCTCGCAAGGAATAGGCGGATCCAGGGGGAAGAGCACATGCCCCCATCCAATTGATCTTCGACGCCCCTTTGAAATTTCGGATCTCTCCCTAAAAGGTCGTTCCCGGGATGCGAGTATCAGCGCCCTGCGGTAGGATTTGGCACCAACTTGGTAGGTTTTGCCAACCAAAATTGGCGCCCGCTGATCCGGATGCCCCCATCACCCCAATTGGAAACCCTAGATCCTACTATAAGAAGATGGATGGGATCACTAGTCACAACCCTTCCCTCAAATGCATCGCTCGGCATCCCCAATCCATTGTTTACCCCCCTCCCCCTCCCGTCCCCTTCCTCATATACACATAGACATACAATGAGCCTTCCAGGTCAGATGAAGGCCACAAATCTCCTCCCTCAGTATGCACACGCCTCATAAATCTCTCAACAAAGTGAAGAAGTGAGATTGACTCACGACTTTGGTCACAGGAGTGAGCCTTGGACCACGCCGTGCGTCACTGGTAGTGACCCAGCTCTGCCTCCCTGGATCTTGTGAGTCCTATTTGATAGCCAGCGCTTGAACCAGTGTTTGTCTATGCCATACCACCCTAGCTTCTGGGGTAGGCGCGAGTGTTCCACGCTGTCAAACGCGCGCGATGTGTCAGCTGTTAAGAGGGTAGTGACGTGTCCTTGATTCATGCTGTCGGAGATGAAATTAACCGTTTCTAGCATTACTGTTTCAGTTGAATGTCCCGATCTGAAACCGTGCTGGTTATCGCACTGTATGTGGTTTTTCTCGAGATAGGACGATAGTTGGAGATATACTACCTTCTCGCACAGTTTGCTAACCACACTAAGGATAGAAATTGGCCGGAAGTTCCCGGGATCACTGCGGTCGCCTTTTTTGTAGAGTGGGATCACTTAGGCCTCCTTCCACTGTGGAGGTACCTCGCCAGTACGCAGTGAACAGTTGATGACGTTTTGAAGATGTGGACCAACAACTGCGAAAGCTGCTCTTAGCATCTGGATCGTAATGCCATCATTCCCACGCGCACGTGAGCTGCCCATGCGTTTCAGTGCATTCCATAATTCGGGAAGGGTGACAGGTTGCACTCGGAAGGCGTCAGAGCAAACTCTTGGAGGTCTTGGTCTTAGCGTCACCCCTTGAGGCACAGCGGAAAGCGCTGCTGCGGCATCCGCGCCAGCTTCGACAAAATGATGGCTTAGTTTGTCTGCCCAATCACGGTCACTGAGATGGAGTGGCTCGGTCTTTGGCTCAGGTTTCTTAGATGCCAGGAAGTATTTTCTTATGTCGGTCCATGTTTTTGAGGAGTCACTTCGGATAGAGTTGGCGAAATACTCAGAGCTGGCCTTGAGCAGGGCTTTTTTGACGGCATTTCTGCATTCACGATAGGCTTGTAGTTTCTCTATGTCTCTACGGTCTCGGTCTCTCGCTTCCCTGGCTTGGGCCCGCCGAGTCATGCACTCCCTCAGCTGTTCGTTGTTTCTAAGTCAGGGAGCGGATGGATGCCTTAACCGTATGGTTTTAAGAGGCATGTGCTTGTCAATTTGGGGCTGCATACTTCGTACCAGGCGTTCCATTTTTCAGTGACAGTTTCAGTCTGGTAAAGTTGGCTCCAGTCTGCCTCAAGGAGGTCCAGACAGAGGGCGTCGTAGTTTACCCTCCTGGTGGGGCGGATGGTGATCGTCTCTGCCTGTCGGCGTACCCGTTTCATATCGATGTTATCTGCAACTAGGTCGTGATCACTGATGTTGCACTTGATGACCTGAGGGTCGTGAACTAGATCTGGTCTACTTGTAACAATATGATCGATTAGTGTTGATGTTGTATCTGTGGTCCGGGCTGGTGAGGATATCAGTTGCTGAAGGGTAAGCTCTTCCAGTATCTGCTTGTATTTCCGGACTCCTGCTACTCCAGGTTTTAGTAGGTCTAGATTCATGTCACCAAATACATAAAGAGGATACTTTGTCAGCAAAAAGGTGAGCTGATGATGAAGATCATCCAAAACGGTAGAGGTACTTGAAGCAGGGGGTCGGTATAGAATTCCCAGGATGAAAGGTGAATTACAGTTAAACTGCAGCCATAAAGCCTCTAGAGTAGAGCCAGTTGAAGGTACCATCAGCACATCTGCCTTCATCCAGTCTCTATATATGACACACACTCCACCTCCATGCGACGGACGGTCGCGTCGCTCCATGACATAGCCGGGGAAAGTCAGGTATTTACTATCGACTTGGTCGCTTAAGAATGTCTCTCCAATGCAGAGAATGTCCAGATCGGTGTTTGCCAACAATATTTTTATGTCATCTATTGATGGTAGCAGGTGACAAACGTTCAGATGAGCCACTCTGATTTGGCAATCTGGCTGCGCTGGTACAGGGGCATGTCTGTCGCAGTTGCGTGTTATCGGTCGGGACGCTTGGATTCGTTCAGGTGTCGCGAGTATTCGTGGTCGATATTCAGCTTTGAGGCGGTCGCGGTATTTATTCGTAGGTCGATGATTGGTGATGACAGTCATGCTTTGTTCCTTTTGTTTTGGTTCTAGTTTTTTCAGCTCATCTAAGGTATAAGTGATAAATGCACGACACATGTTTCTTGCACAACGAGGACTACTGGTTCTTTTTGCATGTGCAAAAAGGAAATTATTTTACTCCAGCCGAAGATCACTCTTCAAGACGTCACGTTTTTGCGAAAAACTTGAGTCGGGCTTGTGCGACGTAAGTGAAGAAATGAAGACAAACATGGCGCGGTAGAGTGAACGAAGTCAGTAGCGGTTTTGAGACGGAGCTTTCGTTACCTGTTCGGTGGAGGTGCCGTTGAAGTGGGTGAAAGTTTTTCCTCTTGTGCAGCTTTATAAAAACACTAAGATATATAAATACACGATCAGCACATATAAGCAAGATTAAAAAACGCATTAAACACTATTTTAACACAAGACGAGTCATATTTCCAAACATAGGCGGATCCAGGATTGCCGATCGGGGGGCACCTTCCCGGGGGGCGCCATCCGGACCAGGGGGCGCCACTTATGACCGGCAAAAGCTATCAAGTGGGCGCCAAATCCTATCGGTGGGCGCCGACTTTCGCATCCTGGGGGGGGGTGGGAAGCGACATTTCAGGGGGCGCCATCGACCTTTCAGGGGGCGCCGAGGGTCGATCGGGGGGGCACGTGCCCCCCTTGCCCCCTGGATCCGCCTATGTTTCCAAACGTTTAAAGCAAGAAACAAGGAGCGATGATTAAGACGGCCGACCTACTCTACCGCACTCGGTAGAGTCGGTACCGCACTCGGTAGAGGGTAACCTCCATCCGATGATTATACATGGCTTTCATTTGAGTCTTAGACAAGCCATCACCATTGCAATGACTTAGACATTGCTTAGATGCCACACAAGATAAAAATAGCCAAAACAAAGGTAAATAGTTCACTAGCAGGACATGTAGGTGCCGTAATTTCTGAATTAAAAAAGACCAAATGCGTGAAGTGAAAGCATGCATCTCTCCGCCGAGTGTAGTGCCTCGTCGTCCATTGCAATAAATAAACATTGAAATCAATCAAACCAAAAGCGCCGTGTTCGCCGCCATCGAGCAGAGCCCATATCTAAACTAGATTTAGAAGAATCTACTATTTTCTCCTAAAATACAACTGGAGAACAATGCTCAAATATTTTTATTTGCATTTAAGAATATATTTTCGATTGTTTTGCTCATTTACTTCTTTAAAATAATAACTTGAAGACAAAACTTTGTTTTTATGGTAATCTAACCTCAAATCATTAAAATAGGTTCATGGCGCACATACTAAACTTTGGTGTACCCGTCCTCTATTACCCTGGATACAATGTCTGGATTCTCAAATTTGTTTCCAAATCTTCAAACTTCTCTCATCTTGTTAGTTATATCTTATATCTTATATATATATATATATATATATATATATATATATATATATATATATATATAGTTATATCTCACATAGTTGGCTTTTGGTAGAACATGAAATTAAAATGAGCGAAAGCTTTCAGTGATAGTCCCGCCGAACGAAGAGTTTTCCTCTGACCGCCTCTTACCGCTTTCCTCTTTTCTCTTACCGCCATTTATCCCAACGGATAGTTTCAAACTACTGTGTCCCAAGACTTTGCCACGCTGCCGGGCGTGATGGTATAGCGATGTTGCTCTGTGCTGCAAGTGCAGATGTAATATAACCAAATCAATTACGGCGATGGGCAAGATACATATGCAGATCCAGGATTGCCGACCGGGGGGGGCCACCATCCGGACTAGGGGTGCCACTTTTGACCGGAAAAAACCTATCAGGTGGGTGCAAAATGCTATCGATGGGCGCCGATTTTCGCAAGCTGGGAGGGAAGCGACATTTCAGGGTTTCACCATCGACCTTTCAGGGGGTGCCGAGGGTCGATCGGGGGGGCATTAGGGCTGCCCATTTTACTTGCACCCGCAGGTTTCCAAAATAGTCCACCAGATTCCCATTATTTGGCCTAAATGCTACTCAGAACCGGTCTTGTTTTCTTCCAGACTAAAAAAACTGACCATGCGCAGCGAGGTTGAAGATATCCCCTACATTGCACTAATACCCCAATCTATGTATACCATGAAACATAAGCTATCAAATATGTCTAGCAAAAAGACTAATAGTTATATTCACGCACCTCGTTTATTGCGCTTCATTGAGTACGGATGCGACAAGAAGCTTTATGTGTAACACAGTACCAAAGCACAGTCATTCACAAGAAGCATTGATGATTCTCCCTTCACAATACCTCCAGCCGACGACACCACCGGCACCGCCGGTCTAGATTCTCGGGTTAGACCTTAAAGTGTTTAATAGGGTGCAAACCTTTAAACTTCAACTTCCAGTAGTTTTTGTTTGTCAATGTCTTCTTGATGAAGTTGGCATATACCTTCCAGAACATCTCCATACCCTGCAGCAGTTTTTTTCTTCTAAGCCTGACTTTCCTGGTAAGAATCTTGCTGTATTTTGTGATGGTGCAGCAGCACCTCTCGGTCAGGTCGTTGGTCGCTTTGACATTCCGCACAAACTCCTCAGTTTCCTTGTACTGGTGGTTCTCGCCTCACAACTTGGAATCCCTCGCCAGTTACTTGTGGTCGACTCCCAAGGATGGCGAAAAGCATAAAGAATTTGATGATGATTAAAATTTTAGGGCACTGCAGCTGCAGAGGCTATACATGCCCGAAATATAGCCTCTGCAGCTGCAGTGCCCTAAAAGAATTTAGGATCGCACAGGTCGGCCAGTTCAGTCTTGGAGGCAGGGGCGCAGCCAGAGCTTTGGTATGGGGGCACACCAATTTTGAGGGGCACCCCGGGGAAAAAGGGCACTTTTTAACATAACCTAAAAAACTTCTATATCTTTGTTCATATCATTTTTTGGGCATCCTTGGTTCAATAAAAATGCAAATAAATCGTTGAAGGGGAAGGAAAACGCGATTAAAACCGAAAATAGGAAAAAATATTACCAAAATGTCATGGAAGTAGCCAAAACACAACTGTTTTGGATAGATTTAAGGACAAATCAGCCAACTCATGCAAGCACTTAACATCAGAGAAATCACCGAAGCATGTGATATCTGTTACAATGTGCAGGCTAAGGCATATTGGAGTCGAAAATTCATTTGTTATGCCCACTGGTTTTGTCGTGACGAGTGAGCCCTCGCTGAGCGCGGATTAAGTTCCTTGCCTCCCACAATCGCCGTGGGACGAGGAGTGGCATAGTGTCTTTGGAAGAACACATTTTTGCTGCAGGAAAAATTTGGGAGATACGATTTGAACGCGTTTATTAAGTTCCATATTCTCAAGAATCGGTCGCAGTTAAGAGTAATTAAAAGGTGAACAGGCCGGTGGTTTGGATGGGGATGGTGTGACAGGGCTGAAAATTGTGAAAACTAGTTATTCATTTAAATTAATTAGTAGAATTCCTGGTTTAGGGGACTGTGCTCTGAGCTCAGGGGCACATCCCTTCCCAGAATTCACCAGTGTAATAAGCAATTTATATAACCTGGGGTGCTTAGGTATCACAAACCGTTTTAGAGATTCCTCATTCCTCGTTAGCTCCGTTTTACAAGGGGAGTTTCCATTGTGTTTTTATTCTCCATCTACTCAAAACCAGCTCTGGGGCCCCCAAGTGTGGATTAGAGGCCTCCAGAGGAGCTTCCCCCATCCCCCAGTAGTGCCTCCAGGGACTAGACTAGCTCAGTGACCCCGCCCCGAGATGATGGGAGTTGGCCTTGTGTTCTTATTACCTGTCTATTCAAGACCACCTCAGGGGCCCCTGATGTAGATAAGGGCCACAGAGCAGCCCATGCTTCACCCAGGGACTAGACTAGCTCATTGGTCCCAGAAATGAGGTCATCAGACTAGCTCAATGGGCCACAGATAGGCTCATAGGGCCTTAAACCAGTTCAAGAGGTCCCAGAATAGTTTAAGGCGCCAGATCACCTCAGGGGGCCCCAAGCCAACTTAAGGGGTTCTCACAAGCTCAGCGCCCAGACCAGCTCAGGGTAACCTCAGAACCTAGATCCGCTCTTGGGCCCCAGATCAGCTCTTGGGGCCCCAGATCAGTTCAGGGGCCTCAAGTCAGCACAGGGGGCAAGTTCAAGGCAGGGGCACTAAATCAGCTCAGGGATCCCTCACCAGCTCGGGGCCCAATCCGTTCAAAAGACCCAGAGCTGCTCAGGGGACACCAGATGCCCATAGGGCACCAGATCACCTTCGGGGACAAACAATCAGATCAGTGGTCCCCGACCAGCTCGGGAATATCAGATCAAGTCAGGAGGCACTTAATTAGCTCAGGAGCCCCATACCATCTCAGAGGCCCTCATCAGCCTCTGTGGGCCCAGCTCAGCTCAGGGCTTTAGAGCTGCTCATGGAATCACGTAAGGAGGCCCAGATCAGCTTAAAGGGCACCAGATTAGCTCAGGGAGCACCAGACTAGCTCAGAGGGCATCAGATGGGCTCAGGAGGCACCAGATCGACTCAGGGGCATTCGTGCAGCTCAGGTGGCACCAGATCGATCCGCTCGGGGGCTAGATCAGCTCCCAGCCCCCAGACTATGGCAGGAGCCTAAATAAGCTCAGGGAGCAACATAACAGCTCAGAGGACACAAGGTGGGCTCAGGGCTCACCAAACCAGCTCAGGGGGGCACCAGGCCATCTAAGGAGACATCAATAATCAGCTGAGGGGGCACCTAATCAGCTGAAGAGGCACCATATTATCTGAAAGGAACGATCGGACACCGGGCCAACCATGTGCATCAGCACAACACCAGGAATGCTGGTCAATGGACCTCGCCGCGGATCCGAACAGAGGCTGGTAGGAGACGTCTGTGTTTCAGAGGTGTAACCCTGCTGAACAGAACGGGACTGGTGCCTGGTTCACCGCAGTTTAAGGCGCAGCTCAAGGAAATGTTACCATATCTTTTAAATCAGTGATGGTGGCCGGTTCAAGGGAACGCAGTTTTAGGCGTTGTTTAAAGTTTTTACATTTTTTAGCGTTCTTTTATCGGTCTCGTTTTGATACTTTTTTGCTTTACAATTGTTAAGCTTCTCAACACGGCAGATTTTATGAGTGATGGTGTGCGTGTGTCTGTCGAATTTGACCTGTTTGTTTACTTTTTAATAACTGACGTGAATGGGTGAAAAACCATGCATGATGTGGACCCTATTCGAATAGATATGTATCTGTATATGTATATTGACTTAGAAGACAGAATCAACTTGGGAAGGCATGAGATCAGCTCAGGGGGCCCGAATCAGCTCAAGGGGCACTAAATCAGCTATTAGGGCACCAAGCAAGCTCGGAGGCATTAGACTAACTCAGAGAGTATTATATAGGTTCAGAAGGCACACTTATTTGCTAAGTGGGGCACTCGATTGACTAAGGGGCACCAGATCAGCTTAGAGGGCAAGTAATCAGCTCAAGGGGCCAAGACCAGCTGAGAGGCCACGAGATGAGCTCAAGGAGCACCAGATTAGCTTCACCCGTACGATTATTGGCGACGATGAGGCATGAGGTGGACACATACTAGGTGCCCATACTCTTCCCGGGTGCTTGGAAAGGCGACAGAATGCCCTAGCTGACCGAAAAGGTATTAAGTTGTCCAACAATAGTTTCAATCGCTACATGCGGTAAAGTTACATCTAGGTTCAACGGCGTAGGGCACTAAATTTCGAGCGGCACGGCCCAAATTGGGTACACCACCTGGCAATCAAAAGGGCACCCCGGCAGTGATGGGGCACGTGCCTGATGGGCCCCCCTGGCTGCACCCCTGAACAGTAGATCAACTCCGGGAGGCATCAAATAAGCTCAGGGGGTCCGGATCCGCTCATGGGGCACTAAAACAGCTAAAAAGACACCAGACAAGCTCGGAGACATCAAACTAACTCAGAGAGTATTATATAGGTTCAGAAGGCACTCTTATTTTCTCAAGGGGGCACCAGATTGACTACGAGGGCACCAGATCAGCTCAGAGGGCACATGATCAGCTCCAGGGGGCACCAGATGAGCTCCGCCCGTACGATTATTGGCGACGATGAGGCATTATCTAGAAACGGATTACGTGCCTATACTCTTCCCGGGTGCGTGGAAAGGTGACAGAATGCCCTAGCTGACCAAAAAGGCACTTAATTGTCAAACAATAGTTGAAATCGCTAAATGCAGTCTAGTTCCATCTAGGTTCAACGACGTAGGGCACTAAATTTCGAGCGGCACGGCCCAAAGGGGGTAAACCACCTGAAAATCCAAAGGGCACCCGGCACCGATGGGGGCACGTGCCCCCTGTGCCCCCCTGGATAGTAGATAAACTCCGGGAGGCATTAAACAAGTTCAGGGGCCCGGATCAGCTCAAGGGGCACTAAAACAGCTAATAGGGCACCAGGCAAAGCTCGGAGGCATCAGGCTAACTTATTGAGCATTATGTAGGTTCAGAAGGCACAATTATTTTCTCAGGGGGGGGGGCACCAGATTTACTACGAGGGCATCAGATCAGCTCAGAAGGCACCGTGATCAGTTCCAGGGGGCACCAGATGAGCTCCACCCGTACGATTATTGGCGACGATGAGGCATTATCTGGAAACGGATTACGTGCCTATATTCTTCCCGGGAGCTTGGAAAGGGGACAGAATGCTTTAGCTGACCAAAAAGGCACTTAATTGTCATATAGTAGTTGAAATCGCTAAATTCGGTCTAGTTCCATCTGGGTTCAACGGCGTATGGCACTAAATTTCGAGCGGCACGGTCCAAAGGGGGTACACCACCTGGCAATCAAAAGGGCACCCGGCACCGATGGGGGCACGTGCCCCCTGTGCCCCCGGCTGCGGACCTGGACAGTAGATAAACTACGGGAGGCATTAAATAAGTTCAGGGGGCCCGGATCAGCTCAAGGGGCACTACAACAGCTAATAGGGCACCAGGCAAGCTCGAAGGCATCAGACTAACTCAGAGAGCATTATATAGGTTCAGAAGGCACAATTATTTTCTCAGGGGGGCACCAGATTGACTACGAGGGCATCAGATCAGCTCAGAGGGCACATGATCAGCTCCGGGGGCCAAGACCAGCGCTCAGGGGGCACCAGATGAGCTCCGCCCGTACGATTATTGGCGACGATGAGGCATTATCTGGAAACGGATTACGTGCCTATACACTTCCCGGGTGCTTGGAAAGGCGACAGAATGCCCTAACTGACCAAAAAGGCACTTAATTGTCAAACAATAGTTTAAATCGCTAAATGCAGTCTATTTCCATGTAGGCCCAATGGCGTAGGGCACTAAATTTCGAGCGGCACGGCCCAAAGAGGGTACACCACCTGGCAATCAAAAAGGGCACCCTGGCACCGATGGGGGGGCACGTGCCCCCTGTGCCCCCCCTGGCTGCGCCCCTGCTTGGAGGTGAGCTCTTTGAAGCTGGGCTTCTCGAGGGAGTAGTGCTCAGGGCAAGTGTTGGGCAGGCAAGGCTGGTATACCGCCGAGCCAGCCAGCAGCCTCGCCCACAACCCCCTTTGCAATATTCCCTCGAGAAGCTCACCTCCAAGACCGCAATGGCCGACCTGTGCGGCTCCAACTCATTCATGCTCTTCACCATCTTCAAAATCGATCACACGTGGCTGGTGATGGATTCCAAACTGTGGGGTTAGGACCAGCAGTACAAGGGAACGGAGGAGTTTGTGCGGAATGTCAGAGTGGCCAACGACCTGACCGAGAGGTGCTGCGGCACCATCACAAAGTGCATCAAGATTCTAACTGGGGAAAACCAGCTCATAAAAAACTGCCAGGGCGCGGAGAAGTTCCAGAATGTGCATCCCAACTTCACCAAAAAGACACCGAACAACAAAAACTACTGGTAGTTGAAGTTCAAAGGTTGCACCGTATTAAACACTTGATATCTAAACTTAAAATCTACCCCGGCGGTGCTGGTGGCGTCGGTGGCTCGGAGGTATTGTGAAGGGAGAATCACCAATGCTTTTTGCGATTGACTGACTTGGTACTGTGTTACACGTGAAGCTTCATTCGGACGCTATGAAGCGCAATAAATGGGTGTGTCTATAAAATTGATAGTCTTTTGCTAAACATATTTGATAGTTCATAGGTTTCATGGTCTAGTTTGGAGTATTGCATAGTGATGCAGCGGGTCTAAATAGCAGGATGAAACCCTTAAAAGTGACTGTTTAGAAATGATATCAAATGGATATAACACGTTTAAGAATTCATTGGAACACGGGAAACATTGCTTTCTTCCTTCATTTACCGTGCCACATCGATTTCAAGGCTGCTGAAACATGCCAATTCTTCCATATCATTACATAGGGCAATCTTACTAAAAAAACAATGGCATGATTCCAAACAAGAATCGCAAATACTAAAACCTAGCCATCAGTGCATTGTTACCGTTCAGATTTCTGTGGCCTGGTCACAGCAATACGGATCTAGCTGGTCACAACAACATTGTGAGACCGTTTTAATAACGGTGTGTTTTGGAAATGAAATCCCACCCAAAACATGTTTTCTTTAAACAGAAAAAAATTTACTATCAAGAACAGCCGGAAAATTGTAGCGAATAATTGAGGGAGTGTCATCTATAGTCTTTGATAATGGAATTATCAGGTTGGCATCCCGCAACCGAAAACACCTTATGACGGTTTTAGTCCTACTGATAATTAGCGGAGGACTAACATCGTGAACTTGTTTTGGGTCGTTGCATGCCAGCCTGATACTGTAGCCATTTAAATACTATAGATGGTAAAAACTGGCGATTTTACATATCTGTGTACGTAATAGCACGTAACATAGCATTAACTGCAGTTGTCGATATGCTCCAAATCAAACACGTTTCCGTATAAATCATAAGTTTTACTCAGCTTATTGCTTTTGGTCAGATTTTCTGGCTTTGTAGTCATTTGAATCTATTGTACTGAGCATTAGAGCCATCAAATACCCTCAATAGTCTCTGTGGTGGAACTGAAAATAAGAGTCAGCAAAGAACAATTGTGATGTTTTCATGCGTGACCAAAGCGTGATTTGACGGAAACCTGAATTAAAAACACAAGTATGTTTTGTGTTTGTTTGTACCATTCATCGAAAAGCCTTCTAATTAATTAGAAATTGATATTCTATCATTATAAGTCCTGGATTAGAAAAGACCATTACCCATAGGCGGATCCAGGATCACCGATCGGGGGGGCTCCTTGCTGGGGTGGGGGCTGCCATCCAGACGAAGGGTGCACCACTTTTGGCCAGAAAATCGTATCAGATGGACGCGAAATCCTATCGCGGGGCGCTGATTTTCGCATGGGGGGTTTGGAAGCGACAGTTCAAGGGGGCGCCATCGACCCTTTACTGGAGCGCCGTGACCATTTTAAAGGGGGCGCCGAAGGTCGGTCGGGGAGGGCACCTGCCCCTCTTTGCCTGCCCCTGGATGGATGGCACCTGCCCCAGGCGGTTACCAACTTGCAGTGATGTTTCTATGGCATCAATTAATTATAATTTGTCGAAATCTGGAATCTGAATCTGATATTTTGTGTTTGTATTCAAACCATTTCGCCACCAACCTTCAATTGAAGTAAAAATCATCATTCTATCGTCATAAGTTCTTTAATTAAAAGTGATTATCACCAGTATACGATTAATATATTTTACTGACATCACTAAATGGTCATTGGTCGAAAGCCCAATATCGAAACCATCATTGCGTGCTTGCTTGAACCACCCAATAGAAAGCCTTCATTTGAAGCAAAAAATTATCGTTCCATCGTAAATAGTTTTTGAGTTAGAGGCTCCAACCCGTTTTCTTCTGGTCTCCTGCACCACTGTGTATTGGTACGATATAAGGGCTATGTTCACCCCCGCTGCGCACGGTCAGTTTTTTAGTCTCGAGGAAACCAAAACCAGTTCTGAGTAGCATTTTGACCACATAATAGGAATCTGGTGGACTATTTTGCAAACCTGGGGGTGCCAGTAAAATGGGGAGCCCTAGGGGGCATGTACCCCCATTTCCCCTGGATCAGCCTATGGCAAGATATCATTCAAAAAATAGAAAACCCTTGTATTAAGAGAGGAAATGGAGTCAAGTAGACATCAGCTCCGGCAAAAAAAAGTTTGTATTGTTGAATATTGCTACAATAGTGGTTCGTTGGTTGGACCCAAGGTCCTCAAAGATGGAACCTGAATGGGTGGGGAGGGAACAGGCCAGCTGAAGGAAGTGGTGGTAAGGCGAAAGCTTTCAGGGTTTGGGGCATACTCGTGTCCAGGGGGCAAAGGTGGCACGTGCCCCCTCCCCCGATCGACTCTCTGCGCCCCTGAAATACCGCTTCCCACCCCACCCCATTCCCCCTCCCCTGAATGCGAAAATCGGCGCCCACCGATACGATTTGGCGCCCGTGCCTGATAGGTTTTCCGGCCAAAAGTGGCGCCCCCTGGGTCGGATGCACCCCCGATTGGCAATCTTTGATCTTCTTACTGTATGGGGGATGAATGAACGTTTATAACGACACTGGACAGGGATAAAAAGTAGGTAGGAATTGGTGCGTTTTTCTCCCTACAGTATTGCAGATTGGTGCGAATTTTTGGGGGCTGGCTTTGCGAGAATTCTGGATGGCTGGTGTGACTCGCCTGGCCTGCTGCCGTACTTTGCAGACTGGCAACATGCTACTAGGCGCACTCTATTTTCAGTGTCTTTGGCACATGATTTGTTATGATATATTCTGCCCTGAGCTTAACACTAGCCTCAGTTGGCCCCAAGCCACTTCGGCCATGGTGGGAATGTTCAACTACCCCTCCTTTAACGGGGCTCCTATACAGGATAGCAAAAACTGGGAATGCTGGTAAATAGCCCATACAAATTCATGGAGAAAATACATAGGTCAATTTTCGGCTCAGGCCAATATTGAGGTAGTTAAAGGTTTACGGAGGTGACATGTTTCAAGAGAAGAGTTTCAGGACTCTAGTGTGTGACAGAGTTGAGTTGGAATCATTTTTTAGGCACCATCTGCTTGCTTATATTACAGCAAATAGAATGATTTGTAATATGACTATACTAGGTCAAGGCCCAAAAATGACCTGAAGTGAGGTCAGGGCAAGGTCACTATCTGATCTACCATAGTCAATATGTGCACCGATTGACTTGCAATAACAATCTAAATGTAATGGTATAAAAATAAAAGCTTTGTCGCCATATCCTGCAAAGTTATTGACACAATTTTGAGAATCTGCTTAACCGTTTAGATGCCGAATTACCTTCCCGGCATGGCACGTGTCTGAAAATTTGGTCATTTGCTGTTTAATGGCTCCAGATATATTTCTATTTTCAAAATTCGGCAAAACAATATTTTTGATAGTTTTTTCTTGTGTTCCAAAAATGGAACATTGTCACCTAAAGGTACCAGATTGTTCAACTTCTGGTCTGGTCGGTTCCAAGCCTAGTGGGTCACAACGATCCTTTTTGGACTATTTGTGCTTACAATATTTTGTCTTTTGTTATATTTATTATTGTTTTTAAGGAACATTAGACATTAACTTGATCATACAAACAATTGTAGCAAATTTTAAATCATAACATAAAATGTCCTCTAGTCCCATGTACCCGGTTCTCAACTCTTTTCAAATATTTGCTCATCCGACGGTCTGCGCTTTGTCAGCGTCAGTTCACATGAATATAAAATTGTTTGACAAAGAAACTGTATTAAAATACAAATAGTTTATACCATTGAACAATGAACACTTATCAGGAACTGTTTTCCAAGTGATTGTCAACTTACATCGAACAATCACTGCCTGCTGCTAGTGCTGTGGTTGGAAACGCGAGCCAACAGCCGACAAGGATGCTACTGATGCATCGCCTCACTTGCCTCTGTCACTTGATGCTACCTCCTACTTAGTCGCTTTGACGCCGTGGTATGCAGCGAAACATGCCTCATAAAGCCTTTTGTCATAGATCAGACACTTTTTAGTGACATTCTTCTTACACTGGGCACATCGTCCTTGTGACGTGGACACGAGTGCGTGGTTCGCCTTCCGAGCTGACATTGGCAGGTAAGACTTCGGTCCTGGCTTCGGCGAC
Organism: Lepas anatifera; assembly: GCA_034440635.1. NCBI lineage: Eukaryota > Metazoa > Arthropoda > Thecostraca > Lepadidae > Lepas > Lepas anatifera. The sequence continues at coordinate 430,015 of JAOTON010000131.1, read as the reverse complement.
GTCATCAGAGTACCCCTGTTGAGCAGTGTCAGAGTGACATCACGGCGGAGGTCAATGTGAGCTACCTCGGGCTCGGTACCCCTGTGCAGCTAGCTCGAGCTAACAGTCAATTGCGCAGGAGGTACCCTGCGGCGACAGCGATGCTTAGTGCATTGGTGAAGAGGCTCCACCACAATTTGTGACTACGCAGCCTGGGCCGGTATGAGGAGAGATACTTGTCCAGATTGTCCACTCCTCCCATTCCGTTGTTTACCGGCGTAGAAGGAGCGGTTGTTGAATGGGTACCTCTGTCCCCGCCATCCTTGAGTACATCTTGCCCGGTGCCTCTGGTGACACACCGGAGTTGTTGGAAGCGCAGGTGACTACGCTACTGTCCTTCCAGCGACAGACGACGACGCGACCGTTGCAGCGGTAGTCATAGCTGCCTCGCTCCTGCTTCTTCAGCCCGTTCTGGTATTTTAGAGGGCACTTCCACGTTCTTCCTTCTCTCACTGTTCTAGTTGCCTTGAACCCCTCATCAGCAAGCCCTTCCAGCAGAGGCGTGGAAGTGAAAAACTTATCGAAAAAGTCTGAGTGTCTGCCCGGCCCCTTGACCACAGACAGCAGGTCTTTTACCACTCGACTTCCCAGTGACTGCACTGGTTGGCCCCCTTCCTTCCCTGCATAAAGCTGCATGTTGTACGGATAGCCGCCGGCAGCGCACAGCATCCAGATCTTAAAGCCGAACCTAATCGGTTTTGCTTTGATGTACATTTTGGCTGAATGGTGCCCATAATAGGGTACCATGGATTCATCGATGCTCAATTCCTGACTAAAAACATGAAACTGCTGTAGCTGCAGCAAAAGCGCGTCGAAGAGGCGTCGCACCTTCGCCATCTTGTCGCCGGCTGGCAGCTCCTGGTTATTGACTAGGTGGAAGCAGCTCTTCAGGTCTCTGAACCTCTGGCGAGAAATGATGGTCGCGACGACCTACACGGTCATGCCTGATGCTGTGCTCCAGCACCACTCCTCTTTTGGGACCTGATGGCACCCGCTTAGATAGTGGAAATATAAGGACCAAAGGGTGCTCTGAGCTCACGGGTAATGCCCACACACCCAGCACACCCGCCTGGCTACGGGCCTCCGGCGAAACTTTGCTATATCAAAGACTCGCGGTGGCCGCGGCAGCAACCAACAACCACCGAATTCCGCGCGCAGCAGTCGCTGGTAACCGTGAATTCAGCTCAGTGAAAGCCGCCAATGTTCCATTTTTGGAACATGAAATTGAAACTCAGTTTCAAAAGCTTTATGGGAAACAATGGAATTCGCGGTTAAAAGACATTTTTATTCGGTTTTTGTATTGTCGTGTTCAACCCAAACTTCAACGATTTTTATTATAATACAGTTTGGGCTGACGTTTCAACTTTGAAAGGTCATAAAGTGAAAAATTGTAATTTTCAAAAATCATTATCTTAACTTTAAGATCACATTTTGGAAACTCTTTGATATGAAAAATAGGTTCCATTCATTGTCTTGCTCGTGAGCACAAGACATTGTTAATAAGATATTCCATATAATATATATGGGCCCACTTAGTTGTGTTCCAATTTTGGAACGTTGGCTATTAAACGGTTAAGTTGCCCAGCTGACCTCTCGGAGGTCACAGGTCAAAAATCGCAACATGAACCTGGAAAGTGGCCCAGAATACTACAGTTTGGGGAATATGAAGATATTCCCTGCTGCATCTACACAAACACAGCCCAATTCGTTTTTCCCATGCATTTCCCATGGAGAAGTCGTGATCCATACCTGACCTTAGGTCATCTATATGAAAAGTCCTGGAAGATATGTTGTAGTACGCAGTTGGCCCATTGTATGGGTATAAGTTTCAATTCGATAGATTCGCCCTTTTCTACTTATGCTACCTTAAACATTTTCGGAGGTTAGTTCACTTGACCTGCACTGTTGACTAGGGTGTTTCAGCCCACTATAGTAAAATTTTGTTTGTTTGGAACGAAGTCATATCGACTTTCCCCCAGCTCTATACGTAAAACTGAATCGATTGACCCCCTTAAAAGCAAAATAAAAGGACATTTAGAGGTCGCGCACTTTTATCACCAAAAACCATTACACTTGAAAGAGGCGCATTCTTTCTTGGTGCGCTTGGGTAGAGCCCTCAGATGGAGTTCCACCACCCGGAGCAGGTACTGCTTCTGCTTCTCGTCCTTGACGAAGCCGTTGAACCTGTTGATGAGGGCGATCTCCCTTTCCCGCTGTTTTTGTCTCGAGTCGAAAGCTAAAGTCGTTGTGGCGTCCCATTTGATATAATGATCCTTCCCATATGTAGAAGGAGTATCGCAACAGATTCGACGGATTTGTTCTAAATTCAACGTAATAACATATTCTAAGCCACATAAAACGATCAAACAATTACTGGTCAAACCAAAGGACAGGATAGACAACCGGAAAAACCAGGCCCAGTATACAAGATGGAATGTATTGACTGTCCAAAAATATACATTGGAGAAAGCAAAAGCATGATGGAAGTCCGACAAGACGAACACCGAAAATCTCGACAAAAACTAATCCGAGGGTCAATTAACGAGAGAGCAGCGGAGGCCACAGCGAAACATTCATTCAAGAAGGATCATTATATCAATTGGGACGCCACAACGACTTTAACTTTCGACTCAAGACAAAAACAGCGGGAAATAAAAGAGGCAATCTACATCCAAACCACCACGGAACCAAAAATGAATAGAAATATCGGGAAAGTTGCCATCTTCTCTGGATTTTTGGACCTCTTAAAACGCTAGTTAAACCAGTGATTGAAGTGAAAAATAGCACGTGTTTAGAGCTAATAATTCTAAAATGATTCGTCATGTTCATAGCTAAGATTGTTCTTTCAAAGTGTACCCTGTCTTCGTGTTTTTCGCTTAGTTAGGTTCATGCCATAGTGTTATCTTCATCTCCCGTGAAAACGGGGGCGGGATGCTCCCGAAATCGGTCGGGATTTATACTCAGGCTAGTCATTGTGCAGTAATAAATGTTTTACATAATTTGAAGAATATTTCAGATGTGAAATAGAAAACCAAGCAAAAGAAAACCAGCGCCAGTATCGGTGTGGAAATGTGTACATTCATAGGCGTAGGAACGGGGGGGGGCAGGGGGCCATGCCCACCCAATATTCTCGATTCTTAACCCTTAACCCTATGGCGTTGACTGGAAAGAAATGACTTCCAAATGCACCTTGGCCTCCACAATATTCTGGACGTTCCTACCCTTATGTGTAGGTACATTTGAATACATTTGATAAAAAGCTGCAAAAGTGCGTGACCTCTAAATATCATCGAAATGCATGGAAATTTCGCACATAAGCTTGTAAGCAGATGAGGTTTGAGGGGAACATCGATATGCGTCGAAATATTACATTTTGGAACAATGAAACACCCTACTGTTGACCTGACCTGAAATGACCTACCCTTAAAATGTTGTAGGAAGTTGCGGAATTGATCAAGGATGAGGTGTTCTAAGTACGGCGGTACGCGGGCTCTCACACCGCACCGCTGCCTTTGTGGAAGGCATATTCAGCCCGTTCCATACTGATTGGTAGGTATTAGGCCGCGTTCGTTTTTGCAAAATATCTCAAGTGATGGTCTTTGCCGACACCATTGTTGCCTCACCTGCTGCGTTTTAACTGACTGGACGCATGAACTGACGTGCCAAAAATACTTTATCAGTTCCCAAATTCGGAAGTAATTGAGAAGAGACAGGAAATCATCAGGATCGGCAAAAACAGTGTTTTGTCCATAATTTTCCAAATGAATTGACGTCTCATCCAGTTTGCAGGGTCCCAAATTCAAAGAGCTCGTCAAAATAAGTTACTAGAAACGAAACCTTTTGTGAAAATGTAACCGTTTTTGAGATATTTCTTAAACAGCTGGCACTAATACCTTCCAATCAGTGTGGAACCGGCGGTACCTGTTGGCCAAGGTTCTTTGTCTTCATCACTCTCCTTTCCTCGACCCCAAATGTTCAATAAGCTCTTCCAAAGCAGAAAATCTGCCAAAGAGCTCCTCCCGGGATCCTGTTTGAAACCTGTGATATTTGGAAACTGGATAAGAGTCACAGCAGAATTGTTAGCAGTAAAATTACCTGCGTAGATATCAATTTACCCACGTGTCCATGTTGAAAGTGAGTTTCAGCTTGCGCTTTTCTTGCAGGAACGATGGATGTGGAACCCAGTGGCGTAGCGGAAGTCATTCAAGAATTACACCAGCCTCTGGCAAATGGCAATATGGAAGCTTGTGTTGAAATACTGAACGCAATTTCTGATACGTTTAGTAAATCTCACTCGAAAATCCATGAGGACACACATGGTAAGTAATATTCATTTGAAGCTATAAACTAATCTCATATAGTTAAGAAACGTTTTTAAGAGAATCTTCCTGGACTTGATTAAGTTGAACATTTTAGATCCTGCGCTTAACCCGCCTCGCCAGACTGGGAAAATATGTAACACTCTGCTGGGTCCCAAGTCATGTTGGAATAGAATTGAACGAAGTGGCAGACGCAGCGGCCCGACGTGCTTCCCGTAGGCCCTGCAGGCGTGCGCAACGAATCCCCGCTAGAGATTTGTACCCATATATATGTACTCACTTTCGCAGTGTATGGCAACAACCATGGAATGATATAATAAATAACAAGTTGAAAGTTATCAAACCTGAGATCGGTGAGTGGCCATCCTCGCTGCGGCCTAACCGCCGCCGCCGTGAGGAAGTGGCGTTGTGTCGATTGCGGACTGGCCACACGCTGGCCACTCACCGATACCTGCTATGCGGCGAACCTCAGTCACAATGTCAACGATGTGCGGCGCCCCTGTCGGTCCGACACGTGCTGGTCTCGTGCCCGGAGTATGACAGACACAGGTCTTTGCATTTTGGCATGCGCCGGCAGGAGCCCACACTTTTAGAATTGATCGGCCGTGACTCCAGTATGGTTGAGCGGGTGCTGTCCTATCTAAGAGACATTGACTTTACGATAATATTTGATCCTGGTTAAAAGCGTGTGCTGTGGTAGACAATCGCGTTGGTAGGCGCCTGGCGCCGATTTGGCGGGTCGTCCCTTTCGCTCCGGGGCCTTTTGAGTCTCGGAGCGACGGGGAGGGCCTCCGTTAGACGTCGGGCCTGCGTCCGGCGTCTAGGCTGCCCCCGCGCCCCCGGGCCCCTGGGTCCGTTGGTGCGGGGTGGGCGCCGGAAGTGATGGTGCGGGCGGGCGCCCGCTGGCGCGGCAAACCTGTTTAAATCTGTTGTCATGTATCCGCGCAGTGAGAATCATAACCACGATGTGAAAGAATCACTTCTTAATGTAAATATTATTTTGCTTTAGACGAGACTTTACTTTCTCCTACAGACAGACACAATTATAAGCTTTGGCTGCAGAGAAGTGTTATGGGCGCTATATGACCTCGCGGGTTGGCGCGCCCCTAAAACATAATAATCAATGGAACATTTTAGATAGTTTAATGACTTATATTTCTGCACCTTAGCCTTTTTGTAGTCGGGGAAATGCCAAAATTACGTAATAAAAATCACGTTACATCACATTGCATCCCCAAAACACAATAAATAGGGTCGCAGAACAAACAGTTTTACTCGATTAGCCTACGAACAATCATGACTCAACTAATTTTTCTTTTAGCTGAGATCAATATTTCTGTCTTGAGAGGTCAAAAAGTGCATGGCGGTTACAACGAAAATGCTGCGTTTTCGGGCATAGTTCCTTGCAAAATCATACAACTATTTTTCAGAAACCACTGATACCTTCTAATTACGGCTATTTAAATGATACAAAACTTGGCCTCCTAGGTCAATTTTGGCCAACACAATATTTCCTAAATCTAACCAAGGAAAGAAAACAAAAAAGGAAGCTAATGCTTTCAAACATACAATGGTGGTTTTGCTACCGGAAATGAAGTGTATTGAAGTTTAGCGGAGATTATTTTCAAAATGTATATTCAACCAGCCATGACTGAAGCAGGCAGGGTAGTGCCTCTCCTTGCAGGTACTGTTCAGGGTCAGCAGAGTGCCTGCGGCTGACCGGCTCGCCTATTACAAACAATGACTGTAAAACATTTCTTATGACCACAATAAGTGCTGTTTCTGGTTTTTCAATTTTTTTCTGTTTGTTTCTGGATGGACTTGGAAACCATTTTGATAAATTACATCACTCAAGCTTAATGACGGGCTTAAATTTTCGTCACGCACCAAAACGGTGTCATTACCATGATACCTAACAAGAGAGATAAAAAGTACCAAGAAACAAAATAGAAATTTGCTTGTTGGATATTGTATTTAAGATGATCGCCGAGCTATTCGCCAATCGAATAATAACCAAGTGCACAACCTTGTCGCCCAAGGTCAGACAGGCTCAATTCGTGGAAGGAATATAGGCTTTAAGTTAGGAATGATAGACGATGTTATCAAATATTCCAATGAAGATAATTTGAATATCATACGAATGTCATACGAATGAATATGAATGTCATAGAGAAAGGGTTTGGATTTTTAAGAATGCATTTTACACAGTGGCGCATCGTTTCATATACGATACATTAAGAACATTCGGCTTTGGTTGGCATGTCATAAAGTGGATACGGCCTTTGCATCAAACACAGAAGTTGCAGTCATCAGTAATGTTTTCACATCTGAATGATTTACTCCAACGCCTGGATTTCGACAAGGGTGTCGATGACCTGGTCTGCTCTTTTTGTCTAGTGGTGGAAATATTCACAATAAAAATCGTGCACCTGAGAAGGTTAGGGGACACAAGTGTCACACGAGGAGTTGAAAATTTCTCAATACATGATATAGAGGGCACGTTTCATGGAAGATGCCCATTCAACCGAAAACATACTTAACACGCGTTCCGCTGGAGTCCCTGGCATGATGCGCCCAGCTGGGGGCGTTTTTCTCCCCCTCCATATCTCATTTCCCAGCAAAGCTAAATAAAACTTAAGGACGGTGTTCGGAAGCTCTTGACGAGACGAAGAGAAATTATACGAAGCATGTTTATGTCAGGTCAATATTGAGGTCAGCATAGGTCAAAAAAGGTTCCATAGGCTTACAACAGGGCAGTGTACGTTTCCACCTCTAGATGTCTAGCAAAGCTAAATCAAATATTTATGCATCATTGGATTCTTCTCATCGTGGCAAATTGAATGGTGTATAATGTGACCTTGCTAGGTCTAATTGTGAAAATGACCTGACCTTGAGCTTGAGCTGAGGGGGTGAAAATGAGCCCTTTCAATTTTTCACCGTAGACTTATAATGGGGTGACCAAAAAATTGACTCACCTTTGGTCAACAATATCAAAATCGCGAGATTGAAGATTTGTAGACCCTAATGACCTTATATTGTGAAAGTTTCAAACTGATCGGTTGGCAGATGTTCCTTGGGCGCCGCTTCAAACTCGTGATTTTATGTTTTGGGGTCAGGTCACTTGGCTGTGGATAGATCCTTGACCTGACATGACCTAACCTAAAAATGTGATCAGATGCGTAAAATTGATCAGGGATAAGGTACTGTAAGTTTCGTTGCTCTGCGTTTCTTCGTTTTTGCGTTTTCTGGGGAAAACCAGGAGGGGGAGATGAATTTCGCCCCCCCTTCCCAGCGGGGCGCGTGTTAAAGTTTAAACGATTTCGGAAAAATGCCAGGTCTTCAGTTAAATCTAGACAAATCACAATGCATGCGGTTGGGTGCTTGTAGTTTTTTTTGCGTCACCATAATTGTGGTAGTATAGCCCCTTTAAAACATGTTAAATTGCTATGTATCTAGTTTGTTGGCTTAAAGGGAATGAAGCACCTTTTCGAAATTGAAGAAGTAATAAGTTATGAACAAAAGAGGTGTGAAAATTAGGAAGCCAGATTTCCCCACTTTCTTGCGCTAAACGCCGAAATGTCTCGTCATTTTCAGCAATTTGCGACGTCATCAAAATAACAGCTTTAATAATCAATGTATGTCAAACCTTGATCATAGACTCACTTTAACCCGCGCCCCACCGGAGGTCCGGCGCCACCTTCGCCCCACCGGGGTGTGACAAAGATTTTTGTCAGCCTTTAATTAATTCATAAATTTTAGTATCAATTATTCGACAGGATTGTCTCATCTGAATTCATTACCCACCAACATGCTCTCGTCAGACTGTGTGCTCAGTCCTGTTCCCATGCACGAGCGTGTGAACGCCGGCGTACCATTCTGTGAACGCCCGGGTTATCTAAGACGGCTTTTAGTGGTATCAAGCGGCTCCCTCTGATGTCTAATGGACACCTGCGCTGTACTGTACGGCATTGCCTTTGATGTCTCAGAGTCCATCTGAGTTCCCAGCGACAGTGATAGGCGGCCCCTTTGTCATATGCCGCATGCATTAGTAGCGTCCGTCGGCTGTGACTGAGCATCCGTGTGAAGCCAGGCTTGTTTCATTAATGTTATCGAGATGTATCCTTAGAGTAAGTGCTGCCGCCTTTGATATTAGCCGCCGCCGACGTATATAAACCCCCGTGTTTTGTCAATAGCAGGTCAGTATCAAGCCAGTGCCAGTGTTGGCACGAGCCTCAGTGCAACGCTCAGTAGACGCTGTTGTGACAGCGAGTAGATAAATGTAACATTGTGAAGAAACTGTCTTGGTAGAGTGTTTGGTCTAAAAGCTAAGTCATAAAATATATATATTAAAATCCGAAGAAGCTGCCTGTCTATCGCAAACACAACAAACTAGAGGTCCTCCATTACGCCACGCACTCACAGCCAGGCCCAAGAACAAGTCTTGGCTACATATTAGCCTGGTGTCGTGACCTTCGGATTGAATTACATTGGATCAAGTAACACTCCGAATTTTGCAAGTTTGGATGTTCGTGACCAACTTCAAGTTTCTCTAAGCCACGAGACTTAGAAAGATTTTTTGACTTAGCAAGCTTCCATCGACCATTCACAACTCTACCAAAACGTCACTTTGAGTCTAAACCATTAGAGACTCAGTTTGTCAACAGAGACCCAACTACCATCTAATTCGCAAGATTCGCCTCTACAAACACCATTGGCAAGAAAAATTTCGTGTCTAAGTTCAAAAACGGCTGTAAAAGCCATAAAACTTTTTCTCAGTAGCCGTCCATACGACGCCGCCGCCGCTGTTACGCAACCAACCCGTGCTGCAGCCGGCCACCGACGAGACCTGACGTCGCACAGCGCTGCCCGCTCCTACGTCACCGGTTGCATCACTCAGCCGTAGCTGGACCGCCTGCCCAAACTGGTGATTCATCAGCCGCTACACTAGTCGCCGCGCGCCTAGCACGCTCCACTGCCAGAGACGTACACAGGAAAAGAAGTGTGTCAACATCCAACTTTAGTATATACAACCCATATATTTTTGGAATCCGCATGGTCTCAGGAATACTTCTATCTGGTTTTTAGAACTCTACGCGGGTTCTGAAAAATCTTCATCCAGCTTTAGTCTACCACAACTCATCTAGAACTTCAAGTTTTCTTCAAGTTTCATCAACATCTCTGCTAGTACGCTAATTCTTCGAGTTATTAGCCGACTTCTCCACTTCAAAAATAGTCTACCACCACTTCAGAATACCGTTTTTCAACGCTTCCAACAGTTTTTCAACGCTTCCAAAAGTTTTTCAACGCCTCCAGCAGTTTTTTTCAACGCTGCCGATAATTTTTCAACGCCACTAGAAATTGTTCGACACATCTCTTCACCGCCATCTGTGCTTCATACAGCAGCCATCACTTCACCATCTGGACTTCATACAGCGGTCATCGCTTCAAAGCTCACAAGTAAGGTGATTCCTTAACCTTTCCTTAAAAAGCTGTTGAATTTTCATTGGCTTATTGCATTTATTTGAAAATATGGCTACTGCAGTTGAACATACTTTGATTGATACTATGCGAGACATCTCGATGGAGATCCGAGTTCAAGGTCTTACGCAACATGTAAGATCATTTTCTGGAGAAAGCTCCAACAAATTTCATGAATGGGCTAGGGATATGGATTCAATCGCCTGTACCGCCGATGACAAGCGGATGATAATTTTGGCAACCCGAACATTAAGTGGACCCGCAGGGAAATTCGCCTGCAGATTACTAACTGAAAATCCAAATCTCAAATGGCTGGAACTAAGAAAAGAGTTGAGGGACAGATATAGCGATCTGAAGGATCCATACTGCGCGCGCGAAAAGTTACAAAAGGTTAGGCAAAAGAAAGGCGAACTCATGCAAAATTTTGCTGAACGTCTCCAGGACGTTGCTAGTGAAGTTTTCAACAACCCAAACAGTGCCGATTCCCAAAGAACTTTGGTAGAAATCTTTCAGAAGGGTGTAAATGATGACCGACTTGCACGAGCATTGATCCGGAAGAAATTTGCAACACTTCAGGAGGCTGTCAATTTTGCAAGTGACGAGCAGCAAACGGATCGAACCTTTGAGCTCTGTAGAGGTAAATCAGATGTAGAGGAACCGATGGAAATAGACGTAGTTCGAAGTGATGCTCAAACGGATAGGATCGATAAGTTAGAAAAGTGTCTTTCGGATGTTGGCTCAAAAATAGACAAGTTAGCTAAAACGGTAGGCAAACATCAAAGAGCTGGACCTCCCAGTTCACCCCAAAATCACAGTCAACCCCCACCTCGACGTCCATACCAGGGACCACCTCAAAATCAGCGCCATTTTCAGGCGCCTCCACAAAACAATCGCCAGTTTCAACGGCAATATCAACCAAATCATTGGCAAAAGCAGCTTCAGAATCAGCATCAGAGGACTCACTTGCAGAGTCAACAGACTGCCCCATCCGGTGCAGGACCAAATGAGCCGCCCAGAAGGTATCAATGGACCCATGATGGTCGCCCAATCTGTGCCTTTTGTGAGAAGATTGGACATACCCAACGTGTATGTAGAGCAAAACAAGCCGCATTCTCTGGCCCTCAACAGCCGGAAAACTGAACAGTCCATCTGTTGTCGGGACCGGACAGACGGAAAACCTAGAAACCCCAGGTCCCAGGGACAATATCGCCAGAATTTTTATTAAACGTGACACCCCCATGTGTTGGATTTACCTCGGAAACCGTAAAGCGTACACTCTTGTAGACACAGGTGCTGATATTTCGATCGTGTCGCAGGAATTTTTTGATAAAATCTCGTCCAAGCACGTTTCGGACTTCTCCAAAAATTGTGCCCCTCTTGAATCTGTTACAGGACACAAGCTCAAAAACTTTGGCACAGCAACACTACCAGTTGAAGTTTCAAAATTTTGTAGGAAGTTCAAATTCCAAATTGTGAAAGGTCTAAAGCATGCTTGCATCTTAGGTAATGATTTCCTCAGCGAATTTGGTATCAAGTTAGATTTCGGCAAGAAGACGATGAACATTCATAACAGCGTGATCCCTTTGAGGCCCCAACATCTAAACTGCCAATCAGTCACCTCATTGGTAAGATTACCGGAAAAGACAACAATTCCAGCACAATCGTACGTGGAAGTTCCAGCGTACGTAAATCGCGTCCAACTGATTGATCAGGACTGCGTGATCCAACCATTGAGTAATACGCCATACTTCTGTGACGAACCTGGACTCATACTACTCAACTCAGTGAGTAAACCCAATGAGAAAGGTCACCTGCCAGCTGTGATTGTGAATACCACAACACGTGATCACACGCTGCCTTCCAGACAAGTCATAGGACTTGCAGAGGTGCTAGATGCATCCGAAATCAACGCTGTTGAGCAAAGTGAACCGAGGCAGCCAAATAAACCAAATGAGCAGGTTAACGTAACTTCAAAAGTAGAATTGGACCCCGCCATGAAGATTCAAAAAGCTGACCTCGCTCACGTCCCGGAACATCAGAAAAATCAAATTGAACAACTCATTGAACGCAATTCAGACCTTTTTGCCAAAAGCGAGACTGATTTAGGCCGTACCGATCTGGTTACCATGAAAATTGACACTGGAAACAATGCTCCGATAAAACAGCGACCTTATCGTCTGCCGTTTAGCCAAAGGCAAATGGTAGAAGACCACATTGATGAACTTCTAAAAGCAGGAGTCATTCAACCAAGCCAGAGCCCCTGGGCCAGTCCAATAGTCATCGTAGACAAAAAGGACGGTGGAAAGCGTTACTGCGTGGATTATCGGAAACTTAACCAGGTTACCGTTAAAAATAGTTACCCACTGCCACGTATTGATGATATCTTAGCATCGCTTGAAGGATCACAGTACTTCACCTCTCTAGACCTGAAAAGTGGTTATTGGCAAATTGCCATGGCCGATCAAGACTCAATTGACAAAACTGCTTTTACATGTTTTTTGGGACTTTATTCCTGGAATGTGCTTCCTTTTGGATTGACCAATGCTCCTGCGCTATTTTCGGAACTCATGAACAAAGTTTTGCAAGGCATACAACACAAATATGCAATCGCGTATATCGATGACGTCATCATATTCTCCAAAACGTTTGAAGAACATCTAGAACACATCGAGGACGTGTTCAACAGGCTGCGTAAGGCAGGCCTGAAGCTCAAAATGTCAAAATGCGATTTCCTCAAACAGGAAGTAAAATACCTTGGACATGTAGTCTCAGCAAGTGGCATTCAGCCGGACAAGTCTAAAGTAGAAGTCATCAGAGACCTCAAAGCACCTACAACAGTCAAAGGTGTACGGTCATTCATTGGAATGTGTTCATACTACCGCAGGTTTATCCAAAATTTTGCGAAAATTGCGAAACCCCTGACGGAATTGACAAAGAAAAATGCACGTTTCCACTGGACCGACGAATGTCAGGAATCGTTTAACACTTTGAGATTAGCTTTGACTGATGCCCCCATTTTGGCCTACCCAGATACTGGAAAACCGTACAAATTGTACACCGACGCATCGAACCATTCGATTGGAGCTGCCCTTGTTCAAGAAACTGACCAGGGTGAACGTGTGATACAATACGTATCTCATCAGCTCAACAAATCCCAACTCAATTGGCCTGTCATAGAAAAGGAAGGATACGCTATCGTGTATGCCGTACAAAAGCTCCGTCCATACCTTCTTGGTTCAAAATTTACAATCATGACAGACCACAAACCGTTGAAACATTTGTTCACTGCAGAGATGAGAAATCCACGAATTCAACGTTGGGCAATTATTATCGACGAATACGGATGCGACATCCAATATGTCACAGGTAGACAGAATACTGTGGCCGATAGCCTCTCCAGATTGGAACCTCAGAAAGATGAACCCATGGATATAAACATCATAGACTCCGATCATGCACCCCGTGTTGAGTTGGATTCCACGGTAGAACCGTGCCCCTCTGATGAAAATGCAGACCCAAAGGAGAAATTCCAGGAATTTCTTGCGAAACATCCAGATCTAGAAACCCTTCAGAGCGAGGATGAAGAGATTCAGAAGATTATCAAAATCTTGAAAGACCCAGCCGATCCAAATCACAATGATGTTGCTAAACATTATGTAGTGCTAGATAGTATACTGCATCGTATTACAGATACTTCGAAATGTACCCCTCATCCCGGCCTTCAACTGTGTATCCCAAAATTTCTGCAAAAACCGTTAGTTGAAGAAATTCATTCAGGTTATTTTGGTGGTCATTTAGGAATTGACAAAACGTACGATAAACTTCGATCTCGTTATTATTGGTCAGGCATGTATCGTGACGTGGTGAATCATCTAAAAATTTGTGTAGCGTGTAACATGCGGAAACTCAGAAAACAACGACCGCCTCTTCAGGACATGCAAATCCCGAAATATCCATTCGAAATGATAGCGATCGATACTTGTGGTCCATTCCCTCAGAGTTACAATGGAAATCGGTTTATTATTAACATAGTTGATCTATTTTCTGGTTGGCCCGAGTCGTTCGCCACTGATTCCAAAAGCGCAGAAACAGTCGCTCAAATACTCATCGAACACATCATCCCTCGACACGCATGCCCCCGTGTCATTGTTTCCGACAATGGAACAGAATTTTGTAACGTAGTAATTGACCAAATTTCGGCATTCTTTAATATCAAACACATTAGGACATCTGTTTATCATCCTCAGTCAAACGGACGTTGTGAAAGGTACCATCGTGTTCAAAATGATATGTTGGCAAAGTTAGTGAGTAAAAACCAGCGCGACTGGGATACAAAGCTTCCTTCAATTCTTTCGGCCTATCGTACTGCCAAAAACGAAACTACAAAACACAGCCCTTTCTATGTTTTGCATGGACGTGACCCTGTGTTGCCAATGAACACACTATTATCACCCAAGTATAGGTACCAAGGCGAAGATTATGTCCCCACCATGCTAGAAAATCTTAGTCGTGCATATCATGAAGTTCGGCATAATTTATCCCTCGGACACGAAAAGAATAAATTGTACTATGATCGAAAAGCACAACCTGTAAAATTCAAAGTTGGTGATATGGTGTACTTTCGTGATCCCTCCACAGTCCCTGGCTCTACAACAAAATTAACCTCTCATTGGAAGCCATACTATCGTGTAGTAAAAGCGCTCAGTGATGTTACTTTCGTTGTCAAACACCAACTAGAAGGTGGAACAAAAACGGTAAACGCCCAAAATCTCAGACGTGCTGACCCCAACACACTGTGGTGTAACATTTCGAACGAACCAACCCATATTAATCAGAAGCACGAAGAAAAATCGAAGTCTCAGATCCCAATCAGAATTCAGCCCCCACGTAGTTCAAAATTATCTTATGATGATGAAATGGATGTAACGCCTTTGCCAGTCAGATTCTCGGAACCCGCACCATCTGATACTCAATTCAATACTAGTTCTGGCAATTCAAAATCCGATGTACCCTCTGAAGATGAGGATGATATTCCGCTGTCAAGGTTGGCGAAACGGATGCATAACCCTGCCTCAGACGAGGAGGATGACATTCCTTTGGCGAAATTAGCCAAACAGATTCAAGAAGAGAGAGAAAGGGAGTCAAAACGTAGCTTAGAATCTCCAATACCGGAGGCAAAAAGAGTTTGTGAACCATTGGATTCGGATCTCAATCCAGATGCAACCGCATACGTGCCGGTCAAGCGCGACCGCGACATAGAATCAGAAGATTCTGAAGATGATTGTCCCCCAAATAAAGTCATCGCTGCAGATGACTCGTCTGATTCAGAAATATCAGACATTGAGAGTACAAATGTAGATACTTTAGATATAGATATTGTACAGTGTAGAAATTTCACTAAGAATAGTGTCAATACACGCAGCAAATGTAATGTATCTGAGGTCGCGTCAAGTTCCTCTCTGAATACTGAACAGAAGATGGAACTGTTCAAAATGTTTAGCATGAACATGGCAAATATCAGCCAAAAGATGGAAAATATGGCTGCCATGTTGTTGAAGTAGTATGTGATAACGTAATTAGTCGGATTCTTCACCTGAGAGTGAAATGAGTACTTTGACATAACCGGATCATCAGATACTGGATGAAATGGATTCATTAAATTGGATATTGGTGATTTGACAAGATGTCAAATACGACCAGATGATGCCACAAATGGTTAGAAGGCCATGCTTAGGTTCTGTTTTAGCGTAAGTTACAATAAGTTTCAAGTGTTTAAATGTGTGTTCTCTGTATGTTGCGGATGATGATTATGTTTTGGATCGTGTGTTTAGTATTGTTAACCCTGTATGCATGTTTTGAGACTATGTATTTGGTATTGCTCACTTGAAATGAGCATGTAATCAGCTTATTTGTATTCATAAGTTGATGGGAAATGAACCAGAGGAAACGAAAATTTTGGATGAGTATCCGAAATTTCATTTGAAAGGACCTCGCGCTGTGATGTGACAAAGATTTTTGTCAGCCTTTAATTAATTCATAAATTTTAGTATCAATTATTCGACAGGATTGTCTCATCTGAATTCATTACCCACCAACATGCTCTCGTCAGACTGTGTGCTCAGTCCTGTTCCCATGCACGAGCGTGTGAACGCCGGCGTACCATTCTGTGAACGCCCGGGTTATCTAAGACGGCTTTTAGTAAGGCCTAGGGTATCAAGCGGCTCCCTCTGATGTCTAATGGACACCTGCGCTGTACTGTACGGCATTGCCTTTGATGTCTCAGAGTCCATCTGAGTTCCCAGCGACAGTGATAGGCGGCCCCTTTGTCATATGCCGCATGCATTAGTAGCGTCCGTCGGCTGTGACTGAGCATCCGTGTGAAGCCAGGCTTGTTTCATTAATGTTATCGAGATGTATCCTTAGAGTAAGTGCTGC
The DNA here is from genome assembly GCA_034440635.1 of Lepas anatifera. NCBI lineage: Eukaryota > Metazoa > Arthropoda > Thecostraca > Lepadidae > Lepas > Lepas anatifera. Next base: position 413,744 of record JAOTON010000131.1, on the reverse strand, counting down.
CGCCTTTGATATTAGCCGCCGCCGACGTATATAAACCCCCGTGTTTTGTCAATAGCAGGTCAGTATCAAGCCAGTGCCAGTGTTGGCACGAGCCTCAGTGCAACGCTCAGTAGACGCTGTTGTGACAGCGAGTAGATAAATGTAACATTGTGAAGAAACTGTCTTGGTAGAGTGTTTGGTCTAAAAGCTAAGTCATAAAATATATATATTAAAATCCGAAGAAGCTGCCTGTCTATCGCAAACACAACAAACTAGAGGTCCTCCATTACGCCACGCACTCACAGCCAGGCCCAAGAACAAGTCTTGGCTACATATTAGCCTTGGCTACACGGGGGCATCGATGCCCCCCTCTGACTCCGAAAATATGGGGGTTAGCCCAAATCTGCAAAATGCATTAGAAAGCTCGCGTGAATTCTGTAAGAAATTACTTTGCATGCTTAAGCGCTCAGGTCAATGGTTTGACCTCCAGAGGTCAATTTAGGTCACAGTAGGCTCTTTTCACTCAAATATGCAATGCTTAAGCAAACTGGGCATAACTCTTATGCCATTAGAGCTATTGAGATTTGGTAAACTACATTGGATAGGAAAATGCCAGACCTTTCTTCGTTATGTGGAACGTAATGACCTCCCGCCAGTGGTTTGACCTCCAGAGATAGCCTCGTGACCTCATATGACCTGAGGTCATCAAAGGTCAGAACGTGACTTTGCCGTATATCAAATGAAAGCTAGTGATGAGACATACACGATGGAATGTTTCAACGCTCTAGCTTAATTAGGTCAAAAGTTGTTGCCAAAATACTGTTTTTTACGCCTGGTGACCTTGGTTGACCTTATAGAGGTCAAAGGGAAAATATGACCCCTGGGATCCGTAAAAGGGTGTCCAAAAACACTTTTCTGAGCAAGCCGAGCATTTGCAATCGTTTTTGTGGCTTTTAGATCATAAGACAGCTTTTCCCATGCTTTTTCAATGGGAGGGGTCACCTTGTGACCTGACCTTAGGTCACAAAATCGAAAAATCCCGGATGTACACCTTGTAGACCCTGGTGGGGCAATGAACTGTAGGAAGTTTCAAATCGATCGACTGAGAAACGTAGCTCTTATAGAGCTCAAAAGTTGAAGCGAGGTGACCTTGGTTGACCTCGCTTGGTGACCTGACCTTGAGTGACCCGGGGTAAAAATTTCAGGGATGGTGTAAAAATTATGGGGTGAGAGATAGAGCCCTCAAACGTGGTCCTGCGTTTCGTCGTTGTTCTTCTATCCCGAAAAAAACCTTAGGGGGCATAGATGACCCACCGTGAGGCGAGGGTTAAAGCAGACATTTCAGACATATCAAGCAATAAACGGAAGCATCCATAGAATAACGGAGTACTCAAGACCCTTTAACTCGGCATGCAACATATTACTCCAAATAAGCGATTAGATGGATTTCTGACTTAGTTGTGCTCGAATGAACCGCAGGTGTTGCGCCAGCTTTGTCGCACCACCCAACAGGTATATTGCAGGCTGGTTCACTCGCTAGCAGGCATTTGCAGTGAGTGGGCGGGGCTTAGGGCTGACGACCAATCAGATTACTGTAACCATATGGAAGGAATTCCTTCAGGGTTTGAAATGAGGTATTAAGCCCTTTAACTTTGAAGTTTAAAGCTTACGGAAATTTTGTGCTGAGAGATTTGGGTGAAACTAGATACGCTAACAGTGGGTTCTCAGCACGCTCTACAAAACTGCTATCACAGTTTAAAACCCACTATAAAGGTGGGACACCGTCTTTAAATAACTCTGACCAATGTGATATTCAACAATCGCGGAAAAATACAAATACAAAATGCACTCAACCAGTGGTTGCAGCGTGATTTAACAATGAAAGGGGAGGCTGCTATTGCTAAATCATAGGTCGTTTCCACATTAATATATATAGTCATTATATATATATATATATATATATATATATATATATATATATCTATATATATATTTTTTTTATCGTATAAGATGGCACAATATTTTCACTTAGACATGTCTTGTTAAAAGCAATGGCATATCTATTTTTTATTGATCTCTTCTTAGCTTTTTCAAGTGCTCGGATGGTTTTTCGTTTTGTTTCGCTTATGTCGTTCAATAGTGTTCCAATTCTCGGTGAACTCATTGGGTGCACTGTATCAATGTATTACTTTGCTACGCGTTTCAATAGACACTTCTATCGTCATCAGGCTGGTTACACTACATCAGGTTTAATAAAACACTTAAAAACATATTTATCACATCCTATCCTAAGCTTTTCAGTTTGTAAAATACAATCAATTCGACATTTCAAAATTCGAATCACCACTAGCCATGCCATGGATGGCTTGGCACTTCCGTCTAAGTTATCCAAACAGATGTAAAGTCACTGATGGATTTGACTGGATGTTTAATGACGGTCCCAGGGTTCGGATGTATATTGCCTCCAGGATATGTAGTTTTCTCCTGTTGGGTGATGTTGTCAGGATCGTTGTAATAAAAAATAGATATGCCATTGCTTTTAACAAGACATGTCTAAGTGAAAATATTGTGCCATCTTATACGAATATCAGAAATCAAGAGCCGGCTGTAAGGCAAGCCAAGTTTACCAAAGAGTACTTGGTGAAATACCAGATCGATAAAAAGAAAAGCTTCAAGATGAACTCGATAAGACGGTTAAGGAACTATACACATTTTTCTATCAATTAGACATTGAAGCAGAATTAAGACAGGCTTTAGAAACAGAACTAGAGAGCATCTTTCAGACAACAGAACATGCCACCAAGCAAAAGGCCATCAAAAAGCTTGGCAAACTTTATGGTGGACCTCTGCTTCTCCCAGAAAAGAGTGATGGTTTCATTAACCTTTCACAGATCCAGCTATCGGAAAAGCAAAAAGAAGTATTGAACCTTGGGCTAAACTGCCACCTTCAACCAAAGTTTAGCATAGCAGAAAAGAAAGCAGAAGTAGAGATCTTATACCAAAGCATCGAAACCCTTGAGAAAAATGGCAAAGTTGAAGTTAACCCTAATCTAAAGGATAGACTACTCGGAGAAAGCACCATACGTAGAAGTTATGATAAGAGCAAAATACTAACCGAGGAGCACAAAAAAGCAGCGAGAGAACTTCGCGAAAACAAAAACATTATAGTACGACGGGCAGATAAGTCCTCAGTGTATGTAATTATGGATAAGGATGAGTACATGGGAAAAATGAACGCATTGTTGGCCGACCCATTGAAGTTCAAACAAATCCCTCGAGACACCACACAAAAACTGAAGACCAAGGTGAATAAGCTCATAAGCCAGGCGAATGCACTCATCGATGGTGTCCACTTTGATAAAATCACTGGGGAATACCAGCCGGGCTACGCCTACGGAAATGTAAAAATACACAAGGATGGAAACCCCCTAAGACCCATTATCTCCCAATGTCCAACACCAACGTACCATATCTCGAAAAGACTGAACGAGATGATCGCACCTTACCTCCCGATGGAGTATGGACTAAAATCAAGAGATGAGTTTGCAACCATCCTAAAAGCAAACAGTCCCAAGGGCACACTCGCTTCACTGGACGTGGAGAGTTTGTTTACAAACGTTCCGATCGAAACCACCATCGAAATAATCCTCCAGAATGTCTACCATCATGATGAATTACCGCCGCCAAAACTAACACCGAAAATCTTGGAAGATCTCCTTCGCGCATGCACAACCGAGACCCTGTTCCGAGCACCCGACAACAAGCTCTACCAGCAGGTAAACGGGGTAGCAATGGGTTCCCCATTGGGGCCTTTGTTCGCTAACGCGTATATGTGTAGCTTGGAGAACTCAGTCCTCAAGAATCCAACACTGCGCCCATATATGTACTGTAGATATGTGGATGACGTGTTCCTAGACATAGAAGACGAACACCACATCGAGAGGCTCAAAAGTGAAATGGAAAAGATGTCGCTCCTGAAGTTCACTGTGGAAAAAAGTGTTGAGAACAAGCTGCCCTTCCTGGATATAGAAATAGACCAGAAGGACGGAAAGTTTCGGACACAAGTCTACAGAAAACCCACCGACGCTGGCCTGTGCATGAATGCTTCAAGTGAGTGCCCAGACCGATACAAACTGAGCGTGATCCGGTCCTATATCCGCAGAGCCATCAAGTTGTGCTCCGAGTGGACCACCCTCCACAGCGAGCTGAAACGGGTGAAACAACTACTCGTCAACAACGGATACCCCAACAGACTGATTGACACGGAAATAGAAAGCCAGATGAAGAGACATATCGAAAAGGACGAAAAGGAAGCGGACGATAAGACGAAACTAACACTCTTCTATCAAAACCAAATGTCACCTGCGTACGAAGTGGACGAAAGAGTGCTTAAGAGAATCGTCCATGACAACGTGACACCAAAGGACAGCAGCGACAAGCTTCAGATCGTAGTCTACTACAAAAACCAAAAAGTAAGCAACCTAGTGATGAAGAATAACATCAACACAAAAACAGATCCTAAGACCAAAACCAACGTAATCTACAAATTTGACTGCCCACACGAAGACTGCCAGCTTCGAAACAGTAGTTATGTTAGAGTGACAACAACCACACTGTCAAGGAGAATGACGATGCACCTGGCTGAGGGTGCACCGAAAAACCACATGAAGCAAGAACACGACCACAAAATCACTCGCAAGGACCTAGTCGAGAACACAACGATCCTGACAATATCACCCAACAGGAGAAAACTACATATCCTGGAGGCAATATACATCCGAACCCTGGGACCGTCATTAAACATCCAGTCAAATCCATCAGTGACTTTACATCTGTTTGGATAACTTAGACGGAAGTGCCAAGCCATCCATGGCATGGCTAGTGGTGATTCGAATTTTGAAATGTCGAATTGATTGTATTTTACAAACTGAAAAGCTTAGGATAGGATGTGATAAATATGTTTTTAAGTGTTTTATTAAACCTGATGTAGTGTAACCAGCCTGATGACGATAGAAGTGTCTATTGAAACGCGTAGCAAAGTAATACATTGATACAGCGCACCCAATGAGTTCACCGAGAATTGGAACACTATTGAACGACATAAGCGAAACAAAACGAAAAACCATCCGAGCACTTGAAAAAGCTAAGAAGAGATCAATAAAAAATAGATATGCCATTGCTTTTAACAAGACATATATATATATATATATATATATATATATATATATATATATATATATATATATATATATATATATTGGGTCATTCCATGCCAACTCAACCAATGGTGTATGTACACGGCACCCCCTCAGATCTCTATGAAATGACGTGTATGGGGGTTCTTCATAGCCTAGAATCCGAATCCGTGGTCGAAACAGACCTTGCACTCTTAGTTTCGTAGCAACAGTGACGTCAAATTGTGACGTCATTGCATGCTTCGAAACATTCAAAGCCTTGTATCTCAAAAAGTTACAAAGATATTTAAAATCAGTCAAACGTTTTAGGAAGAGGACGTTTAGTGCATAAAAGTTATGGTCAAAAATATTTTTTGATTGATTTTTTTAAACTTATAAAAAATACAAACAAAAAATATAAATTGAAAAATTTTGAAGAGCGAGGACTTCAATTTTCCTAAAATTAATTCATATGAAATCTGCAAGTATTCTTACCCTGGAACCGTACGAAAAACATTGGGTATCCGATAACAACATATTGTAACAATTTGCGTTCTTCACGGGCCTCCCGCCAAACGAGCCCCGGAGCCGCCTCGAGCGCCGCGTCACCTGAGAAGTGACGCGCCCGACGCGTCGCGTCGGTTTGGAGCTGGGGAGGGGAGGGTGGAGGGACAGCCCTCGAATGATCAAGAGCTTTAAGAAATTTTTAACATAGATTGTCTATGTATAGGCTTTCACTTTATCTGCGTCTCCGAGTACGACATAACAAAGTGGAAATCAGTCAAAGTGGTTCAAATCAGTCAAAACAAAGTGGTTCGATCAGTCACGATAAGACGCTAAAATTGCCTAGTGACACATATAACGGCGGGAATGGCGGGATTTATTTCGAAGTACATATTTGACGTGCTAACGGAATAATAAGGATGTGTAGCATGACATGGATTGATATCAAAGCAATTTACAAATTTTCCTTGCACTGAATGCAAAAGCTTAAGAAGTGAACAGAAAACAGATATGATACCAATCTGAAACTGCTTCATTATAGCTGCTGTCACGCAAACAGGAAAAACGAAAACTGAAATGAATTATTGGTGTCTCAATTTTCTGTCATTCTCGGTTGATTCCATTGACAAATATTTATCTTTCTCCTTTACGGATCTTGTATGTACGGTTCAATACGTTAGCTACCTGCCGGCATGCCTCAAAATGTTTTACTCCGTTTAAAGTAGTACTCGTGGCGACAAAAACCGTCTTGCATTATTATAACTGTTTGCTAATTGTGGCCGACCCTGGGAACTGTCGCTTTGTTGGGAGAACGGGGAACTGAGGGCGTGAGTTGTGGCAGCAAGCCTAACCGGAGGTGAGGAAAGTGAAGCTGCGATGGGATACATTTGTTTGCTTTATCCACGGTAAGGGAAGGCGAGATAGGTCGAGGAGGTAACTTCATTTGGCACTTCACCTTAATGCCAAGTGTTCATACGGTCATTTCTTTTAATTACTTTAAGTCAGTGGCTTCGCCATTGGAAGGGGTAGGGGCTGGACCCCACGTTTTGAGAAAATTAACGGTTTTTCACCTTTAGCGTATAACCAATAAAAATAATTGTTAAAGGCAGGCTTTAGCCTTTAAATGTGACCTTAACGCTGTGAAATCCCCTATGCCATTATATATCCTTCTTTTGAATACAAGTATGAAAAAGTGGGTTGCCTTGCTCCCTAGAAATATGTGACGGTGTTCTTGACTTTGGCAGAGTATAAAGTAACATTGCGACATATGACTTCTTTGGCTGCCGCCACCGAATGGAGCAGGGAAGCACATAGGAAAAATATAAATGGTGTTTTTGTATTGAATCTTTTTTCTGAACCTCCTCACAGTTTAGGCGCCCGGAGACCGCAAACATATTGATTGTAATTCCAAACTGCGCTGACATTTCACCCTCCCCGTCCCGGCTGTGCTGGGCCGGTCGGTCACCGGGCATCGCAGCAGACAGCCGTCGGGCACGCCCGCTAGTGCTTTGCATTGTGGACAGTGGTCTTATTACATTGGAGTGAGTTTAGCTACTGGGCTTATATTTCCGTTTGTCACAAACCGTACTTTCTACGTGACCTGATGGGACCCCACGTTACGAGCACAGCCGGAGACCGTACGGAGCTGGCTTGGGCGCGTTTTAGTGCGACTGACCGAACTCACTAAGCGAGGTCACCCTAGCAAAAGCCTCACTACAGTGCGAAGCGGCATTTTTTTCTAGTGTATCTTACCGAACTGAGTCCTGCAGAACTAAAGACGAGGTTCCACAATGCCCGGAACATAAGAGGCACTTGGGGTTTACTTTGTTTTAGGCCAGTAGACTACTGAACAGAGGATGCCTACGCAACGTCTGCATCACATTAAGCCGGCGGTTTCAAACCGTGTGATGAAGTAACACACGTGAGATAATGCTACCGTCAGATCATGTCTTTGCGGCACTGACCGCAATAAGAAAATGTTTTTAAGTCAATATAGAACTGAAGTGTTGTTACAATATCCGTTATAATTCAGTTAACACGCGCCCCGCTGGGCTCCTTGCATGACGCGCTCCGCTGGGGGGCGTTTTTCGCCCCCCTCCGTATCTCGTTCCCCACGAAAGCTAAAGGAAAATTACGGGCGGTGTTCGAAAGCTCTTGACAAGACGAAGAGAATTTATAAGGATAATTTTTATGTCAGGTCAATGTTGAGGTCAGCATAGGTAAAAAAATGCTCCATAGGCTTACAACAGAGCAGTGTACGTTTCCCTCTCTAGATCTGCCTTGAGGGGAGCTAGAGCAAATCTTTATGCATCATTGGATTCCTCTCATCGCGGCAAATCGAATGATGTATAATATGACCCTGCTAGGTCAAATAGTCAAAATGACCTGACCTCGAGCTAGGTCAGGGTCACAGATTGACCTGGTATGGTCATGTTGCATATCAATCGACTCCCCGTGACAATATAAGCACAATGCAAGCAAAATGGGAGCTTTATCTCAATTCAGTGAGACTTTATTGGCAAAACAATCACTCTATGCTCCCGTGACCTGGCATGACCTTTGAGAGGTCAGATGCTCAACAACGTAACTTAATGGTCAAGATCGTGGTAAGAATAGACGGTTTGAGGATTGTCAGCTTTATCTATCCAGTATTACTGAAAACGAGCCCATTCTATTTTTCACCATAGACTTATAATGGGGTGACCAAAAAATTGACCCCACCTTACGTCAGCAATATCAAAATTCCGAGATAGCAGATTTGTAGACCCTAATGACTTCATATTGTGGAAGTTTCAAACTGATCGGTTTGCTAATGTCCCCTGGGCGCTGCTTCAAACTCGTAATTTTAGGTTTTGAGGTCGGGTCATTTGACCCTGAATAGCTCCTTTACCGGATATGACCTTAACTCAAAAATTTGGTCAGATGTGTGAAATTGATCAGGAATAAGGTACCGTAAGTTTCGTTGTTCTGCGTCTCTTTGTTTTTGAGCTATCTGGGTAAAACCAGGAGGGGAGCGAATTTCGCCCCCCCCCCCCAGCGGGGCGCGTGTTAATTTTCTAAACATCGCTCATCAATAAATTCAGCGCAATGGTCTCGTATAATAGAAAGAAAGAGTTTGCTTTGTGTCGTAACGACTGACAAAGTAAATTTACACAACAGACATAAGCACCATTAAGATCCTCTGGCCGGGGACGAAGAATAATTTATCCTATTATCTAGTGAGATTAAAACACGAAACGGTCCTTGCATGCTTAGGTCAGGCCAATACTATTATAGCTGATAATGCTTACAGTTCATACTGCAGTGGCAACCCAAACACGATGACGTCAAAATAAGCGTTCTATTACCATTGTGAGGAAAGTTAGCAAATCTAAACCAGTTTCTCTCAGTGCGTTTCCAATCGAGAGCTTAGGACCCTGGACAGACCTCAGGTCATCGATATCAAAAATTCCGTTACGACACATTGTTTTACTCGGCGGCCTTATTATGTGAGATGAATGTCAGATCGGAAGAGTAATTCTTTTCTCACCGCGGCACCTATAAACGTTTTTTTGGCGGTCACTTGGCCTGGACTGGTGACCTGACCTGATATTGCCGGGACCTCAGATTGTGTCAGAGGCTACAACAATGACCTCGTAGCACGTATACTGGCGGACGCAGAGAAGGGGGCAAAGGGAAGAAGGGGCCGCCCCCCAAAATTTCGAAATTTCGGCCGATTTTCTTAAACGCTATGTTTTTACGACGTCTCCAGAGTTGACCCCCTCCCCCTTGAACGGCGTTCCTGCGTCCACCCCTGAGCACGTATGCCAAGTACGGCGGCGTTGCACGCCTCCGTCTCTCGGCGCCAGACGAAGAATCTTAAAGAAGTTTATAACAGCCCCTCCTTCCGGCACGGGTTACGATATGATCTTATCAAATACCCATTATTTTCTGGACGGTTTTAGAGTAAGAACACATGCAGATTTCATATATTTGAATTTCAAGAAAATCGAATTCCTTGCTGTTAAAATTTTCAAATTTATATTTTTATTCCAACTTTTTACCAATTTTTAAAAATTTCAAAAATTATTTTTGGAAATCATTGGTATTCGCCAAGCATCCTCCCTCTAAAACTGTTAACCGATTTCAAATATCTTTGCAACTTTTTGAGGTACAAAGCTTTCAATTTTACCAATTACGGAGTGATGTCACAATTTGACGTCACTGTTGCAACGAAACTAAAACCCGGAGGTCTATTTCGACCACATATTTGGATTCCAGACTATAAAAACCCCTATATACCTCATTTCATAGAGAACTGAGGGGGTGCCGTGTAAAATCACACTTTAACTGGTTGAGTTGGCATGCAATGACCCATATATATATATATATATATATATATATATATATATATATATATATATATATATATATATATATATATATATATTCGTATAGTTGGGGAGCAGATTCTCTTTAATGCATTGTTCATTAAATACAATTGCTTGTTTAGCCGCAGAAAGTTTTTTAGATTTAGATTCAATAATACGAGTAAGTTTAATGTTATTTTCGGTATGTTTGTGCAAAGTCGTAGCAAAGGACATAAAATAGGTTTAAGTTTCACATAGTAATATTTCACCAAGCTTATGGCATGGTCACACACAAAATCGACGCTCTTTAAAAGTATTAATCAGTTTGAATTTTTGAATACTAATATGAAAGCGCACAGCATATCGACAAATGATCCTTCATCACAAAAATACCAAGCAAACACCTCAATCACGTCTAACACATCACATATCACAAATAACAGGAATACAACACGCTTACAATGCTTCCTAAATATTCACCGAATATTCCTATCATATAGGGGAAGGTGTTTGAGTTGTTTGGTGTGGATGTTGATGATGGGTGACGTGTCTCGGATGTACAGTGTTTCTAGTGTCGTGAGTCTGCGATGATCAGTGCACTGTGCTAGGACTGTGGTGTTTTCTGTCAATATGTTTCGTGTGATATCTGTGTTGTGGTACTCCTGCATGTGTCGTTTAGGTGATCCTTCCTGTAGGTGCATGGTGAGTCGTCTGCTGAGAGATGTGGTAGTCATACCAATGTAACATACCTTTCGGGTTGCGCAGTCCCCGGCCTTACATTGGAACTGGTATATTACATTGGTCTGCTTGAGTGTCGTGCTCTTCTTTGAGATTTTGTTTTGCATAATGAGATTGGATGTCTTAGGGCTGCTGTAGTAGATGTTGAGTCTGAGTTTGGTGTTTGGATCTGTTGTTGTGTTTTGCGATATGATCTTCGTGATGGCCTTTTCATCTTGTTTCCAGGATGGTGTTAGAAAGTTTTTGTAGTAGAGGTTGATGCATGTTTCTGTTGGGGTGGATGGGTGCTCAGCATGTTTCTGAAGCATATTCTTGACCACAGAGTCAAACATAGTGTTGCTGTAGCCATTGTTGACTAAGAACTGGCGAACCCTGGTCAGCTCGCGATCGAACAGTTTCCAAGTCGAACAGTTTTTTAGAGCCCGGTGAATATAGGCCCGCACAACACCTCTTTTGTAGGTTTCAGTGCAGTCGCCGTTAGCATTCATACACCGTCCACCGTCTGTCTCCTTTCTGTACACATCAGTTTTAAACACCTCGTCGCTTCCATGGATCATAAGGTCTAAAAACGGGAGTTTATCGTTAGTGTTCAACTCATCTGTGAAATTAAGACAAGAGTGATTTGTAAGTGTTGTTCTTAATGTTTCTAGAGCCTCACTATTTTCAATATCAAGAATGATGTCATCAACATAGCGGTAATAGAGGTTAGGTTTAACTTTTACCACAGTTAGCGCTAAACTCTCAACATGGCACATGTAGGCTTGGGCGAAGAGTACACCTAAGGGTGAGCCCATCGCCACCCCATCTGTTTGTACATAGAGCTTTCCCTCAGGACACCTGAATGGAGCCTCCATCGTGCACAGTTGCAGCATCTCTTCCATAACTGCTTTTGGAAGACGTGGTGGTGGGAGCTCAGGGTTTTGGTATACATATTGAAGTATAATCTGAATGGTCTCCTGGACTGGAACATTAGTAAATAAGCTAGAAACATCAAGAGATGCCAAGATTCCTTTAGGTTTGTTTACCTTTAGTATATCAACCAGCTCTTCTGAGGATTTCAACGTGTGTGTTTCGGGGATGAAAGAAGTGATAACTTGATTCAACTTTTTGGCAACTGGATAGGTAGGAGTAGGGATCTGGGATATTATTGGTCGAAGTGGGTATCCCTGCTTATGAGTCTTGACATTTCCGTATAGATATCCTGGTCCGAATTCACCTGTTATCTTTTGGAAGTGAATACCGTCAACCTCAGCATTCGCTACATTTATAAGCTTATTTAGACGAGTCTTAAGTGAAGATGTAGGATCCCTACTTATCCGTTTAAACTTAGATCTATCTTCCAATATTGACCGTACTTTACTTAGGTAATCAGACTTATCAAGAATAACAAATATACTACTTTTGTCAGCCTTCCTTACGACTATGTTTTCGTTGGCTTTAAGCTCACGAGCAGCTTCTCGTAGAGAAGGGGTGAGGATGCCTGTCTTGACACGATGTCTACGCTGAGTTGCTTCAGCCTGGAGTTGGACCTGAATGTCTGGGTTGAGGGTGGCCAAGAAAAAGTAACGATATTTCTGTCTTTTTCTTGATAGGGTCGAATTTCGGGTAACAATGACAGTTAATGCCTAGGTTTAGGAACTCTTCTTGCTTCTCCGTTAACGTTGCACTAGATAAGTTTAAAAAACCTGCCTGTTTCTTTGGAAAGACCACAGTACCACTGTAAAGATTGGACAGTTTTTTCAGGGTTCTTGCTTCTGTAATGCTTCTATGTTCTTCAATCACCTCGTCTAATCTAAGATTGGTCTCACGCCTCAAATCCGATGAAATATCAAGGCGTTGGTAAGTCTCATAAAGTTCGTTAAGCTCCGACTTCAATAAACACACCAGTTTCTTCTTCTTCTCAATTTGCACTGTTGACAGCCTTTCTTTAAATCTAGAAACAAATCTGCTCGCTTCTACTGCTCGTTCGTGAAGTCTTATGTTCGTATAGTTGGGGAGCAGATTCTCTTTAATGCATTGTTCATTAAATACAATTGCTTGTTTAGCCGCAGAAAGTTTTTTAGATTTAGATTCAATAATACGAATAAGTTTAATGTTATTTTCGGTATGTTTGTGCAAAGTCGTAGCAAAGGACATAAAATAGGTTTAAGTTTCACATAGTAATATTTCACCAAGCTTATGGCATGATCACACACAAAATCGACGCTCTTTAAAAGTATTAATCAGTCTGAATTTTTGAATCCTAATATGAAAGCGCACAGCATATCGACAAATGATTCAAAGTCCTTTGCTACGACTTTGCACAAACATACCGAAAATAACATTAAACTTATTCGTATTATTGAATCTAAATCTAAAAAACTTTCTGCGGCTAAACAAGCAATTGTATTTAATGAACAATGCATATATATATATATATATATATATATATTATTATTTTTTGCAACATTCGTTAAATATGACCGCAAAGCGAGCTTTTTTGTCTTTTTGCAAGGTTTCGATGGTTCTTATAAGTTTTCTCTCGCCACGTCTGAGATATTTTAAAACATCTCCAAATACTTCTTTGTGTAGCAACGTTTCGCTATTCGGGATAGCATCCTCGGGCATTATATACAAATCACATTTCACAACTATACCATGAATACGACACTTTAAATCGTAACACTTCGCGTCGGGTCGGTTTCTCGGTAAAACAGAACTGGAGATGTTTTGTCTTAGTTAAACAATTTTAAGCTTAAAACTGCCGGGGAATGCTTGCTTTACAAGGGCACTCCGGGTCAGCTGAATGAATTCAATTCAGGATATTCACGTCAATCACCACAGCACTGAAAATTACAAATTCAAACACATCTCGCTTAGTAACATCACCTAACATTTCTTCAGTTACGTAACCGCAACGGGGCGCTGTCGTATAACGACAGATGGGAAACAAGCTTCATCTGAATGTTGATTTTAGGGTTAATGTCTCGGATGAAAGCAGCTATAATAAAACAAAGAATCCACGACCATTTTGTTTTCTTCAAATCTGGGTCACTAGGGGTTTCGAGGGCGCAATGATGGAACCCAAAAATCCAAAAATTTCGGAGATATGGCAGGCAATTGTTGGTGTGCAAGTGTTTTTAACGGCCAATTCAACGTTTGGCAGTGATTTATAACTTTTTGTGTTTATAATAGGTGAAACAACATCCATTTGATCAATTTAAAAATAATGGTACATAATTTGACAAAATTCAACGAGACCTACCCAAATTATTAAATTGTATTTAGTCGAAAGCGATTGAAAACACAAACCTTTAAAAAATAATAAAATGGGTATGAGTGCAATATTTCTAGCTTACAAAAGCAGACACCAGGTGCAAAAGAAAGTCATTCGCCGAACACACATACAATTCAGAGCCTCAAACAAAACAATCGCCCACGGCGGCTTGTTTTGACCTTATGTCAGGTCATGTCAGGTCACCAGGAAGGCTTCCGGAAGGTAGAACAGCAGTATTGTAAACGGGGGAGTCAGGACCTTCAAAGGGGAGGTAGTCCACAAAAGACCAAATAATATATAATTAACCATAATTCCCATGACAGGGAGCCGTTTAAAAAAACAACAAGAAACACACAACGCTCGTCTCAATAATTTTCGGGCACACGCACCAACTTAGGCATGGCGTCGGCAACTGAACTATGAAAGGTTTCCAAGTCAAACGTCCTGACCAGCGCGTGTTGGGCAGTACGCCACGCACTGGTGCGTAGGCGAAGGGGACATTTATGTGCATTCCCACGTCGGCGCGCTGGTCAGCAGACAAACAACGCCGAAGGGCTCCCCCCAAGGAGAAGGACGGAACCTGGGCGAAAAACAAGCACGTCAGTCGAACCCGATTGTGAAACACTGGGCATTGCGCGTGCGGTAGGAGCTAGTGATATAGAAAGCTCAAATGCCATTTAATTTCGCTTGACCCATATAGTCGACAAAGAGGCAAATTTCGAAAAATGTGCGATTGCCGAAGGCAGAATGGTCGAAGCCGTCAACGATCACCGCCTTACCAGCAGTGATTATCTGTGTGACAACTGCCGCAAAAAGCTGACAAAAATCCAAAAAGTCTACCGAGGGAAACCAGCTCAAGTTGAGCGAAAGTGTACCGATTGAGGGACCGGTTACATCTGCATCTGAATCTACCGGCTCATCACTTGCGGATCCAGATGTTAGCCACCAACGAATCAGTGAACTTCTTCCCAGCCTTGATGTGTCACCCTGGTTGGAAAAGTAAGTACTATCTCTCCTTTTGTTTTTATTTTGTTTTATTAGGAACACTTCCAACAACTGTTCCTGCCCAATAACAGGAGGATTGGTGTGGGTGTAGGAAGTCAATGTCGTCATATATTGTTTTGATTGCATGGGCTTATAAAAAGCTAATTTTCACGTTGATACCGATGCTTGGTCTTGGAATATTCTAGTACTATTCTATGATTTTATGCAGTCATGTCAGCATGCCCACTGAGTTTCCTTTCCTACATTTATGCGGTTAAATTAACTAACACTAGGACCAGTTCCGCGCTTGTTCATATCGGGTCATAGAACCCAACAATGTATCATTTTCGCAGGGGGTTGAAGCCCAGTACACGGCGATACGCGGGCTCTAAAAGCTTCGAAAAGTGGTCAGCTCTGTTAAAAGAAAGATAGAGCATACCCTGGATATCGACCTTCCAACCCTGGAATACTCGAAAAACCTCGTCGGGAGGCCCAGGGCGACTGAAAGGTATGTTTTATGTACACCATTGTTTTGTTCAGGAGATTTAAAACTTTCATGAGCATTGGTGACACATTTTCCGGTTTATACGGTGATTGCTTTTCGCAATGGCGCGTATTCCTATTGCTAGGATGCAGTCTAGTTGATACTCCCTATTCACTCGTTTAGTGGTTCCTAGAATAATTCCCCAATTTTTTAAAGATTTGGATCAAGTAGTTATCACGCCATGATATCATTATTTCGATATAGCCATGGGCTAGCATAGTCTGCCACAAAGAAATCGTCTCAAGGGAGATTTATGATTATCGTGCATCTAAACCTAATTTGGTTGGCATTGTATTTTTGTTAATTGGTTAAATATTGACAGGCACAAGAGCGTCTCGCTCGATTTTGTTTCCATATTTTGAAAATTTCGTAAGCAATGTTTTAAAATAGTTTTAAATTTCACAAGCTTGACTAGTATCCAGAAATAATGCAGATACGCAACGTACCGTTAACAGATCAATCAGTCATGATATTTTCCGGTGCTTTAGGTATAAAGCCCTCATGGGAGAACTAAAGGATGCCTTCAAAGACACGGATGACTACAAGAGACGCCTGGCCATTTGACTTGTCGCCATATTCTATCGAAAGAACGGCTATTTTTGGGCCAGCGCACATGGTGAAGAAGAGCCGAGAACTGAAACGAAACCATGTATTTACCAGAAGTGCAAAGCATGAGTAGAGGCCGGCATAGAATCACAGAAGAGGTCAAGCTGAAAGTCAAGAGATTTTACGAAGACGACAGGTCAGTCGCATGTGTCCTGGTAAAGGACTGCATCTCGATGCGTACGAAAACGGCGAAAAAGTAAATGTCAGAAACGGCTGTGCTCGGAAGTTAGGAGATGTATGAGCTTTATAAGACTGATGAGAACAACCCAGACATCAGCTTCTCATCATTTGCGGCGCTGCGCCCCAACACTGTGTGCTGGCAGGTGCAAGCGGCACCATCGTGTGCGTTTGCACCTATCATCAAACTCCGCTCTCCTTCTGTCTGCTCTTAACTGTCCTGGGCTAACATGTGAGGATTTGATTGACATGGCTGTTCAACCAGATAATCGTGACTGTATGATGGGTAATTGTGACCAATGTCCGGGTGAGAAGGGTGTGGCGGAGTATTTGACCATGTTGGTGCAGGAGGAAGGTGAAGTGTTGACGGTGATGTTGAGGTCAGGTATAAACAGTGGGAGAGCGCAGATAGGTGTACACTGGCAGAGATGGTATTAACTCTGAAAAGCGTGACAAAGCTGAGCAAGCAATACTGACCTGCACAGCACCACTATGAAGCAAGGGCACAGGCTGCTTTTTCAAGCACCTCAAAGAAAGTGTAGCTGATGATGAAGTCGTCGTTCAAGGTGACTTCTCCGAAAATTACACTTTCATCGTACAGGATGCTGTGCAGGGGTTTTGGTGGGATGCCACACAGTGCACTGTGCACCCCTTCGTCGCGTACTGGCGAGAAGATAGCATCGAGCAGCACCAGAGCTTCTGCGTCATTTCTGACGATACAAAACATAGTTCCACCCTGTCCATGCTTCATCAAACATTTAGTGCCATTAATTCAGAAAAAGCTACCGAGGTGTCGAAAATCCACTACTTTAGCGATGGCAGTAGCGCGCAGTACAAAATAGGTACAACTTTATAAATGTGTGCCACCACCCCTGACTTCAAGGGCATATCGTGTAGTGGCACTTCTCCACCTCACATGGTAAGGGGCATGTACGGCATAGGTGGAACGGTGAAGCGTGCCACCTACCGGGAGAGTCTCGTCGGCCGGTCACCAACCAGATCCTCACTGCTGAGCACATGTTTCAATTCGACCGACAAGTTCAGGTCGTCGATTGAATTTTGTATGTGTCGGGAGTGAAATACAAAAAGTAGCCGCAGATCTCAGGGGCCGCTTCCCACCACTGTCACCATCAAGGTACCGAGAAGCCACAGGTTCAATCCTGTGGACTTGAAACTATGCAGGTATACAGGCTGTCAGAAGATGACCTATGCAGGCACGTAAAGGTGGCGAAGCGGGTTTAATGAAATGAGCAGTCACCGATAAAATATTTAGGATTCACCACTGAAACAGAGGCTTGCCTAACATATTGTTGTTGTTTTCTATGCGTGTGAAGCTGTTGTATGTGTTTAAATAAACTGGCAATGGTTCCGGACATCTTTATTATTAATTTAAGTAGCTTTTAAAACTCAAATAGCAAACTATCACTCATGCGAAAGCCTACCCTAGGTGACCTGACATGACCTGATATAATACAAGGTCACAAACAAACTACCAGTACAAAAGGCAGGTTAGTTTTGGTCGCAAGGCTCTAGCGCAATTCATAATGAGTTACGGCGAGAATAGTTTATTTTGCCACCTGGTGTCTGCTTTGAAGCTAGAAAAATATATGCAACTCGATACCCAATGTTTTTATTATTTCATTTGAAAGAGTTTGAATGTATTTCAAATCGCTTTCAGACAAAAATACAAATTTCAAATAACTCGGGTCAAGGTCATCGTTGAAAAATTATGTCAAGAAATCAAGTAACCAAAATTTTGAAATTTGAAAATCCGAGATAGCTAAGATGTTTTAATCTATTTTTAATGCAATAAAAAGATTTATGAAAATCACTGCCAGAACTTCGAAACTATGAGCCGTTAAAAATACTGTAACACCAACTTGAACATTGCCTGGGGCCATATCTCCGAAAAATATTTTTGGGAATTATTTCGAGGGTTCCAATCAATTCAGCGCCCTGAAACCCTTAGTACCCAAATTTGAAGGAAATAAAAATGGTCGGGTGTAGGTCACTGGTCGTCTTATGGTGAATGCACCAGCTTCCAATGCTTGGAGCTTACGACGGCCGCGTGCCCGGGCCACTATGGACGTATGTTGCACGACCTCATCCCTAGTGAGCGCGAGGTCATGGGACGTCCTCATGTGCTGTAGAAGGGCGCCTTGCTGGAGGTGACATGTCATTCTTCTTGAAAGTGTCGTGGTCGTGTATCCGATGTAGCAGCAGTCTGCTCGGCGCGCACAGTCGCCATGTCTACAATCAAACTTGTATACTACATCGGTCGTTTTTAGATCAGGGGTTCAAGGGAAAGGTTGTTTCTCATAACAAGGCTTGATGTTTTGCGGTTCTTGTAGTAGATTGTCAGTTTTATTGAGTCCTCCGCTTGTTTTGGGACAATGTTTTTCTTGATGATCGATCTCAGTACCTTTTCGTCCTTTTTATACTCAGTAGAGTTGGCATTTTGGTAAAACAGATGGTGCACGGTTCCGGATGGTGACTCTTTCGCTGCTGTTGTCGCGCAGGTTTTGTCCATTTCTTTTGAGATGATGTCCTCGATGTCGTTCAGGTCGTAATCGTTGTTTGTCAAGATGCTTTTGACTCTAGTCAACTCCTGGTGCACCAGCTCCCATGATGAACAATGTGTCAGTGCCCGGTGGACATATGCTCTGATGACGCTCTCTTTGTAGCGTTTAGGACACTCGCTGCGTCCATTCAAGCACTGTCCAGTGTTGGTCGGCTTCCTGAAGGCTTTGGTGACAAATCTTCCGCCTGAGCCATCCACATCAACATCTAGGAAAGGAATCATGTTATCAACACTCTCCTCTGTTGTGAACTTGAGAGTTGAAGACCTCTCCAAATGCTCTTTTAGCATGTTCAGTTGACTGGTGTCGGATACTTCACAGTATATATCATCAATATAGCGCAGGTACGTAAGTGGAGGAGCTTCCATGCTGCTAAGAGCACGCTGTTCTATGAAGGACATATAACTCTCGGCAAAAAGGACGCCGAGAGGTGATCCCATTGCCACTCCATCGTGTTGATAATATAAGTTTCCTTCAGGGCACCTAAAAGGTGCACTCTTGGTGCATGCCCCAAGCATTTGCTTGAGTATACTTCTCGGGACACATGGAGGAGGTAGATCTGCGTGGTTAAATGCATAATCTAGGATGATTTCGATAGTGTCATCAAACGGGACGTTAGTAAAGAGGCTCTGAGCATCAATGAAGCGAGGATGCCTCTCCTTGCACGCTCTTTAAGCACTTCAATGAACTCAGACGGAGACTTCAACGTATACGTCGATGGGATGTAAGGCACGAGTAGCTTATTTAACGCTTTTGCTAAATCGATTCGCTTTTGCCAAAACGATGGTGTTGGGATCTGGGAGATGATAGGTCTGATGGGATTACCTCTTTTATGCGTTTTTATGTTTCCATAAAAATATCCGGGGTTGAAGTCGCCTGTTATCGGCTGAAATGCTGTATATCTTGCTGCTTTGTTGGCTGCTCCAATGAGACTGTTAAGCTTCTTTTTTTGTTCGTCTGTGGGATTTCTGGTTATTTTCTTAAACTTTGAAGTGTCCTTAAGGGTTTCACGTACCTTGTTCAGGTACGTGAGAACCTGCTCCCAAGGTACACAAAGGTAAAACTCTATGATCGAGCAGTACGGCAGAGCCAGATTACGTTGGATTTCCGCTGGAACCTAATCTTAGATGAAATAACCAAGAATAAAGATGCCCTACAAAACCTTGAAGGTGAGCTTAAAGCTGCTTTAGATGGATATGACAATCTAGATATTCCAGAACATTTACGTCGTAGAGTAAATGCCATATTGCGCGATTCGAGTGAAACCTTTGATCATAAAGCTCGGACAACCATAGAGAAGAAGTTGTCGGTACTCCGCAGCGAGAAATTAGCTTCTAACACAAAGGAAGCCGCTTTTCTTAACCTGTCCACTGCCGAACTTACAGAACCACAAAAATAATTCCTCAATTTAGGTTTGAACTGCCAGTATTATTCTAAGCGTTCACGGCTAGAAAAGAAAGCAGAAGTCGAACTTTTGTATCAGCAGATTTGCGATTTACATAGCAGGGATAAGATTGATGTCAACCCAGACATCCAAAGCCAGCTACAGACCGAAAGCTCAAAACTACGAGGTAGCACAAGAAGTTCTGTTCTCACCCCAAGATTACGTGAAGCTGCAAATGAGTTAAATAATAATCCTGAGCTTATCATTCGTCGTGCCGATAAGTCCCAGACATTTGTGGTTTTAGATAAAGAAGATTACCTGAATAAGGTACGTGAAACCCTTAAGGACACTTCCAAGTTTAAGAAAATAACCAGAAATCCCACAGACGAACAAAAAAGAAGCTTAACAGTCTCATTGGAGCAGCCAACAAAGCAGCAAGATATACAGCATTTCAGCCGATAACAGGCGACTTCAACCCCGGATAATTTTATGGAAACATAAAAACGCATAAAAGAGGTAATCCCATCAGACCTATCATCTCCCAGATCCCAACACCATCGTATGATTTGGCAAAAGCGTTTAATAAGCTACTCGTGCCTTACATCCCATCGACGTATACGTTGAAGTCTCCGTCTGAGTTCATTGAAGTGCTCAAAGTGCGTGCAAGGAGAGGCATCCTCGCTTCATTAGATGCTCAGAGCCTCTTTACTAACGTCCCGATTGATGATACTATCGAAATCATCCTAGATTATGCATTTAACCACGCAGATCTACCTCCTCCATGTGTTCCGAGAAGTATACTCAAGCGAATGCTTGGGGCATGCACCAAGAGTGCACCTTTTAGGTGCCCTGAAGGAAACTTATATTATCAACACGATGGAGTGGCAATGGGATCACCTCTCGGCGTCCTTTTTGCCGAGAGTTATATGTCCTTCATAGAACAGCGTGCTCTTAGCAGCATGGAAGCTCCTCCACTTACGTACCTGCGCTACATTGATGATATATACTGTGAAGTATCCGACACCAGTCAACTGAACATGCTAAAAGAGCATTTGGAGAGGTCTTCAACTCTCAAGTTCACAACAGAGGAGAGTGTTGATAACATGATTCCTTTCCTAGATGTTGATGTGGATGGCTCAGGCGGAAGATTTGTCACCAAAGTCTTCAGGAAGCCGACCAACACTGGACAGTACTTGAATGGACGCAGCGAGTGTCCTAAACGCTACAAAGAGAGCGTCATCAGAGCATATGTCCACCGGGCACTGACACATTGTTCATCATGGGAGCTGGTGCACCAGGAGTTGACTAGAGTCAAAAGCATCTTGACAAACAACGATTACGACCTGAACGACATCGAGGACATCATCTCAAAAGAAATGGACAAAACCTGCGCGACAACAGCAGCGAAAGAGTCACCATCCGGAACCGTGCACCATCTGTTTTACCAAAATGCCAACTCTACTGAGTATAAAAAGGACGAAAAGGTACTGAGATCGATCATCAAGAAAAACATTGTCCCAAAACAAGCGGAGGACTCAATAAAACTGACAATCTACTACAAGAACCGCAAAACATCAAGCCTTGTTATGAGAAACAACCTTTCCCTTGAACCCTCTGATCTAAAAACGACCGATGTAGTATACAAGTTTGATTGTAGACATGGCGACTGTGCGCGCCGAGCAGACTGCTGCTACATCGGATACATGACCACGACACTTTCAAGAAGAATGACATGTCACCTCCAGCAAGGCGCCCTTCTACAGCACATGAGGACGTCCCATGACCTCGCGCTCACTAGGGATGAGGTCGTGCAACATACGTCCATAGTGGCCCGGGCACGCGGCCGTCGTAAGCTCCAAGCATTGGAAGCTGCTTTCATCCGAGACATTAACCCTAAAATCAACATTCAGATGAAGCTTGTTTCCCATCTGTCGTTATACGACAGCGCCCCGTTGCGGTTACGTAACTGAAGAAATGTTAGGTGATGTTACTAAGTGAGATGTGTTTGAATTTGTAATTTTCAGTGCTGTGGTGATTGACGTGAATATCCTGAATTGAATTCATTCAGCTGACCCGGAGTGCCCTTGTAAAGCAAGCATTCCCCTGCAGTTTTAAGCTTAAAATTGTTTAACTAAGACAAAACATCTCCAGTTCTGTTTTACCGAGAAACCGACCCGACGCGAAGTGTTACGATTTAAAGTGTCGTGTTCATGGTATAGTTGTGAAATGTGATTTGTATATAATGCCCGAGGATGCTATCCGGAATAGCGAAACGTTGCTACACAAAGAAGTATTTGGAGATGTTTTAAAAGATCTCAGACGTGGCGAGAGAAAACTTATAAGAACCATCGAAACCTTGCAAAAAAGACAACAAAAGCTCGCTTTGCGGTCATATTTAACGAATGTTGCATACAAGAGAACCTGCTCCCTAGGTACACAAATATATATATATATATATATATATATATATATATATATATATATATATATATATATATATATATGCTACAGTTAGTATGCAAAATCCGTTAGTTTGCAAACTAACTAGGTAGTTTGCAAACTCCCTGACTGATCAGATAGTTTGCAAACTAACTAGTTAGTTTGCAAACTCACTAGTTAATTTGCAAACAAACTAGGGCATTTGCAAATTCACTAGTTCATTTGCGGAATGGCCGAATTAGTTTCGATTAATAATTTAGAAGCTGATCCAGTTGTCTCCTAACTGATAGGCAGGCCGCTTGAGATATACCGAAATCGTCAACGAAAGGATAGCACGGTAGCCACGTAGCCTACCTGAGTACTTCTTGCCATGCCAAGCATAGCCAGGAGCCGGCATAAGAATAAAGGCAGGGGCTGGGTGTGGCCTGTCCGGTCCTCTCCTTACTGTTCAATCAAAATATGCATTATTTTAATAACGTGAGGGAAAACTGAAAGTGGTATAAGATATCATGGGCCTAAAGCTGCTTTTCAAGTTGTAAAACAGACCAGGTAACAGGTATGCTAGCGACGACGGCACTGCACTCCGCCTTTTATCACCTGTGAAAACGCAGGAGGGGGAGGGAAGGGAAACGGGTACTCATCCTCGCGGGGAAGCTGAATTTATGCAAGCAAGATTATCGAAAAGCAAAAAGAAACCACATTTGGAAATTGTTTGGATCTAAAAAGGGCACACTTCTGCCGGTTGCAGTTCGAAGATGCACTGACTTCCTTACTTGTTTACCGAAGGTGACGCACCTGGAAGCCAGGAGGTGCCTACTCGGAGGGCATGTTTATGGGTTTTTATCCCATTCAGGGGCAGATTCAAGTGGGGGGATCGGTAGGGGCGAGCCCCGTGGGCTGAGCTTAGCACTGCAAAGCCCAACCTTCCCCCTCCCGCAGGGGACCCAATGATGTCTGATGACTGCTCCCGGGGAAACCCAAATGCCACCGGAATGTTGGTCTAGGGCGCCCCAAGAGTAGGTCTGGGGCCCCTAAATTTGGCCTGGAGCGCTTAGGAGTTTGTCTGTGTGCCCCAAGGGCCGGTCTCGGGGACCCACATAATTTATCTCAGGGGCCCAATAGTAGATCCCGGGAGCCCCAAGCGTTGGTCTTGGAAACGCCCAGAATTAGTCTCGGAGGCCCCAGAGGTGGTCTTGAGGGCTCCCAGCATTGCTCTCGGGGCCCCCAATAGTTGGTTTCGAACATATGGAATTATTAAGCAAGCATAACTGATTCAGTTTGTAGATAGTTAACGCTCAATAAAAAGTAAATTTGCGCGTGCCCCTTTCCCGGCGGGGACCCCGAGACTTAACATCCTCCTCATCCTCGAAGAAATTCCAGATTCGCTTCTGAATTTTTTTATTTTTCAGTTTGCAAATATTCAACGTTCATTAACCCGGCACCGCCTGGGCTCTCCGCACCCAACATCACCTGGGGGTTCGATCGGACCCCTCCCACGATTTCGGGAACCTTAGGTGGTACGGAAAAAATTGAAATGGTGCTGTGCCTTACCGTTTTGTAATCAAAATCTTAGCTTGAAACAGATCCGTTGACCCGTAGCATAACAGAGGGTCAAAATGGGTAAACTTTGACTCATTTGGGAAATATTTTATAACTCGGGAACCATTAGACCTAAAACAACGTCAAAGGCATCAATGTGTTTGTCCTAACACAAAGATTCGAATGATATGCAACATGACCTTGAAAGGTTGAATCGTGACCTTGACCTCAGGTCAAGGTTCAATAATGATCTTTCAGGTTGATGTTGCACATCATCTGAATCCTTGGATTGTGCTCGTCACCATGATACCAAATTTATTGTTGTATCTTATCTTGTTCAAAACGTATGAACGTAAGCAATCTCGAAAACCGTTACCTTTGGTGACCTGTGGTGACCTTGTTAATCCCCTGGCCTCAAAATGGATTCCCTGGTTGTGTCAGTCTTATGTTAGAAGACTAAAACAGCAATACATAGTTTTATTAATTACGTCATAACTCATTGACCTGAAGCCAATTTTTTAGCAAAAGCTATCGAATGGGTCAGCCTAGAGTTATACAAAGTCAGGCACATCTCATTCAAATCGGCTCGGAATCATTCGCGAAAAACCAAGGGGTCTGATCCAACCCCCTCACTAAGCGGAGAAGGGTTAAATACAAAATATTCCGCCCGGGCCTAAAAGGGGACCCGTCCCGAGTCTAACATACGCCATCTTCCTATAAGGAAGTCGCTATCAGTGCCTGGTCCGGTTACTAAAAAAGAATATTTGGTCCAATATCCTTAACTTGCGCCGGTACGGGAATGAGTACCCGTTGCCCTTCCCTCCCCCTCCTGCGTTTTCACAGGTGATAAAAGGCGGAGTGCAGTGCCGTCGTCGCTAGCATACCTGTTACCTGGTCTGTTTTACAGCTTGAAAAGCAGCTTTAGGCCCATGATATCTTATACCACTTTCAGTTTTCCTTCACGTTATTAAAATAATGCATATTTTGATTGAACAGTAAGGAGAGGACCGGACAGGCCACACCCGGCCCCTGCCTTTATTCTTATGCCGGCTCCTGGCTATGCTTGGCATGGCAAGAAGTACTCAGGTAGGCTACGTGGCTACCGTGCTATCCTTTCGTTGACGATTTCGGTATATCTCAAGTGGCTTGCCTATCAGTTAGGAGACCGACACTGAACTGGATCAGCTTCTAAATTATTAATCGAAACTAATTCGGCTATTCCGCAAATGAACTAGTGGATTCGCAAATGCCCTAGTTAGTTTGCAAACTAACGGAATCCGCATACTAACTGTAACATATATATATATATATATATATATATATATATATATATATATAATATTAATATCTAACCACAAATATAACCACCCACTCAGTCCCATAATCTCACAAGTCTGCACACCCATGTACAGACTAGCTTAGAAATTGTATCAGCTCTTAAGACCATACATTCCATCTCAATACATCATCAACTCTGCAGAAGAATGATCTATGATCTTGATCCTTGATGATCTTTTTCCTTGATCTATTTCGTATAAAAAAGCCCCAGGGTCAATTAGCCCCCATAGACGTTGAAAGTCTTTTTACGAATGTACCTGTTGAGACAACTATCCAGATTATCATCGACGATGTATATCATAAACAGAGTAACGGGCTATAAAAACTTAGACTTTCCCCTGAAATTCTAAAAAATCTGCTCTTGGCTTGTACTAAAGATTCCCCATTTTGTGGTCCAGACCAAAAATTATACATCCAACAAGATGACGTCTCCATGGGCTCACCACTGGGTCCGTTATTTGCGAATTTCTATGTTGCTCATGTGGAAGAAGTCACCCTTGCTCAAGAAAACATCAAACCGACAACATACTGTCGGTACGTTGATGACATATTCCTGGAAGTACCAAGTCATGACCACCTGACCAGTCTCATTAGAGAGCTCGAAAAGAACTCTATCTTAAAATTTACATATGAAAAAGAACATAACAACTCTCTTGCTTTCCTCGATGTCAACGTTACAGCCACCCCTGATAAATACATAACAAGCGTGCACGTCAAACCAACTAACAGTGGAAAAACTCTCAGCCCAAAAAGTGAATGCCCTACAAAATACAAAGCTGGTGTTTTGAAACTATGAAGCTATCTGGAGAGAGCGTCCGCCTTAAGTGTCTGGTGATGTTATATTCCCAGAAACCGAAAGAGGAGGTATGAACGCGCTTAAAAGGAATAGACCACTTCGTATAAATTCTAAAAGGCACAGGCGTGAATCAGGACAAGGGTATGGACAAAATATATCTGAAAATCAGGAAACCACATCTTGTTTCCGCCTCATGTCGTTCAAAACAATACTACCGCCTCTTCTCTTACTACGCTGGATTAACCCAGACACCACGTGTGATCACGAATCTGGCAGCTCGTGGTGACTGGAGACATGCCATGCCATTTTTACATTTGACCATGTGATTTTTTAATGGCGTGACCATGCCATTTTTACATTTTTCATGTGACATGTGCTACCAGATGGAAATAAATTATTTCGTGGTTTGAAATAAGGTAGCAAACCCCTTTACTTTGAATTTTAAAGCTTGTGAAACTTTTGTACAGAGCTTTGGATGAAATTAAATATGCCAACAGTGGTTTCTCGATTCGCTCTACTAAACGGGTATCTCAGCTCAAAACCCATTATAAAAGTGGGACACTCCCTCTAATGTCGAAAATATAAACAAAGGCATGCGTGTTTCATGGTTTGGAAGACCATTCACTAACATCAAGCTGGTTTCCTTTAGCATACTGTTAGATAGGCTAGTGTGAACATATGAACATTTTTACGTATGATTCACGGTAACAGCTTTTTCCTCCTGGTCGAGTTTGGACATCATGCAAGACTAGATAATTGTTTGATATCTAGATCTAGATATCTAGATAATTAGCAGGTATCTTGTCAAACCTCATTGCTTCCGGGTGTTTCTGTGCGCTCGAATGCCAGTCTTTCATGCAGGCCAAGCGCTTTCAAGGGAGCAAAGCCATCTATGGTTGACTAATGGAACTAGCCCTGTTTGGTGAACTTGTAGACAATCTTACTAGCCACTGAGAACCGACGTAGCGTTGTTTTTACCGTCGTTCGACGCAGAATTATCAGTTCGTTGACACGAGCACCAACGTCCATCGCTGGCCGGAATACCGAATCCGATAATGAACGAAATTAAACTAAAGCGGAAAGGTCCAGTGACCGAGCGCTGGCAGAATATTTAGGATTTTTTTAATTTCTGACATAATATTCGCCGAAAAGTGCATCTAATCAGACATGCAAAACCGGCCAGTCTAATGTACAGTGGGGAAAAAGAGTGTAAATCAATCACAAACTGAAGTACTGCCTAACTCAATAGCGCTCGAATACATTCTGAGGGACGTGATATTTGGCTATACGAAACGAAACCATAGAATGGGCTTCAAAGCTGCGACTCGAAGATTAAAGAACACCGATTTCGTGTTTGATTTGAATTGTCCGAGAAGTGGCGACAGCGGCAGGTGGGAAGGGATTGACTGGACTGTCTGGATGGTGAGCTCGAGGTAGACGTACCCAGGCAATCAGGTGGGGAAGCCGGCTCCGGCTCCGACAGCTAGTGCAGACAGTTTTAATTCAGCCGCCTCTCTTCTCATGTGTTTGTAACTCACCAAGGTCTGATTATTGGACATATAGATCAAATTGTTTGATTTATGATCAAATTATTTTATTTGATCAAATGATTTGTGTTTATTTGATATATAGATCAAATAATCAAATCTTAGTGAATCACATCAGGTTTGATATAGATATCCAATCTGCTGATATCAAACCTGACACCGATGTCAAACCTGCTGACATCAAACCTGACACCGATGTCAAACCTGCTGACATCAAACCTGACATAGTTGTCAAACTTGACATAGATATCAAACCTGACACAGGCGTCAAACCCGCTGTGACTGGTGCTGAGATCATTCAGGCCTTGGAATTTGAGAAAAGCTGCTAAAGACACTGCAAGATGAGTGCGAGATGCGAAGGAGCTGCGTGCTGCCACCTCGGGCTACTGCGAGCGAATGGTGCTGTAGGCTTTTTCCTCCTGTCAGTTCGGTGTTGCAGTTTTATATTGGCACTTGATGACACATTTGCATTGTGTTTGCATTCACCTATGGCTGCGGTTGCAGAGGACAGAGAGCTGGGAGCATCGGCGGAGGAGCAGGAGGCCCGCTACCAGCAGACGCTGCACTCGCTCCTCCGGGCCAGCGCCGACGACCAGACTGTCACGGTCAGTCCCGGTCACCTGTACTCAGACTGTCACGGTCAGTCCCGGTCACCTGTACTACTACTCAGGCTGTCACGGTCAGTTCCGGTCACCTGTACTCAGACTGTCACGGTCAGTCCCGGTCACCTGTACTCAGACTGTCACGGTCAGTCCCGGTCACCTGTACTCAGGCTGTCACGGTCAGTCCCGGTCACCTGTACTCAGACTGTCACAGCCAGTCCCGGTCACCTGTACTCAGACTGTCACGGTCAGTCCCGGTCACCTGTACTCAGACTGTCATGGTCAGTCCCGGTCACCTGTACTCAGACTGTCACTGTCAGTCCCGGTCACCTGTACTCAGACTGTCACAGTCAGTCCCGGTCACCTGTACTACTACTCAGGCTGTCACGGTCAGTCCCGGTCACCTGTACTCAGGCTGTCACGGTCAGTCCCGGTCACCTGTACTCAGACAGGTACGGTCAGTCCCGGTCACCTGTACTCAGGCTGTCACGGTCAGTCCCGGTCACCTGCACTCAGACTGTCACGGTCAGTCCCGGTCACCTGTACTCAGACTGTCACGGTCAGTCCCGGTCACCTGTACTCAGACTGTCACTGTCAGTCCCGGTCACCTGTACTCAGACAGGTACGGTCAGTCCTGGTCACCTGTACTCAGACTGTCACGGTCAGTCCCGGTCACCTGTACTACTACTCAGGCTGTCACGGTCAGTCCCGGTCACCTGTACTCAGACTGTCACGGTCAGTCCCGGTCACCTGTACTCAGACTGTCACGGTCAGTCCCGGTCACCTGTACTCAGGCTGTCACGGTCAGTCCCGGTCACCTGTACTCAGACTGTCACTGTCAGTCCCGGTCACCTGTACTCAGACTGTCACTGTCAGTCCCGGTCATCTGTACTCAGACTGTCACGGTCAGTCCCGGTCACCTGTACTCAGACTGTCACGGTCAGTCCCGGTCACCTGTACTCAGGCTGTCACGGTCAGTCCCGGTCACCTGTACTCAGACTGTCACGGTCAGTCCCGGTCACCTGTACTCAGGCTGTCACGGTCAGTCCCGGTCACCTGTACTCAGACTGTCACGGTCAGTCCCGGTCACCTGTACTCAGGCTGTCACGGTCAGTCCCGGTCACCTGTACTCAGACTGTCACGGTCAGTCCCGGTCACCTGTACTACTACTCAGGCTGTCACGGTCAGTCCCGGTCACCTGTACTCAGACTGTCACGGTCAGTCCCGGTCACCTGTACTACTACTCAGGCTGTCACGGTCAGTCCCGGTCACCTGTACTCAGACTGTCACGGTCAGTCCCGGTCACCTGTACTATACTCAGACTGTCACGGTCAGTCCCGGTCACCTGTACTCAGGCTGTCACGGTCAGTCCCGGTCACCTGTACTCAGACTGTCACGGTCAGTCCCGGTCACCTGTACTACTACTCAGGCTGTCACGGTCAGTCCCGGTCACCTGTACTCAGACTGTCACGGTCAGTCCCGGTCACCTGTACTACTACTCAGGCTGTCACGGTCAGTCCCGGTCACCTGTACTCAGACTGTCACGGTCAGTCCCGGTCACCTGTACTACTACTCAGGCTGTCACGGTCAGTCCCGGTCACCTGTACTCAGACTGTCACGGTCAGTCCCGGTCACCTGTACTACTACTCAGGCTGTCACGGTCAGTCCCGGTCACCTGTACTCAGACTGTCACGGTCAGTCCCGGTCACCTGTACTCAGACTGTCACGGTCAGTCCCGGTCACCTGTACTCAGGCTGTCACGGTCAGTCCCGGTCACCTGTACTCAGACTGTCACGGTCAGTCCCGGTCACCTGTACTACTACTCAGGCTGTCACGGTCAGTCCCGGTCACCTGTACTCAGACTGTCACGGTCAGTCCCGGTCACCTGTACTACTACTCAGGCTGTCACGGTCAGTCCCGGTCACCTGTACTCAGGCTGTCACGGTCAGTCCCGGTCACCTGTACTCAGACTGTCACGGTCAGTCCCGGTCACCTGTACTACTACTCAAGCTGTCACGGTCAGTCCCGGTCACCTGTACTCAGACTGTCACGGTCAGTCCCGGTCACCTGTACTACTACTCAGGCTGTCACGGTCAGTCCCGGTCACCTGTACTCAGACTGTCACGGTCAGTCCCGGTCACTTGTACTGAGACAGGTACGGTCAGTCCCGGTCACCTGTACTCAGACTGTCACGGTCAGTCCCGGTCACCTGTACTCAGACAGGTACGGTCAGTCCCGGTCACCTGTACTCAGACAGGTACGGTCAGTCCCGGTCTCCTGTACTCAGACAGGTACGGTCAGTCCCGGTCACCTGTACTCAGACTGTCACTGTCAGTCCCGGTCATCTGTACTCAGACTGTCACGGTCAGTCCCGGTCACCTGTACTCAGACTGTCACGGTCAGTCCCGGTCACCTGTACTCAGACTGTCATGGTCAGTCCCGGTCACCTGTACTCAGACAGGTACGGTCAGTCCCGGTCACCTGTACTCAGATAGGTACGGCCAGTCCCGGTCACCTGCACTCAGACGGGTACGGTCAGTCCTGGTCACCTGTACTCAGACAGGTACGGTCAGTCCCGGTCACCTGTACTCAGACTGTCACTGTCAGTCCAGGTCACCTGCACTCAGACAGGTACGGTCAGTCCCGGTCACCTGTACTCAGACTGTCACGGTCAGTCCCGGTCACCTGTACTCAGACTGTCACGGTCAGTCCCGGTCACCTGTACTCAGACTGTCACGGTCAGTCCCAGTCACCTGTACTCAGACAGGTACGGTCAGTCCCGGTCCCCTGTACTACTACTCAGGCTGTCGCGGGCAGTCCCGGTCACCTGTACTCTGACTGTCACGGTCAGTCCCGGTCACCTGCACCCAGACTGTCACGGTCAGTCCTGGTCACCTGTACTCAGACTGTCACTGTCAGTCCCGGTCACCTGTACTCAGAGAGTACGGTCAGTCCCGGTCACCTGCACTCAGACTGTCACTGTCAGTCCCGGTCATCTGTACTCAGACTGTCAGGGTCAGTCCCGGTCACCTGTACTCAGACTGTCACGGTCAGTCCCGGTCACCTGTACTCAGACTGTCACGGTCAGTCCCGGTCACCTGTACTCAGACAGGTACGGTCTGTCCCGGTCACCTGTACTCAGACTGTCACGGTCAGTCCCGGTCACCTGCACTCAGACTGTCACTGTCAGTCCCGGTCATCTGTACTCAGACTGTCACGGTCAGTCCCGGTCACCTGTACTCAGACTGTCACGGTCAGTCCCGGTCACCTGTACTCAGACTGTCACGGTCAGTCCCGGTCACTTGTACTCAGACTGTCATGGTCAGTCCCGGTCACCTGTACTCAGACTGTCACGGTCAGTCCCGGTTACCTGTACTCAGACAGGTACGGTCAGTCCCGGTCACCTGTCCTCAGACTGCCACGGTCAGTCCAGGTCACCTGTACTCAGACAGGTACGGTCAGTCCCGGTCACCTGTACTCAGACTGTCACTGTCAGTCCCGGTCATCTGTACTCAGACTGTCACGGTCAGTCCCGGTCACCTGTACTCAGACTGTCACGGTCAGTCCCGGTCACCTGTACTCAGACTGTCACGGTCAGTCCCGGTCACCTGTACTCAGACAGGTACGGTCAGTTCCGGTCACCTGTACTCAGACTCACGGTCAGTCCCGGTCACCTGTACGACTACTCAGGCTGTCACTGTCAGTCCCGGTCACCTGTACTCAGGCTGTCACGGTCAGTCCCGGTCACCTGTACTCAGACTGTCACGGTCAGTCCTGGTCACCTGTAGTCAGACTTTTGCGGTCAGTCCTGGTCACCTGTACTACTACTCAGGCTGTCACGGCCAGTCCCGGTCACCTGTACTCAGGCTGTCACGGTCAGTCCCGGTCACCTGTACTCAGACTGTCACGGTCAGTCCCCGTCACCTGTACTCAGACTGTCACTGTCAGTCCCGGTCATCTGTACTCAGACTGTCACGGTCAGTCCCGGTCACCTGTACTCAGACTGTCACGGTCAGTCCCGGTCACCTGTACTCAGACAGGTACGGTCAGTTCCGGTCACCTGTACTCAGACTCACGGTCAGTCCCGGTCACCTGTACGACTACTCAGGCTGTCACTGTCAGTCCCGGTCACCTGTACTCAGGCTGTCACGGTCAGTCCCGGTCACCTGTACTCAGACTGTCACGGTCAGTCCTGGTCACCTGTACTCAGACTTTTGCGGTCAGTCCTGGTCACCTGTACTACTACTCAGACTGTCACGGTCAGTCCCGGTCACCTGTACTGAGACAGGTACGGTCAGTCCCGGTCATCTGTACTCAGACAGTCACGGTCAGTCCCGGTCACCTGCACTACTACTCAGGCTGTCACGGTCAGTCCCGGTCACCTGTACTCAGACTGTCACGGTCAGTCCCGGTCACCTGTACTCAGACACTGACCACCAGGCTGTCACTGTCAGTCCCGGTCACCTGTACTCGGACAGGTACGGTCAGTCCCGGTCACCTGTACTCAGACTGTCACGGTCAGTTCCGGTCACCTGTACTCAGACTGTCATGGTCAGTCCCGGTCACCTGTACTCAGACAACTCGTCACCTGTACTCGACCACGGTCAGTCCCGGTCACCTGTACACTACTCAGGCTGTCACTGTCAGTCCCGGTCACCTGTACTCAGACTGTCACGGTCAGTCCCGGTCACCTGTACTCAGACTGTCACGGTCAGTCCTGGTCACCTGCACTCAGACTGTCACGGTCAGTCCCGGTCACCTCTACTCATATATAACAGCTACAGCTCGGTGTCTGTGTGGGTTCAGTCCCTGTGTTGGGTTTTAATTGATGAAAAATGGCGGTTTTTTTCTTCTCGCCCTTACTAAGGCAGACGTTTCAAGTTTTCGTCTGGTGTGACAAGGGATCAGGGTCACGACACTCGTCCCTTTTTGGCTGCGTCATAAAACAGTTGGCATTCAGGTAACAGTTTCTAGAGCATCCTCGTGTATTTCTCATCACTACACCTGTACATCCAGGTGGTAGTTCACAAAGAACACCCACTAAGCACTGGTGGGATAGGCAGGCTGGACACTGCACCTGTTGAAGAGCGACACACAGGCGTGGCCGGACGGCATCCGCTTTGGAAAGCCTGTCAACTCATTCGTCACACAAAAATGTTCATTCCCACCTCAAGGCGGCAGCAGGAGGGAGAGTCGGGAGACAGCACAGTGCCGTCTAAGCCGCGCCCCGGTGGGCTTCCGAGCCACCTTCGCCCTGGTGGGGATGAGCAGTGCTCATTGAGCACCCCTCCCCCTTGAACTCGGCCCCTATGCGGGATGGTGGAAAAACGCGAATAGTGGATAGCTCATAAAAATTCATAAAGAAACTATGTTAGTCACTTTTTGGCTCAGGTCAATATTGAGGTCATGACAGGTAAAAAAAGTGGCGTTTTGAGTACAGTTTTTGTGCTCTAGGGTCTGACAGAGTTGAGTTCGAATTATTTTAGGTGCCATTCGCTTCCTCTCATCATGGCGAATCGAATGATGTGTAATATGACCATAATAGGTCAAAACACAAAATTGATCTGACCTCAGGTCAGGTTAAGGTCACTTTTGACCTAGCATGCTCAATACGCTATCAATCGACTCGCAATAGCAATCCGAACGCAATAGTATCAAAAGACAAGTTGTATCATTATTTCAAGCAAGGTTATTGACCTAAGCCAGAAAAATGTTTAAGTAGCCCCAGATGACCTCTCAGAGGTCACAGATAAAAAATTGCAACATGAATCTGAAAAAGGTCCCAGTATACTACGATTTGGAGAATATTAAATTCTAATTGGAGAATTGGAGGATATTAAAATTGGAGAATATTAAAATAATAAATTGTCAGCTGTATCTACACAAATACAGACCAATTTCTGTTTTTTTAATGTATTTCCAATGTAGACGTCATGGTCCGTACTTTTTTCGGTCATCGATATGAAAAATGCCGGAATATATGTTGTAGCACTCGGTGGGCTCATTATTTGGTATAAGTTTCAATCCGATAGATTCGCCCATTTCTTACTTATGCCACCTTAAACATTTTTGAGGTGAGGTCACTTGACCTGCACTGATGACGTGACCTGAGATGACCCAACCCTACGATTTTGAGGAAAGTTGCAGAATTGATCAAGGATAAGGTGTCCTAAGTACGGCGGCGCTTCGCTCCGCCGTTTTTTCGTGCCGCCGGATAAACCCGAGGGGGCTGTTCAAACACCCCCACTAGCGCGAGGGTTAAACACCACTGACACCACTCCGTTGTTTAAGCTTTATTTGTTCTCCTTTTTACCCATGTGGTGATTCTTAGATGTAGAGAGTCTCCACAGGGTGCGGTAGTGTGTGTCATTTTATTTCTTTGACTTTTTGGTGCGAAATAATATCCATCATCTTTTGACAGCGTTCATATTTACTTTCTAGGACGAAAAGTCACTCATTTTTATGTATTTTATCGCGTCCCTTCTCACGCAAGCGCTACGTGAAATTTACAATTCGTAAAAGCAATTGTAATGTAACGGAATAAAAGCAAAATCTCTTAACACCTTTCCTGGGAAGTTGTTTTACCTGAGTCTGTAAACTTGCCTCAGTAGTCTCAGACGACCGCTCAGAGACCATAGGGCAAAACTAACGACCGTGGCCGGGAGAGCGGCCCAATATAGCACGATGCTAAGCAAAGCAATGTATTCTTAGTCGTTTTGCAGAAGCAGGCCTTTTCGGTCAGTTTCTGTTAGTCCCATGAATTTCCAATGGACGAAAGGCACCCTTATCTGTTCCTTAAAGGGAATGTGGCACCTTGATCGCATCCCGGATTTTAGTGTAATTGGGGGTATTTTTAGCCGAAAATCATGAAAACGTCCACGATTTCTCTAAAAAAGTAGTATAAGCTCAATATTTTGATTTTTAAAATGTTCCTCCAGGGTGAAAAATAAACATCTGCCTGTGGATGGCATCATGATCTGACAACTACTACCATATTCAGTAGGTTTCAAGGGCTTCAATTGGCTGACTGTTCACCTTGACGTCAGCCATGTCGTCACGCCAACAGCTGACAACTGTGTCCGGAATGCTTGGGTACATTTGGGGTGCATTTCAGGTAGGCTTTTAGCTTTTCTGTACGGAAATTTTTACCTTCGAGACAAATGATATATTGGGTACCGGGTGTAAAGCATGCCGGAAAACTCGGTACCCAACATATCATTTGTCTTGGAAACCGACATTTCCGTAGAAAAAACAAAAACCTACCTGAACTGTACCCAAAAATGTACCCAAGGAGTCGGCCACAGTTGTCACCTGTTGGCATCACGAAATGCTGACGTCACGGTGAGTAGTCTGCCTATTGAAGCCTATTGGATATGGTAGTGGTTGCCAGATCCTGATGTCATGCTCAGGCAGAGGTTTGTTCTGATCATAGAGGAACATTTTAAACATCAAAATATTGAGCTTATTCTACATTTTTCAGAAAATTCATGAACATTTTTATGATTTTCGGCTAAAAATGACCCTTATTACGCTAAATTCCGGGATTCGACCAAGTTGCCACCTTCCCCTAACATGTACCCCGCCCTCTTCTGGGTTCCCGCAGGTAACGCAAAAACAAAGAATTGCAGAACAACGAAACTTATATACCTTATCCCTGGTCAATTTTACGCATCTGACCGATTTATTACGTGCAGGTCATGTCAGGTCAAGGAGCTATTCAAGGTCAAGTGACCCGACCTCAACACCTAAAATCGCGAGTTTGAACCGGCGCCTAAGGAACATAAGCCAACATATTAGTTTGAAACTTTCACAATATGATGAGGTCATTAGGGTCTACGAATCTGCTATCTCGGAATTTTGATATTGTTGACCTAAGGTGGGGTCAATTTTGTGGTCACCCCATCATAAGTCTATGGCGGAAAATAGAAAGGGCTCGTTTTCGGTAAATACTAAACTGGGAAGGACTGACGGCACGTCAGCCCTTCTCATTTACCGGTTAGCGTGGGGCGGCACTTCAGTCGGTGCCCGTTAGCGTGGGGCGGCACGTCAGTCGGTGCCGGTTAGCGTGGGGCGGCACGTCAGTCGGTGCCGGTTAGCGTGGGGCGGCACGTCAGTCGGTGCCCGCTAGCGTGGGGCGGCACGTCAGTCGGTGCCGGTTAGCGTGGGGCGGCACGTCAGCCGGTGCCGGTTAGCGTGGGGCGGCACGTCAGCCGGTGCCGGTTAGCGTGGGGCGGCACGTCAGTCGGTGCCGGTTAGCGTGGGGCGGCACGTCAGTCGGTGCCGGTTAGCGTGGGGCGGCACGTCAGTCGGTGCTGGTGAGTGTGGGGCGGCATGTCAGTCGGTGCCGGTTAGCGTGGGGCGGCACGTCAGTCGGTGCCGGTTAGCGTGGGGCGGCACGTCAGTCGGTGCCGGTTAGCGTGGGGCGGCACGTCAGTCGGTGCCCGCTAGCGTGGGGCGGCCGTCAGCCGGTGCCGGTTAGCGTGGGGCGGCACTTCAGTCGGTGCCGGTTAGCGTGGGCGGCACGTCAGTCGGTGCTGGTGAGTGTGGGGCGGCATGTCAGTCGATGCCGGTTAGCGTGGGGCGGCACGTCAGTCGGTGCCGGTTAGCGTGGGGTGGCACGTCAGTCGGTGCCCGTTAGCGTGGGGCGGCACCTCAGTCGGTGCCGTGCGCCGGTGAGCGTTAGCAGTCGCTTTGTTGACAGAGTGCTGTGTTGGCAGGAAGAGAAGCTGCGGCTGCTGTCGGAGACTCACGTCCAGGCTGACAAGCTGAAGCAGGAGCTGAAGCTGTTGAAGGCGGAGACGGAGAGGAGCGTGGGCGCCGCCGCCGACCGGCTGGAGGTCGCCAGGTGAGACCATGCACCCCCTTCTCCCGATGACCGTCTGCATCTCACTCCGAGGCATCTAGTCTCTTCGCTTAACGAGAGGAAAACCGTGAATGTTGCACTGAGGTTCCCTACATTCTCAAAATGGCAGGAGGGTGCAACATTAGCAGGAATAGAGCACCCCTTGTCCTTCAGTAGCCTGGCGCATACGTTGAGGCTGGACCACAAGCAGCCAAAGAGGGGTCCACACACGCACGCACGCAGCACCGCTGCAGTCCTTTTTGGGTCGTGTTGTTTTCCATTTCGCGTAATGGCCCAATGTCTGCAGTATGGTCTGTCCCGACATCGTGCTACTTTAAGGCGCGCGGTTCGAAGGGTTCTGGCGCTCTCTGAGATCGTAAACAATCTGAAGAGTTGGGAAAATGTAGGGGTTTTTGTGGTGGCTATAGCGAGCAAGCTTTTTGACCTACCTATACATTTCCAGCATCGGCTATCTTCAACACACGCAGTGGAGAGGGGTCTGGCGTCAAAGTGCAGTGGAGGGGAGAGGGTCTTAAAGTACTCCCCCTGAGGTCTCGAAAACTAACAGAGTTGGAAAAACTTCCGTTTAGGGGTATGTGGGAGCGATTGTGATCTGCTTTGTTGCCAGTTTTAATTGGCCTAGGTCAGTATCTTCAAAGTCAAGCGAGATCGTAAAGGTCAAATCTGGGCCGTGCTGGAGACCTATTGGAGAATGCTGTGATTATGCGAATAAAGCCCTGAATGCACTGAAAGTGGAACACATTGAAAGGTCCAATATCCTCTGAAGGTTTGAGGTCAAGGCCATTCAAGGACACTGACCTATGAAGTAAGAATATGGCGTGTCCAGTAATATTCAATCAAACTGGCACTATAGCAACCTACGGGCGGGAAATGAGTGTTAGTCACTCAAACAAAGCAACACAAAAACCAACAAAACTTAATCGTAAAGTCAGGAAAGCACCATTTGTGGAGTGCCTTCGTGGCTTAAACAAGAAATTGCCTTCTTGTACAATTTCTGACGTCATCAAGATATAGTTTTCACAATTTTGTTAACGCATGACGAGTCCTTGCCTCAACCCTCACGTGCTCCGTGCCCCCGCAGGACGGCCTACAGCGCCCTCCTGGCGAGCCTGTGCCTCAATCCCCTGCTCACGTGCTCCGTGCCTCCCACAGGACGGCC
The DNA here is from genome assembly GCA_034440635.1 of Lepas anatifera. Classification (NCBI taxonomy): domain Eukaryota; kingdom Metazoa; phylum Arthropoda; class Thecostraca; family Lepadidae; genus Lepas; species Lepas anatifera. Next base: position 375,187 of record JAOTON010000131.1, on the reverse strand, counting down.
TACAGCGCCCTCCTGACGAGTCCGTGCCTCAATCCCCTGTTCACGTGCTCCGTGCCCCCGCAGGACGGCCTACAGCGCCCTCCTGACGAGTCCGTGCCTCAATCCCCTGTTCACGTGCTCCGTGCCCCCGCAGGACGGCCTACAGCGCCTACCTGACTCTCTGCGGCCACGTGCGGCTGGACGCGCAGCAGGAGGGCGGCGAGGTGCGCGGCGCGGTGTCTGTGCGGCCCACCAGTGACGTGACGTTCCGACTGGACGCCGGGCAGCTGACGCCGGTGCAGCTGACGGACCGGCTGTGGCTGATCTCCGCCGAGGCCGGTCCGGACTCGGACGCAGAGGACGGCAAGGAGAACTGCCCACCCCCTGCACTAACGGGTAGGTGCTACACCGCCACGGTCTGGAAATGATAGGACCCACGGCAGTGGTGCTCAGACTGCTGGACACGACTGTCCCTGCTCACCATTGTCCACTGTTCATTCCGATCAACACAGCAGTCGCGCTGACGCCAACCACTACAAAGGTGGCGCCGATTTGCTAAGCCAAACGTAACCTACTGAAGAGTACCTTCCTACTTCTTCGGAAAAAAACACAAAAGTTATAGCTCCTAGTGACTTAGTCTAAATTCAAAGGAGATCCTCATCGACTGTGAGAATTCCATTGTGTTTATTTCGTCCTCGCATCATCGGCCATTTTCTATTGATAGCCGAAAGGGCGAAGAATCCGAAACTTGACAGTGCCTTGTTTGGACTGTCTTCTGGGCTGGCAGGTGGCACACTGAGACGCGCTCTCACTCTCGTCCTGTGGACGGTGCTTGGCTGCAGATTGGCCGCTGATATCAGATATCAGCGGGTTTCAGCGGTTATCAAATAATCAGCGGGTCACAGATTCTGTGCTCGCTCATCAGTGGTTTCGGCAGTACGCAGCCCGCTTGGACTGTAAACGTAACCTTCGACAAGGACAGTTTTCAGGCGACGAATTTGAACAACATGCCTGTCATATCTCGCAGAATATACCGCAAAATTCACAACTCAAACAAACCTATAAGGGCCACAATTACTATTTCTTGAAGGTCCGTACTTCGCCATTATAGCAGACAATTCTATGGGCGGATGCTGCTGGGATCCCCTAGACCGAAGGCGCCAGTCTAAGTGTGACGTCACACACACCCTCCCCACCACTCACTTACCCAGATACATGAGCAGCTGTAGTGCGCTCTGGAACGTACCGAGCACGGGAACAGACTCAAGTAATCGGAGCCTGTCTTCGGGACTCGCGGTTACATGACAAGTCCGTTCCCCCGGCCGGTACATGAGTGTAGCGCAATAAAGCTGCTGGTGTATCCGAGGGAAGTGTTCCACGCTGGTAGAATGTGGGCAGCCGCGAGCAGTGGCGCCACCTATAGCCTCTGCAGCTGCAGTGCCCTAAAGCCGCGAGCAGTGGCGCCACCTATAGCCTCTGCAGCTGCAGTGCCCTAAAGCCGCGAGCAGTGGCGCCACCTATAGCCTCTGCAGCTGCAGTGCCCTAAAACTGCGAGCAGTGGGGAGCAGCAGACTCGTGCGCCGTTAACAGGGCGGCATTGTCAGCAGAGTTGTCACCGTTAGGCCACCCTACTGTCGGGTCACAGCTACAGGGCGCCATTATCAGCAGAGTTGTCACCATAACGCCACCCTACTGTCGGGCCACAGCTACAGGGCGCCATTGTCAGCAGAGTTGTCACCATAACGCCACCTACTGTCGGGCCACAGCTAGTGCTAGTCGTTTCTCAGTGGGTCTTTCCACGTAAGGCAGCACAGGAATGGACACTTACACCCTTCTGGTTTGTGGAGATTCGGTGGGCGTATGTAACCTATGTAGTCATGCGTATTTGTAGGAGTTCAGCCCCAGCTGGCCATTGAGGTCAATCTCTCACCTCCTGTTGGTCTGATCGGAGCTCCGCGGTTTTCGTGAATGGTTTCGGACCGATTTGAACGGGAGACGCGTCACTTTGTATGCCTCTAGGGCGATCAATTTAACATCTCAGGGCCGGAAATCGGTATCAGGCCAGTCTTCAAGTCACGCACTCATCTCCAAACCTAGGTGAGGTGATTTTGTCCCTCTAGAATGAAGCAGACAAAGCTGGCATGTACTTCCAGCCACACACCTGAAATCATCATTTAATATGTTAGTAGGTGACGAGTGGCAGACAAGGTGGACTGCGGAGCCGGATTGTTTTTTTAAACGTCTGCAGCCATCGATTAAACCATGGGAATCGCGCAGCAGGCAAAGCAGAATTGAGGAGGTGAGCCTTACTAGGCTTCGAATCGGCCACTGTTATGCGACCCACGCCCATCGTTTGAACAACGCCGGCCCCAGCACGTGTCCTCACTGTGGCAGCCGCCTCACTGTGCAGCATGTTTTATGTGTTACTGACAGGGGGTAGTGGAGTGGTCAGCGTAGCTGGCTCCACGCAGCCGACCCGGGTTCAAGGCCCGGCGGCTTCCCGAACAAGGAGCAGCTGGCTCCCGAGAAACCCTTCCAACAGGAAAGAGTTGGCGACGCCATATGACCCTGGCAGTTGGTGCGTCGATAAGCCCCAATAATTATTATGTGTTACTGACAGCTGCGACCAGCTGAAGCGATGTCAGCGCCGATTCTTCCCACCGTTCCCGCTGGGACAGATGCTAGGTAATGAGGCATGCATAGACATCGGTAAAGTTTTGTCATACCTGAGAGAAGTACATTTTGACGTAGTGTGTGCCTCCCATCAGAGACTCTTAGATATCACACCCTCTGTATAGGTCACTTTAGCTTATAAGGACAATCTCAGAATGACGTAATACAACACTGACGGGCACATATAGCTTCTGCAGTTGCAGTGTCCGAAAACTCCAATCATCAAGCTGGTATGTACATACCTTGGCTCCCAGAAGAGCCAGATCCAGTCACGCAGCATCGTTCGAATGGTCCTGGAAAGTCAGATCTGCACACCCTCATCCGTGCTGGGCTCCAGTCAATAACCAGGTCACCAAGTCACACTTCATATTTATTAATGGCCAACTTTTGAACGACACAAGATGCAACAATACATTTAATACCATGGCGGTGACCATGATGCAAGGATTCGAAGATGTGCAACATGGCCTTGAAAGGTCATTACTTTGGCCTTTGACCTGTCAGCATGTGACCTAACAAGGTCATGCCCATATCATTTGAATCATTGAGTCAATAAAAGAACAGTCAACCATAAGGCCTTCTTCTAGGTCTTATGGTTCCCGAGTTTAAAGGGTTTCAAGATTGGGGAAATGTGACACCTTTTGGCCCCGTGTAACATGCGTTGACGTATATGGCCCAAACTTGGCTCGACAGAAGAAGACTGTAGGCCGCATTCAACGTCATTCGGAGTTATTCCGTACGACGGTGGGCTGCCGAGATGGTGGGGGTCCGACCGCACCCCCCAGGCTTTGGTGGGTACAGCGGCAGTGCCGACGGCGCCCGGTTACGGTCACTGCCTGTTCTGATTGCTCCGCGGGTCAAACGGACCCGGATTCTCGTGGGGGTGTCGGGCCAAGGTGAATTGGATGTATTAGATGTGTAGATAGCCGAGCTCTCCCGACCAGTCCTTTGGCACGATTTGCTCAGTATACTGTGCGGGGACTGTCTCCCAATTTTCACACTGCGCCTAGCCTGAAGTGCTATGGACCTCCCCAAAACGTACTCTGGTACGCCACATGTGTTCCTATTCGCGGAAGTCCGATTGCGTAGAAAATGGCTGGGCCGGATCTTTCCACACAGTACGTATAGTGATGGCCCGATAATATTGTTTCTATTAATGTTCAATAATAATGATTTGTAATAATATTTCAGAGATGCCCTTTAAAAAGCAACTGCACCTACCTGTTGCACCCACGTACAGTAGGGTTTCACAGTTCACAGACATTTTGGAAACGGTAGCCCCTCGTAGTTGTTTTTCTTGATTTGACCTGATTTTCGCATGCTGGCGGAACGTCATCTGACTGACACTCGCAGCGCTGCCTGGCTGCAGGGTCGGTCCCACACACGTGTTCGCTGCACTGAGCGCATCGTCGCTGTCGCCCCGCTGAGGGCGAGGACTGGAGGCGCTCCCTCAACAGGGTGGCCAGACCCAACCTTTGATTGGCACTGCATGCCAAGCTGCGTGGGTGTGCGCGATGTCGAACAATATTCTGTCCATTTCCATTCCTAAGTCATTCCTGAACGTTCTTTCATTTCTAAGGGATTTCATGTGTTATTCCATAATAATGATTAAGGATAACACAACCTAGTTTATCGTTTGCACTACGTTTTTTTCTTACCACACAAACTGAGTTCGTCACTATATGTGCAGTAAAAGAAAGAGATAGTTTCAATTTGTTGCGTGTGGTGAATCTCGGCTGGTGTAGAAGAATGTTTGTAGATGATACTTATGAAAGTGATTTGGTTGGGTTTCTAACGAAAAATCAAATACCCAATGCGCTCCACAATAGCTGAGAAGCAAAGATTGCGCCTGCAATGGTCAAAGGCGAAAGCGGCCACGGTGGAACGCCTATCCAATGACGTCGCATCAGTGTTGCGAAATGGACCTTCAGTACCGAGGATCGGGTTAACTGTTAAACACCAGCCCCTGGTCACGAGCCGCCATGCTGTGACGTCGCATGGGCGGCAGGAAATCCCTTTACCTATCTCTAACATTGAAAACTTTACCAAGTTTGTGAGTGTTTCTCCAGCACCCAAAGCGTAAAAGGCATGTTTTGGCCCTAGTCTGTAATCTTTGGTCCTTTTTGTTGTGGTAAATGACCCTGAAGCTGTGGAGTTTGGATTCATTACCGAGCGGTCTACTTCTGAGTTAGTAGACAATTTTACGAGTACATATGACCCGGTCCGGCCCGGCCCGGCGTACCAACGCTTTTGGCGAGATTATTTCTCTGTGAGTGATTAAGGTAGGTAAATGAAATTGACACCATCAGGCAGCTGCATCAGTACAATTCAGTGTATCAAAGTTTCGAGCTAGACCGTTAAAATACACACCAGAGGTGGGCGCTTCTGCGAGACCTTGCAACTCTCTGAACGGTGATTTTCGAAAGCTTCAATGCTTGTAAAACTAAATATTCGCAGGCGTTTTGCGAGTGAGCTTAGACAAAGAACCTATATTTTATGTTTTATTTGGCCTATACTTCTGAAGAGTTGTCCTACTATATGTACTCACGAACGGGAAATCTGCGTGATAAGTTCATTGAGAAATGCCCAGTGGACGAGATAAATTCTGATAAAATTAATTCCATAATAGATTATCTAAAACAAAGTTTGCTAGATTTATTTTCCGTCATTTTTCAATCGTGTTTCATATTAATTGGTTGCAAGTAAGGGATGAATTCATGGCAGCTGAACTTCTTTGTGATATCACCATTTTTATGTCAGGCAAACACCATGAATTATCTGAGAAAATATCAACCAACCTTCTTTTCTCATCTTGAAACAGAAAAACGCTCGGTTATCGCCCAAAAAGGCGTCTTGTTGACTAAGAAATTTCATATCGATATAGATTGAAGAGGCACTGAAACTTAATATCTACAAATTTATAGATTCATAATTAAGTTTAGTAGAAATAATGTAAGGGCTTGGAAATATTTTTTTATATTTCAAGCCGAAATCCTTCTCGTGAACGTACCTTGTATTAAAGGTACCGCCCTCTCAGTACTTTTGCTGCAGCTATGATTTCGCGCCATCATCGAGGTCTTCGAGTATATTTTAGTATCTTGATCATTTCTCGGCAACGCTAGTGTAATTGCTTTGATATGTGTGAAGAAGAGTATCAATTGAAATCTCAATTTTATTTGCTAAGATAAATATTAGCTTGTGTTAGGTAAATTATAGGGACTTTTAGGAACCGCTACTAACCCCTTTCGGGTGAAGTGTTCAGAAACAAACTTGATATGTTAACGTGAAAACCATTGCCTGGATGAAGCTCGACATGTTCTGGGGGAAATCAACGCCCCAGATAATATCCCAGCCGAAATCTAACTGTTGATGTGTGGTTGTTGATTGATGCGTGGCTGTTGGTTGATGTGTGGTTGTTGGTTGATGCGTGGTTGTTGGTTGATGCCTGGCTGTTGGTTTATGCGCGGTTGTTGGTTGATGCTTGGCTATTGGTTTATCGTGGCTATTGGTTGATGTGTGGTTGTTGGTTGATACGTGGCTGTTGGTTGATGCGTGGTTGCTGGTTTATGTGTAGCTGTTGGTTGATGCGCGGTTGTTGGTTGATGCTTGGCTGTTGGTTGATGCGTGGCTGTTGGTTGATGCGTGGTTGTTGGTTGATGCGCGACTGTTGGTTGATGCGCGGTTGTTGGTTGATGCGTGACTGTTGGTTGATGCCTGGCTGTTGGTTGATGCGCGGCTGTTGGTTGATGCCTGGCTGTTGGTTGATGCGCGGCTGTTGGTTGATGCGTGGTTGTTGGTTGATGCGTGGTTGTTGGTGTGGACGACAGGGGACGGCGAGGGCGCGGAGACGCCTGGCAAGGACGGGCTACAGAGTGAGAAGTCCGATCCCAGCTCACCCGACCAACCGCCGGTGGCACCGTGCCACGTGCCCAGTGACTGACCGTGCCACATGCCCAGTGACTGACCGTGCCACCTGCCCAGTGACTGACCGTGGCACCGTGCCACGTGCCCAGTGACTGACCGTGCCCAGCGACTGACCGTGCCACGTGCCCAGTGACTGACCGTGCCACGTGCCCAGTGACTGACCGTGCCACCTGCCCAGCGACTGACCGTGGCACGTGCCCAGCGACTGACCGTGCCACGTGCCCAGCGACTGACCGTGCCACGTGCCCAGTGACTGACCGTTCCCACGTGCCCAGTGACTGACCGTGCCACGTGCCCAGTGACTGACCGTGCCACGTGCCCAGTGACTGACCGTGACCAGCGACTGACTGTGTCACGTGCCCAGTGACTGACCGTGCCCAGCGACTGACCGTGCCACATGCCCAGTGACTGAACGCGGCAGACTGCAGCGCTAACCCAAGCTCATCCGGTCAATGTTGTTGTTGTGCGATGTGGCAATGGAGTGTGACATGAGCTGTCTTATTGGCAGTGTGTATAGCCTGTGAATTGTGTTCGGCCCGAGCGACTGTAGATGGGCTGGCGGAGAGAAGTCTTCGTGCCGATAAGTAGAGCCGCCAATGGCCCTGGCCGACGCTTCGCTGCTCTTCGTGACTGCTCTTCGTGGCTGCCCTTTGTGACTGCCCTTTCGGTACTGCTCTCAGTTCGCACGCTGCTTGTTTGCAATGCGTGTTTTCTGTTTGATTAGTCTCCGAAGATACGGTGATAGTGTGGGCTGATTTTATCTCAGTCGTGCTTCACCATCCGGGGTGGAAGTTATATGGAATGGTGTGACAAGTGGTGTTTATAGATAAAATGTGCACCTTTTCCGCAGGGACTGTATCGCCTGGCTGGTAGGGAGGCACAAGTCTTGGTGTTTGTCGACATTTTTCTGGATTAATATCGGGTTCACAAAACAGCCTTGTTATCAGAATGACCGGGAAGAACCTCAATTCGGCAAATGAGTTGGCACTGTTCGTGATTAGCAGGTTTATGTAGCTGCGTAGGGAAAAGGACAACCTGTCCAAGGCCACTGTCACTCGATATGAGATCACGGTGTAGACAGGGGTAGACAACACCGGCCTTCAGTGAGATACAGCTGCAGTTGCCGTTCGGACAGTTCAGGTTGCCACCACTGGCACTCTTCACAATATGCGTGCTGCTGTTGCGGGTACACATGTGGCGCCGCCCATCGAGTGCCTCCTTTAGGCGGAGTCGCCGCCCCCCCGCGGAGTCGCCGTCTCCCCCCTCCTGGCGGAGTCGCCGTCTCTCTGTGGAGTCGCCGCCCCCCTCCTGGCGGAGTCGCCGTCTCCCTGTGGAGTCGCCCCCGGCGGAGTCGCCGTCTCCCTGTGGAGTCGCCGCCCCCTCCCTATTGAAGCCGGCACTAAGCTCAGTGGCTGCCACTGGGCGTGCGGTCGGTCCCAGGAGCGGAGGTCCGGTCCGGCTGGTGACCCGGCTCGGTTGGAACGGAGCGCAGGCTTCAGTAGCAGGCGCCGGGCGGCGACTGTGTCGGGAGCGGGCGGCGCCACATGTGTACCCGCAACAGCAGCACGCATATTGTGAAGAGTGCCAGTGGTGGCCTGAACTGTCCGAACGGCAACTGCAGCTGTATCTCACTGAAGGCCGGTGTTGTCTACCCCTGTCTACACCGTGATCTCATATCGAGTGACAGTGGCCTTGGACAGGTTGTACTTTTCCCTACGGAGCTAAAGAATATGCAAGGGAAAGACGTCAGGGAAACAACTCTTACACAGCTCTTGCCTATTGGCGCTGTATGACTATGTGGCTGTCGCGCCATGGAGCCAAAATAACCATCTAACTAACAGCTATGACAGCTGCATTTAGAGACTTACTCTGTCAGTGTATCCAGCGCGAGATAACACTGCTTGTTTTGGTATTACCACCTCACGCTAGGACTAAAACGCTACCATATAGACTTCATGTATACATGGCCTCGTCGTCTCGTGGAATAAACGGTAAAGAACAAGCGGTCCCGTCTGACGACCACACGATTGTGCTGTATTCAAAATTTTGTGTAGTTTTTGACTTCTATAATTAACCCGAAAGCAAGCACCCTAAGATAGAGTTTCTGTCGTGAAATAAACCCAACAACGGAAAGCCAGGGTTTTTTATGAAGCGTTGTAAAATGTTTGTTTCCTGAATTTTCGAAGCCTGTGATTTTGTAAATATATCCCGGGCTGGCCACTTGCCAGCTTCCCCAGAATCACGCAAGTCCCGCTCGGGCTGCGTCGCCTGTTTGAGGACCTTGTCTTCTACAATCTAGTAAAACCACTAGTCAACATGGAGAATAAAGTTGATGTGAAAGGACAAGACGAAAAAATACAAAGTCAAGCTTATTCTCCCTCGATGGCTGCAAATGCAAAGAATAGCAGGATTATTGTCTTAATAGTCAACCAGTCGGCTGCGTCAACCACGTGTCACTGCATGTATACATAAATCAGATGTGCCCCTTGGCCCTCAGCTTCGGACATGACCCGTCAAGCCACATCTGACACGGCTCTTCGAAACAACGGCTGGTACGGCGGCCGTTTACGCTGACAATCAGATGATTGGCAGAGATTCAGACATGATAGTGCGCGTTATGTCATCTCTTATAGGGAGATACGCGAAAAAATTGTGTTGTTGTTTCCTGCTATTTGAAAAATCTTGATTACGAAACTGCCAGTTATTTTTGTACCTTCAGCAAAATTTTTGGAGACCACTCAACTATTATTGAAATATGTTAACGATACCGGTAAAAGGCTGGAACCTGCTCTTCATCTCTTAGTTTTCAAAAGCTATTTTAAGTTATAATGTAATTATTTTTGTTGTGAGAATGTTTGTTGTCCTGTATTTGTGTTTGAATTAATTTTACAAAGCCCTTAAAAACTACGAAATTAATCAGCTTGCTCTTAAAGTTGAGCCTAAAATAATTGCTCAAGTCTTCAATCGTTTCGTACCTGGGGCCTTCAGTCATTTTCTACAAAATTCCCAGGATGACGAAACTTTTGCGTCAGGTAGATCACGTGACCCCGATATGAGAATTCCTGGGCTTCTGATTGGTCAATTGTAATTTAAAGTCCTATATTTCTGTTTTAAAATAGTTTGAAATGTAGCTTGTTATATCATTGTTGTCTGCGATAGGTCCAAAATTCTATATCACTGTGTGGGACAGATATTACCTAATTCTTAGAGAAATTGATGGTAATAGCCGAGACTACGTCATTTAAACGATAGTGAGAATTACCGATAAGTCGTCTAGAAATGTTGCCTTTGAGAGCGATTTTAAGGCATTTACAGGTCGAACTCGCAAAAACGAGGAAAGGACTTGTGAAAAGAACTTTTGTGACCTTTTGATCTAGCCAATAACATTGTTTTCGCGTATCTCCCTTTCAAGTTATCGGTTTTATGTTCATATATGACCTTGGCTCAGCAGTAGACATAGTTAGTCACGTCCTTTTTTAACGCGAAACTGTTGGTCTTGCTATCTCACCTAGATCATAAGACTAGCAAGTTAACCCTACTGTTACTGATACCCAATTTCACTATCAGCGTAGCCGAAACCGAAATGGGCGCTATATATGACCGCACTGGTTGGCTTCCACATAAACCTAAAAACAAGCAAACGACACGAAACAATTTGGCATACCTGCCATAAACAACTCCGACGCCATACGCGGATCCAGGAGGCAGGAGGGCAAGGGGGTAGGTACCCCCCGATCAACCTTCGGCGCCCCCAAAAAATGGTCACGGCGCACCTTGAAAGATCGGCGGTGCCCCCTGAAATGCCCCCTCCATTGTTTATCCTAGATCTGCCTATGTCCGACACGACTCGTCGAAACAATGACCGATACAACTCGTCGAACCACAACTTTCGGCACGACTCGTCTCAACACAGCATCCTATACGAGTCGTCCCAGCATTACATCTGGGACGACTCGTTCGGCACAGTTGTTCTCAAAACATCTGACTTCACCGTCGAAACAGAACTTCCGATACGGCTCGTCTAAACACGGCATCCGGAGTCGACTCGTTCAAACACAGCATCCGATTCGACTCGTTCAAACAGCATCTGGGACGACTTGCCGAAACGAAACTCCGCAAGACTTGTTGAAACACATCAAACAAGGCTCGTCGAAACACAACATCCGCCACGAGAAATAGCGAGACACAAGTCCCTTCTCACAGGTCGAACGCTTCCCATTCACCATTCGCTTTTGTCATCAGGCTTGAGATAAGTGTCGCCACCGGCAAAATAGTGGGGGGCCAGCCAAACTTCAACCTGATGCTGACAAAAAAAAACTTTCAACGTCAGGACCAAAAACTGTTCGAATTTGAGCTCCTCGTTACCTTCCGCAGCGGCTCGGTGTAAGAATGTCCGGTTTTATCTCATTTTGACTGAGGTCAGGAAATTTGTAGCCAAAAATTGGGGGCCAGGCCCCTGGCCTCCCCTTTTCCGAGGCGTATGAGGCTTGGTACGAAGCATATAAAGTCAGTGTTACAAAACAACGTTACATGGACTCGATAATGGAGTGTGTTGGTGGCGAGCTCACCTGGAGCTCGCACCAACATCAGTCTGTGTTGGTACTCCGCACTTGAGGCAGCCGCCCGAATTAAAGACGTGGCTTGGTTTACCATCTTCTCAATGGATCTCGCAGAAGCGGTTTCTTAGCTTGCAGGGTGGTTTCAAAATTTGAAGGAGAGGCTAGTCTCGGCTTGTGAATGGCGATTTCAGCGGTTGGAGGAAGCTGTTTCTTCCCTCAGTGAGAGGTTCGGCGCCACTGACACCGCCGGTCCTCGGTGCGTCACAGAGGGCGCCGATACTGCAGGAAGAGCTCCAGTTAGGGATCCATTTCGGTACTTACTCCGATCTGCAAGCCGAATATTGAGCGATCCGTGAGAGCGTATCGAAGATCAAGCTTCCACAGGACTTGACCGTGGGAGATGCTGAGGTCGGTGTGGGCAGATCCGATCTTCCCAAGCTTCAAGTAGTGCAGAGATATGCAAAGTACCAGGAAACCCTCGTGAATCTTCTATCAAACTGTGAGGAGTCGGCCCCGACGTTGTCGGCCATCACCACTGTGGTGTTGGCTCAGCTAGGCTTCCTCTAAGAGCAGTACACGAGCCTAATCGTGTCAAACCAATTCGACGATGCCACTGCGAAGCTTTTCCAGACCCTGGAGCAGAACCCAGCGGCGCTTACACCTACTGCACTCGAGAATCTGCAGCGCCCCGTAACCATGGGCCCTGTTCCAGCTGTCAGCACAGTTTTGTCAGCACCAATCAGCGGGCCGCGTTGCGCCTACGTCACAGGATTGTAGCCTCTCCCCGGGAACTAGTTCTAGAGGTTTTACGGGCTGACGGCCTGCTGTTTGCGCTGATGAAAAATAGTAAGTGCACGAAGTGGCAGCCTAATATTTTTTAATGGTATAAAGAATTAAGTTCCCTTTGCTTACCACAAGCAAGAGGCGATTATGGCGCTGATGTTACTTTTCTGGAGGGGAGGTTAGAGGTCCTGCTGACAAAACTGTGCTGACAGATGGAACAGGGCTCATAGCTGGGGCGCGGCAGAGTGAGGCTAGTACGCCTGATCGCTTCCAGGGTAGAAGCTCCTCGTTTGTTTACCTCTGAACAAGCAGCCTACCGCGGGTTTCCTCCACGGTGCAGCCGCCGGCCATCAGCTGACTGGGACCGTCTCTGCAGCCGCCCCACTGCCGCCGCAGGATCACGTGACCTGACCCCCAGCCGGCCGGGAGGGCATGGTGCAGGCGCGTGCACCAGGGAGTGAAAGTGAGGGTGATGTGGACTGTTCGTGTACGTAGATGATGCTGTTGCGCCCAGAGGGCTGGAGGCGTATTGGGGCATCCGATTGTGTACTGGACTGGCTAAAGCCCTGTTCCAGCTGTCAGCACAGTTTTGTCAGCAGGACCTCTAACCTCTCCTCCAGAAAAGTAACATCAGCGCCATAATCGCCTCTTGTTTGTGCGAAGTAAAGGGAAATTAAACCCTTATACCATTAAAAAATATTAGGCTGCCACTTCGTGCACTTACGGTTTTTCATCAGCACAAACAGCAGGCCGTCAGCCCGTAAAACCTCTAGAACTAGTTCCCGGGGAGAGGCTACAGTCCTGTGACGTAGGCGCAACGCGGCCCGTTGATTGGTGCTGACAAAACTGTGCTGACAGCTGGAACAGGGCTTAAGTTTAGGCGTGCCTTTGCCCCTCCAGAGGGATCCAGAGCCTCGTATTTTTTCGAACCCTGTGTTGAGTGTTGCCCAGAACCAATTTTTGGACAATGAGCTATCGCAGCTTGTGGAGCGAGGAGTGCAATCGATCGATCGATATTCGAGTCATGACATCGATGTGGGATCGATAGTATAAATAGCTGTTCATGGTAAGCTCTGGACTTTTTACAACTCTGGTATGCGGCACGGTGGCACCACAGAAACTCGTGCTTACTGATGGTAAGCCGCGCAGCATGGCAGGCGTGCCAAGAACGACTACTTGTGGTTTCTGAGCATTGACGTTCATTCCGTGGTTCATTCCGTTGTGACAGAACCATCAATACACTGTGTGGAGACGGGACCGTATGCGCGCCATCAACTGTTGCAAATCACTTTTTGCCATTTTCATAACCATAATATGCGTGTCGTCAACGCAGCGGTGCAACTTTGTATACTTGAGAGGTGCACGAGCACCCCTAAAAATCTGAAAATCCCACCTAAGATTCGAAAATCACCCCTAAAACTTTTCAGCGATATCTAAGCCGGATTTAAGCCCAGCATTACAATTAAATACGGCAGGGAGCGTCATAGACTCAGAGCTTTCCTACAGAATCCATTTATTTGGAGGGAAAACTCAGACGGTAAAATATGCCGTAATCGCATTGGAGGTTGAATATAGCATCTGCTACAATTAGCTCCCACTTTGGAGATGGGTCCGGCATTGGCGCTCACTGGAGGGGCGACCAAGTGACGTATAAACACGAACGTTTAGGGTTGCATGGGAGATACGATAATCTCTATTATAGCCAACTTTCATTGACCTAGCTTGATATTTTCAAGGCCAAACCAGGTCATAAAGATCAAATATTGACCGTGCTGGGAACTTATTAGAAAATGCCGCAATTATGCGGGAAAAGTCGGGAATTCACCAAAAGTGAACAAAGGTCAGAGAGGGAAGATCCCAAAGAATTCTGAAATTTTGATGTCAAGGTCAATGATCAACGACGTCACAATGTTGTATACTATATTATACTATATTATATTATATGTCACAATGTTGTATAACCCCTGTAATGTATGTACACTATAACAAACACAATAGCAGCCGTTGGGTGGGAAATGAAAGCTGACCTTGACCCATGACCTTTACTTGTATGTACATTGCGCTACCTTAACACGCGCCCTGCTGGGTCCCTGGCATGACGCGCCCCGCTGGGGTGGGGGGCGAATTTCGCCCCCTCCGTATCTCATTTCCCAGGAAAGAAAAACAAAAATTACGGACGGCGTTTAAAAGCTCTTGACGAGACGAAAAGAAATTAGAGGAAGTATTTTTAGGTCAGGTCAATATTGAGGTCAGCATAGGTCAAATAATGTCCCATAGGCTTACAACAGGGCAGTGTACGTTTCCCCTCAAGATATTTACTCAGCGGAGCTAGAGCAAATATTTATGCATTATTGGATTCCTCTCATTGTGAAAAATCCAATGATGTATAATATGACCTTGCTAGGTCAAAAAGTGAGAATGACCTGACTTCGAGCTAGGTCAGGTCACAGAGTGACCTGATATGGTCATGTTGCATATTCATCGACTCCCCGTGACAATATAAGCACAATGCAAGCAAAATGGGAGCTTTATCTCAATTCAGTGAGAAGTTATTGGCAAAACAATCACTCTATGCCCCCGTGACCTGACATGACCTTTGAGAGGTCAGATGCTCAAAAACTCAACTTTATGGTCAGGATCGTGGTAAGAATACAGGGTTTGATGATTTTCAACTTTATTTACCCAGTATTTACTGAAAACGAGCCTATTCTGTTTTTCACCATAGACTTATAACGGGGTGACCAAAATTGACTCCACCTTAGGTCAACAATATCACAATTCTGAGATAGCAGATTTGTGGACCCTAATGACTTTACCATATTGTGGAAGTTTCACACTGATCGGTTCGCTGATGTTCCCTGGGCGCCGCTTCAAACTCGTGGTTTTAGGTTTTGAGGTCGTGTCACTTGACCTTAAATAGCTCCTTGACCTGACATGACCTTAACTAAAAAATTTGGTCAGATGTATACAATTCATCAGGAATAAGGTACGGTAAGTTTCGTTGTTCTGCGTCCCTCCTTTTTTGAGATATCTGGGGAAAACCAGGAAGGGGCGAATTTCGCCCCCCTCCCCCAGCGGGGTGCGTGTTAACTATGATGTCTACTGCGTAACGTCATTTGACCGGAAGAACTTGGGCTAATGACCTTAAAATTATCGTATGACCTTGAACCGTGACCTTAGGCCTTGACCTTCATTTGAGGTGACCTTGACCTATCACCTTGTTTGAATAGCGTTATGACGTCACCACTCGGCTTATGATGCAGGCGAAATGTTGCGACCGCGCGGTTGCTGTGATCTCAAAATATAGGTCAGGCTTTGAAAACCTATAAGTAAAACTATTTCCGACCGATATTCACAGTTTTTCACCAATCGACGTGCAGTGGGATTTTCTCAAATGTGGCTAAGAAGCTTTTTTCCGTCTACAAACAGTTCTCAGGCCACCTCGGGAAAATAGGTAGGGGCCTCCAAAGCCCACCTCTCCACTGCCCGTGTTAATACCCTCACTGGAGAGGGCTCTGGTAGCCCCCTGAGATCTCGGAAACTAATAGGCTTAGCAAAATACCGGTCGGGGGAGGGTGAAGGCTATGGTGATCTACATCAATGTCAGCTTTCATTGACCTAGATCAATATGTTCAAGCTCAAACGAGGTCATAAGGTCATTTCTTAGCCGTGCTGGGGACCAATGAGGAAGTGTCGTAATTATGCGGAAAAATCGGGAATATTCTAAAAGTGGACTGGGGTCATAAAGGGAAGTTCACAAAGAATCGTTCCTAAAATCCTGGGGGTCAAGGTCATTGATCTATGACGCCGAAATATGGGATAGGTACTCCCTATAATTTACACCATAACTAGCACAATAGCAACTGTTGGCCGGAAAATGAGGATTGAAATTTACACTGAACCTTGACTAAGACCTCATAGTATAATAGACGGCAGACTGGGTAACGCCATTTGACCGGAAGTACTAGAGTCAATGAACTTGAAACTACTGGTATGACCTTGATCCGTGACCTGTAACCTTGACAATGATCTTCACTGGAGGTTACATTGACATGTCATCCCGTTTATATGGCGCTATGGCGTCTCACCAATTGATCCTCAATGCAAGCGATTCAATGCACGGCATTGAGGCGATCTCAAAATGTAGGTCTGACTCTAAAAGCATATACCCAAGTAAAAAAATAACGACCAATTTTCAAAACTATTTCACCAATTGACCCGCCGTTAAATTACCCTTTAAACTGTATTGTCAATCATTTTCCGGATTCAGAAGGAATGTGTGCTGCCTAATACAAATCCAATAGTATGCTTTCTCCTTTCATATGGTGGTCACTTCCTTTTTTCCAATTTGGTAACCCGAACTATTTTTGGAGAAATCTATGCCCCTGATTTGAAGTGAGTTGGTAAGAAGTTGAATGGCCTGCCTCATCGAATCCTGGGTGCAAAATGGAGCAAATAGACAGGAATTATGTATTCGGACACAGCCCTTCATCAGAATACTCATAATACAATACGTGAAATCATTAATTCCTGGTCATAGTGTGAGTCAAGACTTTGAACTGCGTACCATACAAATGTATTTTAGTATGAATTTTTAGTAGTATTTTAGTATGAATTTTTAGTAGTATTTTAGCATGATCTATTTAGTATTTTGGTATGAATTCTTCCACAAATTAGATGTCTATAATTCTGCGATTGGAGATAAAACATTCAACCTTTTTATCTACAATCTCAGAAATGAGATGTCGTGACAATAACGCTCAGGCTTCCTCCAACGGACAGATTTTATCCACAATGTGGCAAAACTAGACCAGAAGCCAATTTCATAAAAGCGCTATGAGTAAATACTACTTACTATTTCAAAATGACTAAGCACAAATTTCATAAGAGGTTGTTTGTAAATACTTTGATAGTCTGACAACAAAATATTTAGTTACATCATTATAGCTAGGTAGCTTGCCCGATCCTACCCTCGGATTAGTTGGTGAATTTCATTAAGCCTATGTAGTTAATAACTGCGTAGTTACTATTAGCAGTTATTCAATTATACGTAAAGGCATAATTGGTTCCAATAGTTCATGGCAACACAGCACAGCTCAAGATTTGTCTGACTATTCCCCGAGCGATAAATGTGGTATATTGTTTGTCTTTGTATTGCTAGCCTTATGAGGGACTTTAAATTTATTTCAGTTCGCCATATCTTTTTATAATGCTTTGCTGAATTATTATAATTGGTTAATTATTAGTTCTCAATATGCCGACTGCAGCTGGAATGCTCACAGTAGCTGCTTCTCTACCACTAGTATGGGTAAAGCTAGACCTGTACAATTATTGCAATCTAGTAAGCAAGCGGAGCAATGTTGGCAGCAGCACTATAATTACAAGCTTTGAAGTGGTGTTGAAAATGAGCATTATCTTCCAAGTTTCTTATTTATTTTAGTCCTGATTTAATATTGAAAGAATAAACACATTGACAGGAGCTTTCCATGTCACGTCACCCTCAGCTGAGGATGCCGTGATTTATTGCGTGAATTTTGCGAGTGAATTATTGCGAATGGGGGAATTTTGTGAATTATTGCGTGATTTATCTCGTGATTTATTGCGTGTTTAATGATTAAACTATTTTATATGACTATATACACTTACAAACTATATACAGATTACATATCATGCATATAACTTGCTTTATCCCTAATACATGCTTATC
The DNA here is from genome assembly GCA_034440635.1 of Lepas anatifera. NCBI lineage: Eukaryota > Metazoa > Arthropoda > Thecostraca > Lepadidae > Lepas > Lepas anatifera. Next base: position 357,562 of record JAOTON010000131.1, on the reverse strand, counting down.
TAAAGTAGCCAAGGCTCAGTTATCCCTAACCTCAAGTCATCTCATAATATAAGTTAATCTTCTTAACATGCGCAGTGGAGGGGCTCCTAATGTGGTCCCACCTATTTTTCTGAGGCGGCTGGGAAACCGTTCGCTGACGGAAAACACTGCGTGGCCACATTTGAGAAAATTTATGAGGGCGTCGATCAGTGAATGAATTTTGAAAATCGGTCAACATTTTTTTACTTATATGCTTTCAAATCAAACCTATATTTTGAGACCGTCGCAATCGCGCGGTCGCACCAGCTGATTTGCACTGTAGACTGAGTGGTGACGTCATAACGTCATATAATTAGGTTATATGTCAAGGTCAACCCACATGAAGGTTAAGGTCAAAGGTCACAGGTCAAGGTCATTGACCCCGGCTTTCCGGTTAGATGGAATTAATCAGTAAGAAGTATGTTATGCTCTGACTTCGTAGTTAAGGCTACTCAAGGTCAAGGTCAAAGGTCTTTTTCACGGTCAAACCCTCGTTTCCTGCCCAAAAGCAGCCATAGCGCCGATTAAATTTCTCATTATTGTGAATATGTCATATTGCAACGTCATATGTCGTTGACCTTGAACAATCTTGACCTCAGTATTTCTGAGAAAATTGTGTGGTATGACCTCTATGACCTCAGTCCAGTATTGGTGTATTCCTGGCTTTTCCACATAATATTAATCACGGCAGTTCCTAATAGGTCTCCATCACAGCTCAGATTTGATCTTTACGACCTCGTTTGACATTAAATGCATTGACCCAAGTCAATGAAATTTGGTCATAATGTAGATCACTACCGCCCCCACGGACCACCGAGCATGCATTTTTCTAACCCTCTTTGTTTCCAAGACCTCAGAGGGGGAGCATTTTAGGACCGCCCTCCACTGCGCGTTGGCGCCAGACCCCTCTCCACTGCGCGTGTTAACCGTTGATAAATCCCTTTCCTCGGCCTGTAATTCTGTCCCAACGTTAAGCGTCCAATGAGTATAGGTCTCGCTGCAGCCATTCATCATCAATAAATATTTTCCTAACCCAGAACACTTAGCCTCACGCTGCCACCCCCCCCTTGCCTCTTAAATCCAAACCGTCAAATGATAGCCTGTTTTAGACCCACATAGTAGACCTCGGCGTTCTTTGTATGTATGTTAAGGCTGGGATGACGATGACGATGAATACTTGTGGATTCGGCTATAATTATATCCGGATGATCACGTGCCCTATGTAGGAATTTCAGCTCAAGTGACACTGATTTAGCCAGAGTGTTTTGTGCGGTCTGTTTCTGGAGGGAGTGATCTGGTGGCCTGTTCTCGAGGCTGTGCCCGGACATGTAACCACATTGCAAGTGCACCATTTTCCATCCAGGACTGGAGGGGGCAGCCCATTAAACGTCTTATCAGCCTGCTCCTCGGCTCAGTAATGTCAAATCTATCAGATTTCAAAGTGAATGAAGTACAAATCAGTCAACATGATTACCCTTGTGTGGACAATCTCAGAGCATGTCACAAGACCCATAATTTAGCCAAGGAAGAGCAGGGAAATATAGGAAACGGTTGTGGGTGATACGCATATTTAGGAGAGGTTTGATCCAACAAACCATCGGAAACAAATTTCTTCAGTAGAGACAATCATCGATTAGGAATATCTGTAGTTATATCTAAGCTGCCACCGCATTAAGATGGAAAAGACGAGGATATAGAGACAGAGCAGCTCCTGATACCCACACTCCTCTGATGTTCAAACACTGAGATTCCCACGCCATTGCGGACCGGAAAGTCACATGGTACATAAGGATAAGACTTTAAGGTTTTTCATCCCTCGACCCATCAATGAAATCCTAAGGACCGGTTAGGTAAACGTAATCCCAACATTTTTGCACAAGGCTACACCTCTGCGTTGGCGCACTGGACAACTGACACGTCGCCGCCGACAGACGGCGTCAAGTCATTGCCATACAGCATGTAAAGCAAACAAAATGAGATCAGCACTATCGGGATTCATCGCCTCCGAGCTATTTAAACATGTATTCCACACAAGGCTATGGTTGTGCCATTGTTAAGACCACGACCATGGTGTCGTGACTTCCACGTTCACAAGGTCACGGCCAAGTATTCAGGTGGAAGAAAAACACAGGTTTAAAGAAGCTCCAAGGCATAACATAACTGTTACAGGTCATCATAGGTCACGAAGGTCACGAAAGATCACGAAACCATGGTCGTGTTTCTGTTTTTTCAAATAACCTTACCGCAGCCTTGTGTGGAATATATTTTTAAAGATAAAGACAGGGACGTAGGAACCGGGCGGGCAGGGGGCAGCTGCCCCCAACTTTCACGATTCTTAACCATTAACCCTATGGCGTTGACTGGAAAGAAATGACTTGAAAATTCCCGCTGCCCCCCTCCAACTTTGACCATAATCCAACGCTCCTGGATAAAGATTCGTTCTGAAACTCTCCGATACAATGTTTACGTGTTTTTTAACCACGCCGGCGCCCTCTGACCCACTACGCGTCTGAACCTTTCCTAACATAAACCATCTTTTCCTGGAGTCATCTTAGTGGGGTTGCACGGGTGAGGCAGGGCACTCCTGCGCTACCCATTACACGGGCAGTGGGATTAAAAAAACTGGTGGGTATGTCCCTCAGGGTAACTGCGGAGCCAGTCGTGTCTGTGCCGTACAGCGAGAGTTTGTTGGGTAGTTTGGAGCGTGGGACAACATCAAAACATTTAGAGAGATATAAGAGTACGAGAATGGACATTTCGCCTTCGTACATAGCCTGCGTCCGTGACAACGCAAAGTGCCGATTCGGTCGAGTGATGTTTTCTGTAGCCGTGCTGCGCGTCCGAAAGCAATGTGTTGTTTTCGAGGTACTGAGTAAGCTGTTTCTGCACAACAGATCTACCACTTTGGTGCTAGCCAAAAGAGTCCATATTGGTCGGGTGTCAGATGGTTCCGCAGTTTCCGTGTCTTTGGGAACGAGTGCCACAAGGTCGTGCTTCGTATGCCCTTGTAAAAAGGCTGGCGTGATCTGTAATTTGAGAGAGAACACGAATCTTTGGCATTGTTGTCTCAGTGTTCGGGTTCGTTTGAAAATGTTAGGGTGTACCCCGCGATTACAGAATATCCAATGCCGGGATTGTCGATTGGCGACGATGGCGGGATCCGGGCGCCCTGTCCCGGGATTGGCAGCCCCAGACCTGGCCCGGGCGCCCTATCCCGGGATTGGCAGCCCCAGACCTGGCCCGGGCGCCCTGTCCCGGGATTGGCAGCCCCAGACCTGGCCCGGGCGCCCTATCCCGGGATTGGCAGCCCCAGACCTGGCCCGGGCGCCCTGTCCCGGGATTGGCAGCCCCAGACCTGGCCCGGGCGCCCTGTCCCGGGATTGGCAGCCCCAGACCTGGCCCGGGCGCCCTATCCCGGGATTGGCAGCCCCAGACCTGGCCCGGGCGCCCTGTCCCGGGATTGGCAGCCCCAGACCTGGCCCGGGCGCCCTGTCCCGGGATTGGCAGCCCCAGACCTGGCCCGGGCGCCCTGTCCCGGGATTGGCAGCCCCAGACCTGGCCCGGGCGCCCTATCCCGGGATTGGCAGCCCCAGACCTGGCCCGGGCGCCCTGTCCCGGGATTGGCAGCCCCAGACCTGGCCCGGGCGCCCTGTCCCGGGATTGGCAGCCCCAGACCTGGCCCGGGCGCCCTGTCCCGGGATTGGCAGCCCCAGACCTGGCCCGGGCGCCCTGTCCCGGGATTGGCAGCCCCAGACCTGGCCCGGGCGCCCTGTCCCGGGATTGGCAGCCCCAGACCTGGCCCGGGCGCCCTGTCCCGGGATTGGCAGCCCCAGACCTGGCCCGGGCGCCCTATCCCGGGATTGGCAGCCCCAGACCTGGCCCGGGCGCCCTGTCCCGGGATTGGCAGCCCCAGACCTGGCCCGGGCGCCCTGTCCCGGGATTGGCAGCCCCAGACCTGGCCCGGGCGCCCTGTCCCGGGATTGGCAGCCCCAGACCTGGCCCGGGCGCCCTGTCCCGGGATTGGCAGCCCCAGACCTGGCCCGGGCGCCCTGTCCCGGGATTGGCAGCCCCAGACCTGGCCCGGGCGCCCTGTCCCGGGATTGGCAGCCCCAGACCTGGCCCGGGCGCCCTGTCCCGGGATTGGCAGCCCCAGACCTGGCCCGGGCGCCCTGTCCCGGGATTGGCAGCCCCAGACCTGGCCCGGGCGCCCTGTCCCGGGATTGGCAGCCCCAGACCTGGCCCGGGCGCCCTGTCCCGGGATTGGCAGCCCCAGACCTGGCCCGGGCGCCCTGTCCCGGGATTGGCAGCCCCAGACCTGGCCCGGGCGCCCTGTCCCGGGATTGGCAGCCCCAGACCTGGCCCGGGCGCCCTGTCCCGGGATTGGCAGCCCCAGACCTGGCCCGGGCGCCCTGTCCCGGGATTGGCAGCCCCAGACCTGGCCCGGGCGCCCTGTCCCGGGATTGGCAGCCCCAGACCTGGCCCGGGCGCCCTATCCCGGGATTGGCAGCCCCAGACCTGGCCCGGGCGCCCTGTCCCGGGATTGGCAGCCCCAGACCTGGCCCGGGCGCCCTGTCCCGGGATTGGCAGCCCCAGACCTGGCCCGGGCGCCCTGTCCCGGGATTGGCAGCCCCAGACCTGGCCCGGGCGCCCTGTCCCGGGATTGGCAGCCCCAGACCTGGCCCGGGCGCCCTGTCCCGGGATTGGCAGCCCCAGACCTGGCCCGGGCGCCCTGTCCTGGGATTGGCAGCCTCAGTCCCGGGATTGACAGTCCCAGTCCCAGACATCCCGGGATGGATGTCCCTTGTCACTGATATCCCGGAATCGACAGCCTCAGTCCGGGGATTGACAGTCCCAGTCCTGGCGCCCCTCAATCTATATATTCTACGCCGGCCTTGACAACTGCTTTCTATTTGTGCCTACTGGGTCAGCCAACGCTGAGCTGCTGCATTGTTAGAGCGTTGTCTACAACAAAAGCAACACACACACGCTCATAGGGATTTTGAGTTATTTATTCCAACTAAGATTCTACAGCGCCGTCGAAGTGCATTGTTTCAGTGGTGGTACGAGCGGTATCCGTAGTAGCGCGGGTGGCCGTAGCTGCTGTAGCCGTGGCCGTAGCTGACGGGGTGGTAGCTGTAGTGTCCGTAGTGTCCCGCAGAACGGCGGTGGCGACTGTGGTAACCGTAGCTGCCGTAGTAGTGGCTGGGGTGGCCGTAGCCGTAGCCATGGTAGCCGTGAGAGTATCCTCGGTAGTAGGGAGCGGCGGCGTGCCCCCGTGTCCTCCGTAGTACGAGTGAGAGTAGCTGGCAGAGGCGACAGCCACCAGGGCCGCAACAACCAGCAGCTGCAAAACAAGGAGCTGGTCAGACCTCTTACCAAACACCTCCAGCGATTGTCATTACTGCTATTAATAAACTGACCACGAAAAAGCATTTCCCCCAGCAGCAGGAGTAGAACAGTAAAGCTCTGTCGAGCTTATTTAAATTATATACCGGATATTGAAATTGAACGGTTTTGAAAGAAATCTGATGTGGGGCGGTCGGGCTCAGAGTGGGCTGAGCCCGCCTCCTGCGGTCGGCCTCCCAGCCCAACGACGCCCCCGGTCTGCGGTCCCGTTCTATGCCCATTTCCATGAATGTGTCCATCTTTCGTGTGCTGGTGCATTCTGTCGGTGCTAATACATGTACAGTACACGGCCTCAATCTAACTTGCACAATGTCATTCCCAGTCCCCCTACCAGAAGCGTTCAAAGGTGGGACGTACCGCAAGCTTGGCGTTCATCTCTGCAGCTGTTTGGTGCTCAGGCTCTGTGGAGAGGACTGCAGCTCGGTGCGTGTCTGCCTCATGGGACCCGGCCGTTATATACCTGCCTGGACGTTGCATCCAAGGTGACTCAGCCGCTCAGCGGGCTGTTGCCCCGCGGCCACGGTGGCCTGGAACGCACCGCGCGCCGGGACGTTACGCTTCCTGTCACCTATCTCAGTTTGCAAAGTCGTTGCGTACAGAAGTGCAGCAGTCCGGTTACATCAAATTAATCCGTGAGGCACGAGCCAAAGGTGTGAAGTTCGCAGGCTGAAACCGTACAAAGTCCATGTGATAAAAATAAACACAGATAACATTAGACCAGTCTTTGCTCTGCAATATTAATCCGGGCGACACAATAAGGGCCAAACGTCACAGAGATAAGGATAATCGTAAGGGCGCAGGGTGCCTGGACAAAAACGCAGCTTTGGGATAAACATTAATCGTGGAAAACTTTGGGGCTTTATGCCACACAGATGCTGAGGTCATATGGTGTCGCAAACTCTCATTCTGTTAGGAGAGTATTATGGTGATCGGAAAGACTAATGCCGAATACCCTCCCGGCGATTCGAACCAGCGTCGGGTCAGCGTCGTGGAAGTTGAATGACCTCCCCCACGCCATCCCCAAATATTAGTATTGAAAACATTGAATACAAATGTTCGAAATATAAACATGGAAATTAACGAAGACTGTTTCTGCACTGGCTGCTGATGAGGCGGAAAGGGAAAATGATTTTTTGGAAGACTTTTGTATACGTCACGTCCGCTTTTAGCAATCATGCCGATATTGTGAGTGTGGCTTAAAGTTTTTTATTTTCTATGAACACCTCTCTTTTCCGTTTTCCTCGAATTCTGCCAAAGTTATATTTTCTTTCCCAATCTTCCACATAGCCAAATCACCTCTTAGGACTGGGGCGATCATCGTCATATCAACCATGTTACGTTTTTAGAATTCCCAACTCCATTTTTAAGTTTGGCTGTCCGATAAAATATAAAAGCTAAATTCTGCTGCTTGCTTACCAGTGGCCACAGGCGGCGGAGCGGGGAGCACCGGGGCGCGGCGTGGCCACCCCATCGGACGGACCAGTGTGGCACCACCATCAAGGTGCTCCCAACATCAGCAAAGACAGCAGTCAAGTGGCGCCTTAACGGTTTTTTGGGCTTTGATTCACAGGCCCACAGAACCTGACAGCAAACTCACTCTTGCTTTCATCGGATGCAATGTTTAACACATAAAATCATCAATCTCATTGTGTAACCTCTCCCATAGGTGTAAGAATGTCAAGAAAATTGGGAGGAGGGTTCAGTGTGTATTTTGAAGTCATTTATTTCCATTCAACGCCATGGGCTCAATGGTTACTGTCTTGAAAATGGGAGCACGACCCCGCCCAGTGCTCCTGCACCTATGAATTCTAAGCCTATGAGCTAAAGCGGACCCGGATCTTTTTGGGAACTCAGCATTCAATCATTGATTCCATAGAGATCTACTATAACTAGAGCGGACAGCACACCTGTGCGGACGTCAAAATTGAACGTTTTGTTAGTACAAATCTGGGCCTCTGTGGGGAAGCTCGTGACGTTTTACTGAAACACCTCTCTGCCAAGCGTCTGAAAACTTCTGGTTACCAAATAAGTTCTAAAGTTCGTTAAAAAGTTGCGGTTCTGTAGCATATAGGTGATGCTCCTGGAACAGGTCTGAAAATTGAAAATGTCATTATTTATTTCATTTTCACTACATAAAATAATGAGGCCACTGAAAAACACGATGACTTTTTACATGTCGTCTTCCGGCAAGGTTGGATCTTGTAATAGATAAGATAGGATCAGCCAATGGTAAAGATCAGGGACTGGTGTGCTTATCATAAATTTGATGCTTTTGACGATGATCCTATTCTTAACACTTTAAAATTTCAATCATCTATTGAAGAACACTATGCGCTCAGACTTACTCATATAGGAATACATAGGGTCTTCTAGGCTCCAACAGCGTTGAAATTCACAGTGACTTTTTAGCCAGGTCGGATGCCCAGCTTAGATAAGTATCAAAATTAACCCTATTTCCGTCAGGCTCCCGGCTACCCCTATTTCCGGCAGGGGGGCAATATCGGCCCCCCTAAGATCTCGTAATCTAACCGGCCGATTTTGAAAATTCAAAGTGCCATAGATTCCTCTGCTGCTAAACTTTATTTTGAAAAAAGAAAATTTCGAAATTTTCATTTTTTAGGAGAAGGTCGTGCAAAATATACAATTTTTGTGTATTTTTTAGATTTTCCATAACCCTTGTCTCTGTTGTACGATTTTCACAAAACTAGTTCAGATTTACAAATAATTGACCCAAAATTTTCATATACTCGAGTTACACAAAAATTCGAAATTCAATGGCAGTTCCAGGACCAGGACTATGAGGGGAAATATATACAACCTAAAAAGTTTTTGTTACGCGGATTAGAAGCCGTCATATACTGCTTGGCATCTTTGACACATAAATAAATGAGAAAAAAGTGAAAAACTCATCAGGGGCGGATGCAGTAAGGTAAAACAGTGGGGTAAAATGCATACCAACAATATGCGAATGGTATGCATGAGTATATTAGTCCCTTGACCAGTTGAAATTTAATTTCTGATAATTTTTACCCTCCCATGGCAGCTCTGGGAAAGGGGGTGACATAGGCGGATCAAGGACTCGTCGTGGGGGGGTGGGGGTGATTGGAAACACATTTTCAATATACAACGATATCGAGTCGCGGCGGTGATACTGGCTGGGAATATACATTTTGAAAATGTGTAGTGACTGGACACGCCTCTGGTAATCTAGAATTGGGTTATAACTATTTTGAATTTTCATATACCCAATTGTATTCGCCCTGGCACGGCTGTAAGCAGTCTTCTCACTTACTAACGTTTAGTCCTTCTTGATAACATTCCCCCCATTTTGAACTGCTGTAACCGCCCCTGATGAATACAAATAGTGACAATTGTGAATGCACTATCATCTCACATAAAAAATGATATAATAAAACTATATAACTGGTATCAGGATCAGCAGAGACGGCTTCCTTTTACAAAAAACCCATCGCATACGATAATACTTGCTTTGTGGATAGAACCTCCCCAAAAACCCAGCCATAGCTCCGCCCCTGGTAAATATATAATCTTGAAAATTTCAGAAAACCTGCCTGTACTAGTTTTAGGAAAAGTCAGGAAGTTTCAAAGTTCTATCGCAAGCCGTTTCGGAGATATTCTCGAAAAACCTGAAGGGGGGCAATATTAGCCCCCCCTGCCGGAAATAGGGTTAAACACTTCTAGCGGCGGCGGGCTTCGGCATCCATTTCATTCATCGTGCAAGCTTTCATACTTAATTACTTGAACTTATCGAGTCGGCTCCATCTAGTAGATGCGCAGCTATCTGCTGCCTTGGTTTTACATCGTTCCCATGCACCTCATGCTCCATGCACCACAAGCCACCCATTAATCAAGGAGGGAGTCAGGGTTGACAACGTTGCACACTCAAATATTAGGTGCTCCAATGTTTCATCACCGCTTTGACAGAGGGGGCACACCTGGTTCTCCTGAGTGTGTCTCCTTATAATGCTAGTCGCAACCCAGGATTGTCCAGTCAGCAGATTTATCTTCGTGAGTGTTGCTGGTCTTCCAATGCTGCTGTATCGACTTGCAGGCCGGAAGAGTTCAGGAGCTGCATTTTGCATTCAGGAGTGCATTTTCTTCGGTTACTAGTCTGGGCAACCAGTGAAGACCCATGAGCTTGTTTCCGGCTTCCAGGGTTTCAGTCAGTGCATAGCTCGCTAATGCCTGCTGGGCCATCTTGCTCCAGCGTTCAATAATTACGCTTAGGTTCTGTTCCCCTAGCTCAGCAGGATATTTGGAAGCTGCAGCCCTTCTAGTTTTCTGTTCCACTGTTGGACAAGGCTGGTTCTCCGATCATCATTAACGGCGCCATGTAGTATCACATAGTAGGTATGTGAGTTCATGTTCCTTTGCTGCATGGAGAAGGAATCCGATAAACTAAAATGTGATTTTCACAATGAAAACCCGGCATGATGGCGCCCCCAGCATGGTGTACACCATAGTCTTCTGTGTCCTTGATGGTAGTCCTTGCATTAGCGGATATATCCGTAATATCATGCCTTCTAGAAAAAAACATTTCTGTCATGCTCGTCTGATTAACTGCCAGGCTGTAGCTCAGTATTGGCTCCGCATATATTTTCCATGTGGTATAGAGAGTGAGGGGGCTCGTTCTTCTAATACTCAATCCATGGTCAAATCTTGCATACAATGCTCTCCTGGCTCGGTTCATTGGAATTTTCGATGCCCCCGTTTTTTGGCTACCGCTCGAGGGGACATGGCGATGCCTAGATGGAAGTATTCGGCTGCTTTATCAATAACTTCTTCTCCCAGTCTCCACTCATTACGCGAGCCAGTTCCGTAATCGAGAATCCTGCTTTTTGCTTCATAGAATGTTTTTCATAGAATGCTTGGTAGAATGATTGTCACTTCTTTCACAGCTCAGGCCAAACTGAGAAATTTGACCAGCGCCTTAATACAGCTTAATTCAACAAACGGTTGCTATGACAACGATCTAATGTACCACTAATCCTCGCAATGAATAATGGCTTTCTCTGCCAAAATTATTTAGTGGTGGGCTAAATCCAGAGGCTCTCGTTGAAATTAGCACGTGATTCTCCAATTAACCTGGCCAAGATTTGTACTAACAAAACTTTCAATTTTGACGTCGGGGTATTGAGGTTTTGTATAGGATGTCCGCTCTAGTTATAGTAGATCTCTATGATTGATTCATTACACAGTACATGTTTCGTCGGTTTTTTTCGCCGTTAACAAGCCATGCAGTTATACTTTGCCCGTTACATCACTTTACAAAAGATCACTTTGCCCGGTATAAAAATATCAGAGGCACTAGCTCTAGACTATTACCTACTTAAGGCCACACCACGAATGGAAATCCGTTTCTTAGGGGAATGAAAAATGTGTGTTCGGCTTTAAAAGTTGAGCGGTAGATTGCATGTTTAAATGAACCAATAGTTTTCCTTATTGGTTCGTATGGTCATTTCCCTGTGAATAGGTTTTCCGCTGAATATCACCGCCGCTACCAGTCAGGGTCGAATCTCAACTGGCACCTTGGTGTAATTCTATCCCAGAGCGATTTTAGGTGGACAATTATGAGTACGGTCCTCTTTTACCAAAATGGGCAATAAACCCACGTATAATTGAATTTTCTCTCGCAAGATGTGAGAGACCCTCCATATCAGAACGACGTCATGATATGGTAGCACGTCGTGCCCCATATACAATAAACCTGGTTGCCTGGTTGCATCATAAAGGAATACGAATGTAAACTGAGTGTTTTAAGCACTAGGACCCAAAGCGGCACTTAAGAATATTGGCCATTTTTGTCATACATTAATATTTATTTCACGTTTCAAACTAGTCATTGAAGCAAGTTATGCGCATTTATAATCGCAGGTACCAAAGTCATGATAAGCACGAAGGTTTTAAAGAGGTCTAATGACGCACAACCTGCGCAATAGTGCTTGAGTAAGACGTCACCTTGCCCACATTCAGCTCATACCACCTATCAGCCGGGGAGGAGGGCTCGGTCAGTTGTTGCCTCTTTTTCTCCGCGAACTGTAAGTCACAGTGCCGTAATTATGCGGAAAAAGGTGGGAATAATCTAAATGCAAACTTCGATTATAGAGGGAAGGTCGTAAAGAACCTTCCCTTTCGTTTTGGGATCAAGCTCATTCAAGGTCATTGACCCATAAGGTCAAAATATGATATACTACGTATTATGTACAATATAGCTAACACTGTGCAGGAAATGAGGATTGACCTTTCCCAATGACCTTTGACTGACTTTTGACCTTGACCTTTGCATTGAGGTACCTTAACAATGGCATCATAGCATAATATGCGTCAGACCGTATAACACCATTTGGCCAAAAGCACTGAGGTCAGTGACACTGAATTTAATTATATAACCTTGACATGTGACCTTGAACCTTGACCTTGACCTTTATGTGAGGTGACCTTGACATATCAACACGGTTATACGGCGTTATGACGTCACCACTCGGTCTCCAATGCAAGTGAACTGGTCCGACCGTGCGATTACGGCGATCCCAAAATACAGGTCTGACACCAATCGGCGGGCTATTGAATTCTTTTAAATGTGGCCTAGTATCGTTTGTCGGCCTAGTATAGCTAAGAGCAGTTCTCCGGCCACCTCGGAAAAATGGTTTGGGGAGGCCTCCGAGGCCCCCTCCAGTGCACGTGTTTAACCCGCGCGCCGGTGGGCCTCCGAGCCTTCTTCGCCCTGGTGGGGGTGTTTGAACACACCCCCCCCTTGAACTCGGCCCCTATGCGGGATAGCAAAAAAACACGAACCCTGGTGGATAGCCATACAAATTCATGACGAAACAATATCAATCACTTTTCGGCTCAAGCCAATATTGAGTAATGACAGGTCAAAGAAGTTGACATTTTGAGCTTTTTTCGCTCTAGCATCTGACAGAGTTGAGTTAAAATCGTTTTTAGGCACCATTCGCTTTCTCTCTTCACGGCAAATCGAATGATGTATAATATGGGCATACCAAATCAAAACACAAAAATAGCCTGACCTAAGGTCAAGTTAAGATCACTTTTTGACCTAGCATAGTCAATATGCGTATCAATCGACTCGCAATAACAATCCAAACGCAATGGTATGAAACTAAAATCTGTATCATCATTCCATGCTAAGTTATTGACTATGAAAACTGCTAAGTTGTTCCAGATGACCTCTCAAAGGTCACAGGTCAAAAATTGTAATATGAACCTGGAAAGAGACCGAGGATACTTCGATTTGGAGAATATAAAGGTATCATCAGCTTATCTACACAAATACAGCCCAATTTGTTTTTCCCATGCTTTTCCAATGGAGAGGTCATGGTCGTACTTGACCTTATGTCATCGATATGAAAAATACCGGAACATATTTTAAAGAAATCGGTGGGGCCATTATGTGATATCAGTTTCAATCCGATAGATTCACCCATTTCTTACTTATGCTACCTTAAATATTTTTTAGGTGAGGCCACTTGACCTGCACTGGTAACCTGACCTGAGATGACCCAAATTTTAGATTTTGGAGGAAGTTGCGGATTCAATCAAGGTGTGCCAAGTACGGCGGCGCTTTGCACCCCTGTTTTTTCGTGCCGCCGGAAAAACCCGAGTGGGGTGTTCAAAAACCCCCATGGGGGCGAGGGTTAAGGGAGATACGCGATATATTTTGATTGTGGTTTCTTGCTATTTGAAAAATCTTATTACGAAACTTTCAATTATATTTGTATATTCGGAAAAATTTTTGGAGACCACTCAACTATTATTGAAATATGTGAACGATACCGATAAAAGGCTGAAACCTGCTCTTCATCTCTTAGTTTTTGCAGTCGCCGCCACGCGGTATGAAGAAACGGAGCTCAACACCTCTGTTTATTGCCCGGCGGCAGGTCGAGGTCGACAGAGGTCGACAGAGGTTGATGAGGTTGAGGGTGGACTGACGAAAAAAATCTGTTAGAAACCTGATAAGTTCAATCCAGTCCACAGAAAACGTGCTGCAAAACCAAGCGTTTCCCTAAGTTACTACACTGATAACAGTCCAAGCCAAAAATATGTCGGTAACCACCGTAAATAATATCGGAGAACGATCATGACATGAACTGTGCTGGATAACAGCCAAGAGAAAAATGTCGAGATAAACGGCCAATATTACTAATAAACAGGCATCTGGCAACCTGCAAACTCACTTCAATTACGGTTAACCAAACTAGTTTAAGCCAAACTATCGGCTATCACATGAAACTACCAGCTGAAGAACTATACAATCGTCGAACAATAAATAAGTACAATTTATCCGTGAATAAACTGCAGGCTACTTTATACCAAGTTCACTATTCAATGATACGATTTCACACGTTGATGCCTAATGAGGTTTCGTACCTACTCGATGCCTTCCATTCTTATCCGCGGCGACTCAGGACAGGTTAACAGCTTAGACGGATTTCATAAAGAAGTTACAACTTACATTTTACAGCTAACAGGCCGCTGACGAACTTACATTTTACAGTTCAAGTCAATTTCATAAATAAAATCTTACAGTTTAGGCGCACAACTGTTAGTTTGCAACTCAACTGTAAATTCGTTGAATTTTTACAGGTGGTCAGCGCGCGTGCTCTTTAAATTAATCTACCGCTGATGCAGAAGTGTCGGCACTTTTTAATTTTTCACCGTTCTAATAATATCTCCGTGATCACTTATTAATTTGTTTCAGTTCAAATTAGAAGAATTTTAATTAGAGCTGAGTTAGAAGCAGGGGTGAATCCAGGAGCTGCCCAAGGGGAAGGCGAACCCTGACAGGGCCTCCCCGTAGGGGCCCGACCGTGCAAGGTTTATATTTTTATTAAAACGTGTACATATATCTGTATGTCATCGAGCAAAAAATGTCAATCTCCATTTCGGGGAGGACAATGCCAAGAACTCTAACAGCCCATAGAACGATGAACTGCCCCTAAAATCGTAGATGTCCACTGAACACTACAAATCCAGGGACTGGCCAAATTTCGGCTAGGATCACTGATCGGAACCATTTCTGATCGCATACGATATTCTGTGGCCTGCTTGAATGAAGCAATTAAGATCTCATTATACTTACTACCCCCAAGTAGGGACGGATGTTGCAGTCACAGAGGGCCTGGTTGGAATACCGGGGACCTAAACTCCTTAGAATAAGGGCCTGGCTTAGACAGCAGTGGGCCCCCGAGACGATTGTTAGGGACCCGGTCGCGAGGCTCGTGAGACCTCCGAGGCAGGGGCCCAAGAACAACTCTGGGAGCCAATGAAGTTCAATTATTGTGAACTTCGAGAATAGCTCTTTGGGGTCCCGAGGTCAGCTCAGGGAGCCTACGAAGTCAATTTCAGGAGCCCTCAGATACAATATAAGGAGCCCCCAGACCTATATTCGGATGGCATTTGGAAGGAAACTTGCGGGATAGGCCTACAGCCGCAGCCACCGGGTCCCTGCACAGGGTACCCCCAAATGGTAGTTTAGCTAGGAGTTTTTTCTCGATTCCGTCTTAAGCGGTCTCGGGAGGCCCACAAGCCTTCGTCTCAGACCCAGTGGCGGATCCATGGGGGGAGGCAAAAAGGTATTTGCCCCCCCCCGCTCCCAAACGGAAAAGCTCGGAGCAAAACTATGTTTTTGCTCCCCCCAAAGCGATCAACCTCCTTTTTCCCCTACTCCTTTTTAGTTTATAAGCAAGATTTTGGTGCTTCAACTCTCAACTTCAAACAGAACCAGCTAAGTTCAGTGTAAATACCGGTCCTTGGATAGGAAAAAAAGTATCTCGAGCCCCTTTTTGCTTTTCGCCTTAATACCCAAAATTCTACCGGCAAGTGGTATTGTAGTGCAGCTTCTTACTGCGTTTCGTTTTTTTTTTTGCTTTTCGACTTTGGTTTGCCCCTCCCAAACCGACCAACTAGATCCAAGACTACTCAGACCTCAAGAAGTTCGTCTCAAAAGGCCCCCAGAGTCGGTGTCGGGGCCCCTGAAGCTGTTTTTGAGGGTTCCAAGAGTTGGGCCTATGGGGTCCTAAGAATTGGTCTCGGGGTTTGCACAAGATTTTGTCTCGGGCCTCCAGAACCTGGTCTCAGAGGTCCCTCAAGAGTCCGTTTCGGGTGCCCTGAAGCTGGTTTCGGGGCCTCAAGAGTTGGTCTCGAGGGTCTCGGGGGCACACTCCAAAATAAGTGTATGGTTTTCGCAGACTTCAAGAATATGGGGGCACACTTTCAAAACATGGCCTCTCCCGAAATGAAATCCTGAATGCGCTACTGTCATTGTTCCTTACTGTTTTTTTTTTTTGCTCAACGTTAGGGACTTACATAAAAGTGTCGAGAATTCTGTTTTGTTTTCATTCAGCGATGTTTGGGCTTATATCAGTTTTGAACATCGCTCTAATTCACACATCCCACATCGCTCTAATTCTGATATTTTCAGTTCCTAGCTTTCCGCAAAAGTGTATAGGTACTACACCCTAGCTTTCGATTCACGGTAAAACAAGCAGAATCAATCTCAATTCTCTATTAACAAGACAGGTGAAGCAATCGGAGTCGTAACTTGTTGGCGGCGAAGAAGATGTGGTAATGATAATAACTGTAGGAACAAAAATAATAACATTAGATAAAAACCAACAACTGTAGAAACCATGACAGACTGGCGCGCGCTAGCGGTACAGCCGCTCCGGATCCTAGCGCCGGGCGGCCCCCGCACCTCAGCGCTCTGCGCCACGTCTCAGCACCACGTCTTTGTGTGCCGCCTCATCAGCGCAGGCGTCTCCGATGAGCTCTCGAGGAAGCACTAGCCGCTGCTGAACCGCCGCCTCCTCCAGCAACCACCCGCCGTTGTCTCCTCCCGCGATGCAGATATGCATGGTGACGCGAGGCCTGGAAGAAATTCCGTAGTTAAAAAAATGAATAGCGAAGCGATGCTCTGGCGATGAAGATTCCGGAGGTGTTGAGGTGCACCTGGGTTGTCAGTTGAAGATTCCCAGGGTTGGGATGGGCTCTGAATGCCAGGGCCGGATCCAGGATTTCCTAAAGTGGGAAGGCACGATGTTAGCCTCGGTGGACTCTCCTCGGGGGCCCCTGTAAGAGTAGGGGGCATGCGACATGCGAGTAGGGACATGCGATTTTGGTGCTCGACAGACCTAGTATAAGCTATCTCTCTCCAAGTACATGATTGCTCTCCTGGGGGGGGCCTTTAGGGGCCAAAAGATAGTTTGGCCCTCCTTCCAGCACTCTGGGGGAGGAGCATGGCCGGAATGACCCCCTGCTTCCACCAATGTGTTGAATGAGTGTAATTGTTTTGCAAATTGGCAAACTTGCTAGATGCAGGGACGGATCCAGCATTTCCTCCAGGCGGGTGGGTGGATAAAAATATCTGGTCCCCTGCTCGGATGGCCCTCAATCTTCAATTTATTGAAACCAGGTGAAATATTTGACAAATAAATAATCTGAAAGGCGCCTCTCAGTGGCGGATCTAGCCGGCGGGTTTGGGAGGGGAAACCAAAGTCAAAAGTCGAAAAGCAAAAAAAAACTCGCCGGAAAAGATGCGCTGCAATATCCCTTGCCTGTAGAATTTTGGGTATTTGAGGCGAAAAAAACGTCACGGGAAGAAAAATATGGCCTCGAGATACTTTTACCAGTCGAAGGCCCGATATTTACACTGAACTTAACTGGTTCTGTTTTGAAGTCGAGAGTTGAAGCACCAAAATCTTGCTTATAAACTAAAAAGGAGTCGGGGAAAAAAGGAGGTCGATCACTTTGGGGGGCAAAAACATAGTTTTGCCCCGAGCTTTTCCGTTTGGAGGGGGGCGCAAATGCCTTTTTGCCCCCCCTTGGATCCGCCACTGGCACCTATTTCTAATGCGCTTAGAAAGTTCAATTTTTTCAGGTTCCAACTCTCAGCGCCCCCTGAAATAGTCACAGCACCCCCTGAAAAGTCAATGGCGCCCCCTGAAATGTCGCTTCCCAAACAAAGGATTCATAGGAAATAGGATTAAGCGCCCACTTTATAGGTATTGTCGACCGAAAGTGGTGCCCCCCGGGATGGTGCCCACATTGCTAATTCTGGATCTGTCCATGCTCTGGGAGCCCCTGAGACTGCTACTTGGGACACCCAGAACCAACTATTAATACTTCATGACCCGAGACAAACTCTTGGAGCCCTCTGGACCAGCATTCGAAAGGTGTTTGGGTTCCCCTGGAGCGCCCATCAGACATATTTGAGGCCCTTTGCAGTGGTTAAACTCAGCCCAAGTGGAAGAGGGGCGGTCGCCCCATCGACCCTCCCCCTTACATCTGCCTCTGCTGGATGTTCCTTCTTGAAACGGCTAGCTCACCCATTACGCGCCCAAAACAAAATGCAAGCCCCTATTGACTTTGAGATCTCTTGCTGCCAAAGCTGGATATGGCTTCTCGATCCAGGGGGTCCTGCATGGGTTAACGCTGGCACGTAAATACAAGTCCTAAGCAAAGCCTATGGGAGACCCTTATTCCAGGGGGTCGTGACCCCCGACCCGCCCACCCCCCCCATTTCAGCCAATGGTCCGCGCACGCATCTACTAGCATTCCCCACTACCTGCTGGCGCCACCAGGGTAGTAGAGGACATAGAATAGAGGGCGTCACGCTTTTCGCAAACGGATAGTGTCGGCACTAGATGGCAGTACCCGCGTAGCAACGCCTAGCAACGGCCCGTCGCCGGCGCGCAGGCAGAGACGCCATCATTTAAAGTAATTGGTAGGTTGGGGGGGGTGGTGGTCGTTGAGATAAAAGGTAAAACATAGAAAAGAAGACATCAATATATTCAGTGTTGAATTCTGAAAAGTGTGGGGGCGACAACCAAACTCTTTGACGACGGGCGGCCTGCGTTTACCTGTAGGAAGCGAAGCTGAAAAAGTGCGTGTGGATATTACCTACTTACGGTCTTGTAACAAAAGAATCACGAAAAGAACACTACGAAATACCCTCCTAGGTAAGTCTACCAGAAGAAAACATCGAATATACCTTAGGTATATATATATTTTTTGGCGCGTTGAAACTTCATTTAAATTTGGGAGGCAATGCAAACTTACTGCCTTACGTAAATCTGAGAATGTTTCACCCATGGGGTGGGGGCAATCCCCATGCCGTGCTTAAGCCGTTAAGTATTGCTGCATTGGTAGGGAATTGAGCATTGACAAATAGCGAATATCAATACTGTCATCTCCGTAACTTACCAAAAATGGTCGCTGAGTCCCCATTCGAGATGGATCCATGGTCAGAAAACACTTCTCATTCTTTCATCATTCTTCATTCTTCATTCCGAAGTCAACTCAACACACAAATCAACAAGATGGCGACCGAGGAATGTTACAGTGCTATGACCCACTGTTAAATTCAGATTTTACAGTTGTAAAATTTTAGAATCAATCTTACAGTCGTCTCTGCTTTATGAAATTCATCGACCAATCAGCGCATCGCAAGAAAATTTTACAGTTCAGCCGTCCAATCGTGGACGACTGTTAACTGTAAAATCTCGGCTGTAAATTCACGCCTGTAAATTGTAGGATCCACCCGTTTTATGAAATTAGATTCGTACATTTTACAGCTGAACTGTAAAAATTGCATCGTTTTGACGTTTATGAAATCCGTCTTTGCACGGCCAAGATGGCTACCTCAGTGCCGAACCGCGCTCACTCCACGGCGCACCGCTGCGCGCACCACCTCATCTCGGGCACCTACTGAAGTTCAGAATTATATCACCACTCTGCCTACTTGAAGACATCAGTAGACCGTTATTCAAGATGCAAACGTATTAAGGCCAATTTCAGCAACAAACAGACGCGAATAGAGTCGATCCGATCCCGAAAACTGACAGAGACTTACCTAGCGAGAGACGCACGTTTGCTCCGCACGAGATCAGGCTACCGAAAGATCCGCTGCTCAAAACAATGCTCCGAAAACGGCACTATTTTCATGCTCCTGCGCAAATACAACGCAACGCACTCACTTTACGAACTTCGGCAGCCTACAGCTCTAGTAACGATAAATCCTATGGAAAACTATTCAAGACCCGAAATCACCGGCTGTCCACAAATATTTACATCGCAGTTTGGAACTACTTTATTTCACATGGATATACAACGAACCTTCACTGATCACGTGACTTCACTGATCCGCCTCCGCACCGACGGACTGCCAGATAGGCTAAACGCACCAAAACAATCCTATACCAGATTGGCTCACTAGAGAAATTGCGGTTAAATTCAAGAAGTCTCCAAAAATACAGCGCTAACCTCCATGAAAACTCCAACGACCACCGCCGTACAGCAGCTGATAGCAAAGCCACGGGGGAGGGCAGCGCTGGAGTCGGCCAACCAAACCCCTCCACCGAGCCGCCCCAGACCACGGACCCGCCCTGGATGAGTGGCAGTGGGTGCCCCCACACCCCCTCGCACGCTCCTGCAGACAACGCCTGAATCGGCGCCTACAGTTTTCAAAAGCTATTTAGAGATTAAAAGTAATTGTTTTGGTAATACAAATGTCTGTTCTCCTGTATTCGTATTTGAATTAATTCTTTAATTCTACATAGCCTCTAAAAACTACAAAATGAATCACTTGGCCCTAGAAATAGAACAAAATAATTACTCAAGTCTTCAGTCGTTTCGTACCTCGGGTCTTCAGCCGTTTTCTACAAAATTCCCGGGATGACGAAACTTCAATAGGTCACGTTACCCGTATACCTGGCATCAGGGGCGCAACTTTATGTTTTCGATTGGGGGGCACCCGGCTCGAAAGGGGGCCCGTACATGATGGGAGGCCCGTACATGATGGGGGGCCCGTATTTTTTTAATGAAAATGTGACCGAAAAAAACGTATTTTCGACCGTTTGTTGTCGAAAACTGACTGCGAAGGTTAAATAACAATTTTTAGCGCGCTATTCGTCACTGTTCCTGATTTGCACTATTTAGCCCAAAAAGTAGTCAGAAGACCCAATCTTTTGAACGAGCTGCCAAACTATGTAAGGATATTGGACAAGTAGGTGCCTACTTACCGTCTTCGTCGTCCACTCGGATGCTCTCCTCCGGAGGTACAACGGGATCAGCCCCGGACGACGCAAGAGGGATGGATGCTGGAGGGTCTTTTAGCAAACGGGGTCCGGCTGGTGGGCTGGCCGAGGAAGATAATGATCAGGAAAAGAAGGATTAGAATTACAACCTTACTTTACCGTTTTGCTGGAAACTATACACATTTCCGAGTTAGTTTTAAACTGGGGTTTTAATTTTTTGCGGTCGATAAATGAACGTAGCTTGCAAAGTACCAAAAATAGTAGTGATATGAACTACTTTAAGTGGACGCGTACGTTGCTAGATATTAAATGCAAATATGATCGGGTTCATTTTATAACAGTTTGCAAAATTAGCAAGACGATTCTAGATTCATAGGTTACCTGAAAAATGAACAAAGTTTGGGTAGTTTTGCCAGAGCAGCCCCTCGGTATTGAATGTTCTTTGTTTTACGCTTTTGTGCACCCGACTTATGTTTATACTGTCCAACCATTTTAACATTCACACCTGGAACGAAATCGCATTATCGCGAATAATTTGATACAAATGGAAGGTAGAGATCGAAGTGCGAAATTCCTTTATCAGCGGGGATACTGATATTTATGTTACATGATCAAGACACCTTTTTCTGATCCATTCACCTTGCCAGTTCATGACATTTTACAACACTGGGTACCGGTCAAGGGGTACTATGAATAGGTGGTACTGCCTATTTCCCTTTACAATCCTCATATAGGATCAGTACAAAAGGAATGGGGGGGGCCTAAAATTTCTCACGCCCCATCCATTTTTCCTCGAATGTTCTAGGAGGCATGGGACCGGCCGCACGTTGCCCGGGAAAACCACAGGGGGCCCGCAAGCATGGCAGGGGGCCGGTTTCGGCAACAGGGAGCACGGATACACTACCTGGGGCACGAAACTGCTCACAAATAAGGAACTCCTGCAAATACGCGACTAACACAACAGCTTCAGTTTCTGCACGATATTCTTAGACCACAAGGGGCTCAGACAGACCACAGAGGGCCAGAGCGCACCAAAGGGGCCGGGCAGACCACAGGAACCCAGAAACCATAGGACGCCGGTAAGCCCAAAAAGGGGCCCGAGCAGACCACACACAGCCAGCAATTTGGCTGGACTCTGCCCGATATATGCTGGGCTTTGACTGGGCAGAGCCCGCGTACATGGGCTCAGACCAGGTTCGGCTCCGCTGCGCCTGGGCAGAACCCATGGTCAAGCAAGACCGGGCTCTACCGCTCGGGCAAGTTGTCATCCACCGACCTAATGTCGGGCTCAGCCCGAGTCTCTGTGGCTCAGCTATGAGTCTTAGGGCTCGGGCAGAGCCCGGCCCAGCCCGCTCTGGGCCCGGTCGGAATTGCTGGCTGGGCAGCGGGCCCGGGCAGACCACACGGGGCCTGGACAGATGAAAGGACCCGGGCAGACCACAGGGACCCGAGCAGAACACAGGGGCTGGGCTAGCCACAGAGGGGCCCCAGTCTGGAAAGTATGGCAGCAGACCCGACGAGTCCGCACCAGCCTTGTAGATTTTTCGCACCACCAGCAGCCTAAAATTCACACCAAGCATTGGTGAGAAATTTCACTGACCTGGAAATTTCGATGTTTTTACCAGTTTCTCCCTTCTCAGACCTCTGTGGCTGTTTGATTTGAGCTCCCTCGCACCATACAGCAAAAGTGGGCATTTGTTTGCTCCAAAGTTCGAACCACCTGAAGGGTGTCCGCACCACGAGATCTCGCCAAAAGTGCCATACTTTGCAGACTGGGAGGGGCCCGGGCAAACCACAGAGGGCCCGCGCAGACAAAAGGGGCCCCGAACGGACAAAAGGGGGTCCGCAGAGGCCACACAGAGGCCCGGACAGACCAAAAGGGTTCCGGGAAAACTACAGGAGGCCCGGGCAGACCACAAGGGGCTCGATCAGAACAAAATGGGCACTAGCAGACAAGGGGTCCGTGCAGACCAAATGGGACCCAGCCAATCTGCAAAGTATGGCAGCAGGCCAGACGAGTCGCACCAGCCATCCAAAATTATCGCACCACCAGCCTAAAAAAATCGCACCAATCTGCCATATACCAGGGAGAAAAACGCACACATTCCTACCCACACGATGCAATACTACCTCTCTTATTAGTTAGTTAAGGACTTTTTATAAGGCCCCTCCCGTGTCTTCCTAACTATTCAGTCATTTTTTTTTTTAGTTTTCAGTGTCAACTTCCTCGCACCAGTCTTGCAAATTCGCACCAGGCTGATAAAATTCGCACCACTCGCTCCTGTCTCCAAGGGCACTCACACCGACGAGATCTCGTC
The DNA here is from genome assembly GCA_034440635.1 of Lepas anatifera. Lineage (NCBI taxonomy): Eukaryota > Metazoa > Arthropoda > Thecostraca > Lepadidae > Lepas > Lepas anatifera. The sequence continues at coordinate 334,746 of JAOTON010000131.1, read as the reverse complement.
GAAAATGCCATACTTTGCACACTGGGGCCCGGGCAGACCACAGGGGCCCGGACAGGCCACAGGGGGCCCGGTCAGACCAATAGGGGCCCGGGATACCACAGGGGCCCGCATGGCAAGCATGGCAGAGGCTGGTTGCAGTTACACGAACCGCATCCATGGCAGGCCCGTCTGCATCCACAGGGTATTAACTACTGGGAGTAGGGACCCGGCTGCAGCCACCAGGGGGCGGGGCGAATGGGGTGGCCACCAGGGGGGGCGAATGGGGCAGCCACCCCTTAAACCCAAGAGCCTCTGAGGACGAAATGCTTCCCCCAAACCCTCCCCTCCCCCAGGATGCGACGATTGGTCGCCCTTTGGGTGAAAAGTGCGCCCTTCGGGTGGCTAAGTGCCACCCTGTCCCCTGAGGCATTGCCCCTACCCTTACTCAAATTCTAGATACGTCACTGGCGGCCATAGGGGGCAAAAGATTATCCAAGTCTTGGTATTTAACCATCAGGGGAGCCGGACAGAGGATCATCACTCATTGAGGATTTAGCGCGACAGGAGCTAATAGCAAACAATCACTTCACTTGCCATTCAACACTGCGCATCGGAGCACGATTTGGATTGACACGAAAAGCCCAAACGTAAAATCCAAATCAGAGCCTACCGAAACTTTTCCAGAGTAGACACTAAGCCGATTGAATCATACGCATGCCAATTTTACTGTTCAAGGCAAACTTTGTGCAAATCATTCGCCTCGGCGAATGCGACAAGAGAGCCAGGAGCATGCCTTAGATTCCTTCGCGCTGCGCTGACAATCCCGGGAAATTAAGAGGCTACCATTCGCCGGTGGACGCACATTATTTGACCCGGATTTGACGACAAGATATGATACACTTTTTGACAGACAAATTTAAGAGGCTTAAATTTGTCTGTATTTAAAATTCCACTTGAACAAACAAAAATGGAAAACTTCATGCACATTTCTGACAAAAATGCCTAGAAATATATCAATGAAGAAAAGTAGTGCCGGCGGAAAGATGCCAAAATAACAAACATGTCAATGTATTAAACCAGTACTTATCGGAAGGGGCCCGGCTGCGCACGGTGGGGGGGGGTGAACTACGGGGGGTCGTAAGCAAGGCAAGGAGCCCGGCTAGAGCCAGAGGAGGCCTGGGTAGCCCAGAGGGAGCCTGAAATTATAGCACGGGTTCCCGGATACAGCGAAGTGGGAGGAGTGGAATCAGGGGCGGATTCAGGCCGACGGTGGGGGGAGGGGGCAACGGGGCCCCAAATCGTGAAAAACATATGGTTTTTGTTTGAAGAAAATCCGTAAAAATCGGTAAAATCGGGGGATTTGGGGAGGGCATCAAATCCCCCGATTTTACCTTTACCCTCCCCCTGGATCCGCTAGTGCTGTGGTTCCTTGCAGACCACAGGGACACGGACAAACCATAGGGACCCGGGCAAATTGCAAGGGGCTGGGCAGACTGCAGGGGGCTGGGTAGACCACAGGGGGCCCGAGCAGACCACAGAGGGCCCAGGCAGACTAAAAGGAGCCCAGACCGCCCACAAGGGGCGCGGGCAGACCACAGGGACCCGGGCGGACCACACAGGACTCAGGCACACTACAAAAAGCCCAGACCACCTACAAAGGCCCCGGGCAGACTAAAAGGGGCCAAGGCAGAATACAAGGAGCCCGGTTGCAGTCACAGAGGAACCAAAAAGGTCCCGAGACTGTCAGAAATAGGGCCCCGGATGCAGTCAAAATGGGCCTGAGAATATCGTTAGGGGCCCGTTTGCGGACACAGCGATTATGGGTGGCCCTAAAGGGGACTGCACCCAAGCGAGCATGCCAGGCAAGCATGCCAGGGAGCCCGACCGCAGCCACAGCAAGCCCAGATAGACCACGGGGCCCCGCACTCATGGCAAGGGCCCGTCCGTGGCATTAGAGGACCCGCGCCTCCTGGACCACAGGGAGCCCGATTGCAGTCACAGGTCCCGGTTGCAGTCACAGGGGGCCCGGGTGGATCACAGGCGCCCGGTTGCGGTGACAGGGGCTCGGGCGGATCACAGAGGGCCCGGTTGCAGTCACAGGGGCCCGGGTGGATAACAGGGGGCCGGGTGAATTCCAGGGGCCCGGTTGCAGTCACAGGTGGCCCGGTTGGACCACAGGGAATCCGTTTGCAGTCACAGGGGGCTCGGGTGGATCTCAGGGGGCCCAGTTGCAGTCAAAGAGGGCCCGTGTGGATCACAGGAGGCCCAGGATGGATCACATGGGGCCCGGGTGGATCACAGGGGGCCCCAGGTGGATTACAGGGGGCCCGATTGTAGTCACAGGGGGCCCGGGTGGATCAAAGGGGGCCCGGGTGGATCAAAGGGAGCCCGGTTGCAGTCACAGGGGGCCCGGGTAGATCATAGTGGGCCCGGGTGGATGAAAAAGGGCCCGGTTGCAGTCACAGGGGGCCCGGTTGCAGTCACATAGTGCATGGTTGCAGTCACAGGGGCCCCGAGTGGATCACAGATGGCCCGGTTGCAGTCCCAGGGGCCCGGGTGTATCACAGAGGGCCCGGTTGCAGTCACAAGGGGCCGGGTGGATTACAGGGGGCCCGGTTGCAGTCACAGGGGGCCGGATGGCTCACAGAGGGCCCGGTTGCAGTCACAGGGGGACCCGGGTGGATCACAGATGGCCCGGGTGGATCTTAACTGGCCTGGTTGTAATCACAGGGGGTCCATTTGCAGTCACAGGGGGCCCGGGGGATCACAGGGGGCCCGGTCGCAGTCACAGGGGGCCTGGGTGAATCATAGGGGGCCCGGTTGCAGTCACAGGGGCCTCGGTGGATCACAGATGGCCCAGTTGCAGTCACAGGGGGCCCGGGTGGATGACAGGGGGCCAGGGTGGAAGACAGGGGCCCGGTTTCAGTCACAGGTGGCCCGGTTGGACCACAGGGAATCCGTTTGCAGTCACAGGGGGCCCGGGTGGATCTCAGGGGGCCCGGTTGCAGTCAAAGAGGGCCCGGGTGGATTACAGGGGGCCCGATTGCAGTCACAGGGGGCCCGGGTGGATCAAAGGGGGCCCGGTTGCAGTCACAGAGTGCCTGGTTGCAGTCACAGGGGCCCAAGGTGGATCACAGATGGCCCGGTTGCAGTCAAAGGGGGCCAGGGTGTATCACAGGGGGCCCGGTTGCAGTCACAGGGGGCCCGGTTGGATCATAGGGGGCCCGGTTGTAATTACAGGGGGCCCGAGTGGACCACATGGGGCCCGGTTGCAGTCACAGGGGCCTGGGTGGATCATAGGTGGCCCGGTTGCAGTCACAGGGGTCCCGGGTGGATCACAGATAGCCCAGTTGCAGTCACAGGGGGCCCGGGTGGATGACGGGGGGCCCGGGTGAATCATAGGGGGCCCCATTTGTAATTACAGGGGGCCCGGGTTGATCACAGATGGCCCGATCCCAGTCACAGGGGGCCCGGGTGGATGATAGGGGCCCGGTTGTAATCACAGGGAGCCCGGGTGGTTTACAGGGGGCTCGGTTGCAGTCACAGGTGGGCCGGGTGGATCAGAGAGGGCCCGGTTGCAGTCACAGGGGCCCAGGTTGGATCACATATGGCCCGGTTGCAGTCATAGGGGGCCCGGTTTGAGTCACAGGGGGCCCGAGTGGATTACAGGGACCCCGGTTTCAGTCACAGGGGGCCCGGGTGGATCATAGATGGCACGCTTGCAGTCACAGGGGACCCGGTTGGAGTCACATGGAGCCCGGGTGGATCATATGGGGCCCGGTTATAATTACAGGGGGCCCGAGTGGATCACAGAAGGCCCGGTTGCAGTCACAGGGGACCGGGTGGATCGCAGAGGGCCCGGTTGCAGTCACAGGGGCCCTGGTGGATCACAGTTGGCTCTGTCCCAGTCACAGGGGGCCCGGGTGTATCACAGGGGCCCGGGTGGATGATAGGGGCCCGGTTGTAATCACAGGGGGCCCGGGTGTATCACAGGGGTCCGGGTGGATGATAGGGGCCCGGTTGTAATCACAGGGAGCCCGGGTGGATCACAGAGGACCCGGTTGCAGTCACAGGGAGCCGGGTGGATCGCAGAGAGCCTGGTTGCAGTCACAGGGGCCCCGGTGGATCACAGTTGGCCCGGTCCCAGTCCCAGGGGGCCCGGGTGTATCACAGGGGCCCGGGTGGATTACAGGGAGCCCGGTTGCAGTCACAGGTGGGCCGGGTGGATCACAGATGGCCCGGTTGTAGTCACAGGGAGCCCGGGTGGATGACAGGGGGCCCGGTTGTAGTCACAGGGGCCCGGGTGGATCACAGGGGGCCCGTTGGCAGTCACAGGGGTGCGGGTGGATCAAAGAGGGGTCCGGTTGCAGTCACAGGGGGCCGGATAGATCATAGGGGGCCCGGCTGCAGTCACAGGGGGCCCGGGTGGATTACAGGGGGCCCGGTTGCAGTCCACAGGGGGCCCGGGTGGATCACAGAGGGCCCGGCTGGATGACAGGAGGTCCGAGACTGCCGGAATTAGGGACCCGGCTGCAGTCAAAGTGGGCCTGAAAAATATCGTTAGGGGCCCGGTTGCGGACACCGAGGTTAAGGATGGCCCACAGGGCACCCGCAAGCATGCCAGGGAGCCTGGTCTCAGCCAAAGCTAGCCCAAGTAGACCACTGGGGCCCGGAATCGTGGCAGGGGCCCGGCTCTGTCCGCAGGGGCCCGCAACTTGGGATTGGGGGGGGCTCGTCGGGTCATTGGGGGGCTTCTCCGAGCATTGGGGGCTCGAGCCCCCAAACATATGGAAACTTGCGCCCCTGCCTGGCATGAGAATTCCTAGGTTTCTGATTGGTTCATTGTGATTTCTTTAAGGACCTATACTTCTGTTTCAAAAGAGTTCTGAATGTTTTTTTTCTTAAGTAATTTTTTCTGTGGTAGTTCGAGGCCCTGCACCACTGTTTAGGACAGATATAACCTAGTTCTTAGAGAAATTGATGGTCATAGCCGAAGCTGCGTCATTTGATCGATAGTGAGGATTTTCGATAAGTTGTCTAGAAATGTTGACTTTGCGAATGATTTTAGGGCATTTTTAGGCTGAATTTTCAAAAATGAAATCGGACTTCTGAAACAACTTTTTGTGACCTTTTGATCTAGCCAATTAAAAATTGCGTATCTCCCTTTAAATGAATGGGGCACCTTCATAACGGGATTTCAACTGATGTAGCTATGTGATAGAGCATGTCGAGAAACCAAATGATTCATACTTCATTTGTCCCGGAACCTGGCGTTTGCACTGGCGGACGCAGGAGCGCCGTGTCGGGGGGCAGCCTCTGGCGTTTGCACTGGCGGACGCAGGAGCGCCGTGTCGGGGGGCAGCCTCTGGCGTTTGCACTGGCGGACGCAGGAGCGCCGTGTCGGGGGGCAGCCTCTGGCGTTTGCACTGGCGGACGCAGGAGCGCCGTGTCGGGGGCAGCTCCTGGCGTTTGCACTGGCGGACGCAGGAGCGCCGTGTCGGGGGGCAGCCTCTGGCGTTTGCACTGGCGGACGCAGGAGCGCCGTGTCGGGGGGCAGCCTCTGGCGTTTGCACTGGCGGACGCAGGAGCGCCGTGTCGGGGGGCAGCTCCTGGCGTTTGCACTGGCGGACGCAGGAGCGCCGTGTCGGGGGCAGCTCCTGGCGTTTGCACTGGCGGACGCAGGAGCGCCATGTCGGGGGGCAGCTCGGGAAAATAGTAACAACATAGTGTTTTTAAGTGATTTTCTAAAAGAAAATCGGCCAACATTTCGCTTTTGGGGGTGGCCCCTTGGCCCCCCTCTGGACCCGCTAGTGTTTGATGAGAAAAAGATATCAAATTCACCCCCTACCGACCCCGTCCTCCCCGGTTGTGTTTTCGTGTTATGAGGCAATGATAGGACAGTGACGTCATGCTCAAGCTCCGCTGCACGTGCTGCGTGGACAAGTATTTCTTATTTGGCCATCTATAAAGTGAATCTGGCACCTTGGTCGAATCCAGGAATTTAGTGCAATTAGGGGCATATGTATCCGAAAATCATGAAAACGCCCATTATTTCTCTGAAAAATGTACAATGAGCTCAATATTTTGATTTTTAAAATGCTCCTCTAGGGTGAGAAATAAACCTCTGCCTGTGGATGACGTCATGATCTGGCAACTACTACCATATTCAATCGGCTTCAAGGGTTTCAATTGGCTGATTACTCACCGAGACGCCTGCGCTGTAGTTGCATCAACAGCTGATAACTCTGGCTGCCTGGCTAGGGTACATGTGGGGTACATTTCAGGTGGGTTTCTAGCTTTTCTCCACGGAAATTTTGTGTTTCAAGACAAATGATATATTGAGTACCGAGTTTTCCGGTATGCTTAACAACTTTGGCTATCTCAGTTAAAATCACGTTATAAAGGTGCCACATTCCCTTTAAAGCCCACGTGATAAATATGGATTTGGTACTGTCAATTGTAAATGTGATAACCAGGGGAGGAAAAAAGGTCGAGCCTGTCACCACCCAGAACTGAAATGTCCAACACGGTCGCACCTGGGATAGGCTGCATGATGACACAACACGACACACAAAGCTTAGAAAATCAGCCATAAATGTGGGGACGAATCCTGGATTTCAAGAATTCAAGTAAAGCTGCCCAAAACTTTACAAAGAGTGCAGATCAGCCCAGTGGCAGATCTAACCTGTAAGGTTTGGGGGAGCTAAAAACAAAAATCTAAAAGCAAAAAAATCGTCTCGTGATGAAATATATTGCAACATTTTTTATAAGGGGTAGGTTTTGGGTGTAAACGCAAGGCAAAAATGAAAAGAAAAACGTCACAGTGAAAGATGTTGCCACACGATGCTTTTTCTTGATATCCAAGGATTATTCACTCAAAGGCGAGGTTCTGAGTTCAAGAGGACCAAGGTCCAATGCTTACGCTGAAGTTGACTGGTTCTGCTCAAAGCTGACAGCTGAAGCACCAACACCTTGGTCCTTGATTATAAGGAATTGGGGCAAAATAGGTCGACAGCTTTTTGGGAAGGGGCAAATACATAGTTTTCCCCCAGATTTTCCGTTTTGGGGGCAAATGCCTCTTTTGCCCCCTCCCCGATGGGACACTGGGTCAGCCATGCAAAGAACAATCTTTTTTATTTCCTGATAAGCTATTTAGGTTTTGCAAACAAAAAATAGTCCTGAGCGTTCCCATATTTCCAAGAAAAACATGGTAAATGGTACCCATTATTCGGTGCATTAGGATTTCTGGAATGCTGATCAAAGTTTTCCCTACTGAAACTGTCAAAGCCCAGGTCTCTCGAAAGGATATCTTGTCAAAACTACTTCATGCTTTGAAGATTCCAATGGCGTAGGGACCCAGCTAACCCTGTCGCTCTGACTGCAAAGAAATGACTTCACAATACACCTTGCCCCCCACCACCCCCCATGATTTGGACGTTCTCACACCTTTAGTTGGCTGGCCTGTCACCAAGTGGTCTCCTGGGCCCAGCCGCGCCGTAAACGTACAACAGAATTTAACAAGGGTAAATAGGTAGCAGCTTTTGAGATAAACCTGTTGCATCTTGTACCATTCATCCCAGGGGCGTAGCCACGAAATTTTTGCAGTGGGGACGGGCCCCGGACTGGCGTTGACGGGGGAAGGAAGGTGTGAGCAAAATTCCGGGACAGATGGCTGCATATGAAACACGAACGCCGATGCAGTCACCGTCACAAACGGTCGACTTCTACCAGCTGACATCTAACCGCCTCAGCGGCTAGAATTATTGAAAAGAGCGGCTTAGGGGAAATGGCTGACCATGTCCACTTCCCATTGATTTCTCACTTCGACTTTAAATATTTGGATATTATTCAAAATTAAAACAATATTTAAACAAATACTCAACTTTATTGACTAAAAAATACACGAAAAAACCTTCTACGGCACACCGTCGTCGCCAGAATTTGGCAGTTAGGTGTATTTTGGCCCAAAACGGAGCTTTCAAACTTCAAGGGCACACTCACCACTCCGTACTTTTAAATATTAAGAATTTTAAAAATAAAATTGCTAAAAGTCAGAAAACATAATCAGTCACTTTTCCTGTTGAAATATGATTCTCGATGTAATATACTATGATTCATTTTTCACTTGAAACGAAAGGAAATACGGATTTACGCATGACAACACCATTGCGGCGCCTTCAACCCTAGGAAAAATACTCCATTATCCTAAGAAACAGACAGGTTGCATGCGAGAATAGGCAGTGTTCAGATTTACGCATGACAACACCATTGCGGCGCCTTCAACCCTAGGAAAAATACTCCATTATCCTAAGAAACAGACAGGTTGCATGCGAGAATAGGCAGTGTTCAGATTTACGCATGACAACACCATTGCGGACGCCTTCAACCCCAGGAAAAATACTCTATTATCCTAAGAAACAGACAGGTTGCATGCGAGAATAGGCAGTGTTCAGATTTACGCATGACAACACCATTGCGGACGCCTTCAACCCCAGGAAAAATACTCCATTATCCTAAGAAACAGACAGGTTGCATGCGAGAATAGGCAGTGTTCAGAACGCGTTGTAACGTCCCAGGACGCGGTGCAGCAGTAGGGGTGGGTGTCCTAACCATAGGCCCAGGTCGCTGCCTCAGAGCGGCCACCTGCGACGCGGTGCGACTGCGTGCAGTCTGGTTAGAACACCGCTTAACTGTCGAAAAAGGCAAATCCGGCGCATCCGGACACGTGCCGTCGGCCGCGGAGCCGTGCGACTTGTAGACTTGCCAAAGCATTTATAGCCGCTCTATTTTTTTTATTTTTTATAAATTTTGTTCAAGTTGTTCCTGGTAGGGCTGCTGGAGTCGGAGTCTCACTAAAGTCATCAAGGGACTTGTCACGGAGACCCCGACCCCGCCACCCGAACGAGCAACTCCCTCAATGGAGGGTTAATTTAGAAGCCAAAGTTTAACGTCCCACAAAGCACAGGGACGGCCGCCCCGCTCAGGTCACCCTCTCACCAGTCAGTTGCCAGCCGACCTGTACGTCGGGTAAACTATTGAGCGCCGGAGCGTCTCAGGGGAACCGATCCCAAGCCTGGACATGCACTGCCACTGCATGTTTCTGAGCAGCGGGCCGGAGCCCAACGCTCTACCAACTGAGCTACCGGGGCGGCATCTTTTCAGACATCTTTTCCCGAGGTTTGTCAGAAATTTGCGCTGAGCGGATTTTGTATGCGGTAAATAACTGTTTTTCGATATAAGGTGTTAAAGGGTGGTATCTAAGAGTGACAACCATATATTTATTTTGGTGATGGGTTCTTGAATTGGCAGTCATTTTTAGTGGCACTTCTAACTGCCACGGCAGACACCGGAAAGGAATCAAGATCACCTAGTGATCTATTCTTGGGAAATATATTAGCGAATTAATTGACTCGAAAATTATAACGTGCTGCGATTAGGGTTATTCAATGATTATATCAAAAACACAGTTGAAGCACCCTGTTTCTGCCATGGCAGTTACCTAAAAAGACTCGAAACTACTTCGTTTTACGATTTTGGAAATATGTTAGCATATTAATTGAATAAACAGGAGCCGTAACTTTTTAAATTGTGGTTTCTAAAGAGTATAATTTTCATTTAGCCATCGAGATGACAAAATAGCATTCCATGGCATCTAAGAATAGACTGAAAGCTAAGATTTGGATCCCAGAATCTATCGAGAGGCAATATTTCTCAATAAAGAAATGACTTGGAAGGTTCAATAGGCCATCGCCATTTGGCCCTCCCATTCTTGGAACGGTCATAACTTCAAAGGATACAAAACTGCATCCTTCAGGACAGCATCTCATTTAAAAAAGAACTCGATAAGCATCTAGGCAACCTCCGAGTGTAATGGAAGGTGTCGCTATTTTTGGAACGGCATTCAGGCTTTAAAGGCGCTTTAAAAGCTTTAGGTATTGTACTCTTGCAGAAAGTGTTTGTCAGAATAGAACTGCTCAAGTCTCCTTGTGGAATGTTTTCGAGTGATCGCAGTTACCGTCGAATTTCTCATGAAAGTTTAGACTGGAATTATACCACGTTTTTCCCACCCTTATGCTCCACAAGTTTTGTCAATATTGCCCGGGATGCCAGCTAATAGCAGTATCGCTTGTGTTAAGAAAATTGCAACTTTCAGTAATTGCCATTTGCGAGCGAGGTGTGCCCAAGAAGGTACAGAGGAAGAAGCTGCTGCTTTATGCTTTTTATTTAGACTTTAACATCTTATTTGTAAGCAAACCATCACAGTGACAATAAATGTGGCAGATAACAGTGGTCAACAGCCAAAATGGATCCGGCACGTGAGCACCTATTTCTATTTATTTCGATACCGCTGATTTCAAATTAAGTAGCCGTTTTTTGCCATCGGACCTGGTTTCTTCTCCAGAGCATACCTGGTGTATATCTCCTGCGTTTTCCACTCACAGTCATGCGCCCAGCCTTTTGTGGAAAAAATCTAGATCAAGGATGTCAAGAACCCGAATATCTGCACCCAGGCAATGCAGCTTATCACTATACATGAGAATCTTTTGCAACGGAAGACTACCCTGCATTCAAGTCCATGAACATTGTGCATTTTATAGAAAGAACGCATTTTTTAATTTTTTATCGCAAGATAATTTATGAAGCAAAGTTTTTGAGGTGTCTAATAGGTCAATTTCAACTGCCAACAGGTCAAGCTAGATCCCAAAATAAATTGCCGAACAAATTAAAAGTCAAAATTGAATTTTCTTTTCAAAATATTGCAAGATTCAAGACGAGTTCAGTGATATACAAAACTTGTTTATCAGGCAATGCGTTTTTGTGTTATGAAGCATCAAAGATGAGTCTACAAGGTGACCTCTGGAAAATGACTCGGGCTATAACTCGGTTACGGTTGGTCGGAGGGGGCTGAGATTCTTACAGGCGTGTTTCTGGCACAAAACTACCCTGGAGACAAGGTTTGAGATTTGTTCTAGACATGGTGGTGTCAAATTGAAATATTTCTGATCGTTTTGTCCTGGAAAGCCCCTTAAACCAATGCCGAACATTTTTTAGGGGCTCGTATCAACCCCTCGCCTCCCACAGGAAGCGCTTCTTCCAGGGTATTGAGGTTAGAATAACTTGACCTCGATAACCCCAGGCTGGGGTCACACTTTGTGGGCGCCAGTGGTTAAGAGCGGGCTGTCAGGAAGTGGTGCGCATGGAGAACCCACGGTGAGCCCACGGCGAAAAGTGACGTCACCTGGAGAGCAAAAGTGAAGCACAAATTTCGCCATTGTGTCACCCTGGGTATAGAACAAGGGTCTTCAAGTCAGGGGCGCCTTAATTGAGGCGTGGTGGCGCCGGTGAATTAAAACGAAGGCACCAATGAAGCACCACGGGGCCGCCGGTGGTACCGGGTAGGGTTTCAATAGGTGGGGCGCCGAAAATGACGCGTGGGGGCGCCGATGGAGCAAAAGTAAGACAGCAATGATGCACCATGGGGGTGCATGTGGTAGAGATCAGCGAGCTGCGACAGGAGGAGAGACAGGAGCGCTGGTGGAGTTAAAGCAGGGCACTAATGATGCGCCATGGGGGTGCCCGCCGAGATGCACGGGGCGCCAATGGAGTGAAATGAACACACTGATCTTTATTCTGTAGTAACCACCCCCAGGTGGGAGCTACCAGAGAGGTGCCAGTGATGCAGGGCTGGTTGTCAAAATTATGTATGTGGTGGAGAAAGGGGGACACCCACGGTGAGGTATGGCGGCACCGGTGGTTTGAAACGAAGGGACCATTGATGCATCTTAGGGGCACTGGTGGTTGAGAGCCGAGTGTCAAAAATGAGGTGTCGTGGTGCCAGCGGTACATCACAGAGGCCGTGCTCCTGCATTATAGTGGCTGTCTCTATTTTGGGCAGCAGTATTTTACCACGGGGGTCAGGTGCCGGGGGGTGGCAGGGACAGCCGCCCCCTCCCTGAGTGCCCGAAAGGCCCCCTGAGGACACGAGCCGCGCCACGCGTGGTTCGCCCGCACTATGCTCTGTGGCCAAATTTGAAATTGTATACCAGACAGGGCCCTCTTAAGCCCTCTTTAGCATTATCTGTAACAAGCAGGGCCTTTTTACCCATCAGGGCCCTTTTGGCGCTGTCGCAGAGGCCCTTTTCGGGGCGCCGCCCCCCCCCTGAGCGAAATCCTGGCTACGCAGTTTTTTTTCAAAAAAGCCCTCCGCTTTTATTCTGCTGGTGTTGCACAGCTTTCCGCTGCCGGTTGACCAAGAAAGCAAGGCAATGCAAACACGAGTTAGAATCTTCTACATATTCTATAAAAGAACCAATAGGTTTACAGTTTCAGAGATGACGGAGTAAAATAGTCACAAATAGGCACTGCCATGCCCTTTTCAGCTCCTTACTTACAGTCCTCTGAAACGAGAGCAGTATTAACTCGCGCATCGACGGGGTCCGATGCACCTTTGCTTTGACGGGAAGGGGGGGGCGGGTACCCGCCCTAAGATCTCGAGAACCACGCTAGATAGAGAAAACGGTAACTGGCATTTGATAGCCCATTTAAATCTCTATAGAAAATATTTTAACACTGTCAAATTTAAGGCCACTAGAGATCAAGGCATGCCACTATAAGGATAACCCCGGTCTGCGACCTGGGCTAACACCCCACCGGCGCAGGAGAGCCGCACGACAATGTGCTGAAAGCTAACCATATTTCGTTCTTAATGTTTCTTTTCATAAGCCTGTAAGTCAGTTTTATCATTATTTTCTTTGAAATAACCAATAAAGAGTACGTGGTCACCCCCGGATTCGAACCGGGCCTGCCTGATCAATAGGCAGGGCCTCTAACCACTAGACCTCCATCCCTCAATACCCACCCTCCCACTAGCTGAACACCTGTGACCCGTCAGGCGGTCACTGGCTGGTACCACTCAGCCGAATATGCCGGGACGCTGGCGCCGGGTGCTGTCTTTGTCCCGAAAAGGCACGATATAAAGGTGCTTCTAGAAGACGAACCAAACATTATTTTGGGCGGAAATTACTTGTATCGTCGAGCTAGGATCCTAAGCTAGCTTCATGCCAAATTTCATCCACTTCCATTCATTTTAAGGATTGGAAACCATGGTGAGAAGCAAAGGTGGTCCGAGAAATTTATCATCTTTTAATACCCTTTGGACTAACTGGATAGGTCGGTAGTATAAGAGAGCGAAATGACCGCAAGTAACTTTCCTATTCAGCCATGTCAGTTCTGAGTTTGTGAGTGACATGAGCTTGGAACCAGTAAGATGCAAACAAAAAGTTTTTGACTCAATTTCTATTTGTGCCTATAAAGCAAAGAATTTCACCTTCACAATTTCCATCTCCAAATATTGTCAGGTGGAAGCAATGTTCTTTCATTATTTGAAATGAAAACTCTGATCGGTCAATTATTCTGTGAGATATTAACATTGAAATGAAATAAACCAAAATTCAGTCTTCCGGAAGAACTGTAAAAAGTAGGTCAAAATTTTACGTTTTGCACTCAAAACTATGCCTAAGCACAGCAAAATTCACCTAGCTACCCCTAGGTAACTGTCTTTAAGCTCACTGAAGCGTGCCTTCTGATTTTTCGAGTGCACAAGTTGGCCATCAATTTTAAGTAGGATTTTTGCTCGCGTAAGAAATACCGCGTTTTCGCGCAATAAATATTGTTCGATCAGTTCAATTTTTCCCTAGCTGGCCATTGTTGTCTATTGAAAAGGACATAAATTTCAAGTTCGTAGCTTAAGAAGTAAAAATTAAAAAAATAGAAAACATAAAAAGTTTGAGCCAAAATTTCCCAAAAACTATTTTGGATTTCGACTCGGGGCTTCAGTTTGGGTGTCTGGAGCAGGAGGGATATCACCCTAAAAAATTCCAGAGCTCTGACATCAATTCTCAGGACGGACAGACGACAACAACGACGACGACCCCGGTCTGCGACCTGGGCTAACGCCCCACCGGCGCAGGAGAGCCGCATGACAATGTGCTGAAAGCAAACCATATTTCGGTCTTAATGTATCTCTTCATAAGCCTGTAAGTCAGTTTTATCATTCTTTTCTTTGAAATAACTAATAATGAGTACGTGGTCACCCCCGGATTCGCACCGGGCCTCCCTGATCAAGTGATAGGGCCTCTAACCTCGGCCTGCGGCCTCGGCAGGTGCCGCTCCGGCGCAGGAGAAGCCGGTGACAATGTACGTTAGGCAAACAGTTCGATTGACAGGCGAGTGTTTTCAGCAGTATGATACTTATATCAACGCAATTTTCGGACTTTAGGTCTTGTGTTCTCATTATAACTCCATTCAATCCCCTTTGTAAGCCCATGTTTTCCTAGATTAGCATGTCTCTGCACACTGCGCCACGTTTGCCCCCTGTTCATGTCATCAAATAAATAAACACACGTATAATGGTTGTTTTGTTAAGCAAAGACTGGGCATGACCAGAAGAATGGAGATACAATATACAATATGATTGGTTTGCAGACTGTATTTCACCTTTACCTGCAGATTTTCACCCAATTCAGCCACTTTGTTAACGAGTTAGCTTCGGGTACCCTATGTCCCAGTCCGCATGCGCAGTAAAGTCGACGATTTAGAATCCCAGATTCAGTTCATGTTAGCTAGTTATCCCCGGTCAACTATGGTCATAACAGGAGACTTTAATCGCTGCCTTTTGAAAGCAAAACGTGATAGCAATTCGGATATAAAAACTTTGTTGGAGACCTATAATATCGAAGTTGCAAACAATGTCCGCGCCACATATCGACCAGCCTGTAGTTTATTAGATATCATAGCCACAAATCGTCCTGACCTTGTGAAACGTACCGGTGTCACGAGGTGTCACTTTGGTGGGCCTCATGATTTCAGTCGTATTGTTTTGGCACATGAAACAAATGTTCGCACCAACCCTGGTTCTAAAGTGCATAGACGTGCCATCAATAAGGTAGATGCCACTGCTTTCAACCAACAGCTTTACATCACCGATTGGTCACTTGTTTTCAATTATGATACTCCGACCGACAAGTGGAATGCTTTTTGCTCTGAATTCATCCACCAACTAGATGAAGTAGCACCACTAAGACCCACTCGGTCCCGTCAAATCAATGCGCCACGTGTGTCTGCGGAAACACAGTGCCTGTTGCGACAGAGACGCACCGCTCTCAGTAGCGGTGACCGTGCCGAGTATGCGCGCTTGAACCGCCTCTGCCGAGCTGCCATCCGTGGCGACTGTGTGACAGTGTGCACCAGAGAGATCAGTCAGGGACGGCGCGGTGGCTTGTGGCGTGTCCTTCGGCCGGTCATAGGGTGCAAACAACAGCAGTGTACTATACCGAGCATCACAGCTGATGCACTGAATGATTATTATGTCTCGATCGGGCCAACTACAGCGGCCAGTGTCCCACCAGCTACTACTGTCGTGCCTACGTTTTTGCCTCGTGTTATGACTTGCTCTTTTAAAGTTCGACCCATTGACATTCAAACGCTTTGTATAACTTTAGCTTCCATGCGGCCTTCGAAATCCACAGGTGTTGATGGAGTCAGTATTTCACTGCTTCAAAAATGTTTCTTTGGGATTGGCTTCCCTCTGCTTGATATCATAAATTCTTCTTTGACAACCGGGTCTGTTCCAAAGGATTGGAAACATGCTCTGGTGACTCCTATCCCAAAAGGCAAGGTGGCTGCGGAGCCATCTGAAACTCGGCCAATATCAATCCTCCCGGCTATTACTAAATTGGTAGAACGTGTCGTGCAAAAACAACTCTCTCATTACCTGGAAGACAACAAATTACTTTCCGATGCACAACACGGCTATAGAAAGCACCATTCTACCGAATCAGCTCTCCACGTGATCACTGACGTAGCTCTTCAGGCTATGCAAGAAGGTAAAATTTCAATTCTGGTACTCTTGGATCTTTCGAAATGTTTTGATGTAGTGCCCCACTCAAAATTACTTGATAAACTTAACCTTTACGGTATAGAAACCAGCTGGTTCCGCAGCTACCTTGAGGGCCACACCCAGCAAGTTCAGATGCGTGGTATCAAATCAAAAATTCGGGATAATAACATTGGTGTTTTCCAGGGAGGGTCATTATCATGTTTGATGTACATGCTGTATGCTAACGACCTGAGTTTGTGTGTCGGCAGCGATGTCACAGTCGTGCAGTACGCTGACGACACACAGATTCTTGTCAGCGGCAAGAAAGGTAATATCCAGCAGGTCGTTACCCGCATCCAGGCTGCTCTGTGCTCCATGCACCAGTGGTTTTGTCAGAACGGTATGAAACTTAACGCCAAAAAAACAAAGATGTTAGTACTTGGTACACCAGCTATGCTGCGTGACATACCCCCAATTTCTTTAAATTTTTTTCGGCACCACAATACCTGACTCCAGAGTTGTTCAGAACTTGGGCCTAAGCATCGATCGACATCTAAATTACCAATCACACATTGATGTTTTATCGCGTAAGTGTACCGGAGTTTTGTTAGCACTGAGTCATGCCAGACATGTTATACCGCGAGCTGCCCTTAAGACTATCGTCGAGGCACTTGTTTTCTCCATTGTGCGTTACTGTTTATCTATATACGGCTCGTGTGGAAAAGTCCAGATCCATCGGGTACAGAAAATTATCAACTTCGCAGCGCGCGTTGTGACCGGGCGCCGGCGTCATGATCATGTTTCGGATGCTGTTAAGCAGCTTGGCTGGCTCACTGCCGAACTTCTAATCCAATACCACACTGCTACCGCTGTGAACCGAACTGTGGTGACGGGACTACCCGCACACATTAGACAGACTTTTGGACTGCGGGGGAGTGAGGTGCACAGCCACGACACCCGCAATGCCAGCGCGTGGACTCTGCCGCCGATACGCTCTGAGGTCGGTCGCCGCCGTTTGTGTTACAGAGGCGTATCTATACTCAACCAAATAGGAATACGACCTGGTGCACCCCACTTTCGACAAGATCTGAGAGCGGTGCTGACACGCCGTGGTGCTGAATAGGGACGAACGTGCGCTCGATTTCTGGTTGGCAAATGATGCGAAGTGTCGATCGATATTGAATGTTTATGGCCATGCATGTGTGTATTTTAGGTTGTGATCCCTTTTTCCTCTTTATTTACAGTTTGACGTGGACAAGTGAAAAGCCCTTTGAAGTGGATCTTGTTTGAATAAATCTGAACCTGAACCTAAAGTCTGCAGTGAATGAGAGCGAATATACCGTTATAATTGATTGAAGCATGTTGGTATGTCGTGTGTTTGTCTCCTGGTCTAAACTATCCCTTATAGCCTAATATTCCTTAGAATTCCTACTGCACATGCGCATAATAGTGCAGCGTCATAATGCCATCAATTAGGATTAGCAGATGATATTCTGCTTTTACTCGCAAAAATTTTAGCGAAATCGGTCTATTGGCTCCTGAGATAGCCTCCATGACCATAAGTTCTAATGCGCATGCGCACGCCTATGACCTTTATTGTCACTATGCAAAATTTCAAGAAAATCGACCCGTAGGCTACCGGGATAGCCTCTGTTTCCATTAGTTTCACTGCACATGTGCACAGACCTTTCATTGACCTGAAGACCAGATTCAAAAGCTGCATGACCGATTTCCTCTTATTGATATTGTTCGATAATATGGAATAGAGTGCAACGAGATTTATATATTATTTATATGTCTAAATACGATAGCGGATACAAGGGGCGAGGCTAGTGGGCTTGTCCCCCCCCCCATTAGAAAATGCCTACAGCTATAGCATAGGCAGAGGATGTTTTGAGGCAATGGCGGGGAGCCTGGAGCTAATAGGTGAATTCAGGGCGGCGGGGGGATAGGGGCACGTGCCCCCCTTTGGTCGATCCTCGGCGCCCCCTGAAATGGCCACGGCGCCCCCTCAAACATTCGATGGCCCCCCTGAAATGTCACTTCCCACCCCTCCCCTAAGATGCAAAAATCGGCGCCCATCGGAAGGATTTTGCGTGTCAAAAGTGGCGCCCTATGTTCCGGATTACACCCCTTCCCCGGGACGGTGCCTCCTCTATCGGTAAACCTGGATTCGCCTATGATCGAGCTCCCTAACCCCATCCCCGAACTGATATCCTGGATCCGCCTATGCTCGAACTCCTTAGCCTCACCCCCGTATTGATGTCCTGGATCCGCCTATGCTCGAGCTCCTTAGCCCCATTCCCGTACTGATGTCCTGGATCCGCCTATGCTTGAGGCCCCGAGTTCCAACCCCGCACTGATGTCCTGGATCCGCCTATGATCGAGCTCCTTAAGCCCATCCCCGTAATGATGTCCTGGGTCCGCCTATGCTCGAGCTCCTTAGCCCCACCCCTGTACTGATGTCCTGGATCCGCCTATGCTCGAGCTCCTTAGCCCCACCACTGCGCTGATGTCCTGTATCCGCCTATGTTCGATCTCCTTAGCCCCACCCCTGTACTGATGTCCTGGGTCCGCCTATGCTCGAGCTCCTTAGCCCCACCCCGAACTAATGTCCTGGATCCGCCTATGCTCGAGCTCCTTAGGTCCATCCCCGTACTGATGTCCTGGATCTGCCTATGCTCGAGCTCCTTAGCCCTACCCCTACTGATGTCCTGGATCCGCCTATGCTCGAGCTCCTTAGCCCCACCCCCTTACTGATGTCCTGGATCCGCCTATGCTCGAGCTCCTTAGCCCCACTCCCTTACTGATGTCCTGGATCCGCCTATGCTCAAACTCCGCAGCCCCACCTCCGTACTGTCTTGGATCCGCCTATGCTCGAGGTCCTTAGCCCCACCCCCGTACTGATGTCCTGGATCCGCCTATGCTCTAGCTCCCTAGCCCCAACCCCGTCCTGATGCCCTGGATCCGCCTATGCTCGAGTTCCTTAGCCCCACCCCGTACTGATGTCCTGGATCCGCCTATGCTCGAGCTCCCTCGCCCCACTCCGGTACTAATGTCTTGGATCTGCCTATGCTCCACCTCCTTAGTCCCACCCCCATACTAATGGCCTGGATCCGCCACTGCTTATACAGTTGATTTAAGCAGGCAGTGCAAGGAGTCACGTGTCATGGTATGACCACAAAGAGGTTTATTCGGCTGGGAAAGAAATTGTGTGCAACGGTGGATCCTTTAACCAGTGTTACCTATGGTTAGAGAATGCATTAACTAGCGGGTAGACAGATAGATAGATGATAAACGTTTATTGGACGGAAACAATATGACAGGTATAACAAAGAGATTGACGCAAAAGCCCGAAGGCTTAAGTGGTGGGGCCTCTCTTATCTCTCTCATAAAACACATCACTTTTACCGGACGTATCACACACATACACAGTAAGATTTGGACACACGTAAAGAAACAAAAGACAACAAACCAAACAAGCAAACCAGTTCCTGACCACCATTTTGTTTTTTATTCGTCGCAAATCGCCACAGCGCGCAGGACCCCACCGCACGGCCGTCACCCGGCCGTCCCACTGATATGAATATCTAACAGACAACGCCACCGCCGCACGAGTAGAGGAGCCGAAACGAGACAGACTACCCTGCCACCACCGGGCATTCGCGCTGGTCTATAGCATGCGTAGATAGCTGTGGCATCTGTCTCGGATAGCAGCTCCCATAGCGCCACCTGCAGCGACGCTACGGCCGAACGGCGGGGTGAGGTTTCAAACGGGAAACATACTAGCATGATGTATTACATTTAAGTAAAGGTAGACTGGTGTCGCAATGATATGCAACCTGTTGCAATGGCAAGATATGTCTCTTACCTAGCTGCATGCAAAATTTCATTTCCCTGCAATGACTCTAACCACCCTAAACCCCGGTGTGAAGCAAAAACTGAACCGATAAAATTACCACTTTGAAATATATTTTACGACTTAAAGCTCGGAAGCCGTAAGAGATAAGTGGGGGTATGAGTGAGAAAAATGACGGCAACGAAGTTTGCTATCCAGCCGTGTTAAGTTCAATACCCTAGCTATCAAGTTCTGGAAACCAGGGGGCTCAGAATAAAAAGTTTCGAAACTTTTAATTTATTTTTGCCTATAAAATAAAAAAGTTTCAGTCTGAAAGTTTTTATCTCTAAATATATAATAAGGGAGGCGATTCTCTTTTATTATCTGAAATGGAAACTAAATTTTATTAATTAGATCCGAGGATATAAGGGTTTGAATGATATTTTGGGAAATACAGACCTTCACGGAATATGCAAAAAATGACCCTCAAATCTCCGTTTCCATTTTGTTTTTGTGTTTGTGCAGAACTGCACAAACAGGCCTATAAGTGGATATTTGACTTAGACCCTGAGCTGCCGTAGCTTCAGATATTTCGAGCTTATAGGTTAGACCATGAGTTTTATGTCAAATTTAGGGTGCAAAGTTTAAAAGTTAATTTAGAGACTTAAATTTAAATCTTTTTCTTTCCAACTTTTTGTGTGAACTACAAATTTTCCTGACGTAAAAGGGTGCAAGTTTGAAGAGTCTAGATGAATTGGCAAAAATGGAAAAATAAAAGTTAAAAATAACATAATGCAAAATTCTGGCCGATATTTTGAAAATTTTGAAAATTGACAACCGTGGTGCTTATTCATTTGGAAGTGCCTTCTATCCACAAAAGTTTTAGGTCTCTGATACCAGCGCTCAGAACAGACAACAACAACAACAACCTCGGCCTGCGGCCTCGGCAGGTGCCGCTCTGGCGCAGGAGAAGCCGGTGACAATGTACGTTAGCCAAACAGTTCGATTGACAGGCGAGTTTTTTCAGCAGTTTGATACTTATAACAACGCAATGTTGGAGTTTTAGGTTTTGTGTTCTCATTATGGCTCCATTCAATCCCCTGTCTAGGCCCATGTTTTCCTAAATTAGCATGTCTCTGCATACTGCACCACGCTTGCCCTCTGTTCATATCATCAAAGAAATAAACACACGCATAATGTTTGTTTTGTTAAGCAAAGACTGGGCATGACGAGAAGAAAGGAGATACATTATAAAATATGATGGGTTTTCCGACGGTATTTCACCTATACCTGCAGATTTTCACCCAATTCAGCCTATTTGTTACCGAGTTATGCCCCAGCTCGAGAACTCAGCCCCACCACCGAACTGATGTCCTGGATCCCCCTATGCTCGAGCTCCTTACCCCACCCCCTTACATATGTCCTGGATCTGCCTATGCTCGAACTCCGTAGCCCCACCTCTATACTGCCCTGGATCCGCCTATGCTTGAACTCCTTAACCCCTACCCCTACTGATGTCCTGGATCCGCCTATGCTTGAGCTCCCGAGCCCCACCCACGTACTGATGTCCTGAACCCGCTTATGCTCGAGCTCCTTAGCCCCACCCCGTACTGATGTCCTGGATCCGCCTCTGCACGAGCTCCTTAGCCCGACACCCATACTGATGTCCTGGATCCGCCTATGCTTGAGCTCCTTAGCCCCACCTCCGTACAGATGTCCTGGATCCGCCTATGCTGGATCTCCTTAGCCCAATCCCCGTACCAATATGCTGGATCCGCCTATGCTCAAACTCCTTAGCCTCTACCCCCGTACTGATATTCTGGCTCAGCTTATGCTCGAGCTCCTTAGCCCCACCCCCGTACTGATGTCCTGGATCCGCCTATGCTCGAACTCTTTAGCCCCTACCCCTGTGCTGATGTCCTGGATCCGCTTATACTCGAACCCCTTAGCCCCACCCCCGTACTGATGCCCTGGATCCGCCTATGCTCCAGCTCTTTAGCCCCACCCCCGTACAGATGTCCTGGATCCACCTATGCTCGATCTCCTTAGCCCCACCTCCGTACTGATGTCCTGGATCCGCCTTTACTCGAGCTCCGGAGCCACACCCCTGCACTGATGTCCTGGATCCGCCTATGCTCGAGCTCCTTAGCCCCACCCCCGAACTGATGTCCTGGATCTGCCTATGCTCGAACTCCGTAGCCCCACCTCCGTACTGCCCTGGATTCGCCTATACTCGAACTCTTTAGCCCCTACCACCCTACTAATGTCCTGGATCCGCCTATGCTGGAACGCCCGAGCCCCACCACCGTAATGATGTCCTAGATCCGCCTATGCTCGAGCTCCCGAGGCCCACCCCCGTACTGATCAGCTGAATCCGCTTATGCTCGAGCTTCTTAGCCCCACCCCCGTACTGATGTCCTGGATCCACCTATGCTCGAACTCTTTAGCCCCTACCCACTTTCTGATGTCCTGGATCCGCTTATGCTCGAGCTCCTTAGCCTCACCCCCGTACTGATGTCCTTGATCCGCCTATACTCAAGCCCTTTAGCCCCACCGCCGTACTGATGTCCTAGATCCGCCTCTGCTCGAGCTCCTTAGCCCCACACCCATACTGATGTCCTGGATCAGCCTTTGCTCGAGCTCCTTATCTCCACCCCCGTACAGATGTCCTAGATCCGCCTATGCTCGATCTCCTTAGCCCCATCCCCGTACTAATATCCTGGATCCGCCTATGCTCGAACTCCGTAGCCCCTACCCCCTACTGATGTCCTGGATCCGCCTATGCTGGAACTCCCGAGTCTCACCCCGTACTGATGTCCTGAATCCGCTAATGCTCAGCTGCTTAGCCCCATCCCCGTACTAATGTCCTGGATCCGCCTATGCTCTAACTCCCTAGCCCGACCCTCGTACCGATGTCCTGGATCCGCCTATGCTCTAACTCCCTAGCCCCACCCTCGTACTGATGTCCTGGGTCTGCCTATGCTCGAACTCTTTAGCCCCTACCCCCATGCTGATGTCCTGGATCCGCTTATGCTCGAGCTCCTTACCCCCACACCCGTAACGACCCCACCTCCGTGCCTCCCCCGAAACGACATAGGCGGATCCAAAGGGGAAAGGGGACAGGTGCCCCCATAGAATCTTAGCGCCCCCTGAAATTGTCCCGGAAACCCCTGGAAAGTTCGATGGCACCCCCTGAAATGTCGTTTTCCCCGAGATGCAGGTATCGGGGTCTACTGATAGGTTTTAGCGCCTACTTGATAGGTTTTCCGGCCAAAAGTGGCGTCCCTGGTGTAGATAGCGCCCACCAGGAAATTTCCCCTTCCACCTCGCTCCCGATAGGCAATCCTGGATCCGCGTATAGGAAGCGACATTTCAGGGAGCGTCATCGACCTTGAGAGGCGTGTCTTTACAATTTCAGAGGGCGCCGATGGTCGATTGGGGGTTGGGGAGGGGGATGGGGGGAGAAGGGTGAGGGGGGGCACCTAGCCTACTTATTCCCTGGATCCACCCATGGTCCAAAAACAGAACTATAATACTCTTATTGTAAACTCGGACTTTTACGGTACTCTAATTACTTGTGATGCATTATGGGTAGTAATGGGTACTTTTTTACCAGACCATAAATAAACAGAAACGGCCACGCCGATCGCCAGCGTTGCCGCGGCGTGGACGCAGGGGTGACGCGTGGTGATTTGCTACAACGTTGCGTGGAGAAACGGCATGTTTGTAAAGGTAACTTGGTGTTTCATTGATATCTATGCAGATGGAATGTCGACATATGTCTCTTAACTAGCTGCATGCAAAATTTCATTTCCCTCCAATGACTCTAAGCACCCTAAACCCCGGTGTGAAGCAAAAATGAACTGATAAAATTACCACTTTGAAATGTACTTTACGGCTTATAGCGCGGAAGCCGTAAGAGATAAGTGGGGGATATGAGTGAGAAAAATGACGGCAACGAAGTTTTCTATCCAGCCGTGTTAAGTTCAATACCATAGCTATCATGGTATAGAAACCAGGGGGCTGAGAATAAAAATTTTAAAAACTTATATTTTATTTTTGCCTATAAAATAAAAAGTGTCAGTCTGAAATTTTTTCTCTAAATATATAATAAAGGAGGCTATTCTCTCTTATTATCTGAAATGGGAACTAATTTTTATCAATTGGATCGGAAGATATAAGGGTTTGAATGATATTTTGGGAAATGCAGACCTTCACGGAATGGGTCAAAAAGGACCCTTAAATTTCCGTTTTTGTTTTTTTCTGTGTTTGTGCAGTACAGCACAAACCGGCCTTTAAGTTGATATTTCACACAGAACCTGAACTGCTGTAGCTTCAGATATTTCGAGCCTGTAGTTTAGACCATGAGTTTTATGCCAAATTTAGGGTGCAAAGTTTAAAAGCTAATTTAGAGCCCTAAATTTAAAGCTTTTCTTTCCAACTTTTTGTGTGAACTACAAATTTCTTTGATGTAAAAGGGTGCAAGTTTGAAGAGTCTAGATGAATTAGCAAAACATAGAAAAATAAAAGTTAAAAATCACATAATGCAAAATTCTGGGCAAAATTTTGAAAATTTTGAAAATTGACAACCGTGGTGCTTATTCATTTGGAAGTGCATTCTATCCACAAAAGTTTTAGGTCTCTGATACCAGCGCTCAGAACAGACAACAACAACAACCTCGGCCTGCGGCCTCGGCAGGTGCCGCTCTGGCGCAGGAGAAGCCGGTGACAATGTACGTTAGCCAAACAGTTCGATTGACAGGCGAGTTTTTTCAGCAATTTGATACTTATAACAACGCAATGTTGGAGTTTTAGGTTTTGTGTTCTCATTATGGCTCCATTCAATCCCCTGTCTAGGCCCATGTTTTCCTAAATTAGCATGTCTCTGCATACTGCACCACGCCTGCCCTCTGTTCATATCATCAAAGAAATAAACACACGCATAATGTTTGTTTTGTTAAGCAAAGACTGGGCATGACGAGAAGAAAGGAGATACGATATAAAATATGATGGGTTTTCCGACGGTATTTAACCTATACCTGCAGATTTTCACCCAATTCAGCCTATTTGTTACCGAATTATGCCCCAGCTCGAGACCTCAGCCCCACCACCGAACTGATGTCCTGGATCCACCTATGCTCCAGCTCCTTAGCCCACCCCCTTACATATGTCCTGGATCTGCCTATGCTCGAACTCCGTAGCCCCACCTCTATACTGCCCTGGATCCGCCTATGCTTGAACTCCTTAGCCACTACCCCTACTGATGTCCTGGATCCGCCTATGCTCGAACTCTTCAGCACCTACCCCCGTGCTGATGTCCTGGATCCGCTTATGCTCGAGCTCCTTAGCCCCACCCCCGTACTGATGTCCTTGATCCGCCTCTACTCGAGCCCCTTAGCCCCACCCCCGTACTGATGTCCTGGATCCGCCTCTGTTCGAGCTCCTTAGCCCCACACCCATACTTATGTCCTGGATCCGCCTATGCTCCAGCTCCTTAGCCCCACCCCCGTACAGATGTCCTGGATCCGCCTATGCTCGATCTCCTTAGCCCCACCCCCCGTACTGATGTCCTGGATCCGCCTCTGCTCGAGCTCCTTAGCCCCACCCCCGTATTGATGTCCTGGATCCGCCTTTACTCGAGCTCCGGAGCCCCACCCCCGCACTGATGTCCTGGACCCGCCTATGCTCGAGCTCCTTAGCCCCACCCCCGTACTGATGTCCTGGATCCGCCTATACCCGAACTCCTTAGCCCCTACCCCCCTACTGATGTCCTGGATCCGCCTATGGTCGAGCTCCTTACCCCACCCCCTTACTGATGTCCTGGATCCGCCTATGCTCGAACTCCGTAGCCCCACCTCTGTACTGCCCTGGATCCGCCTATGCTTGAACTCCTTAGCCCCCACCCCCTACTGATGTCCTGGATCCGCCTATGCTCGAGCTCCCGAGCCCCACCCCCGTACTAATGAGCTGAATCCGCTTATGCTCGAGCTCCTTAACACCACCCCCGTACTGATGTCCTGGATCCGCTTATGCTCGAGCTCCTTAGCCACACCCCCGTACTGATGTCCTGGATCCGCCTCTGCTCGAGCTCCTTAGCCCCACCCCCGTACTGATGTCCTGGATCCGCCTCTGCTCGAGCTCCTTAGCCCCACACCCATACTTATGTCCTGGATCCGCCTATGCTGGAGCTCCTTAGCCCAACCCCTACTGATGTCCTGGATCCGCCTTTACTCGAGCTCCGGAGCCCCACCCCCGCACTGATGTCCTGGATCCGCCTATACTCGAACTCCTTAGCCCCACCTCCGTGCTGTCCTGGATCCGCCTATGCTCGAGCTCCCTAGCCCCACCCCGTACTGATGTCCTGGATCTGCCTATGCTCGAGCTCCTTAGCCCCACCCCGCACTGATGTCCTGGATCCGCCTATGCTCGAGCTCCTTAGCCCCACCTCCGTGCTGATGTCCTGGATTCGCCTATGCTCGATCTCCTTAGCCCACCCCCGTACTGATGTCCTGGGTCCGCCTATGCTCAAGCTCCTTAACCCCACCCCCCGAACTAATGTCCTGGGTCCGCCTATGCTCGAGCTCCTTAACCCCACCCCCGAACTGATGTCCTGGATCCGCCTATGCTGGAGCTCCTTAGCTTCACCCCCTACTGATGTCCTGGATCCGCCTATGCTCGAGCTCCTTAGCCCCACCCCCCGTATTGATGTTCTGGATCCGCCTATGCTCGAGCTCCTTAGCCCCACCCCCGAACTGATGTCCTGGATCTGCCTATGCTCGAACTCCGTAGCCCCACCTCTGTACTTCCCTGGATTCGCCTATACTCGAACTCTTTAGCCCCTACCACCCTACTAATGTCCTGGATCCGCCTATGCTGGAACGCCCGAGCCCCACCACCGTACTGATGTCCTAGATCCGCCTATGCTCGAGCTCCCGAGCCCCACCCCCGTACTGATCAGCTGAATCCGCTTATGCTCGAGCTTTTTAGCCCCACCCCCGTACTGATATCCTGGATCCACCTCTGCTCGAACTCTTTAGCCCCTACCCACGTTCTGATGTCCTGGATCCGCTTATGCTCGACCTCCTTAGCCTCACCCCCGTACTGATGTCCTTGATCCGCCTATACTCAAGCCCTTTAGCCCCACCGCCGTACTGATGTCCTAGATCCGCCTCTGCTCGAGCTCCTTAGCCCCACACCCATACTGATGTCCTGGATCAGCCTATGCTCGAGCTCCTTATCTCCACCCCCGTACAGATTTTCTAGATACGCCTATGCTCGATCTCCTTAGCCCCATCCCGGTACTAATATCCTGGATCCGCCTATGCTCGAACTCCGTAGCCCCTACCCCCTACTGATGTCCTGGATCCGCCTATGCTGGAACTCCCGAGTCTCACCCCGTACTGATGTCCTGAATCCGCTAATGCTCAGCTGCTTAGCCCCATCCCCGTACTAATGTCCTGGATCCGCCTATGCTCTAACTCCCTAGCCCGACCCTCGAACCGATGTCCTGGATCCGCCTATGCTCTAACTCCCTAGCCCGACCCTCGTACCGATGTCCTGGATCCGCCTATGCTCTAACTCCCTATCCCCACCCTCGTACTGATGTCCTGGGTCTGCCTATGCTCGAACTCTTTAGCCCCTACCCCCATGCTGATGTCCTGGATCCGCTTATGCTCGAGCTCCTTACCCCCCACACCCGTAACGACCCCACCTCCGTGCCCCCCGAAACGACATAGGCGGATCCAAGGGGGAAAGGGGACAGATGCCCCCCATAGAATCTTAGCGCCCCCTGAAATTGTCCCGGAAACCCCTGGAAAGTTCGATGGCACCCCCTGAAATGTCGTTTTCCCCGAGATGCAGGTATCGGGGTCTACTGATAGGTTTTAGCGCCTACTTGATAGGTTTTCCGGCCAAAAGTGGCGTCCCTGGTGTAGATAGCGCCCACCAGGAAATTTTCCCCTTCCACCTCGCTCCCGATAGGCAATCCTGGATCAGCGTATGGGAAGCGACATTTCAGGGAGCGTCATTGACCTTGAGAGGCGTGTCTTTACAATTTCAGAGGGCGCCGATGGTCGATTGGGGGGTTGGGGGAGGGGGATGGGGGAGAAGGGTGAGGGGGGGGCACCTAGCCTACTTATTCCCTGGATCCACCCATGGTCCAAAAACAGAAACATAATACTCTTATTGTAAACTCGGACTTTTACGGTACTCTAATTACTTGTGATGCATTATGGGTAGTAATGGGTACTTTTTTACCAGACCATAAATAAACAGAAACGGCCGCGCCGATCGCCGGTGTTGCCGCGGCGTGGACGCAGGGGTGACGCGTGGTGATTTGCAACAACGTTGCGTGGAGAAACGGCATGTTTGTAAAGGTAACTTGGTGTTTCATTGATATCTTTGCTGATGGAATGTCGACATATGTCTCTTACCTAGCTGCATGCAAAATTTCATTTCCCTCCAATGACTCTAACCACCCTAAACCCCGGTGTGAAGCAAAAATGAACTGATAAAATTACCACTTTGAAATGTACTTTACGGCTTATAGCGCGGAAGCCGTAAGAGATAAGTGGGGGGTATGAGGGAGAAAAATGACGGCAACGAAGTTTTCTATCCAGCCGTGTAAAGTTTAATACCGTAGCTATCATGGTATGGAAACCAGGGGGCTGAGAATAAAAATTTTAAAAACTTATATTTTATTTTTGCCTATAAAATAAAAAGTTTCAGTCTGAAAAATTTTATCTCAAAATATATAATAAAGGAGGCTATTCTCTCTTATTATCTGAAATGGGAACTAATTTTTATCAATTAGATCGGAAGATATAAGCGTTTGAATGATATTTTGGGAAATGCAGACCTTCACGGAATGGGCCAAAAAGGACCCTTAAATTTCCGTTTTTTGTTTTGTTTCTGTGTTTGTGCAGTACTGCACAAACCGGCCTTTAAGTTGATATTTGACTCAGAACCTGAACTGCTGTAGCTTCAGATATTTCGAGCCTGTAGTTTAGACTATGAGTTTTATGCCAAATTTAGAGTGCAAAGTTTAAAAGCTAAATTGGAGCCTTCAATTTATAACTTTTTCTTTCAAACTTTTTGTGTGATCTACAAATTTCCCTGATGTAAAAGGGTGCAAGTTTGAAGACTGTAGATGAATTAGCAAAAAATAGAAAAATAAAAGTTAAAAATCACATCATGCAAAATTCTGGGCAAAATTTTGAAAATTTTGAAAATTGACAACCGTGGTGCTTATTCATTTGGAAGTGCCTTCTATCCACAAAAGTTTTAGGTCTCTGATACCAGCGCTCAGAACAGACAACAACAGACCTCGGCCTGCGGCCTGGGCTAACGCCCCACCGGCGCAGGAGAGCCGCATGACAATGTGCCGAAAGCAAACCATATTTCGTTCTTAATGTATCTCTTCATAAGCCTGCAAGTCAGTTTTATCATTCTTTTCTTTGAAATAACCAATAAAGAGTACGTGGTCACCACCGGATTCGAACCGGACCTACCTGATCAAGAGACAGGGCCTCTAACCACTAGACCACCGTGCCACACTACTCGTCCTCCCACTAGCTGAACAGCTGTGACCCGTCAGGAGGTCACTGGCTAGTACAACTCCGCCGAATATGCCGGGCCGCTGGCGCCGGGTGCTGTGCTTGTCCCGAAAAGGCACGATATAAAGGTGCTTCTAGAAGACGAACCAAACATTCTTTTGGGCTGAAATTAGTTGTATCGTCGAGCTAGGATCGTAAGCTAGCTTCATGCCAAATTACTTCCACTTCCATCCATTTTAAGGACTTGAAACCATGGTGAGAAGCAAAGGTGGTCCGAGAACTTTAGCATCTTGTAATATATTTTGGACTAATTACTCGAAAGCCATTAGAGATAGGTGGGTAGTATAAGTGAGCGAAATGACCGCAAGTAACTTTCCTCTTCAGCCATGTCAGTTCTGAGTTTGTGAGTGACATGAGCTTGGAACCAGGAAGATGCAAATAAAAAGTTTTTTGACTCAATTTCTATTTATGCCTATAAAACAAAGAATTTCACATTCACAACTTCCATCTCCAAATATTATCAGGCGGAAGCAATGTTCTTTCATTATTTGAAATGAAAACTCAAATCGGTCAATTAGATTGTGAGATATTAACGTTGAAATGAAATGAACCAAAATTCAGTCTTCCGGAAGAACTGTGAAAAGTAGGTCAAAATTTTGCGTTTTGCACTCAAAACTATGCCTAAGCACTACAAAATTTTCCTAGCTACCCCTAGGTAACTGCCTTTCAGCTAACTGAGGCCTGTCTTCTGACATTTCGAGCGCACAAGTCGGCCATCAACTTTTAGCAGGTTTTTTGCTCGCATGAGAAAAGCCGCGTTTTCGCGCAATAAATATTGTCGGATCAGCTCAATTCGTTTTCCCTAGCTGGCCCTTGTTATCTTTCGAAAAGGACATAAGTTTCAAGTTCGTAGGTTAAGAAGTAAAAATTAGAAAAATATAAAACAGAAAAAGTTTGAGCCAAAATTTCTCAAAAACTATTTTGGATTTCGACTCGGGGCTTCAGTTTGGGTGTCTGGAGCAGAAGGGCTATCACCCTACAAAATTCCAGAGCTTTGACATCAATTCTCAGGACGGACAGACGCCAACAACAACAGACCACGACGAGACCCGTCTGAGCGGCCAGAATAGAGCCGCTTGAGAAATCTCAATGCGCTTCGCTCCATGGATTTCGTCATGCGGCTCTGACAGCCACGAAGAGACCGGAAAAACTGTCAGAATAGAAGCCGTTTCTTACTTCGTTCGTCACCGGCTTCTGACAAGCAAACCAGTTCCTGACCACCATTTTGTTTTTTATTCGTCGCAAGTCGCAGCAGCGAGCGGGACCCTACCGCACGGCCGCCACCCGGCCGTCCGACTGATATGAATATCTAATAGACAACGCGCCCGCCGCACGAGTAGAGGATCCGAAACGAGACAGACTACCCTGCCACCACCGGGCATTCGCGCTGGTCTATAGCATGCGTAGATAGCTATGGTATCTGTCTCGCATAGCAGCTACCAGTGCGCCGCCCGCAGCCACGCTACGGCCGAACGGCGGGGTGAGGTTTCGAGCGGAAAACTTACTATCATTGTGTATTACATTTAATTAAAGGTACACTGCTGTTGCTATGATATGCAACCTGTTGCGATGGCAAGATATGTCTTTGAACTAGCTTTTTGCAGAATTTCATCCACTTCCATCTATGTTAACCATTCGAAATCTGGTGTGAAGCAAAAATGAACCGATTAAATTACCACCTTGAAATGTATTTTACGGCTGATAGCGCGGAAGCCGTAAGAGATAAGTGGGGGGTATGAGTGAGAAAAATGACGGCAACGAAGTTTTCTATCCAGCCGTGTTAAGTTCAATACCGTAGCTATCACGGTCTGGAAACCAGGGGGCTGAGAATAAAAATTTTAAAAACTTATATTTTATTTTTGCCTCTAAAATAAAAAGTTTCAGTCTGAAAGTTTTTATCTCTAAATATATAATAAAGGAGGCTATTCTCTTTTATTATCTGAAATGGGAACTAATTTATCTTAATTAGATCGGAAGATATAAGGGTTTGACTGATATTTTGGGAAATGCAGACCTTCGCAGAATGGGCCAAAAAGGAGCCTTAAATTTCCGTTTTTGTTTTGTTTCTGTGTTTGTGCAGTACTGCACAAACCGGCCTTTAAATTGGTATTTGACTCAGAACCTGAACTGCTGTAGCTTCAGATATTTCGAGCCTGTAGTTTAGACTATGAGTTTTATGCCAAAATTAGGGTGCAAAGTTTAAAAGCTAATTTGGAGCCTTCAATTTATAACTTTTTCTTTCAAACTTTTTGTGTGATCTACAAATTTCCCTGATGTAAAAGGGTGCAAGTTTGAAGAGTGTAGATGAATTAGGAAAAAATAGAAAAATAAAAGTTAAAAATCACATAATGCAAAATTCTGGGCAAAATTTTGAAAATTTTGAAAATTGACAACCGTGGTGCTTATTCATTTGGAAGTGCCTTCTATCCACAAAAGTTTTAGGTCTCTGATACCAGCGCTCAGAACAGACAACAACAACAACAACAACAACAACCTCGGCCTGCGGCCTCGGCAGGTGCCGCTCTGGCGCAGGAGAAGCCGGTGACAATGTACGTTAGCCAAACAGTTCGATTGACAGGCGAGTGTTTTCAGCAGTTTGATACTTATAACAACGCAATGTTGGAGTTTTAGGTTTTGTGTTCTCATTATGGCTCCATTCAATCCTTTGTCTAGGCCCATGTTTTCCTAAATTAGCATGTCTCTGCATACTGCACCACTCTTGCCCTCTGTTCATATCATCAAAGAAATAAACACACGCATAATGTTTGTTTTGTTAAGCAAAGACTGGGCATGACGAGAAGAAAGGAGATACAATATAAAATATGATGGGTTTTCCGACGGTATTTCACCTATACCTGCAGATTTTCACCCAATTCAGCCTATTTGTTACCGAATTATGCCCCAGCTCGAGACCTCAGCCCCACCACCGAACTGATGTCCTGGATCCGCCTATGTTCGAGCTCCTTACCCCACCCCCTTACATATGTCCTGGATCTGCCTATGCTCGAACTCAGTAGCCCCACTTCTATACTGCCCTGGATCCGCCTATGCTTGAACTCCTTAGCCACTACCCCTACTGATGTCCTGGATCCGCCTATGCTCGAGCTCCCGAGCCCCACCCACGTACTGATGTCCTGAATCCGCTTATGCTCGAGCTCCTTGGCCCCACCCCCGTACTGATGTCCTGGATCCGCTTATGTTTTAACTCTTTAGCCCCTACCTGTTTTAACTCTTTAGCCCCTTGAGGTCCTGGATCCGCTTATGCTCGAGCTCCTTAGCCCCACCCCCGTACTGATGTCTTTGATCTGCCTATACTCGAGCCCCTTAGCCCCGGCCCCGCACTGATGTCCTGGATCCGCCTCTGCTCGAGCTCCTTAGCCCGACACCCATACTGATGTCCTGGATCCGCCTATGCTAGAGCTCCTTAGCCCCATCTCCGTACAGATGTCCTGGATCCGCCTATGGTGGATCTCCTTAGCCCCATCCCCGTACCGATATGCTGGATCCGCCTATGCTCAAACCCCTTAGCCTCTAACCCCGTACTGATATCCTGGCTCCGCTTATGCTCGAGCTCCTTAGCCCCACCCCCGTACTGATGTCCTGGATCCGCCTATGCCCGAACTCTTTAGCCCCTACCCCTCTGCTGATGTCCTGGATCCGCTTATGATTGAGCTCCTTAGCCCCACCTCTGTACTGATGTCCTTTATCCGCCTATACTCGAACCCCTTAGCCCCACCCCCGTACTGATGCCCTGGATCCGCCTCTGCTCGAGCTCCTTAGCCCCACACCCATACTGATGTCCTGGATCCGCCTATACTCCAGCTCTTTAGCCCCAGCCCCGTACAGATGTCCTGGATCCACCTATGCTCGATCTCCTTAGCCCCACCCCCCGTACTGATGTCCTGGATCCGCCTTTACTCAGGCTCCGGAGCCACACCCCTGCACTGATGTCCTGGATCCGCCTATGCTCGAGCTCCTTAGCCCCACCCCCGAACTGATGTCCTGGATCTGCCTATGCTCGAACTCCGTAGCCCCACCTCCGTACTGCCCTGGATTCCCTATACTCAAACTCTTTATTCCCTACCACCCTACTA
Organism: Lepas anatifera; assembly: GCA_034440635.1. Classification (NCBI taxonomy): domain Eukaryota; kingdom Metazoa; phylum Arthropoda; class Thecostraca; family Lepadidae; genus Lepas; species Lepas anatifera. The sequence goes on along the minus strand of JAOTON010000131.1, from coordinate 301,344 downwards.
ATGTCCTGGATCCGCCTATGCTGGAACGCCCGAGCCCCACCACCGTACTGATGTCCTGGATCCGCCTATGCTCGAGCTCCTTAGCCCCACCCCCGTACTGAGGCCTGGATCCGCCTTTGCTGGAGCTCCTTAGCCCCACCCCCGTACTGATGTCCTGGATCCGCCTATGCTCGAACTTCTTAGCCCCACCTCCGTACTGATGTCCTGGATCCGCATATGCTCGAACTCCTTAGCCCCTACCCCCTACTGATGTCCTGGATCCGCCTATGCTCGAGCTCCTTACCCCACCTTCTTCCTGATGTCTTGGATCCGCCTATGCTCGAACTCTGTAGCCCCTACCCCCCCCACTGATGTCCTGGATCCGCCTATGCTCGAGCTCCTTACCCCACCCCTTACTGATGTCCTGGATCCGCCTGTGCTCGAACTTCGTAGCCCCACCTCTGTACTGCCCTGGATCCGCCTATGCTCGAACTACTTGGCCCCCATCCCCTACTGATGTCCTGGATCCGACTATGCTCGAGCTCCCGAGCCCCACCCCCGTACTGATCAGGCGAATCCGCTTATGCTCGAGCTTCTTAGCCCCACCGCCGTACTGATGTCCTAGATCCGCCTCTGCTCGAGCTCCTTAGCCCCATCCCCGTACTAATATCCTGGATCCGCCTATGCTCGAACTCTGTAGCCCCTACCCCCCTACTGATGTCCTGGATCCGCCTATGCTGGAACTCCCGAGTCTCACCCCGTACTGATGTCCTGATTCCGCTAATGCTCAGCTGCTTAGCCCCATCCCCGTACTAATGTCCTGGATCCGCCTATGCTCTAACTCCCTAGCCCGACCCTCGTACCGATATCCTGGATCCGCCTATGCTCTAACTCCCTAGCCCGACCCTCGTACCGATGTCCTGGATCCGCCTATGCTCTAACTCCCTAGCCCCACCCTCGTACTGAGGTCCTGGGTCCGCGTATGCTCGAACTCTTTAGCCCTTACCCCCATGCTGATGTCCTGGATCCGCTTATGCTCGATCTCCTTACCCCCACACCAGTAACGCCCCACCTCCGTGCCCCCCCGCCCCCGAAACGACATAGGCGGATCCAAGGGGAAAGGGGACAGGTGCCCCCATAGAATCTTAGCGCCCCCTGAAATTGTCCCGTAAACCCCTGGAAAGTTCGATGGCACCCCCTGAAATGTCGTTTTCCCCGAGATGCAGGTATCGGGGTCTACTGATAGGTTTTAGCGCCTACTTGATAGGTTTTTCCGGCCAAAAGTGGCGTCCCTGGTGTAGATAGCGCCCACCAGGAAGTTTCCCCTTCCACCTCGCCCCCGATAGGCAATCCTGGATCCGCGTATGGGAAGCGACATTTCAGGGAGCGTCATTCGCCTTGAGAGGCGTGTCTTTACAATTTCAGAGGGCGCCGATGGTCGATTGGGGGTTGGGGGAGGGGATGGGGGGAGAAGGGTGGGGGGGGCACCTAGCCTACTTATTCCCTGGATCCACCCATGGTCCAAAAACAGAAACATAATACTCTTATTGTAAACTCAGACTTTTACGGTACTCTAATTACTTGTGATGCATTATGGGTAGTGTTGGGTACTTTTTTACCAGACCATAAATAAACAGAAACGGCCGCGCCGATCGCCGGCGTTGCCGCGACGTGGACGCAGGGGTGACGCGTGGTGATTTGCTACAACGATGCGTGGAGGAACGGCATGTTAGTAAAGGTAACTTGGTGTTTCATTGATATATATGCAGATGGAATGTCGACATATGTCTCTTACCTAGCTGCATGCAAAATTTCATTTCCCTCCAATGACTCTAAACACCCTAAACCCCGGTGTGAAGCAAAAATGAACTGATAAAATTACCACTTTGAAATGCATTTTACGGCTTATAGCACGGAAGCCGTAAGAGATAAGTGGGGGGTATCAGTGAGAAAAATGACGGCAACGAAGTTTTCTATCCAGCCGTGTTAAGTTCAATACCGTAGCTATCATGGTCTGGAAACCAGGGGGCTGAGAATAAAAATTTTAAAAACTTATATTTTATTTTTTCCTATAAAATAAAAAGTTTCAGCCTGAAAGTTTTTATCTCTAAATATATAATAAAGGAGGCTATTCTCTCTTATTATCTGAAATGGGAACTAATTTTTATCAATTAGATCGGTAGATATAAGGGTTTGAATGATATTTTGGGAAATGCAGACCTTCACGGAATGGGCCAAAAAGGACCCTTAAATTTCCGTTTTTGTTTTGTTTCTGTGTTTGTGCAGTACTGCACAAACCGGCCTTTAAGTTGATATTTGACTCAGAACCTGAACTGCTGTAGCTTCAGATATTTCGAGCCTGTAGTTTAGACCATGAGTTTTATGCCAAATTTAGGGTGCAAAGTTTAAAAGCTAATTTAGAGCCCTAAATTTAAAGCTTTTTCTTTCCAACTTTTTGTGTAAACTACAAATTTCCCTGATGTAAAAGGGTGCAAGTTTGAAGAGTCTAGATGAATTAGCAAAAATAGAAAAATAAAAGTTAAAAATCACATAATGCAAAATTCTGGGCAAAATTTTGAAAATTTTGAAAATTGACAACCGTGGTGCTTATTCATTTGGAAGTGCCTTCTATCCACAAAAGTTTTAGGTCTCTGATACCAGCGCTCAGAACAGACAACAACAACAACAACAAAAAAACCGGCCCGGCTCACACGAGACGAAAACTCAGAATAGACCTTCCGTTCGTACGGCTGACAACCTCGGCCTGCGGCCTCGGCAGGTGCCGCTCTGGCGCAGGAGAAGCCGGTGACAATGTACGTTAGCCAAACAGTTCGATTGACAGGCGAGTGTTTTCAGCAGTTTGATACTTATAACAACGCAATGTTGGAGTTTTAGGTTTTGTGTTCTCATTATGGCTCCATTCAATCCCCTGTCTAGGCCCATGTTTTCCTAAATTAGCATGTCTCTGCATACTGCACCACGCTTGCCCTCTGTTCATACCATCAAAGAAATAAACACACGCATAATGTTTGTTTTGTTAAGCAAAGACTGGGCATGACGAGAAGAAAGGAGATACAATATAAAATATGATGGGTTTTCCGACGGTATTTCACCTATACCTGCAGATTTTCACCCAATTCAGCCTATTTGTTACCGAATTATGCCCCAGCTCGAGACCTCAGCCCCACCACCGAACTGATGTCCTGGATCCGCCTATGTTCGAGCTCCTTACCCCACCCCCTTACATATGTCCTGGATCTGCCTATGCTCGAACTCAGTAGCCCCACTTCTATTCTGCCCTGGATCCGCCTATGCTTGAACTCCTTAGCCACTACCCCTACTGATGTCCTGGATCCGCCTATGCTCGAGCTCCCGAGCCCCACCCACGTACTGATGTCCTGAATCCGCTTATGCTCGAGCTCCTTAGCCCCACCCCCGTACTGATGTCCTGGATCCGCTTATGTTTTAACTCTTTAGCCCCTACCTGTTTTAACTCTTTAGCCCCTTGAGGTCCTGGATCCGCTTATGCTCGAGCTCCTTAGCCCCACCCCCCGTACTGATGTCTTTGATCCGCCTATACTCGAGCCTCCTTAGCCCCGGCCCCGTACTGATGTCCTGGATCCGCCTCTGCTCGAGCTCCTTAGCCCGACACCCATACTGATGTCCTGGATCCGCCTATGCTCGAGCTCCTTAGCCCCATCTCCGTACAGATGTCCTGGATCCGCTTATGCTGGATCTCCTTAGCCCCATCCCCGTACCGATATGCTGGATCCGCCTATGCTCAAACCCCTTAGCCTCTAACCCCGTACTGATATCCTGGCTCCGCTTATGCTCGAGCTCCTTAGCCCCACCCCGTACTGATGTCCTGGATCCGCCTATGCCCGAACTCTTTAGCCCCTACCCTCTGCTGATGTCCTGGATCCGCTTATGATTGAGCTCCTTAGCCCCACCTCTGTACTGATGTCCTTTATCCGCCTATACTCGAACCCCTTAGCCCCACCCCCGTACTGATGCCCTGGATCCGCCTCTGCTCGAGCTCCTTAGCCCCACACCCATACTGATGTCCTGGATCCGCCTATGCTCCAGCTCTTTAGCCCCACCCCCGTACAGATGTCCTGGATCCACCTATGCTCGATCTCCTTAGCCCCACCCCCGTACTGATGTCCTGGATCCGCCTTTACTCAGGCTCCGGAGCCACACCCCTGCACTGATGTCCTGGATCCGCCTATGCTCGAGCTCCTTAGCCCCACCCCGAACTGATGTCCTGGATCTGCCTATGCTCGAACTCCGTAGCCCCACCTCCGTACTGCCCTGGATTCGCCTATACTCAAACTCTTTATTCCCTACCACCCTACTAATGTCCTGGATCCGCCTATGCTGGAACGCCCGAGCCCCACCACCGTACTGATGTCCTGGATCCGCCTATGCTCGAGCTCCTTAGCCCCACCCCCGTACTGAGGTCCTGGATCCGCTTTTGCTGGAGCTCCTTAGCCCCACCCCCGTACTGATGTCCTGGATCCGCCTATGCTCGAACTTCTTAGCCCCACCTCCGTACTGATGTCCTGGATCCGCCTATGCTCGAACTCCTTAGCCCCTACCCCCCTACTGATGTCCTGGATCCGCCTATGCTCGAGCTCCTTAGCCCCACCTTCTTCTTGTTGTCTTGGATCCGCCTATGCTCGAACTCCGTAGCCCCTACCCCCCCACTGATGTCCTGGATCCGCCTATGCTCGAGCTCCTTAGCCCCACCCCCTTACTGATGTCCTGGATCCGCCTGTGCTCGAACTTCGTAGCCCCACCTCTGTACTGATGCCTGGATCCGCCTATGCTCGAACTACTTAGCCCCCACCCCCTACTGATGTCCTGGATCCGACTATGCTCGAGCTCCCGAGCCCCACCCCCGTATTGATCAGCTGGATCCGCTTATGCTCGAGCTTCTTAGCCCCACCGCCGTACTGATGTCCTAGATCCGCCTCTGCTCGAGCTCCTTAGCCCCATCCCCGTACTAATATCCTGGATCCGCCTATGCTCGAACTCCGTAGCCTCTACCCCCCTACTGATGTCCTGGATCCGCCTATGCTGGAACTCCCGAGTCTCACCCCGTACTGATGTCCTGATTCCGCTAATGCTCAGCTGCTTAGCCCCATCCCCGTACTAATGTCCTGGATCCGCCTATGCTCTAACTCCCTAGCCCGACCCTCGTACCGATGTCCTGGATCCGCCTATGCTCTAACTCCCTAGCCCGACCCTCGTACCGATGTCCTGGATCCGCCTATGCTCTAACTCCCTAGCCCCACCCTCGTACTGATGTCCTGGGTCTGCCTATGCTCGAACTCTTTAGCCCTTACCCCCCATGCTGATGTCCTGGATCCGCTTATGCTCGATCTCCTTACCCCCACACCAGTAACGACCCCACCTCCGTGCCCCCCGCCCCCGAAACGACATAGGCGGATCCAAGGGGAAAGGGGATAGGTGCCCCCATAGAATCTTAGCGCCCCCTGAAATTGTCCCGGATACCCCTGGAAAGTTCGATGGCACCCCCTGAAATGTCGTTTTCCCCGAGATGCAGGTATCGGGGTCTACTGATAGGTTTTAGCGCCTACTTGATAGGTTTTTCCGGCCAAAAGTGGCGTCCCTGGTGTAGATAGCGCCCACCAGGAAGTTTCCCCTTCCACCTCGCTCCCGATAGGCAATCCTGGATCCGCGTATGGGAAGCGACATTTCAGGGAGCGTCATTCGACCTTGAGAGGCGTGTCTTTACAATTTCAGAGGGCGCCGATGGTCGATTGGGGGTTGGGGAAGGGGGATGGGGGAGAAGGGTGAGGGGGGGCACCTAGCCTACTTATTCCCTGGATCCACCCATGGTCCAAAAACAGAAACATAATACTCTTATTGTAAACTCAGACTTTTACGGTACTCTAATTACTTGTGATGCATTATGGGTAGTGTTGGGTACTTTTTTACCAGACCATAAATAAACAGAAACGGCCGCGCCGATCGCCGGCGTTGCCGCGGCGTGGACGCAGGGGTGACGCGTGGTGATTTGCTACAACGTTGCGTGGAGGAACGGCATGTTAGTAAAGGTAACTTGGTGTTTCATTGATATATTTGCAGATGGAATGTCGACATATGTCTCTTACCTAGCTGCATGCAAAATTTCATTTCCCTCCAATGACTCTAACCACCCTAAACCCCGGTGTGAAGCAAAAATGAACTGATAAAATTACCACTTTGAAATGCATTTTACGGCTTATAGCGCGGAAGCCGTAAGAGATAAGTGGGGGGTTTCAGTGAGAAAAATGACGGCAACGAAGTTTTCTATCCAGCCGTGTTAAGTTCAATACCGTAGCTATCATGGTCTGGAAACCAGGGGGCTGAGAATAAAAATTTTAAAAACTTATATTTTATTTTTGCCTATAAAATAAAAAGTTTCAGTCTGAAAATTTTTATCTCTAAATATATAATAAAGGAGGCTATTCTCTCTTATTATCTGAAATGGGAACTAATTTTTATCATTTAGATCGGAAGATATAAGGGTTTGAATGATATTTTGGGAAATGCAGACCTTCACGGAATGGGCCAAAAAGGACCCTTAAATTTCCGTTTTTGTTTTGTTTCTGTGTTTGTGCAGTACTGCACAAACCGGCCTTTAAGTTGATATTTGACTCAGAACCTGAACTGCTGTAGCTTCAGATATTTCGAGCCTGTAGTTTAGACCATGAGTTTTATGCCAAATTTAGGGTGCAAAGTTTAAAAGCTAATTTAGAGCCCTAAATTTAAAGCTATTTCTTTCCAACTTTTTGTGTGAACTACAAATTTCCCTGATGTAAAAGGGTGCAAGTTTGAAGAGTCTAGATGAATTAGGAAAAAATAGAAAAATAAAAGTTAAAAATCACATAATGCAAAATTCTGGGCAAAATTTTGAAAATTTTGAAAATTGACAACCGTGGTGCTTATTCATTTGGTAGTGCCTTCTATCCACAAAAGTTTTAGGTCTCTGATACCAGCGCTCAGAACAGACAACAACAACAACAGACAACCACGACGAGACCGGAAAAACTGTCAGAATAGAAGCCGTTTCTTACTTCGTTCGTCACCGGCTTCTGACCACGACGAGACCGGAAAAACTGTCAGAATAGAAGCCGTTTCTTACTTCGTTCGTCACCGGCTTCTGACAGATTCGTTCGTCACCGGCTTCTGACAACAACCACGACGAGACCGGAAAAACTGTCAGAATAGAAGCCGTTTCTTACTTCGTTCGTCACCGGCTTCTGATACTACTACTACTACTACGGACAACAGAGAACGAAAAACTGTCAGTATAGAAGCCGTTTCTCACTTCGTTCGTCACCGGCTTCTGACAACAACAACAACAACAACAGACAACGACGACGAGACCGGAAAAACTGTCAGAATAGAAGCCGTTTCTTACTTCGTTCGTCACCGGCTTCTGACTACTACGGACAACAGAGAACGAAAAACTGTCAGTATAGAAGCCGTTTCTCACTTCGTTCGTCACCGGCTTCTGACAACAACAACAACAACAGACAACGACGACGAGACCGGAAAAACTGTCAGAATAGAAGCCGTTTCTTACTTCGTTCGTCACCGGCTTCTGACTACTACTACGGACAACAGAGAACGAAAAACTGTCAGTATAGAAGCCGTTTCTCACTTCGTTCGTCACCGGCTTCTGACAACAGACAACGACGAGACCGGAAAAACTGTCAGAATAGAAGCCGTTTCTTACTTCGTTCGTCACCGGCTTCTGACAGACAACGACGAGACCGGAAAAACTGTCAGAATAGAAGCCGTTTCTTACTTCGTTCGTCACCGGCTTCTGACCTCGGCCTGCGGCCTCAGCAGGTGCCGCTCCGGCGCAGGAGAAGCCGGTGACAATGTAAGTTAGGCAAACAGTTCGATTGACAGGCGAGTGTTTCAGCAGTATGATACTTATACCAACACAATTTTCGGACTTTAGGTCTTGTGTTCTCGTTGACTCCATTCAATCCCCTTTGTAAGCCCATGTTTTCCTAAATTAGCATGTCTCTGCACACTGCGCCACGTTTGCCCTCTGTTCATGTCATCAAATAAATAAACACACGTATAATGGTTGTTTTGTTAAGTAAAGACTGGGCATGACCAGAAGAAAGGAGATACAATATAAAATATGATGGGTTTGCCGACCGTAATTCACCTATACCTGCAGATTTTCACCCAATTCAGCCAATTTGTTAACGAGTTAGCTTCGGTTACCCTAAGTCCCAGTCCGCATGCGCAGTAACGTCTGCAGTGATTGAGAGCAAATATACCGTTATAGTTGACTGAAGCATGTCAATATGCCGTTTGTTTGTCTCCTGGTCTAAATAATCCCTTATAGTCTATTATTCCTAAGAATTCCTACTGCACATGCGCATAATAGTGCAGCGTCATAATGCCATCAATTAGGATTAACAGATGATATTCTGCTTTTACTCGCAAAAATTTGAGCGAAATCGGTCTATTGGCTCCCGCGATAGCCTCCATGACCATAAGTTCTAATGCGCATGCGCACTGACCTTTATTGTTATCAAAGGTGACAAAACATTCATGCTTAATTTAAGCACGTTGGCTTTCCCTCTGTTGAGATCCTCCTCTGAAATATCCTAGCCTTTCAGGCTTATCTTCATAATTTCTTCTGCGCATGCGCAACCCAGTGCAGCTTCAATGACATTTTTGACTTATATTTTGTGCTATTCTTTTGTTCACAAAATTTCAAGGAAATCAACCCGTAGGTTGCCGAGATAGCCTCTGTTACTATTAGCTCCAGTGCGCATGCGCAGTGACCTTTCGTTGACCTGAATACCACATTCGAAATCTGCATGG